>CM030365.1:217436035-218643535 GCA_017893485.1 Hemerocallis citrina
GTTGGACCTAGTCAGGTTCGGACCTATTGTCAACCTTAGCATCTGAGTTGTAGATCATATTCAAACTGTAATGGGAATGGATTTAATTTTTTTTTTTGACTGGCAAATTTGATACATTATAATTTATAAAGGCATGTTAGTCTAAAAGCCAACTCATTTGATAATTAAGAATGTCAAACGCGAATTAGGATGTAATCAGTGAGTTGTATCTGACACGTAATGGCCGTGTGAAAGAGATTACAATTTCTTGCACAAAGTATTGGTTACATTTAATAGTGGGGTCCACATTAACTTTGAATTATAGAAATTTTTTTCCCGTACCGACAAACTTTTTGAAAATATTGACAAACTGACATATTTTTAAAAATATTTACCCGAATGACCCAGTTTTGGACACGTAAGTAAGTATAAACGTTATTGGCAATAACGGTATATGTTATTTTAATACCGTTGTTGTCAATAAGGCACCTGGAAAAAAAAATCCGTTGCCTCTATTAGAAGTAACGATATCAATACATATCTTATTTACTTAAATATTCTATGACTTGAAGAAAAAAAAAATTGTAAGTTAAAATCGCTTATAACTGATGTCGTTATACTCAATAACGGTATAATTAACCTAATGCCCGCTATTGGCAATAGCGGCATCAGTGGAAGTACAATCCACAGTGTACTCCAAAATTTGTGCATGTGCATCAACTTCAAATCTGTTTTCGACCTTGATGTAACCAGTATCTCTCAAAAGTCAAAGCATAAAAGTTGTAAAGCTTTGTCTTTGTGTTCCATAGTTTTTTGAATTATCTCAATCGGAGTTCGGATGATAAAGTTATTTCCAAATTACATAGTGATGTCGTAACAATCCAGAAATTTGGAGTACACTGTGGATTATACTAATGTCGTGATTGCTAATAGGGGCATCAGGTTAATTATTCTGTTATTGGGAATACTGGCATCAATTATAAGCGATTTTCACTTACAATTTTCTGGACTGTTTCGACATCGCTATGTAATATGGGCATAATTTTATCAACTCCAATTGAGATAATTCAAAATGCTATGGAACGTCAAAAAAATATCTACAACTTTCATATTTTGAGTTTTGAGAAATACCGGTTGTATCAACATTTCCTAATCAGCTTCTCATTATAGCCTATAGGTTCTCATTTCTCAGTCTTATGAACATTTCCTAATCAGGTCGGGCTCGGTTTGAGGGTTGTGTAGATTTGCATGAGCGTCCCACTGAAATCCACTAAAAATGAAGCATCCACTAGAGATTCTAAGACGCTTTTCTAAATAGTACTCTAAACATACGAACTTAAACTTTATATTACATTTGTTTGTCAGAATAAAAATTATATTACATAAAATGGATCATTCATATCAATAGTTTATATTTTACAACATGTTTTTGTAAAACTGTTCTTATATTAGACCGGTAAACTATATTTTATACTCATCTCAGCATTTGCATTGTCTATGCAGTAGAACACACATTACAGCGGGTTTAGAAAGAGAAAGGAGTGTGTAACTTTCACGATAAGTTCATATGCAGTTAGAGATCATACATGTTTCTTTGAGGACCCATATCTACTGATTGTCGGTTTCCTCTAAGATCTCTTTATGACCCAATAAGCTAAAAGATCAATTAACGAAAGCTCCGTACCCAAAAAAAAAAATTAATTGAAAGCATATGGTTATCGGATTATCAAATAAAATTGAGTAATGCTTCATTCAGTACCAATTTCCTATTATTTTCTTCAATATCTTAGATGGCAAACTTTTATTGAAGAATTCTCCTACTTATTTTTTAATTTTTCACCTATTGAAATGTGGTACCTGAAATAGTGAAGAAAAATATATTAACACTGGACGTAGCATTACTCAATAAAATTATCAATCACTACTCCCAATTTTCTAAATCTTGCAACCTTATTTATTGCTTGTATCAACTAAAAACTGACTGCCATACTTCCACATTTTCCTTCCCAAAATAATAATAATAATAAAATGCTGTCCATTTTCTTAGCAAAAACTTCAAAACAGGCCAAACCACTTAGCTTTGCCTTTCTAAGAAGCAAAATGCTAGACATACATGAGTTTTTACTCCAAACATACATTATAAAAGCATTAGGGCTCACTTTCACTAAAAGACAAGGTTCATTGGGGCTAACTTCTCACTAAAAAAACAAGATTAAAAATCTTATTTTTTTTGTGAGAAGTAAACTCCAATACATTTATAATGTATGTTTAGAGTAAAAACTGATGTATTACTAGTCATCCCCTTCTAGAAAATGAGCTGAAAACCAACCTAACATTTATACCACTCTCGTCAACATTTTTTAATACAGAGAGAGGGAGAGAGAGGATCAATGGGTTGCTGCTTATCAGGTTTGAAGAAAACCCAACCAGTAACTGCCCAAAATTCCCACCAAATACAGCCACCAAAACAACCCCAGATCAAAAGGGCCTTCGTCAGACTCCCTTCTGATCATACCACCAATGAGAAAGTACCCAACTTTGCTGAATTCTCCTATGAGGAATTGAAGGAAGCAACTGATGGATTCAGTTCAAGTGCCATCATTTCAGAGAGTGGAGAGAAGGCCCCCAATGTTGTGTACAAAGGGCAGCTAAAAAACATGGGGTTGATTGCTGTTAAGAAGTTCAACAAGAATGCTTGGCCTGATCCTAAGCAGTTTGCAGTTGGGTTTTTTCCCCTTCTCTTTAATTTATTAGTTTAATTGATTTGTGATTTTGGGTTTTATTAGTTTTTGTTGTTCATTTGATTTTGCGAGGAAAGGACGAAGCTTGGGCAGTGGGGAAGCTGAGGAATAAGAGGCTTGCGAATTTGATTGGGTATTGTTGTGATGAGGATGCAAGGATTTTGGTTGGGGAGTACATGCCAAATGATAATCTTACCAAGCATTTGTTCCACTGTAGGTGTTCTTGATCTAGTCTCTTTTTAATTGAGTATAGATTTGTGTTTCATTATAGACATGATTATGCAGTTGTCACATTATATGACATTATTACCTTTTTAGAAGATCAAGATTCATTGGGACTTGGATATTGATGCAGAATTTAGATCTATCATGTCTTCATGTGAAATTATTTTCGTAAGTTCTTACTAATTCTAGATAGAACTGCGGAATTACCACATTTTATGTGAATGTAAAACATCATCTCTTTAGTGATGAAATGCATCAACTATCCACCTTGTTTTTCTCTCTATTTAGCTCTATAAGGAGAGACATAGTTTAACATCTAGCATGTCATCTTTTGTTGCATCAAATTATGATAATTTAGGTTGCTCACAGTGCTCATCTGACAATTTTCTTTCGTTTATTCATTTTCATTCTCAAACAATAACACTCTGTTTGTCTTTGTTGCAATTGTCCTAATTATCTCAAATGTTTCTGCGTCAACTTATCCTCATTGTAGTTGTCACACCTTTTAGTGTATTGTCATCCATCTGCATCAACATTCTCATTCTAAGTAGACTCACTTTTTAAAACATGTTTTTTAATTGTTCAAATTATGAGACATAATGCATAGATTGTCTAAAACTCATCTCCTGAGCAATTTGTATTGTAGCCATATTATAATTCTAGCTTCAATTGCATTTGTCCCTATGGTCCCATAGTACTAGGGAGGCACAAATCTAATTATTGTGCTGATTCTATGAATTGTCCTCATTAATGTCATTATAACCAATGGTTGATCCCAACTAAATATTTACTCTTCTCTAGCTTTTCAGGGCATCAATGTGGACGCAGTGTTTACTTTTTTGCTTCTCATGAATTTTTTAAAACAACCATCCACATATTTAGTATTCTGCTTGATTATTCTAGGTCTTTATATTCTATAACTTATAGGGTCTGTTTGGAAACATTTAAGTTGGGGAATGGGAAGGAATGGAATGAAAATGAATGGAGAGGAATGGAAAGAAAGGGAAAGGGATGAATTAACTTTATAAGTTGTGTGTGTTTGGCAACTGGTGGAATGAAATTGACTTTTTTTTTGTTTCCATTCCCTAGTCTTGTTTGACAAACAATGGAATATTATGGATTACGGCATTTTGAAAACCTTTTGATAACATTTGTACATGGACATACTTCTGACATTTTGCATTTTAGGTTGAGTAATGAATAAAATTGTTTTCCTAGAGAGAAAAAACATACCTCTGACACTCCCAAAAAATGAAGATTTATTAATTCTAAAATCACCCACTCTAACCAAAATTAATTAGTTTACCTTATTTTTTATTTTTTTTATTTTTTTGTAATTTAATTCTTTTCACTTTTGATATTTGAATTTAAAAAAGAATCGGGTAAAAAATATATTATCAACGGGATCAAGAACATTGGGTAATTTACACCGAAAGAGGGATCTTAGTTCGGTACTAAAAGTTGGCGAGGTGATTTGCCGAAACTGAAAGCCAAAAAAAAAAAAAAAAAAAAAACTATTCTCTGATTAAAAAGTTCGGTGGTTTCTGAAATTTAACGTTTATTTTATGTGAAGTTCTTTTAACATAGTTGGTCTTATATTTATTTATTTATTTAAGTTGAAGAAAAATTAGTTGTTTCCATTCCTTTACCCAGCTTTCCGAGGGGGTGGAGCTGGAATAGAATTCGGCTCAAATCTTTTCCTAGGGAATGATATTTAATTGTTTCATTTATTTTCTTTTTCAAAACAAACAGGCCGTGGAATAGGATAAGATGGGTCTATCCACAGTATTCCATTCCTTTTCCTAAATACTAATCTTTCTATCATCATAGTTTGTACAAATTTGTATATATTACAATTCTTATACGTTGACCTTGAAGTGCTCTTCTCCATTGACTTTTATGTCGTAAAACCTACTATGATTAGGAATTGTTACCAAAATGACCCACTTTTTGAAAGTATTTACCAAACTAACCACTTTCGAAACTATTTACCAAATTGGCCTACTTGCTATCGAGATCTGAGATAGCACTATCTCAGATAGCGAGTGTAGTTGTACACATTTTTCAGAAAAAATTTGAACATGCAATTTTAATTTGAAATGTATATAACCACTCGCTATCACAAATAGCGAGTCTAGTTCAACTGACATTGCTATATCAGATAGCGAGTGTAATTGTACTCATTTTTTAGAGAAATTTTAAACATACAATTTCTACCTGAAATGTATATAATAACTACACGCTGTCTCAGACAGCGAGTCTAGTTCAACTGACCTTAGATAGCGAGTGTATTTGTACTTATTTTTTAGAAAAAATTTAAACATGCAAATGTATAGATCTCCACTCGCTATCCGAGATAGCGAGTTCAGTTAAACTAGACTCGCTATCTCAGATATATTTCATGTTCAAATTTTTTCTAAAAAATGAGTACAACAACACTCGCTATCTGAGATAGCTATCTGAGATAGCAAGTGTTGTTTGAACTAGCTAGATTCGCTATCTCAGATAGCGAGTGTAGTTGTATACATTTCATGTTCAAATTTTTTTTGAAAAATGAGTACAACAACACTCACTATCTGAGATAGTAATGTCATAGCGAGTGTAGTAATATACATTTCAGATAAAAATTGCATGTTTAAAATTTTTCTGAAAAATGAGTACAACAACACTCGCTATCTGAGATAGCGAATTCATTTGAACTAGACTCGCTATCTGATAGCAAGTGTAGTTGTATATATTTCATGTTCAAAAATTTTCTGAAAATTGAGTACAACTACACTCGCTATCTGAGATAGCGAGTCTAGTTCAAATGAACTCGCTATCTCAGATAGCGAGTCTAGTTCAGATAGCGAGTGTTGTTGTATGCATTTCAGATAGAGTTAATATGGAATGGATTTATAGTGTGTTTTAGTTGAGTGTATTTTTGGTTAGTTCTTACTTACCTCATCCTACCATTTTCAACTGCAACTAGTAATGCTAATTATACAACTAATTAAGCTCGTATCACTGTTGCAAGAAACAAATATGTAGTCAATCGAAGAGTGTAAAGCTTTGCAGCTAGTACCAAACAACAACTATAATTATTATTATTGTATGTCATAACAGTTGAACGACAATATTACATACAATAATGTAATAGCGAAACAGCAAGCGAGTCTTTAAAAAATCTCCAATCGATACTCGCTATCTCAGTTAGCGAGTGTGGTATAAACACACTCGATCTGAGATAGCGAGTTTAAACTTGGTATTTTTTTTTCAAGTTTTTCTCCAAGTGATGGAGAAATACCTCAACATACACTCGCTATCCCAGATAGCGATGTTGTTTTCACTAAATTCGCTATCTGAGATAGCGAGTCTAAACTTGGAAATTTTCTTCACGTTTTAACACCTTAACATACACGCGCTATCTCAGACAGCGAGGTTATTTTCACCAAACTCGCTATGTGGGTCATTTTGGTAAATACTTTCAAAAGGTGGGTCATTTTGGTAAAAAAATCCTAAGATTAGTATGTAAACTCTAATTATTTGCTTCTTTTTCTTGACATAACTTAGCAAATTGCAGACATTGCCTATTTACTCCACATTATATTCTATACATCGATCCCTTTGTCATATGATATAAATTTGTTATTTTTAAGGGACATGAACATCTGACATGTGTCTTTTGTCCAATACTTTTATTTATAATATGCCTGTTATCGTTCTTACATGTTTGTGGAATTAATGATCTGATCGAGTTGTTGTTCAGGTCAGGTTTCCTTGTCTCTCGCCTGCTTTTAGTGGTAGTGACATTAATTATATATGTTATTTTTTAAGCTAAGAGATGTAGTATTACCTTCATTGCTGCAAATTGCCAAATGTATTCTCATGATATTATAATTAAATCTTTGTTAATTATCTTTTGACAGGGGAAAATCAAACAATTGAATGGGCAATGCGCTTAAGAGTTGGTTTGGCTATTGCTGAAGCTCTAGATTATTGTAGTAAGGAGGGGAGACCACTATATCATGATCTTAATGCATATAGGGTCCTCTTTGACAAGGTGGTTTTGCTGCAGTGTAGAAAAGATTCCTATAATAATGAAAATAATGCTTTAGTCACCACACAACAAAAAGCTTTTACGCAGAGTTTTTGGCACAAACATGTTCTGTTTATAGTTTGAAGGGTCAGCATTAAGCCATTAATGAGATTTCATGGATAAAAGATTCTCAATCTTCATCTTCCTTTTCTTTTTCAAAACTTTAAGATAGCACTGTAAAGAAATCAAACGAGGAGAATGGACAATGTAAAGTAGGTATAATAAGTCTATTCCTTTAATTACTTTCATTCTTCTGTTGTGATGTCTACCATAGTTGTCAGTTTCATATGGTTGATATGAACTGATAAATTGGTAGAATTGTGGTACAGACATAGTTTTATCATCATCCCCGATATGGAGGTGGAAATCATCATTTAAAAGACTAAATACTTTTCCATGAAAGTGGTGTTGGCTACAGATTATACAACTGGACAAGCCTCTACTATAATCTATGACTATCCAGCACAAACACTTCTATCATGAAGTTGGACTTGCTTCGGATGCTAGATCCTAGGCCTATCCACAATTTTCAAACACTTCTTTAATTCATTACATATCAAGTGATCAACATATGTATGAAGTTCAATTCATAACTTCAGGTTATATTTTTGTGGATAATAATGTTAATAATATAATTATTTTCCACATGTCTCATTAGAACAATCGTTTGACAAATTTAGCTCATTGCAGGATGGTGATCCACGGCTTTCATGTTTTGGTCTTATAAAAAACAACAGAGATGGCAAAAGTTACAGCACAAACTTAGCTTACACACCTCCAGAGTACATGAGAAGTGGTATGTTTAATCCGAAATTTTATATTTTATGTTTATGTTATACATGAGATGATAATTTTTATTACCATTTGTTTGGACTATACTTGGTATTCAGTTTTTGTTATCATTATGATATTTAAATTATACTTAATAGGTATTTAATAATTATTTCCAGACACCTAACCTTTTGATACTGTGCTGGGTTAAAAAATCAAGATGAATATCTCACCAGTTCGTCATAGAAGTTAATGAGAAAAGTGTATATTTGTATGAATTGAGAGAGAACAAATCTTGTTGCAGGAAGAATTGCACCTGAAAGTGTGGTATTCAGTTTTGGCACTCTTCTCATAGATCTTCTCAGTGGAAAGCACATTCCTCCAAGTCGTGTAAGTTTTTCATCGATCAAATATTCCTATCCCAACTATTTTCAAATATTTGCTATCATCTATGAAGCATGTATACGGGTACGGGTATCGACACAGGTACGGATACGGGTAAAGGTACATGACACGTCAAATTTGTAAAAAGTAGGGTATGGGGATACGGCTATAATATTATAGAGATAAAGTAATATACTAATATTACTTCAGTTATGTAGAATTTAAACAAAAATGGAGTTGGAACAATACAAAATAATTTGTTGCTCATAATCAAAATAAAAAATTATACTATCCACAAAATTTGGTAATACTTCACCTTACACCATAATGATATGGGTAAAAGCCGTAATTGACCCCTGCCTTGCGATTCTCACAAGAATCACAAAGCCCTCTGAGGGTTAAAGCGCCCGTCAAATAAAGGGCCCAAACCAAACCCGCTCCACGTGCTTTCTGCAGGTCCAATCGCATACCTCCGGCCCATCCGGGTCTCTCGCCTGCCGATCATGCCAGTCATCCCGTCGGTTATGCCACAATCAACCCCCCCTCCCCCAAAAAAATCAGGGATTTGATGAACGCCAGATCCAATATCGACGGGACCCCATGACCAACCGAGAATCTCTCCATAACACTCTCAAAAGACCTATAAATACTACTGCTCTGGCACTGTTACAAGGTAATCACTCTTTTTGCTACAGAACCCCTTCCCCTAAATTGTTGTCTTCTGACTTAGCATCGGAGTCTGTCGTCGGGAATACTTCCGGTGTTTCAGGCTTCTTTTTACAGGTCGGCAAGTTGGCTCCTTCCCCAATCAATCCACTCGATTTTTCCTCGGATATAGAACAAATGTCAAGATCACAGCCGTTTTTCCGAATACAAGAACTCACATTATCTGTTGCTTTCACAATAAAAAAATCGTAATAGATTGGTGTCGTCTGTGGGAAACAGCCCATTGATCCTACTCCCGATTCGAGTTCTAATCCAAAGTCATTTACTCTCATGGCACCTAAAGCTAAGAAGACCACCGTTACAAGGTCCAATCCGTGGGGTGCCAGTTCCGAGCACATCTTGTTCTATCGCGAGGCATGTCGAGCAACCTACAGTTAATGACCTCAATAACATCATCAACAACCGGCCGAACCAGGGCGACCTCTGAAACCAACTTAGTCGTTCGAGAGGCGAAGCTGGACCGTTGAACCCGACTCTGAGCCGCAGTGTTCATCGGTCCCAAGGTCGAGATCAACGACGTAGCCAATCTCCAAGGGACTCTTGACACCCTGACGGCCATGGAGAAGGTCACGTTACTCGTGCCGAGTTCCGAGAGTTCTAGGCCGAGGTCCTACGAACCCTCCGAGGAAGAATCCGAGATGAACGACGTTCAGGCAATGAACAAATCGAGGTTTTTGGAGGAGAAGAATCTCACAGGTCGAACAAATTCGAGAACCAATAGGATGATGTCCGAAAACGTTTCCAAGATATGGAAGACTGCCTTGCTCGGATAGCCGAGAACGGGGACGATCCGGTCGGGGTCGTCAACCATCCCAACCTCCCTTCTCCACTCGAATCCTCAACACCCTTATTCTGAGAAACTTCAAGCCTCTCCAGTACGAGACATACAACGGAGAGATAGATCCTACTGATCACATAAAGGGGTTCAAAACTCTCATGATGATTCACAGTGCCTCGAATCCTCTCCTATGTCGTACATTTTCAGCTACTCTACGTGGTGCTACTCGGAAATGGTATTCGAAGCTCGCCCCTGGTTTGATTTTCTTATTCGATAAGCACGAAGAGAATTTTCTTGCGCATTTCGTGACCTGCCGCAGAGCAGAGAATACGAGTGCTTCTCTTCTGGACCTTAAACAGAAGGACGGGGTGTCCTTTTGGGACTTCGTTCAAAGATTCACTGCTGAAGCCCGGGCGAACTCCCTCAACGCTGAAGTTGCCTCAGTAGCGTTCCAGCACAATGACCACCATGACCAGTTGAGGACCTCACTAGCCAAGAAATCTCCCATCGATTTTTCCGACCTCCTCCATAGGGTCAAGAAATACATCCGAGCCGAAGAAGCTATGCATCCTGGCGGTTGGAAGGAGAACCCGGCGAAGGGAAAGAGGAAGGCGGATGAGTCTAAGGTCCCAAAAAATTGCAAAAGGATCCCACTGGCCAAAGGCGTCCACCTCCGGTCCCCCAGTTTGAGAAGTTCACCCCACTCACTGCGAGCGTCTCGACCATCCTCATAGAGATTGGGGACAAAGGGATAGTCATGCATCCCCCCATCCAACACCAACAACAGGAGGAGGGACCGAAGATTCTACTGTCGGTTCCATCGGGACCACGACCAAGAGACCGACAACTGTCGGGCTCTTAAAGAGGAGATTGAAGCACTCATACAAAGAAGCTACCTTACCGAATTCACTCAAAATACAAGGCGAGCCTCCCCTCCTCGAAGGGCGGACAAGCGTCCGAAAACGGGTCCTAGGCTAGAGAGAGCTGATGGGGTAGTCATTCTCCACTGCGTCCACGGTGGCCCATGGGAGGAGACTCGAATACTTCCTGCAAAGCTTTCATGCGAGAAGTCAACGCAGCCCACCATCAACCACCCCCAAGGGGCGGGGGCTATCGGGCTCGTTCTCCAACGAAGATCTCGAGGGTGTCCGACTTCCACATTACGATGCCCTCGTCATCAGCCTCGGTTTAGCCAATCACAAGGTTCGTCGCGTCCTTGTGGACAATGAGAGCTCAGTAAACATTCTGTTTTTGGCAGCCTTCGAAGCCCTAAAACTCTCCAAGGAAAGGCTAAAGCCAGTGGGGTACACGCTCCAGGGGTTCTCAAGCGCCACTGTCCAGATAGAGGGAATCGTGATCCTCGACGTTACTGTCGACCAGTTTGCGGCCTTCCGAACCGAAGCCATGAACTTCATAGTGGTAAATGTTCAAGCCGCCTACAACACTATCCTTGGTCGACTCGGCCTCGCATCTCTCCAAGCAGTACCCTCAACATACCACATGAAGATGAAATTCATCACCGAACGTAGGGTCGAGTCATCCGAGGTAATCAAGAGGCCGCCCAAACCTGCTACATGGCCGCTATGGGGGCGGCAGTCCTATCCCTTGAAGCAGTCGAACTCCCCTTTGCAAGGAGTACAACTGGCTCGGAGTCAGTCGATGAACTAGAAGAGGTCCCCTTCTCCGAAGACGACTCATCCAAGTGGTTCCAAGTGAGCTGATCCCTTCCTCAGGACCTAAGACGAGATATTATCGACTGCGTCCGTCGAAGTCGGGATTTATTCGCATAGGTGCCCTCGGATATGCCTGGAATCTCCGAGGATCTTATAATGCATAGGTTGAGCATCCACCCGGACTTCATATTTGCAACAAAGGTGTCACAAATTTGCCCTTGATCGGCAATAGGCAGCTAAGGAAGAAGTACAGAAGCTCCGCTCCGCCAAGTTCATTCATGAGGTGACCTACCAAGAGTGGCTGGCCAACGTTGTGATGGTAAAGAAGCCCAACAGGAAGTGGAGGATCTGCATCGACTTTACGGATCTCAACAAGGCTTACCCGAAGGATCTCTTCCCCCTCCCGAGCATTGATGCCGTCATTAATGCAACTTCCGGGTACAAGCTTCTCAGTTTCATGGATGCTTTCTCGGGTTACAACCAAATCAGGATGTATCCTCCAGACATCCCCAAGACAGTTATCGTGACCGACCAAGGGCTATATTGCTATCGCGTCATGCCCTTCGGGCTGAAGAACGCCGAAGCAACTTACCTAGACTCATAAACCGGGTCTTCAAAAATCAAATAGGTTTGAACATGGAAGTGTATGTGGATGACATGCTCGTCAAAATCCTCAAAGGTCGGGATCATGTGAAAGATCTTGAAGAAGCATTCGGGGTCCTTCGATCCCACAACATGCGTCTAAACCCTTCGAAGTGCACATTTAGTGTAACGTCCGGAAAGTTCATTGGGTTCATGGTCAGCCAACGGGGAATAGAAACCAACCCCAAAAAAATCAGGTCATACTAGACATGTCCCCTCCAAGAAATGTCAAGGAAGTACAATGCCTCACGGGTTGATTAGCAGCTATCGGCCGCTTTCTTTCTAAATTCGGAGAGAAATCACTGCCGTTCTTGAAAGCTCTCAAAGGAGTTAAAAACTTCGAGGGGGGGGGGGCTTCAACAGCACGCTTTCGACCAGTTGAAGGCATACTTGGGCAATCACCCGCTCCTCAGTAAACCCGAGTCGCGTGAAGTTCTATCTCTATACCTAGCTACTTTCGAGCAGGCGCTTAGCATTGTCTCGGTTCGGGAGGAAAGCGGGTCGCAAAATCCGATCTATTATGTCAGCAAGATCCTCCGCGACGTCGAGCTCAAGTTCTATAAAGTATAGAAGATGGCTTATGCACTTGTAATGGTAGCGAGAAAGCTTCGTCCATACTTTCAGATCCATTCCATTCAAGTTCTTACGGAACAAACCCTCAAGCACGTACTCCATAAACCCAAGGCATCAGGCCGTTTGATCAAATGGTCCATCGAGTTAAGTCAGCACGACATCAAATATAAGCCCCGAACTGCAATCAAGGGCCAAGCGCGCGCCGAATTCATAATCGAGTGTACCATTCCCGATACATTCCGAAGTCCGGGAAGACGAGCCAGAGTGGGAACTCTACGTTGATGGGTCGTCCTGCGAAGGCGGGAGCGGGGCTGAAGTCATACTTAGGGGCCTAGACGCCTTCGTTCTCCAATACTCTCTTCGCCTCAACTTTTCGGCTTCCAACAACGAGGCGGAATATGAGGCAATGATTGTAGGACTTCTCTTGGCCCATAAAGCAGGAGCCAAACACATAAGTGTTTTTAGTGACTCCCAGCTGATCATCAATGAGATTTTTGGGGAGTACGAGGCTCGCGATGCCCAAATGATCCTATACCTGGCACGCGTTCAATTTCTTCTCTTGAAATTTTCAGAAGCAATAGTGATCCGGATCCCTCGAGAACAGAATACCCAGGCAGACGCTCTCTCTAAACTAGCTTTTTCCTCCTTCGAAGGATTAGATCACACTATCTTGATGGAAATTCTCCTAAAATCCAGTATCGAAGTCTTCGAACTGCCCGAAGTCAACTGCATCGACCCACCCGTGGGGACGATAACTTGGATGGACCCAATTTTGAACTTTCTAAGGGCGGGTGAACTACCCTAAGATCCATCCGAAGCCAAAAAGGTTCGGGCCCGTTCGGAGAAGTTCACACTCATCGATGGCACTCTTCAAATGCTCGTACACCAAGGTGAACGGGAAACCTTATCTCCATTGCTTAAATCCTGAGGATGTCAAATACGCATTAGAAGAGATACACGAAGGAATCAGCAACTGCCACATGGGCAGCAGAACACTTGCAAGGAAAATACTCAATCACTGGTACTACTGGCCGACCCTCCTCCAAGATGCTCAGGACCTTGTAGGAAAATGCGGCCCTCGTCAAAGGTACTCCTACTCCATTCGACACGCTCTCCAAGCCTAAAATCACTGACCAGTCTGGTCCCCTTTGCTATGTAGGGGATGGACCTGGTCTGCTTCCTCATCGTCGTCATAGACTATTTTACCAAGTGGGTCAAGGCGGAACCCCTCGCCACTATAACCGAGCATCAATCACAACAATTCTTTTGGAAGAACATCATTTGTCGATTTGGTATCCCTAGGATTCTTGTCACTGACAATGGCACCCAATTTACTGGCAAAAAATTTCGTAAATTCTGTGCCGACCTAGGGATCCAGCAAAGGTTCTCTTCCGTCTCACACCCCCAGTGCAATGGCCAAGCTGAGAACGCCAACAAACTGAACCTAGACGGACTGAAGAAATGCCTAGACAACTCACCAAAAGGCCTATGGGTCAAAGAGTTGCCGAGCGTGTTGTAGTCCTACCGAACCACTAAAAGAATCCCAACAGGCGAGTCTCCGTTCAACCTAACTTTCGGAGCCGAAGCAGTCATTCCCTTGGAGGTCGGTCTCCCCGCCCCGCACATCATAAGCATCACTAGAAGTTCCAACTCAACAGGCCTAAGGGCCAACCTCGACTTTCCCGACGAGGTACGCGAAAAGTCAGCTATCAGAAGGAACATCTACCAACAAAAAGGTCGAGCGCTTCTATAATTAGAAAGTACGACCGACCAACATAAAAGAGGGCGACCTTATGCTCCGACGGCTCGCCATATCCGAACACACCAAGAAAGCAAAACTTGCTCCCAATTGGGAAGGTTTCTTATAAAGTCTTCTAAGTGGTCCATCCAGGGACCTACCGACCAGAAGACCTGGGGGACAAGGCAGTCAAGAGAACTTGGAATGCGGAGCACCTGATTAAGTTCTATGAAATCCCTTAAAACGAGTCAAACTCATAACAAGGCAAATGTAATAAGTACCAACTTTCAGTAGCCACCGAATAAAGTTGTTTTCCGTTTCGTCAATCAATCTATGCCTGCTCATTTTCAAAACAAAGTCTAAACCTCGGAAAGAGCACCTCGACTCCAAGTCTTACGCAGTTCTCACTGCCAAGTCTAAACCTCGGAAAGAGTACCTCGACTCTGAGTCCTATGCAGTTATCACTACTAAGTATAAACCTTAGAAATAGTGCTTCAACAGAGCACCTTGAATCTGAGTCTTACGCAGTTCTCACTATTAAGTCTAATCCTCTTAAAAAGTACCTCGACAGAGCACCTCGACTCTGAATCTTACACGGTTTTCACTGCCAAGTGTAAACCTCGGAAAGAGTGCCTCGACAGAGCACCTCGACTCTGAGTCCTATATAGTTCTCACTACTAAGTTTAAACCTCGGAAAGAGTGCCTCGACAGAGCATCTCGACTCTGAGTTTTACACAGTTCTCACTGCTAAGTCTAAACCTCGAAAAGAGTGTCTCGACTCTGAGTCTTACGCAGTTCTCACTGCCAAGTCTAAATCTCGAAAAAAGTGCCTCGACAGAGCACCTCGACTCTGAGTCTTACGCAGTTCTCATTGCTAAATCTAAACCTCGGAAAGAGTGTCTCGACAGAGCACCTCAACTCTGAGTCTTACACAGTTCTCACTGCTAAGTCTAAACATCGGAAAGAGTGCCTCGATAGGGCACCTCGACTCTTGAGTCTTACGCGGTTCTTACTACTAAGTCTAAACCTCGGAAAGAGTACCTCGACTTCGAGTACTATGGGGTTTTCTCTGCTACATCTGGAGCCCGAGAATCACCCCGACCCCCAACTTAACGCGGATCTCTCCACTGCCAAGAATTCAACATCTCATATCTCAACAAAAATAAGTCAATCTACTGAAAAAGATAAATTTTATTGATCGAAAGGTGATACAAAGGCGGTGGCCAGTTCGCAAAAGGCATACAAAATGCTGAAAGCTAAATCTACATCTATACATGATTCACTTTGTATCACGGAACACTAGCTACTCCCTACACATTGAGGAGAAGAAACAGGTGAGGGCACCTCGGTAGTTGGCCTCGGGACTCCGTTATGAAGAAGAGAAGCACTCATGAAAAGGCGCCAGGTCTCTCTCAGCTCGTCAATCTCCCTCGCCGCCACGGCGCAACAGTATCCCTCTCTGTGAAAGAGACATCATACCGACGAAAGGTGATGATGATGATGTTGGGTTTTATGCTTGCATACTTATTCGGTGTGAAGAGAAGATGGCGATACAAGTAGGACGAAGCAAAGGATCGAAAAGAAGGAGAGACAGTCAGCAGCAGTAGTAGCCAACAGAGAAAAAGCCAGTCGACCGTGCGGTCGACTGGCACTTTCTCGGGTCAATGATCTGGGAGTTGCGGTTTACCGCAACTATGTTCAGTTGACCGTTCGCGCTGCTGATGGATTTTTTGGGTGCGGGTTTGTTGATTCGATTGCAGCCCACTTCGTCTTCTGATTAGATTGTACGGCTCTAATTGTATGTTTATCTCTTCAGTATACATCGGATGACTATTGTATCAAGATATCTAAACTAGGGTTTCTCTAGATTTATAAATACAATCTAAACGGCTCCTAGAACAAGATAATTCTATTGAGTGCCGAATAAAAGAAAAGAGTACTTCATCTGAGAATGTGAGAGAGTTTCTCTATTGTAAACAGCAACCAAGTTCCAGTTAAGCTTGAGAGAGAGGGTCATGGTGAGAATTGTAATATTTTTGTATATTCTCTAGTTGAAATAACATCTCGGTTCTTCCTCCCCCGAATTAAGGTGAAAGCCCCAATCAGGACAATTCTTATGTGCTTTGTGTGATTGGTGCAATCTAATTTTGCTTGGTTGTTTGTGTTGATGGTATCGAAGACTCAACAAGATCCTTAGTTTTCCTAACAGATGAGGCCTCCGGGAATTCCTAGGAGATTGTGGAAGTTGAAGCCAAAAACGGCGCAAATCTCCTTCCTCCAGCCAACCTAGCTAAGAAAATCTCGAGAGAAGGATGAAGAGTCCCCTGATATAGGTAACTCCACATCCCTGGGTTTCGGTCCCCGATCGGAAGCATTAGATCTTGTACTCCGAGTCGCAAGTAACGAACTTCGACACGAGTCATGCTCTTCCAATCCAAAAGTCCCCTCGGCACGGCGAAGACAAAGCAGGAACTTCCAACCGAAAAATTACGACCAAACCCCTAATCCGAGCACAAGCATGGAAAAAAGAATCCTTCAAGGGTCGGTCGCAACTGCTACAGATATTGAAATTTGAGTCGAGCAAGCCAAGACAAGACCTCAGCACTACGAGCTCCAAAGTCAAAGACTCGAGGACTCAAACCACTCTCCGAAAACTTCATCAAGAAAACATTCACTTGTTGAAACAAATGGCTTCAAAGTTATGAGATTTTATAGGCAACTCTGTCAACTACCTCATTAATTATGCGTCAAAAGTCAACACTACAATTTCCAAGGTCTACTCTTTCTGCACGAGCCGATCCTCACCTTCCTGACCACCTATACCCCCCGACATCTGGGGCGAGCCTCGGGTGTCTTCCAAGCTAGGTTTCGGGTTGAAAAGTCTTCTTTCTTGTGGAGGAGAACGACCTGAGGAACTTGTGGCCGATCCATCCAAGGAAGATCTAATCCTCGATCCACTCCGGTCACCTGAAGAAGACGAGCTGCTAACCTCCACGGTCGACATTCTCAGAGCAGCAATTTTTCGAAAAGGAACTCCAGGTGCAAAGAAAACAAACCCCCCAAATCGGCAAGGAGGAGCAGATTTATAGAAGCAAACTTCGTCATGAACCGTAAGCACGTGTTGTCCCCTCGAATTCCGTGAAATGCGACCTCTGGAATGAATGCTGTTACATGACAACTCCTCGAACCATACAAAACATGACAGCGTAAGAGGACACAGGTACAGGAACCTGACGTCACCCGCTACGCTAGCACCTAAGCCTAATATGCGTCCCCCGACCAACACGGGAATCGATGCAACGAAGGATACCTTCAGGCTACGATCCACAACAAGGGCCATAATTCAAATTCACAAGTCGAAACGATACTCCGACTCTAAGCCTCGAACACTACCTCAACGGTAGACACCATAACTCGGCGTGGTCGCCGACGCTTTTTCCACGAGTTATCTACTCCTCGGAAACGATCTAAAGCTCATCTCTGAGAGTGAGGGGCTCTTGATATGGGTAAAAGTCATAATTGACCCCCGCCTTGAGATTCTTGCACGAATCACTATGCCCTTTGGGGGTTAAAGTGCCCGTCAAACAAAGGGCCCAAACCAAACCCGCTCCACGGGTCTTCCGCATGCCCAATCGCATACCTCCGGCCCATCCGGGTCTCTCGCCCGCCGATCATGTCAGTCATTCTGTCGGTTACGGCACAATCAACCCCCCTCCCCCTCCCCCCAAATCAGGGATTTGATTAACGGCAGATCTGATATCGATGGGACCCCATGACTGGCCGAGAATCTCTCCATAACGGACTCTCAAAAGACCTATATATACTACTACTCTGGCACTGTTACAAGGTAATCACTCTTTTTGCTACAGAACATCTTTCCCTAAATTGTTGTCTTCTGACTTGAGTATCGGAGGGTTTGTCGCCGTGAATACTCCCGGTGTTTTAGACTTCTTTTTGCAGGTCGGCAAGTCGGCTCCTTCCCCAATCAATCCACTCAATTTTTTCTCGAATACAAAATGAAGATCAGGATCACGGCCTTTTTTTCCGAATACAAGAACTCACATTATTTGTTGCTCCCACACCCAAAAAAAAAACCGCAACACATAAGATTAGAGATGTGAATGAAAATAACTAGAGTTAATTAGTAAAAGACATGAATATGTATTCAAAGTTTGTTAATTATGTATTCTAACTTTTAAGAATACTTAGAGACGTCTCTATGCAGTGTCCAACATATAAGATTTAATATAAAATTTGGGACACGCATGAGAAGTGTCCAACCAAGTGTCTGACACGAGTCCGGTATGGGTACGGCTCCTTGCTAGAAGTACCCGTTCTACATAGACTATCATTTTAGTTCTTTTCTTTAATACTTTTTTTTGCTTGCATTTGTGTTTGTCCATCTACATGTTTAATATCATTTAGTAACTCTTATATTTGACTTAAGTTGACGGGTAGTAACCTACTCGATGTATAATACTAAGGGAAAAAGTCGATAAAGCTTAGTGAAGTTATTCTAAATGAAAATTTGTGGTCAAGGAATTATATGGTTAAATCCAAATAGTTGGATGTTGGGATGGAATGATGGTTATGGTCTATCAGTATGTCAGATGTATTGTAGATCGCTCTATTAAGATTTTTTTCATATGTGAGTGTGAACAGGTAAACTGCTAGTCGACTAGGATGGGTTTTCTCAAGTAGTTATGTCTTTGTTTAAGGTCTCTTATTTCCATATATTGTGAGAGTTGATGGACCTCGGAAGGAGATATTTTATTGGTAGTGTAGAGGTGTTTAGACATACTGGAGATAGCTTCCTGAAGCCAAGTTATAGTCTCCTAGTACCCTATCCATCTCCTTAAGAAATTAGTGGGTATAAAAGAGACCCTAGAGTTAGAAAGTTGTCACCACATAATCTTTTAGACAGATCACTGTAATTTGAGAAGAGATACATTGGATAGTGTTTTATTGATCTCTTGTGATACCCATCTTTCTTCTACTATGTGTATCTCTTTCACTCATTGAAGGACTTGAATTTGTCGAGCTTCATTTGCATCTCCTATTGATAATTTGATATGTTCTTTGCATCTTCACATAACAGAAGCATTTCTTTTCCAAATTATGATCTCTGTCTTATGATCAATTACATATGTAGGTAAATGTTTGTAATACAGAACTAATAGTGGGCGTATTGATGGATGATGGCGATCAAGCTATTTCCGTAATTCATTTTCTTATAACAACATGAGCATTATAAATTCTCTGTATCTGAATCTTGATGATGCAGGCACTTGATATGATACGGAGTAAAAACTTCGACCTAATAATGGAATCACATCTCCAAGGAAACTTCTCCACAGAAGAGGCAGCTACCCTAATGGACCTAGCTTCTCAGTGTTTGCAATATGAACCTAGGGACCGGCCCAATGTAAAGAGTGTTGTAACGACGTTAAAATCCCTCCAAACCAGAGCAGAGGTAAGGCCTACCATTTACGTGTGTACAGCTAACTAATTAATCTGCGTACTCAACTTTCTTGAATTTTCTCCTTCCAATTACAAGTTTTTTGTTGGCACAGGTTCCATCTCATGTAATGATGGGCATTCAGAAGGAAGAAGTTGCCCCACCTCCACCGCAGCACCCTCTTTCCCCGATGGGCGAAGCCTGCTCCAGAATGGACCTCACAGCCATCCATCAGATTTTGGTCGATACACACTATAGAGATGATGAAGGAACCAATGAGGTACATACAAAAGCATGACCAATGTGCAGTTTGATGCACAATAATATTAGTTTAACGTTGTTTCTTCTATCAGTTATCGGTCCACTCGTTCCAGGAGTGGACGCAACAGATAAGAGATGCCCTTGAAACAAGAAGACGAGGTGACTTTGCATTCCGTGACAAAGACTTCAAAACTGCTATTGATTGTTACACTCAGGTATGTCTAATTGATATATATGCTTTGGAAGTTTTCGAATTCATATTTATTCACCTTTTTTTCCCCTGATAGTTCATAGATCGATCAATTCGATTCTGCCCTACTGTATATGCTGGGTTGATGGTCTCCCCTACTGTATATGCTCGTCGCTCTCTGTGCCATCTTTTGATCGATCAATTCGATTCTGCCCTTAGAGATGCAATGCAAGCACAATGTCTTCACTCAGATTGGCCTACGGCTTTCTACATGCAGGCAATCGCATTAGTTAAGTTGAAAATGGACAGTGATGCTGTTGACGTGTTGAACGAAGCAGCAAACCTAGAAGAGAAGAGGCAGAAGGGTGGCTGATTTATGCTACAAGTAGAATAACACTAGTATGATCTGTAATTCTGTATAGGCTTCCAAAACTTGTATTATACATAGAGCCCAAACAACTAGGTTTCAATTATCGATTTTTTTTTTTTTTTTTTTTTTTGATCAGACAATTATCGATTATTTGCCATGATCTTTAGTAAATAATTTGTTAATATGCTCATGCTTTAATTAGTATGTAGTTTGCTTATTAAAAAATGTCCACTAAATGTGTTATGAACATAGAATTACAACAGACAATAAGCTATAATACAATTTTTTTCGTCCAGTCCTTATGCTATATATAGTTCGGCTTTGCCATCGATGAAGAGGCTCATGAACTCCTCACCATCTACTGACTCTTTCTCAATGAGAAGCTGGGCGAGTTTGTGAAGGATATCGATGTGAGTTGTGAGAATATGCTTGGCCCTTGCATAAGCCGTCTCCACCAACGCCCTCACCTCAGCATCTACCACATCTGCTGTTGCCATCGAATAGTCTTTCTGGGATGACATCTGTGGATTCAGAAGGTCAAGAAACGCCGCTTTTAAAATCAATTTTTAAGTAAAAACTACATTTGCAAGTTAGATTGTTATACCTGCTGCCCGAGGAATGGGTTTCCACCAGAGCTTCCTATGGCAACCTGCCCGATCTTCTTGCTGAATCCAAACCTTTCAACCATTTGTCTTGCCACTCGAGAAACTTGCATGAAGTCATTTGAAGCACCTGTTGTCACATTCTCTGTTCCGAAAATTACCTCTTCAGCTACCCTGCAGGGGCAATAGGGCATAATTAAGGCTTTGTATGGTAATGCTATGAATAACACGATGTTGTTACTATAAAGTACTTCGAGCAAAGCACAATGCCAAAGAAATATTTATTCCCCTACTACAATTTAAGAGGCAAGAATGCCTAAAAACCCAAAAGCACCTCTTTATACCCAATTTTACAACTCACCTATTTTAAACCTATAAATGCTGTTGAGAAGCAATGCCAGAAATACCCTAAATAAAGATTATAACAAGACAAAACTAGGACTACAAGACCGGCCAACGCGTTTTAGGACATACCTCCCTCCAAGGGCAACAGCCATCTGGTTCTCTAAATAGCTCTTGCTGTAAAGTCCAGACTCTAGTCTTTCTTCACTTGGTGCAAAGAAGGTAAGACCCCCGGCTTGACCTCGGGGAATAATGGAGATTTTGGCTACAGGATCGTATTCGGGCATGAGTGCACCAACAAGGGCATGTCCGGCCTCTGCAGAAAAATGGGTGGAAAAGGTGAGAATAGTGATCCCGGATCCTAGTTATAGATGATACAATTTCTCGGTGTAGACTTTACCATGGTAAGCAACTAGCTTTTTCTTTTCTTCTGAAACGACTGCATTTTTCTTCTCGGGTCCTGCAATGATCCTCTCGAGAGCATCAGATATCTCGTCTTTGCTGATCTCCTTGAGGTCACGTCTTGCTGCGAGGATAGCTGCTTCATTCATAAGGTTTTGAAGATCTGCTCCTGTGAAACCTGGGGTTCTCCTTGCAATTTTCTCGAAGTCAACATCCTTTGCAAGTGCCTTTCCTCTTGAATGAACCTACAGAACAGAATTATTTCGACATTAATTAGCATGAAGTGGAATTCAATTGTCAGAGAAGTGAGGTTATGCTTCAAATTCAAACTTTCCACAACATATAACAGGTTAATGTTTACATTATCCTCCTTGCATAGGACCACTCCATTTAAAGACCAGGGATGGGTTTTTTCTTCTTTACCCTTTTAATACCCCATCCATTGTTACAGTGAAATATTTAAGCATTTTCAAAATGTATCATGAACAATGCATTGCATGCCCTGGATGCTAGGTATCACCACACGATCTAAAAGGCTGTAGTCTTTAAGTTCTCCAAGAGATCCAAAATAATATTGAAGTCTATTGTTTAAGCAGAAACAATGGGTCAATTTCTATCAAGAATCCAGATAAATTACATTTTTACAGTTCTTTCAATATAAGACTTCTATGGCAACTAGTTCCTTGTTCGTACATAACCATATATCCAAGATGATCAGAGTTATGCTTCGATTTATAGTTTTACAAATCACACATTCTACTCATGATGCAATAATGTAATAAGTTCCATACATCATTCAATGCACTAAAAGGACTAAACCCATGAACACAAACATGCATAAAAGAATACCATATACCGAAAAGGACATAGGATATCATAAATAGAAAGCCCAGGGGCAAGGACCTCCCTGAACATTGTGCCCTCTACACAATCTCCATGCTTTTCCAGGAGATCGTGCAAGGAGAAGGAAGATCATACTGATATCCTTCCTACATACTAGATTTACCAATACTATCTCCAACGGCATGTAATTTGTATCGAGTAAAAGTTGGCCATGTGCATCTCACTTGATCCTCTCCTCAAGGGCTAAGTAGTAACCTTACACAAGCTATCACACGGTAAATATTCATCAAATTGAGATCTATGAATATTATGCTAACAAAAGAATAAACTCGAGATCAAACCTCCCGCTGCTAATCATTGAATTATTTATCTTAACTCATAATACACAAATCCTAACCATGGTCCTCACTAAGTCAAACCTAAAATCTTAACTCAATCCTCAGCCTCCTACTTTACCACCCCCACGACCACATTTCCTCCTCTTATTTCTCCTCCACCACCATACCTAGATAGTCATCAAAACCTAACTCTAAAGCTGACATCTTCCTACACCACCACTGACATTACCTACTCCTTCCCATTGCCAATATGCACATCCCACCCTAGCCATAGCCATAATCACATAGCCACCAACTCGAAAAAAGTAAGAGACGGTTTGTATGGGAAGGAACAGAAGAAGATAATAAGGGGTTTCATCTAATAAGATGGGGTAAGGTTTGTAAGAATAAAGAGTTCGGTGGACTGGGAATCGTAAACCTCCCTTGTATAAACAAATTAAAGCACTACTTTCCAAACGGTAGCGCAAGTCATGGTGGTGTAACTCTTTTTCTATGTATCAAAGACAAATTTTTTTTGGATATGGAGGTCGAAGTACTCACAGGAAGGCGTCATACTTCTGGAAAGGAATAGCTAAGGTGGGGGAACTGTTCCACACTAATACTAAGTGCATGCTAGGGAATGGGAAAGATACTAGATTTTGGAAGGAAAAATGGTGAGAGGAAAAACCGTACAGTCTCTCTTCCCATAATTGGCTAAGGAAACAACAAACGAGGATGTTCTTGTGGCGATGTTTGGAAACAGGAAAGGCTGAGAATTGAGTTCAATGGAAGTCTTTCCAACAAAAATCAGGAGCAACCTCAGAGGCTTAAAAGTCTTTTGGCAGTGGGTGTGCGTTAGCGGAGTGGAGAGGAAGATGACAAATAATGGAGGTTAGAACCTAACAATGAGTTCTCGGTGAGATTCATGTATAGACATTTGAATGATAGGGGAATAAGAAGTTCAGAAACAAATACTAATTGGAAATCTAAAGCCCCTACAAAGGTGACGGCTTTCCTCTGGTTGGTGATGAAAAACTCTATTCTATCCAAAAAGAATCTTAGGAAACACAACGTTCCGATCGATGGGAGATGCCCTAGGTGTAATCTAGGGGTGGAGGATGTATCATATTTTCATATATTGTCCTAAAGATAAACTAACATGAGAAATTATGAGTTTGGATTTAGGTATTATAAATACCCCAACAATATCGACGACATTTGGGGGGCTTGGAGATCGAGATACATTAGGAAAGAGTATAGGATAGTGTGTGATATTACGGTAGCGGCTATTGATGTGGGTAAAAAACTCAGTTACTCAAAATCGTACGATTCTTACATGAATCTCGAGGCTCCTAAGGTAAAGATAGTAGTCTCACAACTACAGGCCCAAGACCAGCTCACGGGCCGCCCACAGAC
Organism: Hemerocallis citrina; assembly: GCA_017893485.1. NCBI lineage: Eukaryota > Viridiplantae > Streptophyta > Magnoliopsida > Asparagales > Asphodelaceae > Hemerocallis > Hemerocallis citrina. The sequence continues at coordinate 217,460,545 of CM030365.1, forward strand.
CCACTACCATGAATCGGCCCACCAGGAAAATGTTGACCTGCCATTTATAGTTGGTGATTAAATCCCCTGAGATCAGGGGATTAACTATCCAATCACATCCTTAATCCACAGGATTTGATTAGACAGTTGAGAAATCTTTCCCTAACTGATTCTCCACTGGCCTATAATTACAGGCCCCTCCTTAGTTACCAGGTAATCAAATTTCCCACTACTCCCTAACTCCTATTTTCTGGTTACTAACTTGATCGTCGGAAGCCCTGTCGTTAGGAAAACTCCCGGTTTTATATGCTTTTTTTGAAGGTTTTCGGCAGTTAGCAACAAGCGCAACCACCATCAGATCCACTAAATTCACTTAAATGCTAGCCTCTCATCTATGCCAGATCGACAACTGTGATTTTTGCTTTCCACATAAATATAAGAACTCATCACTTGTTGCTCCCACACAAAAAAATAAGCAGCATCAGATTGGTGTCGTCTGTGAAAAAAGCTCAGATCCAGCCTCCTACCATGGCACCCATAGCCAAAAAAAACAACTACAGTGGGGCGCTAGGCGACCCCCCCCCCTCCGCCTCCTCCTCTGGTTCATCCATCCCGCAGCATAGCAGCCACTCAGGGATCATGACTGCCGCATGTCGAACATCGACAGGGTCCATCCCCCAATGCTTCTCGCTTGTTCGCACGAAGGATAGAGCACCCTGAAGGGCAAGACCTCCGAAACATAATTAATAACTGACAGGATGGTTAGGATCTCCACCGCCGTATCAAATTCAACCGTTCCAGGAGCGAAGAGAACCGGTCGGGTCGACATCTAAGCCGCAATAACCCCTCCCAACACAAGAGGGAGAATGAGCGAAGCCACTCCCCTGGAGATCAACGGACCTCCAAAGGCCACCAGGAGGAAGGGGGCTACATAACTAGAGCAGAATTCTAGGAATTCAGGAATGAGGTTCTCCAAGCCATCTAAGGGGGCACTAAGAACAGCAACCACTTGGATAAAAACCGTCTTGGCCTGTCCAACAACGAATAGTCCTATGGGTTTACCCGATCCTAGGGACGTGAAGACTTGGTGATGAAACAACTTCGGAAAATGGAGGACCGGCTCGCTCAAGTAGGGGAGGAAGAGCGGTGATCTTACAAGGCTACCAGTCCATCCGACTACCCTTCTCCTCTTTCATCCTCGAGGCCCGAGAAGCTTCAAGCTCCCAACATTCGAAACATACAACGACAAGTCAGACCCAGCTGATCATATTAAGAGTTTTGAAACTCTTATGATGATTCACAGCTCCTTAGACCCCCTCCTCTGCCGAACCTTTCCCACCATGCTGCGAGGTTCAGTCAGGGAGTGGTACTCCCGACTCGCCCCTGGTTCCATCTACTCCTTCGACCAGCTCGAGGAAAGCTTTCTGACTCTTTTCGTGACTAGCCGTAAGGCTGAGAAGACTAGCACTTCACTACTGGATTTGAAGTAGCAGGACAGAGAATCACTCTGGGACTTCGTCCAAAGGTTTACGACCGAAGCAGGGCCCATCCCCTTTCTCGACTCCTGAATCACAGCAGCCGCTTTTAGGCACAACGTCTGACACAACATCCTCAAGACCTTGCTTGCTAAAAAGCCTCCTTCGAACTTCCTTGATCTCCTCCTTCAAAATGAGAAATACATCCGGGCCGAGGAATCTCTACATCTCGAGGGTCGTAAATAATCTCCTACCAAAGAGAAGAGGAAGACAGATGACACCCCCCAAGAAATCTCAAAAGATGCCTCTGGGCACAGGTGTCCTCCCCCGATGCCTCGGTTCAAAAAATTCACTTCGCAAAAAAAGGGAGGTTCCAGTCAAGTGTCTCCACTATCTTCATTAAGGTAGAAGAGGAATGGCTGATCTGACACCCTTTTTGGACGAATACTAGCAACAAGAAGAGAGACAGAAGGTTCTACTACCGATTTCACCGAGACCACGATCACAAGACTGACAACTGCCTGGCGCTGAAGGATGAGATAGAAGCTCTTATCCGTAGGGGCTACTTGTCGAAATTCACTCAGAAGGACCAGAGGACTTCCCCTCCTCTTTGAGGGCCCGATAAACGTACATAAAATGACTTAGATCCTCAGGAGTCTGAAATGATGGCTATCCTCCACTCCATACATTGGGGGGGTCATGAGGGTGACTCCAACTCCTCCCGCAAGGCATTCTCCAAGAGATGAACTCGGTTCATAACTACCCCCATCCTCGAAGGCGAGAACTCCCTGTCTCCTTCTCCAATAAGGACCTTGAGGTTTCCGCTCCACACTGTGATGCATTGGTAATCAGCCTCGGCCTAGTTAACCACAAGGTTCCCCGCATCCTCGTGGACAACAATAGCTCAGTCAACATTTTATTCCTTGAAGCCTTCGAATGCCTGAAACTTTTTTGGGAGAGGCTGAGGCCTGCATGATATACTCTCCATGGTTTTTCTGAAGCTCCCATCCCAATCGAAGGAATAGTCATGCTGGATGTAACAGCGGGAAAACCTTCTGCCACCCGCATTGAGCCGATGAACTTTATGGTGGTAGATGCCAAAGCCGCCTATAATGCCATTTTTGGGCGAACCGGCCTCACATCTCTCCAAGCGATAACCTCGGCATACCACATGCGAATGAAATTCTCCACGAATGCTAGGGTTGGATTTATAAAGGGCAATTACGAGGCAGCACGAGTTTGCAACACTGCCGCAGCTGGAGGACTTGTCCTCAGCGATAGAACTTGATTGGTTCTGGAACAATCGTTGAACGAGGAAATCCCTTTCTCTGAGGAAGATGGGACCAGACGATTCCAAGTCAGTAAGATTCTGCCTCTGAAGCTCAAAGAGAACATCATCAGCTGCATCCGGCAGAAATGGGATGTATTTGCTTGGACTCCTTCAGACATGCCTTGCATCTCAGAAGAACTGATCATGCACAGGTTGAGTGTCAACCTCGACTCAATACATGTGCAATAGAAGCGTAGAAAGTTTACCCCGGAAAGGTAGTAGACAGTGAAGGAGGAAGTCAAGAACCTTCTCTCGCTCGCTTTATCCAGAAAGTCAACTATCCGAAGTGGTTGGCTAATATCGTAATGGTGAAGAAGGCAAGCAACAAGTGGAGGATCTGTACTGACTTCACAGGCCTCAACAAGGCATGCCCGAAGGACCACTTCCCTCTTCCAAACATCAACTCCTAATTGATGCAACATATGGGCACGAACTCCTGAGCTTCATGGATGCCTTCTCCGGATACAACCAAATCCGAAATGTTCCTCCTGGATATCCCCAAGACATCTTTCGTCACCGATCAATGACCATAATGCTATCAGGTAATGCCATTTGGCCTAAAGATTGCAGGAGCCACATATCAAATGGCAAGTGTATAAGTTTTTCAAGAAAAAAATCGGGCGAAGTATAGAGGTGTACGTGGATGACATGCTCGTAAAAAGTCTCGATGGTGGAGATCATGTAGGACACCTCGAAGAGGCCTTCAATATTTTAAGGAAAAACGATATAAGGCTTAATCCTTCTAAGTGACCTCGGGATAATTCCTCGGCTTGATGGTCAGCCAATGAGGGATAGAGGCGAACCCTGAGAAGATTCAAGTTATCCTTGACATGGCTCCCCCTACCAACGTCAAAGATGTTCAAAGGCTCACGAGCCGGCTTGCAGCAATCATACGCTTTCTCTGGACGTCCAAGGAGAAGTTTCTTGCCTTCTTCAAGGTCCTCCGAAGGGAGAAGAACTTCGAATGGGGAAAGCCTCAGCAACAGACCTTCTTCCAGCTAAAAGAATACCTCGCAAACCCTCATCTAGTAAGCAAACTAGAACCAGGTGAAGTCCTCTATCACCTGGTGGCATCAGAGAATGCCCTCAATGTCGTTTTATTCCAAGAGGATAACGGAGTCCAGAAGCTCATCTACTATGTGAGCAAGGTGCTCCATGATGTCAAATTCTGGTACTCCAAGATGGAGAAGATAGCTTACACCCTGATTATGGAAGCAAAAAACTTTGCCCTTATTTCCAAGCCCACTAAGTCCAAGTCCTCATGGACCAGCCTTTGAAACAAATCCTCAATAAACCCAAGAACTCCCGACGTCTAATCAAATGGTCCATCGAGCTGAGTCAACACGATATCAGTTATAAATCGAGGACTGCAATCAATGGCCAAGTGTTATCTGAGTTCATCACCGGGTGAACTATTCCAGAGGCAGTCAGGGGTCAAAAGGAGTCAACGGTATGGAAGCTCTATGTGGATGGGTCCTCTTGCAAAGAAGGGAGCAGAGCAAGGGTGATACTACAAGGCCCATATAGCTTTTCCCTCTAGTACTCCCTATGCCTAAACTTCTTGGACTCTAATAATGAGGCTGAGTACGAGACCCTAATCGCCAGGCGGCTATTAGCCCACAAGGCCGGGGCAAAACAATTCAGGGCCTTCAGCGACTCCCAACTGGTGGTCAACCAGGTCTCGGGGGATTACGAAGCTCGAGACCCCTGCATGATTCAGTACATGGCCCACGTTAAGGGACTCCTAGCAAACTTCGAAGAAGCTTCAGTTGTCTGTATCCCTCGAAAAGAGAACAACCAGGCCAAGGCCTTGTCGAAGCTAGCATCCTCCTCCTTTGAAGGTCTTGACAACATAGTGCTCATAGAAGTCCTCATCCGACCGAGTATTGATAAGCAGAATGTCGATGCCTTCTGTGCTGAATCCCAGCTACAAACGACGACCTGGATGGATCCGATTCTAAACTTCCTCGAAAGAGGAGACTTACCTCAAGAAAGATCCGAAGCGCAGAAGATCCGGGCTAGAGCACAGAGATTTGTTCTCATCTAGGAAGTACTGTTCAAACGGTCATACACCATGGCCGATGGACGACCCTATCTCCAATGCCTAGTGTCAGAAGAAGCCCGATATGACCTTGAAGAGATGCATAGGGGAGTCAGTAGCTACCACATGGGGCTAGGTCGTTCGCGAGAAAAATCCTTAACCATGGGTATTACTAGCCTACTGTGCTACAAGACGCTCAAGAACTTGTCCAAAAATGTGGCTCATGTCGGAGGTTCTCATCCATCAAACATCCCCCCCCCCCTCCACACACACACACACACCGGACTGAGGTCATTGGGGAGTCCAGCTCCATTTGCTATGTGGGGAAGGGATCTGGTCGGGCCCTTCCCTAAGGGAACTGGTCAGTGACGCTTCCTTATTGTTGCCATAGACTACTTCACAAAGTGGGTCGAAGCTGAGCTCCTAGCCTCCATAATAGAGTATCAAACCTAGCAATTATTTTGGAAGCATATTGTTTGCAAGTTCAGAATTCCCCGAATCCTAATCACCGATAACGACAGCCAGTTCGCCTACAAAGGATTTCGCAAGTTCTGCACGGATCTAGGAATCCAGCAGAGGTTCTCGTTTATCATGTACCCCTAGTCCAACGGACAGGCAGAGAATGCTAATCGCCAAATTTGAACTTAAGAAGTGGCTTGATGAATCCCCAGGGGATTGCGGGTTGAAGAACTCCCCAGTGTGCTCTAGTCATATAGGACGACCATGAGAATTCTGATAGGTGAATCAACGTTTAACCTCACGTTCAGAACCGATGCTGTAATTTCTCTGGAGGTCAAACTGCCCTCCCCCTGGATAATGAGCTTCTTCGAAGACTTGAACTCTGACGGTCTCAGGGCCAACCTAGATCTCCTTGAGGATGTACGAGATAAGTTGGTTATCAAAAGGAACATTTACGAGAATAGAGCGTTTCCATAACAAGAAAGTCTGACCAGTGAAATCAAAGAAGGCGACTTGGTCCTAAGAAAGCTCGAGATCTCCAAGCCAAGCAAAAAGGGAAAAATTACCCCAAACTGGGAAGGCCCTTACAAGGTCTCCAAAGTGGTTCCCCCCGAAACTTACCGACTTGAAGACCTGGAAGGCATGGTGATCAAGAGAACAAAGAACATGGAACACTTGATGAAATTTCATGGGAGCACCTAACACTCCAATATAGATTATAATAAGGCCCTAAAAACCCTCATATGTAATAAGCGCTGACCAACAGGCATCCACAATTGAAAATTTTTATTTTATTACAACTTACTTGGTGACTTTTGTCAAATTCGTGTCTGCTCACTTGGCCCTCTTCACTTTGCGTGGACTTGTGCCACACGCCTCCTTTTTTGCATGGCCTCATCCCTCGGCATGGACTTCAAGCAACACATGAAAGACTCTCCTTCTTCGCTTGGCCTCCTCACTCGGCGTGGACTTCAAACCACACTTCTCCTTATTCACTTGGCCCCTCACTCGACGTGGACTTCGAGCCACACTCTAAGGATTATCCTTCTCCGCTTGGCTTCGTCCCTAGGCATGGACTTCGAGCCACACGTCTCCTTCTTCGTCCTCGCCTTGGCATGGACTCGGAGCCGAACGTCTCCCTCTTCACTTATCTCTTGCCCTCAGCACAGAACTCTAAGCTATACGCGGAGATCACTATCTTCACTGCACTCGGAGTGAGACAAAGAGGCCTAGATCGCGTCATGCCATATGCCTAAGGAAGAAGTGATTATTCTGTCACACACTGATAGCCAAGGGCAACGACGAATCATACTTGCTGTTACGCCTAACTGCCAGCGTGTGGTAGAAGGACCACATGAACGACAAAAATTAAGAATACAAAAAGGCTTTTGCAGAAGGAGGACCTCGATCCCCTCAACGCTGACATGGACAGATGTATGCCCTCCACCTAGATCTAACGACTGCAAAGGGAGGATATTTTGATTCCCAAGATTAAAAATTGCTTCATTCCCCCAAGAAATAAAAATGATTCAATTTTCAAGATTGAATGGCGGTTCAACTCCAAAGGTCAAAAAATATTTCAACTTCCAAGGTGTTCTCCGACGAGCCTGTTCACGTGATCATACATACGATGACCATTCGGCCTCCAAGTTATGAAGATTGAAAACGAGAAATTCGATGCAAAAAATACCAAGCAAAGAGTCTTTATTATTAATACACTCGGATAAACAAGAAGTAAATACATACTGACACATTCGGCACGGCCGAGGAATTACAATAAGATACAATAAGTTACAAGTCATGGAAGTCGGCTACGGAACCTCTTCGTTAGGGGCACCTACCCCGGTCTAATGCAAACCAACTCGAGACCAACCGATCTGGTCGGTGCCCTGGTGGGTCGATCGGGCCCTTCCCGAGAGCTAGCCATGCTAGAAAATCCGGCCACTCTGCTCTATGCGTCCTCCGAGTTCATAGGCTCTTATTGGACCGTCGGAGAGGCACTTTGGACGGAGGTCCTGTGAAAAGAAATTGTTCGAGACCCCGCCACTCTGAACTCCACCTTCAACTGGTATATCTCTAACTCCTTCTCTACCAGCATCTCTTGAAGAAAAGAGGTCGTCGAAAGCATCACACCTTGTGAGGAGGGAATTCGGAAAGACGAGCTCAGAAGAGCTACAAGAGCCCCAAGGTGGCCTAAATCCCTGTCGACCATCACCTTTTTTAGACGAGCACGTTCCAAGCTCGTTTGGTGCGACCTTTGAATGTGGTACGAGAACGCCGACTCACTATCATTCGCCTCTTTATGGTGGCAAGCCAAACTCGACTCCATGATGTGCAATCTATTCCTAAGGTATTCAAGCTCGGCATCTCGGGAGTCGATGAGAGCACGCTTAGCGATTTAGAAAGAAAGGTAAATTTCATATTACGCCGAGCACTAAAGACTTGGCTAAATTCTAAAAGGTGTAAAAATCTTAAGCTCAGAAGTTTGGCCCAAAAACTTTCTTCCATTCAAAGTTGTTAAAGGGTTTCATACAAAAAGCGGGGCCATTCCGCGGTTGGCGATTCCAAAAAAAAAAGGAAAGGGGAGACAAACAAGAAGAGCTAACATTCTACTTTTGGGGTGAGGGAGGCACCTCTGCAGCCTCGGTCGAGGTCGGATCGGCAGGAGCATCTAGCTGGTCGGCTGCAGCTTGAGTAGACCTGGTGTCCCTCTCCCCACCTAAAGGTATCTCATGTGGAGTTGGGGGAGCCTTGTTGAACTTCATGGAGTAGGAGAAGCCCTCGAGGATGAGTTCGGGATACTTCCTCTGAACATGCTCAATGTCCTGTTCATACCCCTGGTCCTAGGTGAGGACCACCCTGTCAATGACGTGCACAATGTTAGCCTTCAATGATTTCTCCGCCTCATGGCAAGTCTTCTCCTTCTTCAGCTTGACCCACTCGGCAGTCTCGGAGGTCAGCTTGGCCCGGAGAACCTTCTCAGTCTTCTCCAAGTCGTCGAACTTCAGCATGAAGTCGTTTCATTCCCTATTGACCTGTTGCACCCTCCGATCGGAGATCTTAAGCTCGCGATCATACTACCTCTTCATCTCTGGCCCCTGCAGATCCGCCTGCAAACCAAAGTCAAAATACTTAGAAAATTTTCGGAAGAAATAAATACATCCGGGAATGAACACTCACCACCATGTCAGCCTGAGCCCATTTCATGTAGCTGGAGTTGAATGTCACAGTTGCGAGACATTCCCTGTCGCGGGGGACCACGAGGTTATTCACAACCTCCAAGGGACCCTCTAGGATCGAATCTGTCACCTTCACAGCCCAATTAGGCCTCCTAGGCTCCGAGCCCTCCTCTCCGACGACCTTTCTCGCCTCAGGGTGAACAGGAGGGAGCCCAGACCTTGCCGCCTCGGCCACCCAAAGAAGAATAAGTTGTGAGAACGAAGGAAAAAAGTTGAATTCAAAAAGGAATGAAACATAAAAGGGTCGACAGGGCTTAATCTGGTCCTAGTGAGGTGCCTCTCCGACACCGTCGGCTAACTCACACTGCTCCTTCGCTAGCTCATCCTTTACTCGCGTAGTGAAGCCTTTAGGCCTCGGGGCATTATGTTTTGGGAGCCTGAACATCCATTTAGTAGGGATGTCCCAAGCCTCGGAGCTCCGGATGACGAAGTACTTCGACTTCCATTCATTTATGGAATACGGGTGATTATGCACAATGCGCCTCCCGGGCCGAGGCGTGACGACGCAACGCCCCTCGTAATTCTTAGTTGTGCTAAGGCCCAGGAAAGCCCAGAAATACTTCAGGGTCATTGGCACCCTCACTAAGATGTATGAAACTGATGACCTGCTTCCACGAGTTTGGGCCGATCCAATTGAGCACCTCCTTGATGAACGGGTGCAAAGATAGTCTGAGCTCTGAGACGAAGGCATCTAAGGGGAACTGAACTCCCTGTCCCAGTTGTACATATTTTATTACGTGAATTTTTGTACTTCAATTTTCAGATCAGTTTTATTTTTCTCTTTGGACTCTTTATCTAAAGCCAGAATATTTTTCTGATCAATTCTATAATTTTGTGATTTTTTCGATCGGAGTTTAAATACAAACGTTAACCTTGATTAATCCTAATCCTAATCCTAATCCTAATCCTAATCCTAATCCAACAGCTAACCTAACTCTGTTCTCCTACACATTATTTTCTTCCTCCCTATGCTTCATTTTCTCCCTCCCTACTTCTCCACTTCTGCATATACCAAATTTCTCCCCCTTATTTTTCTCATTCTACGCCTAACTCCTCATTTTTCCACACATTTTTCTACACCCCTAATCATACACATGCACCTCTTTCTTTCTATATATACACACACACACACATGCAGAACCTCCCACCTCTTTCTCTTTCTTATATATATACAAGCACATATCATCTCTACATCCCATTCTTCTTTTTCCTCCTTCTCTTCCTCTGCCTTCTTCACACCCGAGAGCTCAAGTAACACCCGAGCTCCACTTTACCTTCCACCTTCGAGCCAACGACTCCGCTTCTACGATCCCGTGAACCCCGAAAAACAACCCGACGCTGCGCCACCTTGTTGTTGTCGTCGCTCACCGTTGCTACCGTTGCTCGCTAGCTACCGTCTTGCCGCCATTCTTACCGCTATTGTGCTGCCGTCCGTTGCCGATGTCGCTTCTTCTTTCCGTGGTTAACACCACCACCAAAATCGTCACGTTATAAGGCAAGTACCTTGTACACTTTTTTTGTTCTCGTACAAGCATTTTTTCTTGGACTCGTGGCAAGTAGTCTAGTTATCATCATGTTTTATTGTCAAACTCCGTTCTAGTCACTGGTTTCATGCTATATCAACTCAAGAGTGAACCGTTAACACATTTCGAATCGTGTTATCGAATATCGAATATTCAACCTTACTATCTCTAAAATTTCTTAACCTTGTACTAAGAATTCGATTATGTTCCCGATACTGGATTGAAGATTTTCTACGTGGAAATCGTAGCCTATCGAGTCCTGAATCCAGAACATCTTACGATTTCTCAATCGGATGTATAGATTGTGAGATATCGCGATTTTAGTACTGTCATATTGTGAATTTCTGAACCTGCACGGGATTACTAACCGGTATCTCGTACTGAGAATTTGACCATGTTCCTGACACTGAACCGGAAAACTTTCTACATGAAAATCGTAGCCCTTCGAGTCTAGATATCCGAAACATCCTACAGTTTCTCAATCCGATGTATAGATTGTGAGATATCGCAGTTTTAGTATTGTGACTCCGAATTTCCAGAATGCGCGCGAAACATCGAAACCAGCGAAGAATGAATTTGTACGCATAGTTACTGTCTTTAGAATATATCGTGTGAATATGCGTTGGAACCGGATTTTCTTTTCTGTAACAACGGGAAAGTGAATTTGAATGCAGATATGTCAAGTTGTCTAAAAATTCATCTCTACGGTTTTGCATATAAACCCATTACTTTTCATATTTAATGAACTGAGTGTATTATTGTTCTTGTAATAATAACTTGCATATATATAATAGGTTGATAGAATGCATTTTATACCACTTGATAATTTATAATAACTACTCTCGATACATGTACTCGTTTTACGTCTCATGTCCATGATTACTGCCCTTGATATTTTCCTTGACTAAACTATTTGATTACACCGTTCCACTAGTCGTACCAACTGTATATTCATAATTAATTATAAAAGAATAACAAGCCGGGGTTATAAGGGTACGGTTTAGTAATGGACAATATAGGGGAGTATACTCGGAAGGGGGCCCGTGTTTCCCGAAACAGTGATTCTTGATTCTTGATTCTTGATTACACAATTCTTGATTACATAATTCTCGATTACATGATTCATGATTACATGTCTTGATACTATCACTGGAAGACCCGAGTACATAATCCTATAGAATTCACTACTTAAGTCTAAACGTCACATGATTGATATGCACCGAACTTGTGGTATGGGACACAGGATTGCGTGCATTAGATAAGTTAATAAAACAGATAAACTTGAGATCTTCACTAAGCATGATTCTTGATTACATGACTTTTCGTTACATGACTCTTGATTCTTGATTACATGATTCTTGATTACATGACTCTTGATTACATGACTCTCGATCCTTGATTACATGATTATTGATTAACTGAGCCTAGGTTATCAATTGCTTATACCTTGAAGTCTAGAATATACTAGTTACAGTTATTACTTACATGATCATATTGTCCCAGTTCCTTGTTTACTTCCATAGTGTATTTGTACTTCTACTTCTTGTTTCTTCCATGTTATATCTTGTTATATTACCCCTTTTTCTGCTTGTTGCTACTTGCTGCCCGAAACTTGCTCTAATGGGAACTTTTCTATTTTTCTTTGAGTTAATAATTATACAGGTACTATGGACCCGACGAGCAGACTCTCTAGACGATCGTTGCTACTTCCTTACTACTTCATGTTGTTTTTCTTTCAGTTGCTATTTTATCTAGTTGTTATAACGAACTGCTTATCATATTATTTTAATTTTGGCACCTTGTACTCACGGGCATCTTGACCCGATATTGATGTATTATCCAAATGATGGTTATTCTATTTTTAGTTCATGTGATTATTATATCTGCATGCGTGAATGTGTTATAAAGATCTTGTTGAGCTTATAATTGTACAGCTTATGGATGATGTATATCATTCGCCGGGCCTCAGTTGCGTGCCTGTATTTCCGTATAGTGGGAAGCGGGGCGTGACAGGAACATGCAAAATCAAGGGACCAATTTTCCAGTCGGTCTGAGGACAGGATTTAGGACCATCAACTCGAATTGCCGAAGAATGTAGTTACACAACCGAATCTGAGGAAGGTCGGCCCAATCTTATCAGCCTAAACTTTCTGTTGACTAGGCGAGGACGACTGTATGCCGAACTGCATTAGGTCCAGGAGGTCATCCGAGTACATCCTTATGGGGATAGGATCCTGATGGTATGGGACGTTGAAACCCTCTTGCGGAAAGTAGTTGATAGGTTCGGCCTTCGGGCAGGTCGAAAAGATAAATTTTAACTTTCTCCTCGGCGGGCGTTGGGTTCGAGGAGGTGAAGGAGAAGACATCCGGCTTAGGCGATCCGCTTCATTCGAAGGACCCACTTTACCTTTTCCTCCACCATCATCCTCATCCTCCTCGTCACCATCCTCGCCACCCTCCTCGTCTCCCTCCTATTCCTTTTATCCACTTTCTTCATCTCCCTCCTCTTCCTCTTCTACACCCTAGTCCTCTCCCTCCACTTCCCGTTCTTCCTCATCCCCTTCACCCAGTGTTGGATCACTACCTCTTTCATTTATGAGGAATTAGACTCAGAAGTAATGCTATGTGCAGAATTTGTAGACCAAGAAGTAGACGAAGAAGTGGATGAAGAATCCCCGTCGTCTTGACCGGAGGTGGAGGCAGAGGCACCAAACCGAACTCTTAACATAATTTAAAAATACTTTACCTAGTTACCTTGTCAGAAAGTTGATCAGAAAGTACGCCGGTTATCGGAAAGGTTCTGGAGAGAGAAGCTCAACAAGTTAGAGACAGAAGGTAAAGAGTGAAATGTGGGGGTGAGGGGGGATATATAAGCTAGAGTAAAAGACTCCTCGATATCCACAAAATGTCACAACCCCACGATTCAATCCAACAGTTGATAAGGATAAAAACTCCTCGATATCCACAACTGTGATTTCAACTCACGTGCAGTGTGCATGCTCCTAATAGTACGGCGTGTGTGCCCCCATTCCTTGATAACCACAACTGTGAAGTCAACTCACATGCGGTGCTGATGCTGCAAACAATACAGTGCACGTGCCCTAACAGTAATGATGTCAGCCATCTCACGTGCCGTGCACATACACTCAAAAAATAGCTACCAAGAAGCATTCTAAATTTCCCGTCCTCAGCACTCAGCGTGGATTTTGAGTCACACACGAGAGATTTTCACAAACTTCGCTTAGCCTCGTTCCCCATTGTGGACTTCGAGCCACACGCGAAAAACTCAATCTCTACTATCTCGCCCCTTGCCTCACCAAAGTACATACATTTGGTGCTCGGCATAGACCCCGCCCCACATGCGAGAAATTTCACAAACTTCGCTTGGCCTCGTCCTCCGGCATGGACTTCGAGCCACACGTGAAAATCTCCATCTTTTCTAGCTCGCCCCTTGCCTTGCTGAAGTACATACACTCGACACTCGGCATGGACTTCAAGCCATACGCGAGAGATTTCACAAATTTAACTTAGCCTCGTCCCCCAGCTCAGACTTCGAGCCACATGGGAGAGATTTCAAAAACATCGCTTGGTCTTGTCCCCTGGCATGGACTTCGAGCCACAAGAGAAAAACTCCATCTCCGCTGTCTCGCCCCTCGCCTCGTCGAAGTACATACACTCGGCGCTCGGCGTGGACCTTGAGACACATGCGAGAGATTTCAAAAACTTTGCTTGGCCCCGTTCCCCGGCATGGACTTTGGCGTGGACCTCAAGCCACACACGAAAGATTTCACAAACGTCACTTGCCCTCGTTCCCTGGTATGGACTTCGAGCCACACGTAAAACACTCCATCTTTGCTGCCTCAACCCTCACCTCGCCAAAGTACATACACTCGGCACTTGGTGTGGACTTCGAGCCACACGCGAAAACCCCACCTTCGTTTGGCCTCGCCTTGCCACCATGCTGCCTCGCCTCGTCAAAGCACACGGGCTCGGAGCTCGGCGTGAACTTCGAGCCACACGCAAAAAAAATCAACTTCGCCTGGCCTCGCCTCACCACCACTCTGTCTTGCCTTGCCAAAGCATATAGGCTCGGTGCTTGGCGCGTACTTCGAGTCACATGCAAAAAACTCCAACTTCGCCTAGCCTCGCCTCGCCACCACATTACCTCACTTTATCGAAGCACGCAGGCTCGGTGCTCAGCATGGACTTGGAGCCACTCGCGAAAAACTCCAATGTCGCCTAGTCTCGCCTCTCCACCATGTTGCCTCTCCTCATTGAAGCACACATGCTCGATCCTGGCATGGACTTCGAGTCAAACGCGAAAAATTTCAACTTCGCTTGACCTTGCTTCGCCACCATGCTGCCTAACCTCGTTGAAGCACACATGCTCAGTGCTCGGAATGGACTTCGAGCCACACGCAAAAATGCCAACTTCACTTGGCCTCGCCTCGCCGAGGCACACAAGCTCGACCCTCGGCGTGGACTTCGAGCCATGGGCGGCGTGGACTTCGAGTCATAGGCGGACGGGACTAGACGTCATTGTCTGAAGACCTTGGTGCCTCGGTGCTCAATTCAAATTTTGAGCCATCCACTGGTAATGCTCATCATGTATCTCGGAATCTCCTTAATATTCGCGCCCTCGTCTAGTTTTTCCAAACATGAGAAGACTACTCCTCGAAGGCTGTCATACCCAACCTCCAGGAGTGGGGGGCATATGACATGGGTAAGAAACTCAGTGACTTAGAACCGTAGGATTCTTACATGAATCTCGAGGCTCCAAAGGTCAAGAAAGTAGTCTCACAACAGCTACAGGCCCAGGACTAGCTCACGGGCCGCCTATAGGCCCACTACCTTGGATCAGTCCATCAGGAAATGGTTGACCAGCCATTTATTGTTGGTGATTAAATTCCCTGAAATTGGGGGATTAATTATCCAATCACATCTTTAATCCGGGGGATTTGATTATATTGTTGGGTATTTCCCTAACTAATTCTTCATTGGCCTATAAATACAGGCTCCCCTCCTCAGTTACTAGGAAATCAAGATTTTTTCACTTAACCCTAACTCTCACTTTCTGGTTACTGACTTAATCGTCGAAGGACCTGTCGCTGGGAAAACTCCCGGTATTACAGGCTTTTTGCGGTTTCCGACGGCCAGCGACTAGCGCAACCACCATCAGATCCACCAAACTCACTTAAATACTAACCTCTCATATACGCCAAATCGAAAACTATGATCTCTGCTTTCCACATAAATATAAGAATTCATCATTTGTTGCTTCCACACAATGAACAAGCAGCATCAGCTATTTTGTGGACCTTATGGCTAGACATGAACGATGCTTTGCTTCCGTGGCATTTATTGTAGATTTCATATGATGCTACATAAAATTTTGGTTCTAATCACTATTTGGGTAGGTCAAGCTGGAGTGAGGAGCGTATGGAAGGTGCGAAGTAGCGCAGGTTGTGGGGTCTGCAGTCACCTCCTATCTCTCGGAGTTTTGTGGTGAATTTGCTGGAGGTTACTGTTATTTGGGATGGATGTATGCTTTATTTATGTTGGTGGATGATGTATTATTCAGTATTTTATATAGTGGACTGGATTAGATTTAATCTCTACTACTATAATGGGAGAAGGCCTTAGTGTAATTTGTCCATCTACCAACCCGTGCAACGCACGTGCATAACTATTGTAAATGAGGTTTTAGATCAAATCCAGATTACGTCTGAATTTTTACTTTTAAAAAAACTATATTTATTAATCTCTACTACTATAATAGGAGAAGGCCTTAGAGTAATTTGTCCATCTACCAACCCGTATAATGCACGTACATAACTATTGTAAATGAGGTTTTAGATCAAATCCAGACTACGTCTAAATTTTTACTTTTAAAAAAACTATATTTATTAAGATATGTATCGCACGTGTAAAAAAAATGTATTTATTAAGATATGTTTCGTTAACTTTTTATTAATAAATTCGTTGACTGGGGTTAAAAGTTATCTTTAAAAACCAGGTTTGATGGTTTCGGAGTTAAGAACGGAAGCAAGTGCAGAGAGTGCTGCAATTTATTTCTAACGTGTCACAACAGCATAATTTAATGCTTTGAATTTTAATTTAAGGAAGCATCTTGATGATTAACATGCTTAATATTGATTATATAATATTGATTAAGGGTTTGTTCATATTTAAATTGTTTTTTTTTCTATTTTTTCAATAAAGGACTCCGTTGTATTTTGATCTCAACACTAAAATTTGACATTATTCATCTCAAATCCTAACACCTGAGAGAAATTGCCCTTAGCATCTTATAGGGCTGACAATGGGTCGAGTTTGGATTAGACTCATATAGGCCCAAACCGAAGTGTAAAATGTGGGCACAAATTCAGCTCGATTTTTGTTCGGGCTTAAAAATGAGGCCCGAATCCGGGCTCAAATTAGGCACAAAAATTAGGCTCAGACTTAGGTCCGAACTACTTATGTATATTTGAATGTACAACTTTACAACAAAACCGAGAATAATATACGATAAAACTATAATTTTTTGTATAATGCATATCTAATTTGTTTATTTTTATTTTAGCTATATATATGATGCATAATTTGTATCTCTATAACTTTAATACTCATTCCAACTTACACACATGAATTTTTTCTTTTAAAAAACTCATATAAATATGCATGATATATACATAAATATACACATGTACATGCATAAATTTGATTTGGACCCTTCGGACCTAAGTACTTGAGTCCGAGTCTGAAGCTGACCCAAAATAAAAATTATTATCCTAAGTCCGCATAAAACCGGGTTGGACCTAGTCAGGTTCGGACCTATTGTCAACCTTAGCATCTGAGTTGTAGATCATATTCAAACTGTAATGGGAATGGATTTAATTTTTTTTTTTGACTGGCAAATTTGATACATTATAATTTATAAAGGCATGTTAGTCTAAAAGCCAACTCATTTGATAATTAAGAATGTCAAACGCGAATTAGGATGTAATCAGTGAGTTGTATCTGACACGTAATGGCCGTGTGAAAGAGATTACAATTTCTTGCACAAAGTATTGGTTACATTTAATAGTGGGTCCACATTAACTTTGAATTATAGAAATTTTTTTCCCGTACCGACAAACTTTTTGAAAATATTGACAAACTGACATATTTTTAAAAATATTTACCCGAATGACCCAGTTTTGGACACGTAAGTAAGTATAAACGTTATTGGCAATAACGGTATATGTTATTTTAATACCGTTGTTGTCAATAAGGCACCTGGAAAAAAAAATCCGTTGCCTCTATTAGAAGTAACGATATCAATACATATCTTATTTACTTAAATATTCTATGACTTGAAGAAAAAAAAAATTGTAAGTTAAAATCGCTTATAACTGATGTCGTTATACTCAATAACGGTATAATTAACCTAATGCCGCTATTGGCAATAGCGGCATCAGTGGAAGTACAATCCACAGTGTACTCCAAAATTTGTGCATGTGCATCAACTTCAAATCTGTTTTCGACCTTGATGTAACCAGTATCTCTCAAAAGTCAAAGCATAAAAGTTGTAAAGCTTTGTCTTTGTGTTCCATAGTTTTTTGAATTATCTCAATCGGAGTTCGGATGATAAAGTTATTTCCAAATTACATAGTGATGTCGTAACAATCCAGAAATTTGGAGTACACTGTGGATTATACTAATGTCGTGATTGCTAATAGGGGCATCAGGTTAATTATTCTGTTATTGGGAATACTGGCATCAATTATAAGCGATTTTCACTTACAATTTTCTGGACTGTTTCGACATCGCTATGTAATATGGGCATAATTTTATCAACTCCAATTGAGATAATTCAAAATGCTATGGAACGTCAAAAAAATATCTACAACTTTCATATTTTGAGTTTTGAGAAATACCGGTTGTATCAACATTTCCTAATCAGCTTCTCATTATAGCCTATAGGTTCTCATTTCTCAGTCTTATGAACATTTCCTAATCAGGTCGGGCTCGGTTTGAGGGTTGTGTAGATTTGCATGAGCGTCCCACTGAAATCCACTAAAAATGAAGCATCCACTAGAGATTCTAAGACGCTTTTCTAAATAGTACTCTAAACATACGAACTTAAACTTTATATTACATTTGTTTGTCAGAATAAAAATTATATTACATAAAATGGATCATTCATATCAATAGTTTATATTTTACAACATGTTTTTGTAAAACTGTTCTTATATTAGACCGGTAAACTATATTTTATACTCATCTCAGCATTTGCATTGTCTATGCAGTAGAACACACATTACAGCGGGTTTAGAAAGAGAAAGGAGTGTGTAACTTTCACGATAAGTTCATATGCAGTTAGAGATCATACATGTTTCTTTGAGGACCCATATCTACTGATTGTCGGTTTCCTCTAAGATCTCTTTATGACCCAATAAGCTAAAAGATCAATTAACGAAAGCTCCGTACCCAAAAAAAAAAATTAATTGAAAGCATATGGTTATCGGATTATCAAATAAAATTGAGTAATGCTTCATTCAGTACCAATTTCCTATTATTTTCTTCAATATCTTAGATGGCAAACTTTTATTGAAGAATTCTCCTACTTATTTTTTAATTTTTCACCTATTGAAATGTGGTACCTGAAATAGTGAAGAAAAATATATTAACACTGGACGTAGCATTACTCAATAAAATTATCAATCACTACTCCCAATTTTCTAAATCTTGCAACCTTATTTATTGCTTGTATCAACTAAAAACTGACTGCCATACTTCCACATTTTCCTTCCCAAAATAATAATAATAATAAAATGCTGTCCATTTTCTTAGCAAAAACTTCAAAACAGGCCAAACCACTTAGCTTTGCCTTTCTAAGAAGCAAAATGCTAGACATACATGAGTTTTTACTCCAAACATACATTATAAAAGCATTAGGGCTCACTTTCACTAAAAGACAAGGTTCATTGGGGCTAACTTCTCACTAAAAAAACAAGATTAAAAATCTTATTTTTTTTGTGAGAAGTAAACTCCAATACATTTATAATGTATGTTTAGAGTAAAAACTGATGTATTACTAGTCATCCCCTTCTAGAAAATGAGCTGAAAACCAACCTAACATTTATACCACTCTCGTCAACATTTTTTAATACAGAGAGAGGGAGAGAGAGGATCAATGGGTTGCTGCTTATCAGGTTTGAAGAAAACCCAACCAGTAACTGCCCAAAATTCCCACCAAATACAGCCACCAAAACACCCCCAGATCAAAAGGGCCTTCGTCAGACTCCCTTCTGATCATACCACCAATGAGAAAGTACCCAACTTTGCTGAATTCTCCTATGAGGAATTGAAGGAAGCAACTGATGGATTCAGTTCAAGTGCCATCATTTCAGAGAGTGGAGAGAAGGCCCCCAATGTTGTGTACAAAGGGCAGCTAAAAAACATGGGGTTGATTGCTGTTAAGAAGTTCAACAAGAATGCTTGGCCTGATCCTAAGCAGTTTGCAGTTGGGTTTTTTCCCCTTCTCTTTAATTTATTAGTTTAATTGATTTGTGATTTTGGGTTTTATTAGTTTTTGTTGTTCATTTGATTTTGCGAGGAAAGGACGAAGCTTGGGCAGTGGGGAAGCTGAGGAATAAGAGGCTTGCGAATTTGATTGGGTATTGTTGTGATGAGGATGCAAGGATTTTGGTTGGGGAGTACATGCCAAATGATAATCTTACCAAGCATTTGTTCCACTGTAGGTGTTCTTGATCTAGTCTCTTTTTAATTGAGTATAGATTTGTGTTTCATTATAGACATGATTATGCAGTTGTCACATTATATGACATTATTACCTTTTTAGAAGATCAAGATTCATTGGGACTTGGATATTGATGCAGAATTTAGATCTATCATGTCTTCATGTGAAATTATTTTCGTAAGTTCTTACTAATTCTAGATAGAACTGCGGAATTACCACATTTTATGTGAATGTAAAACATCATCTCTTTAGTGATGAAATGCATCAACTATCCACCTTGTTTTTCTCTCTATTTAGCTCTATAAGGAGAGACATAGTTTAACATCTAGCATGTCATCTTTTGTTGCATCAAATTATGATAATTTAGGTTGCTCACAGTGCTCATCTGACAATTTTCTTTCGTTTATTCATTTTCATTCTCAAACAATAACACTCTGTTTGTCTTTGTTGCAATTGTCCTAATTATCTCAAATGTTTCTGCGTCAACTTATCCTCATTGTAGTTGTCACACCTTTTAGTGTATTGTCATCCATCTGCATCAACATTCTCATTCTAAGTAGACTCACTTTTTAAAACATGTTTTTTAATTGTTCAAATTATGAGACATAATGCATAGATTGTCTAAAACTCATCTCCTGAGCAATTTGTATTGTAGCCATATTATAATTCTAGCTTCAATTGCATTTGTCCCTATGGTCCCATAGTACTAGGGAGGCACAAATCTAATTATTGTGCTGATTCTATGAATTGTCCTCATTAATGTCATTATAACCAATGGTTGATCCCAACTAAATATTTACTCTTCTCTAGCTTTTCAGGGCATCAATGTGGACGCAGTGTTTACTTTTTTGCTTCTCATGAATTTTTTAAAACAACCATCCACATATTTAGTATTCTGCTTGATTATTCTAGGTCTTTATATTCTATAACTTATAGGGTCTGTTTGGAAACATTTAAGTTGGGGAATGGGAAGGAATGGAATGAAAATGAATGGAGAGGAATGGAAAGAAAGGGAAAGGGATGAATTAACTTTATAAGTTGTGTGTGTTTGGCAACTGGTGGAATGAAATTGACTTTTTTTTTGTTTCCATTCCCTAGTCTTGTTTGACAAACAATGGAATATTATGGATTACGGCATTTTGAAAACCTTTTGATAACATTTGTACATGGACATACTTCTGACATTTTGCATTTTAGGTTGAGTAATGAATAAAATTGTTTTCCTAGAGAGAAAAAACATACCTCTGACACTCCCAAAAAATGAAGATTTATTAATTCTAAAATCACCCACTCTAACCAAAATTAATTAGTTTACCTTATTTTTTATTTTTTTTATTTTTTTGTAATTTAATTCTTTTCACTTTTGATATTTGAATTTAAAAAAGAATCGGGTAAAAAATATATTATCAACGGGATCAAGAACATTGGGTAATTTACACCGAAAGAGGGATCTTAGTTCGGTACTAAAAGTTGGCGAGGTGATTTGCCGAAACTGAAAGCCAAAAAAAAAAAAAAAAAAAAAAACTATTCTCTGATTAAAAAGTTCGGTGGTTTCTGAAATTTAACGTTTATTTTATGTGAAGTTCTTTTAACATAGTTGGTCTTATATTTATTTATTTATTTAAGTTGAAGAAAAATTAGTTGTTTCCATTCCTTTACCCAGCTTTCCGAGGGGGTGGAGCTGGAATAGAATTCGGCTCAAATCTTTTCCTAGGGAATGATATTTAATTGTTTCATTTATTTTCTTTTTCAAAACAAACAGGCCGTGGAATAGGATAAGATGGGTCTATCCACAGTATTCCATTCCTTTTCCTAAATACTAATCTTTCTATCATCATAGTTTGTACAAATTTGTATATATTACAATTCTTATACGTTGACCTTGAAGTGCTCTTCTCCATTGACTTTTATGTCGTAAAACCTACTATGATTAGGAATTGTTACCAAAATGACCCACTTTTTGAAAGTATTTACCAAACTAACCACTTTCGAAACTATTTACCAAATTGGCCTACTTGCTATCGAGATCTGAGATAGCACTATCTCAGATAGCGAGTGTAGTTGTACACATTTTTCAGAAAAAATTTGAACATGCAATTTTAATTTGAAATGTATATAACCACTCGCTATCACAAATAGCGAGTCTAGTTCAACTGACATTGCTATATCAGATAGCGAGTGTAATTGTACTCATTTTTTAGAGAAATTTTAAACATACAATTTCTACCTGAAATGTATATAATAACTACACGCTGTCTCAGACAGCGAGTCTAGTTCAACTGACCTTAGATAGCGAGTGTATTTGTACTTATTTTTTAGAAAAAATTTAAACATGCAAATGTATAGATCTCCACTCGCTATCCGAGATAGCGAGTTCAGTTAAACTAGACTCGCTATCTCAGATATATTTCATGTTCAAATTTTTTCTAAAAAATGAGTACAACAACACTCGCTATCTGAGATAGCTATCTGAGATAGCAAGTGTTGTTTGAACTAGCTAGATTCGCTATCTCAGATAGCGAGTGTAGTTGTATACATTTCATGTTCAAATTTTTTTTGAAAAATGAGTACAACAACACTCACTATCTGAGATAGTAATGTCATAGCGAGTGTAGTAATATACATTTCAGATAAAAATTGCATGTTTAAAATTTTTCTGAAAAATGAGTACAACAACACTCGCTATCTGAGATAGCGAATTCATTTGAACTAGACTCGCTATCTGATAGCAAGTGTAGTTGTATATATTTCATGTTCAAAAATTTTCTGAAAATTGAGTACAACTACACTCGCTATCTGAGATAGCGAGTCTAGTTCAAATGAACTCGCTATCTCAGATAGCGAGTCTAGTTCAGATAGCGAGTGTTGTTGTATGCATTTCAGATAGAGTTAATATGGAATGGATTTATAGTGTGTTTTAGTTGAGTGTATTTTTGGTTAGTTCTTACTTACCTCATCCTACCATTTTCAACTGCAACTAGTAATGCTAATTATACAACTAATTAAGCTCGTATCACTGTTGCAAGAAACAAATATGTAGTCAATCGAAGAGTGTAAAGCTTTGCAGCTAGTACCAAACAACAACTATAATTATTATTATTGTATGTCATAACAGTTGAACGACAATATTACATACAATAATGTAATAGCGAAACAGCAAGCGAGTCTTTAAAAAATCTCCAATCGATACTCGCTATCTCAGTTAGCGAGTGTGGTATAAACACACTCGATCTGAGATAGCGAGTTTAAACTTGGTATTTTTTTTTCAAGTTTTTCTCCAAGTGATGGAGAAATACCTCAACATACACTCGCTATCCCAGATAGCGATGTTGTTTTCACTAAATTCGCTATCTGAGATAGCGAGTCTAAACTTGGAAATTTTCTTCACGTTTTAACACCTTAACATACACGCGCTATCTCAGACAGCGAGGTTATTTTCACCAAACTCGCTATGTGGGTCATTTTGGTAAATACTTTCAAAAGGTGGGTCATTTTGGTAAAAAAATCCTAAGATTAGTATGTAAACTCTAATTATTTGCTTCTTTTTCTTGACATAACTTAGCAAATTGCAGACATTGCCTATTTACTCCACATTATATTCTATACATCGATCCCTTTGTCATATGATATAAATTTGTTATTTTTAAGGGACATGAACATCTGACATGTGTCTTTTGTCCAATACTTTTATTTATAATATGCCTGTTATCGTTCTTACATGTTTGTGGAATTAATGATCTGATCGAGTTGTTGTTCAGGTCAGGTTTCCTTGTCTCTCGCCTGCTTTTAGTGGTAGTGACATTAATTATATATGTTATTTTTTAAGCTAAGAGATGTAGTATTACCTTCATTGCTGCAAATTGCCAAATGTATTCTCATGATATTATAATTAAATCTTTGTTAATTATCTTTTGACAGGGGAAAATCAAACAATTGAATGGGCAATGCGCTTAAGAGTTGGTTTGGCTATTGCTGAAGCTCTAGATTATTGTAGTAAGGAGGGGAGACCACTATATCATGATCTTAATGCATATAGGGTCCTCTTTGACAAGGTGGTTTTGCTGCAGTGTAGAAAAGATTCCTATAATAATGAAAATAATGCTTTAGTCACCACACAACAAAAAGCTTTTACGCAGAGTTTTTGGCACAAACATGTTCTGTTTATAGTTTGAAGGGTCAGCATTAAGCCATTAATGAGATTTCATGGATAAAAGATTCTCAATCTTCATCTTCCTTTTCTTTTTCAAAACTTTAAGATAGCACTGTAAAGAAATCAAACGAGGAGAATGGACAATGTAAAGTAGGTATAATAAGTCTATTCCTTTAATTACTTTCATTCTTCTGTTGTGATGTCTACCATAGTTGTCAGTTTCATATGGTTGATATGAACTGATAAATTGGTAGAATTGTGGTACAGACATAGTTTTATCATCATCCCCGATATGGAGGTGGAAATCATCATTTAAAAGACTAAATACTTTTCCATGAAAGTGGTGTTGGCTACAGATTATACAACTGGACAAGCCTCTACTATAATCTATGACTATCCAGCACAAACACTTCTATCATGAAGTTGGACTTGCTTCGGATGCTAGATCCTAGGCCTATCCACAATTTTCAAACACTTCTTTAATTCATTACATATCAAGTGATCAACATATGTATGAAGTTCAATTCATAACTTCAGGTTATATTTTTGTGGATAATAATGTTAATAATATAATTATTTTCCACATGTCTCATTAGAACAATCGTTTGACAAATTTAGCTCATTGCAGGATGGTGATCCACGGCTTTCATGTTTTGGTCTTATAAAAAACAACAGAGATGGCAAAAGTTACAGCACAAACTTAGCTTACACACCTCCAGAGTACATGAGAAGTGGTATGTTTAATCCGAAATTTTATATTTTATGTTTATGTTATACATGAGATGATAATTTTTATTACCATTTGTTTGGACTATACTTGGTATTCAGTTTTTGTTATCATTATGATATTTAAATTATACTTAATAGGTATTTAATAATTATTTCCAGACACCTAACCTTTTGATACTGTGCTGGGTTAAAAAATCAAGATGAATATCTCACCAGTTCGTCATAGAAGTTAATGAGAAAAGTGTATATTTGTATGAATTGAGAGAGAACAAATCTTGTTGCAGGAAGAATTGCACCTGAAAGTGTGGTATTCAGTTTTGGCACTCTTCTCATAGATCTTCTCAGTGGATAGCACATTCCTCCAAGTCGTGTAAGTTTTTCATCGATCAAATATTCCTATCCCAACTATTTTCAAATATTTGCTATCATCTATGAAGCATGTATACGGGTACGGGTATCGACACAGGTACGGATACGGGTAAAGGTACATGACACGTCAAATTTGTAAAAAGTAGGGTATGGGGATACGGCTATAATATTATAGAGATAAAGTAATATACTAATATTACTTCAGTTATGTAGAATTTAAACAAAAATGGAGTTGGAACAATACAAAATAATTTGTTGCTCATAATCAAAATAAAAAATTATACTATCCACAAAATTTGGTAATACTTCACCTTACACCATAATGATATGGGTAAAAGCCGTAATTGACCCCTGCCTTGCGATTCTCACAAGAATCACAAAGCCCTCTGAGGGTTAAAGCGCCCGTCAAATAAAGGGCCCAAACCAAACCCGCTCCACGTGCTTTCTGCAGGTCCAATCGCATACCTCCGGCCCATCCGGGTCTCTCGCCTGCCGATCATGCCAGTCATCCCGTCGGTTATGCCACAATCAACCCCCCCTCCCCCAAAAAAATCAGGGATTTGATGAACGCCAGATCCAATATCGACGGGACCCCATGACCAACCGAGAATCTCTCCATAACACTCTCAAAAGACCTATAAATACTACTGCTCTGGCACTGTTACAAGGTAATCACTCTTTTTGCTACAGAATCCCTTCCCCTAAATTGTTGTCTTCTGACTTAGCATCGGAGTCTGTCGTCGGGAATACTTCCGGTGTTTCAGGCTTCTTTTTACAGGTCGGCAAGTTGGCTCCTTCCCCAATCAATCCACTCGATTTTTCCTCGGATATAGAACAAATGTCAAGATCACAGCCGTTTTTCCGAATACAAGAACTCACATTATCTGTTGCTTTCACACAATAAAAAAATCGTAATAGATTGGTGTCGTCTGTGGGAAACAGCCCATTGATCCTACTCCCGATTCGAGTTCTAATCCAAAGTCATTTACTCTCATGGCACCTAAAGCTAAGAAGACCACCGTTACAAGGTCCAATCCGTGGGGTGCCAGTTCCGAGCACATCTTGTTCTATCGCGAGGCATGTCGAGCAACCTACAGTTAATGACCTCAATAACATCATCAACAACCGGCCGAACCAGGGCGACCTCTGAAACCAACTTAGTCGTTCGAGAGGCGAAGCTGGACCGTTGAACCCGACTCTGAGCCGCAGTGTTCATCGGTCCCAAGGTCGAGATCAACGACGTAGCCAATCTCCAAGGGACTCTTGACACCCTGACGGCCATGGAGAAGGTCACGTTACTCGTGCCGAGTTCCGAGAGTTCTAGGCCGAGGTCCTACGAACCCTCCGAGGAAGAATCCGAGATGAACGACGTTCAGGCAATGAACAAATCAAGGTTTTTGGAGGAGAAGAATCTCACAGGTCGAACAAATTCGAGAACCAATAGGATGATGTCCGAAAACGTTTCCAAGATATGGAAGACTGCCTTGCTCGGATAGCCGAGAACGGGGACGATCCGGTCGGGGTCGTCAACCATCCCAACCTCCCTTCTCCACTCGAATCCTCAACACCCTTATTCTGAGAAACTTCAAGCCTCTCCAGTACGAGACATACAACGGAGAGATAGATCCTACTGATCACATAAAGGGGTTCAAAACTCTCATGATGATTCACAGTGCCTCGAATCCTCTCCTATGTCGTACATTTTCAGCTACTCTACGTGGTGCTACTCGGAAATGGTATTCGAAGCTCGCCCCTGGTTTGATTTTCTTATTCGATAAGCACGAAGAGAATTTTCTTGCGCATTTCGTGACCTGCCGCAGAGCAGAGAATACGAGTGCTTCTCTTCTGGACCTTAAACAGAAGGACGGGGTGTCCTTTTGGGACTTCGTTCAAAGATTCACTGCTGAAGCCCGGGCGAACTCCCTCAACGCTGAAGTTGCCTCAGTAGCGTTCCAGCACAATGACCACCATGACCAGTTGAGGACCTCACTAGCCAAGAAATCTCCCATCGATTTTTCCGACCTCCTCCATAGGGTCAAGAAATACATCCGAGCCGAAGAAGCTATGCATCCTGGCGGTTGGAAGGAGAACCCGGCGAAGGGAAAGAGGAAGGCGGATGAGTCTAAGGTCCCAAAAAATTGCAAAAGGATCCCACTGGCCAAAGGCGTCCACCTCCGGTCCCCCAGTTTGAGAAGTTCACCCCACTCACTGCGAGCGTCTCGACCATCCTCATAGAGATTGGGGACAAAGGGATAGTCATGCATCCCCCCATCCAACACCAACAACAGGAGGAGGGACCGAAGATTCTACTGTCGGTTCCATCGGGACCACGACCAAGAGACCGACAACTGTCGGGCTCTTAAAGAGGAGATTGAAGCACTCATACAAAGAAGCTACCTTACCGAATTCACTCAAAATACAAGGCGAGCCTCCCCTCCTCGAAGGGCGGACAAGCGTCCGAAAACGGGTCCTAGGCTAGAGAGAGCTGATGGGGTAGTCATTCTCCACTGCGTCCACGGTGGCCCATGGGAGGAGACTCGAATACTTCCTGCAAAGCTTTCATGCGAGAAGTCAACGCAGCCCACCATCAACCACCCCCAAGGGGCGGGGGCTATCGGGCTCGTTCTCCAACGAAGATCTCGAGGGTGTCCGACTTCCACATTACGATGCCCTCGTCATCAGCCTCGGTTTAGCCAATCACAAGGTTCGTCGCGTCCTTGTGGACAATGAGAGCTCAGTAAACATTCTGTTTTTGGCAGCCTTCGAAGCCCTAAAACTCTCCAAGGAAAGGCTAAAGCCAGTGGGGTACACGCTCCAGGGGTTCTCAAGCGCCACTGTCCAGATAGAGGGAATCGTGATCCTCGACGTTACTGTCGACCAGTTTGCGGCCTTCCGAACCGAAGCCATGAACTTCATAGTGGTAAATGTTCAAGCCGCCTACAACACTATCCTTGGTCGACTCGGCCTCGCATCTCTCCAAGCAGTACCCTCAACATACCACATGAAGATGAAATTCATCACCGAACGTAGGGTCGAGTCATCCGAGGTAATCAAGAGGCCGCCCAAACCTGCTACATGGCCGCTATGGGGGCGGCAGTCCTATCCCTTGAAGCAGTCGAACTCCCCTTTGCAAGGAGTACAACTGGCTCGGAGTCAGTCGATGAACTAGAAGAGGTCCCCTTCTCCGAAGACGACTCATCCAAGTGGTTCCAAGTGAGCTGATCCCTTCCTCAGGACCTAAGACGAGATATTATCGACTGCGTCCGTCGAAGTCGGGATTTATTCGCATAGGTGCCCTCGGATATGCCTGGAATCTCCGAGGATCTTATAATGCATAGGTTGAGCATCCACCCGGACTTCATATTTGCAACAAAGGTGTCACAAATTTGCCCTTGATCGGCAATAGGCAGCTAAGGAAGAAGTACAGAAGCTCCGCTCCGCCAAGTTCATTCATGAGGTGACCTACCAAGAGTGGCTGGCCAACGTTGTGATGGTAAAGAAGCCCAACAGGAAGTGGAGGATCTGCATCGACTTTACGGATCTCAACAAGGCTTACCCGAAGGATCTCTTCCCCCTCCCGAGCATTGATGCCGTCATTAATGCAACTTCCGGGTACAAGCTTCTCAGTTTCATGGATGCTTTCTCGGGTTACAACCAAATCAGGATGTATCCTCCAGACATCCCCAAGACAGTTATCGTGACCGACCAAGGGCTATATTGCTATCGCGTCATGCCCTTCGGGCTGAAGAACGCCGAAGCAACTTACCTAGACTCATAAACCGGGTCTTCAAAAATCAAATAGGTTTGAACATGGAAGTGTATGTGGATGACATGCTCGTCAAAATCCTCAAAGGTCGGGATCATGTGAAAGATCTTGAAGAAGCATTCGGGGTCCTTCGATCCCACAACATGCGTCTAAACCCTTCGAAGTGCACATTTAGTGTAACGTCCGGAAAGTTCATTGGGTTCATGGTCAGCCAACGGGGAATAGAAACCAACCCCAAAAAAATCAGGTCATACTAGACATGTCCCCTCCAAGAAATGTCAAGGAAGTACAATGCCTCACGGGTTGATTAGCAGCTATCGGCCGCTTTCTTTCTAAATTCGGAGAGAAATCACTGCCGTTCTTGAAAGCTCTCAAAGGAGTTAAAAACTTCGAGGGGGGGGGGGCTTCAACAGCACGCTTTCGACCAGTTGAAGGCATACTTGGGCAATCACCCGCTCCTCAGTAAACCCGAGTCGCGTGAAGTTCTATCTCTATACCTAGCTACTTTCGAGCAGGCGCTTAGCATTGTCTCGGTTCGGGAGGAAAGCGGGTCGCAAAATCCGATCTATTATGTCAGCAAGATCCTCCGCGACGTCGAGCTCAAGTTCTATAAAGTATAGAAGATGGCTTATGCACTTGTAATGGTAGCGAGAAAGCTTCGTCCATACTTTCAGATCCATTCCATTCAAGTTCTTACGGAACAAACCCTCAAGCACGTACTCCATAAACCCAAGGCATCAGGCCGTTTGATCAAATGGTCCATCGAGTTAAGTCAGCACGACATCAAATATAAGCCCCGAACTGCAATCAAGGGCCAAGCGCGCGCCGAATTCATAATCGAGTGTACCATTCCCGATACATTCCGAAGTCCGGGAAGACGAGCCAGAGTGGGAACTCTACGTTGATGGGTCGTCCTGCGAAGGCGGGAGCGGGGCTGAAGTCATACTTAGGGGCCTAGACGCCTTCGTTCTCCAATACTCTCTTCGCCTCAACTTTTCGGCTTCCAACAACGAGGCGGAATATGAGGCAATGATTGTAGGACTTCTCTTGGCCCATAAAGCAGGAGCCAAACACATAAGTGTTTTTAGTGACTCCCAGCTGATCATCAATGAGATTTTTGGGGAGTACGAGGCTCGCGATGCCCAAATGATCCTATACCTGGCACGCGTTCAATTTCTTCTCTTGAAATTTTCAGAAGCAATAGTGATCCGGATCCCTCGAGAACAGAATACCCAGGCAGACGCTCTCTCTAAACTAGCTTTTTCCTCCTTCGAAGGATTAGATCACACTATCTTGATGGAAATTCTCCTAAAATCCAGTATCGAAGTCTTCGAACTGCCCGAAGTCAACTGCATCGACCCACCCGTGGGGACGATAACTTGGATGGACCCAATTTTGAACTTTCTAAGGGCGGGTGAACTACCCTAAGATCCATCCGAAGCCAAAAAGGTTCGGGCCCGTTCGGAGAAGTTCACACTCATCGATGGCACTCTTCAAATGCTCGTACACCAAGGTGAACGGGAAACCTTATCTCCATTGCTTAAATCCTGAGGATGTCAAATACGCATTAGAAGAGATACACGAAGGAATCAGCAACTGCCACATGGGCAGCAGAACACTTGCAAGGAAAATACTCAATCACTGGTACTACTGGCCGACCCTCCTCCAAGATGCTCAGGACCTTGTAGGAAAATGCGGCCCTCGTCAAAGGTACTCCTACTCCATTCGACACGCTCTCCAAGCCTAAAATCACTGACCAGTCTGGTCCCCTTTGCTATGTAGGGGATGGACCTGGTCTGCTTCCTCATCGTCGTCATAGACTATTTTACCAAGTGGGTCAAGGCGGAACCCCTCGCCACTATAACCGAGCATCAATCACAACAATTCTTTTGGAAGAACATCATTTGTCGATTTGGTATCCCTAGGATTCTTGTCACTGACAATGGCACCCAATTTACTGGCAAAAAATTTCGTAAATTCTGTGCCGACCTAGGGATCCAGCAAAGGTTCTCTTCCGTCTCACACCCCCAGTGCAATGGCCAAGCTGAGAACGCCAACAAACTGAACCTAGACGGACTGAAGAAATGCCTAGACAACTCACCAAAAGGCCTATGGGTCAAAGAGTTGCCGAGCGTGTTGTAGTCCTACCGAACCACTAAAAGAATCCCAACAGGCGAGTCTCCGTTCAACCTAACTTTCGGAGCCGAAGCAGTCATTCCCTTGGAGGTCGGTCTCCCCGCCCCGCACATCATAAGCATCACTAGAAGTTCCAACTCAACAGGCCTAAGGGCCAACCTCGACTTTCCCGACGAGGTACGCGAAAAGTCAGCTATCAGAAGGAACATCTACCAACAAAAAGGTCGAGCGCTTCTATAATTAGAAAGTACGACCGACCAACATAAAAGAGGGCGACCTTATGCTCCGACGGCTCGCCATATCCGAACACACCAAGAAAGCAAAACTTGCTCCCAATTGGGAAGGTTTCTTATAAAGTCTTCTAAGTGGTCCATCCAGGGACCTACCGACCAGAAGACCTGGGGGACAAGGCAGTCAAGAGAACTTGGAATGCGGAGCACCTGATTAAGTTCTATGAAATCCCTTAAAACGAGTCAAACTCATAACAAGGCAAATGTAATAAGTACCAACTTTCAGTAGCCACCGAATAAAGTTGTTTTCCGTTTCGTCAATCAATCTATGCCTGCTCATTTTCAAAACAAAGTCTAAACCTCGGAAAGAGCACCTCGACTCCAAGTCTTACGCAGTTCTCACTGCCAAGTCTAAACCTCGGAAAGAGTACCTCGACTCTGAGTCCTATGCAGTTATCACTACTAAGTATAAACCTTAGAAATAGTGCTTCAACAGAGCACCTTGAATCTGAGTCTTACGCAGTTCTCACTATTAAGTCTAATCCTCTTAAAAAGTACCTCGACAGAGCACCTCGACTCTGAATCTTACACGGTTTTCACTGCCAAGTGTAAACCTCGGAAAGAGTGCCTCGACAGAGCACCTCGACTCTGAGTCCTATATAGTTCTCACTACTAAGTTTAAACCTCGGAAAGAGTGCCTCGACAGAGCATCTCGACTCTGAGTTTTACACAGTTCTCACTGCTAAGTCTAAACCTCGAAAAGAGTGTCTCGACTCTGAGTCTTACGCAGTTCTCACTGCCAAGTCTAAATCTCGAAAAAAGTGCCTCGACAGAGCACCTCGACTCTGAGTCTTACGCAGTTCTCATTGCTAAATCTAAACCTCGGAAAGAGTGTCTCGACAGAGCACCTCAACTCTGAGTCTTACACAGTTCTCACTGCTAAGTCTAAACATCGGAAAGAGTGCCTCGATAGGGCACCTCGACTCTTGAGTCTTACGCGGTTCTTACTACTAAGTCTAAACCTCGGAAAGAGTACCTCGACTTCGAGTACTATGGGGTTTTCTCTGCTACATCTGGAGCCCGAGAATCACCCCGACCCCCAACTTAACGCGGATCTCTCCACTGCCAAGAATTCAACATCTCATATCTCAACAAAAATAAGTCAATCTACTGAAAAAGATAAATTTTATTGATCGAAAGGTGATACAAAGGCGGTGGCCAGTTCGCAAAAGGCATACAAAATGCTGAAAGCTAAATCTACATCTATACATGATTCACTTTGTATCACGGAACACTAGCTACTCCCTACACATTGAGGAGAAGAAACAGGTGAGGGCACCTCGGTAGTTGGCCTCGGGACTCCGTTATGAAGAAGAGAAGCACTCATGAAAAGGCGCCAGGTCTCTCTCAGCTCGTCAATCTCCCTCGCCGCCACGGCTCAACAGTATCCCTCTCTGTGAAAGAGACATCATACCGACGAAAGGTGATGATGATGATGTTGGGTTTTATGCTTGCATACTTATTCGGTGTGAAGAGAAGATGGCGATACAAGTAGGACGAAGCAAAGGATCGAAAAGAAGGAGAGACAGTCAGCAGCAGTAGTAGCCAACAGAGAAAAAGCCAGTCGACCGTGCAGTCGACTGGCACTTTCTCGGGTCAATGATCTGGGAGTTGCGGTTTACCGCAACTATGTGCGGTTGACCGTTCGCGCTGCTGATGGATTTTTTGGGTGCGGGTTTGTTGATTCGATTGCAGCCCACTTCGTCTTCTGATTAGATTGTACGGCTCTAATTGTATGTTTATCTCTTCAGTATACATCGGATGACTATTGTATCAAGATATCTAAACTAGGGTTTCTCTAGATTTATAAATACAATCTAAACGGCTCCTAGAACAAGATAATTCTATTGAGTGCCGAATAAAAGAAAAGAGTACTTCATCTGAGAATGTGAGAGAGTTTCTCTATTGTAAACAGCAACCAAGTTCCAGTTAAGCTTGAGAGAGAGGGTCATGGTGAGAATTGTAATATTTTTGTATATTCTCTAGTTGAAATAACATCTCGGTTCTTCCTCCCCCGAATTAAGGTGAAAGCCCCAATCAGGACAATTCTTATGTGCTTTGTGTGATTGGTGCAATCTAATTTTGCTTGGTTGTTTGTGTTGATGGTATCGAAGACTCAACAAGATCCTTAGTTTTCCTAACAGATGAGGCCTCCGGGAATTCCTAGGAGATTGTGGAAGTTGAAGCCAAAAACGGCGCAAATCTCCTTCCTCCAGCCAACCTAGCTAAGAAAATCTCGAGAGAAGGATGAAGAGTCCCCTGATATAGGTAACTCCACATCCCTGGGTTTCGGTCCCCGATCGGAAGCATTAGATCTTGTACTCCGAGTCGCAAGTAACGAACTTCGACACGAGTCATGCTCTTCCAATCCAAAAGTCCCCTCGGCACGGCGAAGACAAAGCAGGAACTTCCAACCGAAAAATTACGACCAAACCCCTAATCCGAGCACAAGCATGGAAAAAAGAATCCTTCAAGGGTCGGTCGCAACTGCTACAGATATTGAAATTTGAGTCGAGCAAGCCAAGACAAGACCTCAGCACTACGAGCTCCAAAGTCAAAGACTCGAGGACTCAAACCACTCTCCGAAAACTTCATCAAGAAAACATTCACTTGTTGAAACAAATGGCTTCAAGGTTATGAGATTTTATAGGCAACTCTGTCAACTACCTCATTAATTATGCGTCAAAAGTCAACACTACAATTTCCAAGGTCTACTCTTTCTGCACGAGCCGATCCTCACCTTCCTGACCACCTATACCCCCCGACATCTGGGGCGAGCCTCGGGTGTCTTCCAAGCTAGGTTTCGGGTTGAAAAGTCTTCTTTCTTGTGGAGGAGAACGACCTGAGGAACTTGTGGCCGATCCATCCAAGGAAGATCTAATCCTCGATCCACTCCGGTCACCTGAAGAAGACGAGCTGCTAACCTCCACGGTCGACATTCTCAGAGCAGCAATTTTTCGAAAAGGAACTCCAGGTGCAAAGAAAACAAACCCCCCAAATCGGCAAGGAGGAGCAGATTTATAGAAGCAAACTTCGTCATGAACCGTAAGCACGTGTTGTCCCCTCGAATTCCGTGAAATGCGACCTCTGGAATGAATGCTGTTACATGACAACTCCTCGAACCATACAAAACATGACAGCGTAAGAGGACACAGGTACAGGAACCTGACGTCACCCGCTACGCTAGCACCTAAGCCTAATATGCGTCCCCCGACCAACACGGGAATCGATGCAACGAAGGATACCTTCAGGCTACGATCCACAACAAGGGCCATAATTCAAATTCACAAGTCGAAACGATACTCCGACTCTAAGCCTCGAACACTACCTCAACGGTAGACACCATAACTCGGCGTGGTCGCCGACGCTTTTTCCACGAGTTATCTACTCCTCGGAAACGATCTAAAGCTCATCTCTGAGAGTGAGGGGCTCTTGATATGGGTAAAAGTCATAATTGACCCCCGCCTTGAGATTCTTGCACGAATCACTATGCCCTTTGGGGGTTAAAGTGCCCGTCAAACAAAGGGCCCAAACCAAACCCGCTCCACGGGTCTTCCGCATGCCCAATCGCATACCTCCGGCCCATCCGGGTCTCTCGCCCGCCGATCATGTCAGTCATTCTGTCGGTTACGGCACAATCAACCCCCCTCCCCCTCCCCCCAAATCAGGGATTTGATTAACGGCAGATCTGATATCGATGGGACCCCATGACTGGCCGAGAATCTCTCCATAACGGACTCTCAAAAGACCTATATATACTACTACTCTGGCACTGTTACAAGGTAATCACTCTTTTTGCTACAGAACATCTTTCCCTAAATTGTTGTCTTCTGACTTGAGTATCGGAGGGTTTGTCGCCGTGAATACTCCCGGTGTTTTAGACTTCTTTTTGCAGGTCGGCAAGTCGGCTCCTTCCCCAATCAATCCACTCAATTTTTTCTCGAATACAAAATGAAGATCAGGATCACGGCCTTTTTTTCCGAATACAAGAACTCACATTATTTGTTGCTCCCACACCCAAAAAAAAAACCGCAACACATAAGATTAGAGATGTGAATGAAAATAACTAGAGTTAATTAGTAAAAGACATGAATATGTATTCAAAGTTTGTTAATTATGTATTCTAACTTTTAAGAATACTTAGAGACGTCTCTATGCAGTGTCCAACATATAAGATTTAATATAAAATTTGGGACACGCATGAGAAGTGTCCAACCAAGTGTCTGACACGAGTCCGGTATGGGTACGGCTCCTTGCTAGAAGTACCCGTTCTACATAGACTATCATTTTAGTTCTTTTCTTTAATACTTTTTTTTGCTTGCATTTGTGTTTGTCCATCTACATGTTTAATATCATTTAGTAACTCTTATATTTGACTTAAGTTGACGGGTAGTAACCTACTCGATGTATAATACTAAGGGAAAAAGTCGATAAAGCTTAGTGAAGTTATTCTAAATGAAAATTTGTGGTCAAGGAATTATATGGTTAAATCCAAATAGTTGGATGTTGGGATGGAATGATGGTTATGGTCTATCAGTATGTCAGATGTATTGTAGATCGCTCTATTAAGATTTTTTTCATATGTGAGTGTGAACAGGTAAAATGCTAGTCGACTAGGATGGGTTTTCTCAAGTAGTTATGTCTTTGTTTAAGGTCTCTTATTTCCATATATTGTGAGAGTTGATGGACCTCGGAAGGAGATATTTTATTGGTAGTGTAGAGGTGTTTAGACATACTGGAGATAGCTTCCTGAAGCCAAGTTATAGTCTCCTAGTACCCTATCCATCTCCTTAAGAAATTAGTGGGTATAAAAGAGACCCTAGAGTTAGAAAGTTGTCACCACATAATCTTTTAGACAGATCACTGTAATTTGAGAAGAGATACATTGGATAGTGTTTTATTGATCTCTTGTGATACCCATCTTTCTTCTACTATGTGTATCTCTTTCACTCATTGAAGGACTTGAATTTGTCGAGCTTCATTTGCATCTCCTATTGATAATTTGATATGTTCTTTGCATCTTCACATAACAGAAGCATTTCTTTTCCAAATTATGATCTCTGTCTTATGATCAATTACATATGTAGGTAAATGTTTGTAATACAGAACTAATAGTGGGCGTATTGATGGATGATGGCGATCAAGCTATTTCCGTAATTCATTTTCTTATAACAACATGAGCATTATAAATTCTCTGTATCTGAATCTTGATGATGCAGGCACTTGATATGATACGGAGTAAAAACTTCGACCTAATAATGGAATCACATCTCCAAGGAAACTTCTCCACAGAAGAGGCAGCTACCCTAATGGACCTAGCTTCTCAGTGTTTGCAATATGAACCTAGGGACCGGCCCAATGTAAAGAGTGTTGTAACGACGTTAAAATCCCTCCAAACCAGAGCAGAGGTAAGGCCTACCATTTACGTGTGTACAGCTAACTAATTAATCTGCGTACTCAACTTTCTTGAATTTTCTCCTTCCAATTACAAGTTTTTTGTTGGCACAGGTTCCATCTCATGTAATGATGGGCATTCAGAAGGAAGAAGTTGCCCCACCTCCACCGCAGCACCCTCTTTCCCCGATGGGCGAAGCCTGCTCCAGAATGGACCTCACAGCCATCCATCAGATTTTGGTCGATACACACTATAGAGATGATGAAGGAACCAATGAGGTACATACAAAAGCATGACCAATGTGCAGTTTGATGCACAATAATATTAGTTTAACGTTGTTTCTTCTATCAGTTATCGGTCCACTCGTTCCAGGAGTGGACGCAACAGATAAGAGATGCCCTTGAAACAAGAAGACGAGGTGACTTTGCATTCCGTGACAAAGACTTCAAAACTGCTATTGATTGTTACACTCAGGTATGTCTAATTGATATATATGCTTTGGAAGTTTTCGAATTCATATTTATTCACCTTTTTTTCCCCTGATAGTTCATAGATCGATCAATTCGATTCTGCCCTACTGTATATGCTGGGTTGATGGTCTCCCCTACTGTATATGCTCGTCGCTCTCTGTGCCATCTTTTGGTCGATCAATTCGATTCTGCCCTTAGAGATGCAATGCAAGCACAATGTCTTCACTCAGATTGGCCTACGGCTTTCTACATGCAGGCAATCGCATTAGTTAAGTTGAAAATGGACAGTGATGCTGTTGACGTGTTGAACGAAGCAGCAAACCTAGAAGAGAAGAGGCAGAAGGGTGGCTGATTTATGCTACAAGTAGAATAACACTAGTATGATCTGTAATTCTGTATAGGCTTCCAAAACTTGTATTATACATAGAGCCCAAACAACTAGGTTTCAATTATCGATTTTTTTTTTTTTTTTTTTTTTTTTGATCAGACAATTATCGATTATTTGCCATGATCTTTAGTAAATAATTTGTTAATATGCTCATGCTTTAATTAGTATGTAGTTTGCTTATTAAAAAATGTCCACTAAATGTGTTATGAACATAGAATTACAACAGACAATAAGCTATAATACAATTTTTTTCGTCCAGTCCTTATGCTATATATAGTTCGGCTTTGCCATCGATGAAGAGGCTCATGAACTCCTCACCATCTACTGACTCTTTCTCAATGAGAAGCTGGGCGAGTTTGTGAAGGATATCGATGTGAGTTGTGAGAATATGCTTGGCCCTTGCATAAGCCGTCTCCACCAACGCCCTCACCTCAGCATCTACCACATCTGCTGTTGCCATCGAATAGTCTTTCTGGGATGACATCTGTGGATTCAGAAGGTCAAGAAACACCGCTTTTAAAAATCAATTTTTAAGTAAAAACTACATTTGCAAGTTAGATTGTTATACCTGCTGCCCGAGGAATGGGTTTCCACCAGAGCTTCCTATGGCAACCTGCCCGATCTTCTTGCTGAATCCAAACCTTTCAACCATTTGTCTTGCCACTCGAGAAACTTGCATGAAGTCATTTGAAGCACCTGTTGTCACATTCTCTGTTCCGAAAATTACCTCTTCAGCTACCCTGCAGGGGCAATAGGGCATAATTAAGGCTTTGTATGGTAATGCTATGAATAACACGATGTTGTTACTATAAAGTACTTTGAGCAAAGCACAATGCCAAAGAAATATTTATTCCCCTGATACAATTTAAGAGGCAAGAAAGCCAAAAACCCAAAAGCACCTCTTTATACCCAATTTTACAACTCACCTATTTTAAACCTATAAATGCTGTTGAGAAGCAATGCCAGAAATACCCTAAAAATAAGGATTATAACAAGACAAAACTAGGACTACAAGACCGGCCAACGCGTTTTAGGACATACCTCCCTCCAAGGGCAACAGCCATCTGGTTCTCTAAATAGCTCTTGCTGTAAAGTCCAGACTCTAGTCTTTCTTCACTTGGTGCAAAGAAGGTAAGACCCCCGGCTTGACCTCGGGGAATAATGGAGATTTTGGCTACAGGATCGTATTCGGGCATGAGTGCACCAACAAGGGCATGTCCGGCCTCTGCAGAAAAATGGGTGGAAAAGGTGAGAATAGTGATCTCGGATCCTAGTTATAGATGATACAATTTCTCGGTGTAGACTTTACCATGGTAAGCAACTAGCTTTTTCTTTTCTTCTGAAACGACTGCATTTTTCTTCTCGGGTCCTGCAATGATCCTCTCGAGAGCATCAGATATCTCGTCTTTGCTGATCTCCTTGAGGTCACGTCTTGCTGCGAGGATAGCTGCTTCATTCATAAGGTTTTGAAGATCTGCTCCTGTGAAACCTGGGGTTCTCCTTGCAATTTTCTCGAAGTCAACATCCTTTGCAAGTGCCTTTCCTCTTGAATGAACCTACAGAACAGAATTATTTCGACATTAATTAGCATGAAGTGGAATTCAATTGTCAGAGAAGTGAGGTTATGCTTCAAATTCAAACTTTCCACAACATATAACAGGTTAATGTTTACATTATCCTCCTTGCATAGGACCACTCCATTTAAAGACCAGGGATGGTTTTTTTCTTCTTTTCCCTTTTAATACCCCATCCATTGTTACAGTGAAATATTTAAGCATTTTCAAAATGTATCATGAACAATGCATTGCATGCCCTGGATGCTAGGTATCACCACACGATCTAAAAGGGTGTAGTCTTTAAGTTCTCCAAGAGATCCAAAATAATATTGAAGTCTATTGTTTAAGCAGAAACAATGGGTCAATTTCTATCGAGAATCCAGATAAATTACATTTTACAGTTCTTTTAATATAAGACTTCTATGGCAACTAGTTCCTTGTTCGTACATAACCATATATCCAAGATGATCAGAGTTATGCTTCGATTTATAGTTTTACAAATCACACATTCTACTCATGATGCAATAATGCAATAATGCAATAAGTTCCATACATCGTTCAATGCACTAAAAGGACTAAACCCATGAACACAAACATGCATAAATGAATACCATATACCGAAAAGGACATAGGATATCATATATAGAAAGCCAGGGGCAAGGACCTCCCTGAACATTGTGCCCTCTACACAATCTCCATGCTTTTCCAGGAGATCGTGCAAGGAGAAGGAAGATCATACTGACATCCTTCCTACATACTAGATTTACCAATACTATCTCCAACGGCATGTAATTTGTATCGAGTAAAAGTTGGCCATGTGCATCTTGCTTGATCCTCTCCTCAAGGGCTAAGTAGTAACCTTACACAAGATATCACACGGTAAATATTCATCGAATTGAGATCTATGAATATTATGCTAACAGAAGAATAAACTTGAGATCAAACCTCCCACTGCGAATCATTGAATTATTTATCTTAACTCATAATACACAAAGTACATACATTTGGTGCTCGGCATAGACCCCGCCCCACATGCGAGAAATTTCACAAACTTCGCTTGGCCTCATCCTCCGGCATGGACTTCGAGCCACACGTGAAAATCTCCATCTTTTCTAGCTCGCCCCTTGCCTTGCTGAAGTACATACACTCGACACTCGGCATGGACTTCAAGCCATACGCGAGAGATTTCACAAATTTAACTTAGCCTCGTCCCCCAGCTCAGACTTCGAGCCACATGGGAGAGATTTCAAAAACATCGCTTGGTCTTGTCCCCTGGCATGGACTTCGAGCCACAAGAGAAAAACTCCATCTCCGCTGTCTCGCCCCTCGCCTCGTCGAAGTACATACACTCGGCGCTCGGCGTGGACCTTGAGACACATGCGAGAGATTTCAAAAACTTTGCTTGGCCCCGTTCCCCGGCATGGACTTTGGCGTGGACCTCAAGCCACACACGAAAGATTTCACAAACGTCACTTGCCCTCGTTCCCTGGTATGGACTTCGAGCCACACGTAAAACACTCCATCTTTGCTGCCTCAACCCTTACCTCGCCAAAGTACATACACTCGGCACTTGGTGTGGACTTCGAGCCACACGCGAAAACCCCACCTTCGTTTGGCCTCGCCTTGCCACCATGCTGCCTCGCCTCGTCAAAGCACACGGGCTCGGAGCTCGGCGTGAACTTCGAGCCACACGCAAAAAAAATCAACTTCGCCTGGCCTCGCCTCACCACCACTCTGTCTTGCCTTGCCAAAGCATATAGGCTCGGTGCTTGGCGCGTACTTCGAGTCACATGCAAAAAACTCCAACTTCGCCTAGCCTCGCCTCGCCACCACGTTACCTCACTTTATCGAAGCACGCAGGCTCGGTGCTCAGCATGGACTTGGAGCCACTCGCGAAAAACTCCAATGTCGCCTAGTCTCGCCTCTCCACCATGTTGCCTCTCCTCATTGAAGCACACATGCTCGATCCTGGCATGGACTTCGAGTCAAACGCAAAAAATTTCAACTTCGCTTGACCTTGCTTCGCCACCATGCTGCCTAACCTCGTTGAAGCACACATGCTCAGTGCTCGGAATGGACTTCGAGCCACACGCAAAAATGCCAACTTCACTTGGCCTCGCCTCGCCGAGGCACACAAGCTCGACCCTCGGCGTGGACTTCGAGCCATGGGCGGCGTGGACTTCGAGTCATAGGCGGACGGGACTAGACGTCATCGTCTGAAGACCTTGGTGCCTCGGTGCTCAATTCAAATTTTGAGCCATCCACTGGTAATGCTCATCATGTATCTCGGAATCTCCTTAATATTCGCGCCCTCGTCTAGTTTTTCCAAACATGAGAAGACTACTCCTCGAAGGCTGTCATACCCAACCTCCAGGAGTGGGGGGCATATGACATGGGTAAGAAACTCAGTGACTTAGAACCGTAGGATTCTTACATGAATCTCGAGGCTCCAAAGGTCAAGAAAGTAGTCTCACAACAGCTACAGGCCCAGGACTAGCTCACGGGCCGCCTACAGGCCCACTACCTTGGATCAGTCCATCAGGAAATGGTTGACCAGCCATTTATTGTTGGTGATTAAATTCCCTGAAATTGGGGGATTAATTATCCAATCACATCTTTAATCCGGGGGATTTGATTATATTGTTGGGTATTTCCCTAACTAATTCTTCATTGGCCTATAAATACAGGCTCCCCTCCTCAGTTACTAGGAAATCAAGATTTTTTCACTTAACCCTAACTCTCACTTTCTGGTTACTGACTTAATCGTCGAAGGACCTGTCGCTGGGAAAACTCCCGGTATTACAGGCTTTAGGCTTTTTGCGGTTTCCGACGGCCAGCGACTAGCGCAACCACCATCAGATCCACCAAACTCACTTAAATACTAACCTCTCATATACGCCAAATCGAAAACTATGATCTCTGCTTTCCACATAAATATAAGAATTCATCATCTGTTGCTTCCACACAATGAACAAGCAGCATCAGCTATTTTGTGGACCTTATGGCTAGACATGAACGATGCTTTGCTTCCGTGGCATTTATTGTAGATTTCATATGATGCTACATAAAATTTTGGTTCTAATCACTATTTGGGTAGGTCAAGCTGGAGTGAGGAGCGTATGGAAGGTGCGAAGTAGCGCAGGTTGTGGGGTCTGCAGTCACCTCCTATCTCTCGGAGTTTTGTGGTGAATTTGCTGGAGGTTACTGTTATTTGGGATGGATGTATGCTTTATTTATGTTGGTGGATGATGTATTATTCAGTATTTTATATAGTGGACTGGATTAGATTTAATCTCTACTACTATAATGGGAGAAGGCCTTAGTGTAATTTGTCCATCTACCAACCCGTGCAACGCACGTGCATAACTATTGTAAATGAGGTTTTAGATCAAATCCAGATTACGTCTGAATTTTTACTTTTAAAAAAACTATATTTATTAATCTCTACTACTATAATAGGAGAAGGCCTTAGAGTAATTTGTCCATCTACCAACCCGTATAATGCACGTACATAACTATTGTAAATGAGGTTTTAGATCAAATCCAGACTACGTCTGAATTTTTACTTTTAAAAAAACTATATTTATTAAGATATGTATCGCACGTGTAAAAAAAATGTATTTATTAAGATATGTTTCGTTAACTTTTTATTAATAAATTCGTTGACTGGGGTTAAAAGTTTTTTTTTTGAA
This sequence comes from Hemerocallis citrina, assembly GCA_017893485.1. NCBI lineage: Eukaryota > Viridiplantae > Streptophyta > Magnoliopsida > Asparagales > Asphodelaceae > Hemerocallis > Hemerocallis citrina. The sequence continues at coordinate 217,503,277 of CM030365.1, forward strand.
GAAAAGGTGGAATAATGCCACCCTGTTTCATTAATAAGAGATTAATAAACAACCCCGAAGCCTCGGGAAAAAAGTGCAGTACAGGAAATAAAACATAGCCCCCAACAAAACCCTGGGGGGTGGGTTACATCATCCAGCCTAAGGGCGACCAAACACAAAACAAAATACTACGGCCTGATACAAAATAAGCAGAGGTGAGGTGGGTGTCCTCTCATCAGTCCAGAGTAGGCCCGATCTCTATCTCCTCTTCGTCGAACTCCTCCACCTGGAAAACCCTTGCAATTCTCCCTCTTGCTCCTGAAGCAGCAGCTGTAGCCCAAAAAGAAATTAGATGCATAATATGAGTAAGATTACTAGAAACTGAATTACATGAAGCACGGAAGTAAAAATTGTTCCTATCTAGCCATAACACCCATGTGGTTGCAGCAATGGCAATAAACCATGCATCTTTCATATCTTGTCGGGATGAGGCAAATCTGGGTCCGACCCACAGTTCCTCATAGTCCCTTGGGTAGTCACTTGTTCCTAGTGCTCTCAGCACCTCTATCATGATGGCCTTGCTTCTGGTGCAGTGTAGAAATAGATGATTCAAATCTTCCACGTGAACGTTGCAGAACCCGCAGTTGGTCGCAATGTGGGGTTGCCTCTTGGCAAGGTTTTTTCTGGTGAGTACGGCATTGTTGAGCACAAGCCAGAGGAAGACTCTAATTTTCAGGGGTGTTTTGGTCTTCCACAGAACTGCTGCCCAGCTGGGCCTGCATCCTCGATAGTGAATTCGATGATAAAGAGATCTAACCGAGAACACTCCTTTGTTCTCGAGACCCCATCGGATGTGATCTGGTCCCTGGGCACATATCACCCCGGCTTGGACTATGTGCGTTTGTAGACCATGCAGTTGCTGACGTAAACTTGGAGAAAGAGTTCCTTGGAACGACGGTCTCCAAGTCCCTCTTTTCCATGTATCCGCCACCGAAATATTCGGTCGATTCGTGATAGCAAACAACTCTGGGAACTCTTCCTTAAGAGTATGAGGACCGCACCACTTGTCCCACCAAAACCTAGTGGTTCGACCATTGCCGATGACGGATGAGGTGGCTGTGTTGAAAGGTCCGCTGGCTTTAGCAACTCCTTTCCAGAAGCGGGGGGCTTTGGGTCCAACGCGGAAGCCTAGGCTTCTTGTCCCTTTCCCACGGAGGTAGGGTTGGATAAAGTCCTGCCATCCTTCCCCGCCGTGATGAAACACTTTCCACCACCACTTTCCCAGGAGTGCCAAGTTCATATCTCTAAGGTCAATGATTCCTAGCCCTCCGTGCCTCTTTTTCATGCAAGCGATATTCCACTTAATAAGGTGGTAGCCTCCCTTATTTGAGTCTGCACCTTTCCATAGGAATCTTTTCCTGATACGGTCGATCCTTTGTATCACCCACTTTGGGAGTTCAAAAAAGGACATGTAGTATATGGGCAGATTGGATAACACAGCGTTGATGAGTACCACTCTACCCCCAAGGGAGAGTGACTTGCCTTTCCAACCGGACAGTTTGTCCTCCACCCTGTCAATAATAGGCAACCAATCAGCTTTAGTGAGCCTTCCAGGGCGGAGCGGCAGCCCGAGATATCTGATTGGGAAGTCTTCTATCGCACAGTTGAGAGTTGTGGCATGCTCCCTAGTTTCAGCTTCTGAAAGTGAAATAGGAATCAGTGCACTCTTGTGGAAATTGATTCTAAGCCCTGACCAGGCCTCAAAGCAGTAAAGGACCCCTTTAAAGCAAATAGTTTCCGATCTGGACCCATTTCCAAAGATTAGAGTATCGTCAGCATATTGAAGGACCGTACATCCCTGATAAGCGGTGCTGCTGGCCACCGGGGTTATCCACCCTTTTCTTTGACAGTTTACTAGCATTCCTCTGAGCACATCCGCTACAATAGTGAATAGAAGTGGTGATAGCGGGTCCCCCTGACGGAGTCCCTTCTTGCACGGGAACGACGGGCCTGGTCTCCCATTCACTGAGATTGCCGTTTTGCTAGAATGTAAACATTGTTTGATCCAACTAATCCATTTGTCTCCAAAGCATCTCCCCTTAAGAGCCTCTAGCAAGCATTCCCAGTCCACAGAGTCGTATGCCTTCTCAAAATCCAATTTGAGGAGGAAGTTCTTGGAGTTGCTCTTGTGGCAGTGGTGTATCACTTGTTCAGCAGTAGCCACGCAGTCTAGGATACATCTGCCCTTAATGAATCCCGTCTGCGTATTACTGATAATACTGTCCATAATACCACCCAGTCGGATAGCTAAGACCTTAGAGATGATCTTAGCCGAGCAGTTAATCAGGCTGATTGGTCTAAAGTCCCCAACGCACTTGGTATCCTCCCGTTTGGGGATCAACACAACTTCTGCAAAGTTGAACATTCCCAACCTCAGGTTATTGTGAAAAAATTCTGCCATTACATCCATAAATTCTCCCTTAATTTCTTCCCAGAACACTTGGAAGAACAACATAGGAAAACCATCTGGCCCAGGCGACTTGTCAGCTCCCATATGGTCAATGGCCGTTTTGACCTCTATCTCCGTAAACGGTTCCTCCAAGGAGGAAGCATTATGACCTGGATCCATCTGATACTCTAGCCAGAAATCCTCACCCATAGGGATCCTAAAGTCATTCTTCTTCCCAAAGAGACCCTTATAAAAGGACTGGAAGGTAGAGGAAATCACCTTATCATCCTGCGATGTTCCCGTATCTGTCTGAATAGATAGAATAAGATTGGACCTCCTTCTGGCACTTGCAACCCGATGGAAGTAGGCCGTATTCGCGTCTCTCTCTTTGAGCCACGAAATCCTGGATCTCTGTTGCCATTTGATCTCTTCTAGTCTATACAGATTGGCAATGTTATCACGGATTGCTAATAGCCTGTTTCGCTCTTCCTGCGAGAGGGTTCTAGTCTCTTCCACTCTCTCAAGCTCATCAATTTCTTCCAGGAAGGACTCTTTATCACGCCAGATGTTCGAAAATCTAGACCGATTCCATCTACATAGCCTCCTTCTAAGTCTACGGATTTTCCCACACCATCGAGATGCCGCGTCCCGACCAGCCAATGGGAGAGCCCAGTTCTCCATAACCATATGATGGAAACCCTGGATTTCCAGCCATGCCTTCTCAAATCTGAACTTCCTAGGTTTGCGGGTTCCCCGGATCCCCACATCGAGTAGGATCGGGGTGTGGTCTGACGTTGGTCTAGGAATTGTTCTGGCCGATGCGAGGGGAAATAAGGCTTCCCAATCCATAGAGACAAGGATCCTGTCTAACTTGGCCATAACCGGGTCCGCTTGCAGATTAGACCAAGTAAAAAGTCTATCATTGATAGGGATATCAATCAATTCCAGTTCCGTGATAATACTATTGAATTCCTCTCGGTGCCTGTCGCTAGCGCCTCTACCCTTGTGCTCAAACGCAAATCTAGTAATGTTGAAATCCCCACCCACAATCCAAGGTCCCGACCATCGCTGACGGATGTCGGCCAATTCTTGCCAGAAGGCCTCCCTGTCTGTGGCCACATTCGGCCCGTAGACAACAGTCACTGTCTGCATCCAGTCATCGGAGCGCCGCTTAAGTCGGGCAGTCAAAGAGAACGTGCCACAGTGCTCCTCTTCACAGGAAAGAAGATCAGAGTTAAATCCTATAGCGATCCCCCCTGAAGCACCGGTAGAGGGGCGTAACACCCACTCCTTGATTCTGTTACCACCCACTCTTTTGAGCTTGAGCCCATGTTGGAGTTTGGTCTCCTGCAGTCCTACTACATCCGCCTTTGAGTTGCTAATAACATCCCGAACCATACCCCTCTTACCCCTATCCCCCAACCCCCTAACATTCCAAAAAAGTGTATTCATTGGGGGGAATTGACATGGGGGATCGTGGTGGAGGGCGTAGGGCCGGCTACATCCTCGAGAATGCTAGTCGGCCCTGTGCCGACTCCGGAATTGTAATCTACAGATGTCCTAGCCCTTTGTGTTTCCCAACCCCGGATTTTATTGAGAAGTAATGCAATACGTTCCGTGTCCCAAACTTCTAATCCACATGTGATAGCTAGGCATATAACATCAGAGTCTGACATGCAATTTAAAATGGAAGCTAAAAAACTTGTCGTACCTCCATTGTCGAATTTGGCGGCCTTCGCCGCAGCGGCAACCTCAAGATAGTCGTCCAAGGACTCCACATGAGCCCTCTTGGCAGATTGCTGAACTCTGAAACCAACCGCTCCTCGGGACTGTCCCGAAGTAAGACCCGGTGCTGAGTCTGGATTTGTGGACAGGACAAGCTCCGGCGAAATCTCCCTCTGCGTGTTAGCAATGAACTCCGTATCCTCAGATTCCTCCTCAGAGAAAGAGAACTCTACATCGAGATTGAGTCGATCTTCTAGATCCTCATCACTGTCTGTGTGCAGAGACTGACCAATAAGATTATCAGTTTTCTCCACAGACCCCTCATTGGGCCCGTCACTTTTAGATCCAATAAAAATATTAGAGTTGGATATTGCGGTCCCCTCTTTGGGCCCGCTCGAGTCAACCGAGGTACACAACCCAGTAGCAGTAGCAGGCAATTTGGACACCTCTTTGTGCCCATTATCGCCAATAAAAGGCCCAATAGATGGCCCATCAGAAGTGCCAATCGGAGTAGGATAATCCGAAGAAATCCCGCGGCGCATCATACCGCTGGTGTCAATCAGTGCGCTCCTCGAGCGTTGCAGCGCTTTGGGCGCCGTACCGTCACTGCCAAGTGGCGTGATCTGATAGGGGGGGGGAATCGGTGGGTGCAGCCAGCGATAGGTCTGCAAAAGTTGGCTTATGAACTCTTCTTTCCTGCTCGCCACGTGGCAAAGAAACATTGGTGGGTTTTTCGGTGGGTACAGCCAGCGTCCGGTCTGCAAGAGTTGGCTTCTGACCACGCCGCTCCTGCTCGCCACGTGGCAGAGTAACATTGGTGGGGTTTTCGGTGGGGGCTAGCTGAACCAGGTGCTTCAATTTAGGCGTGGGATTCAAAGCGTCCTTACGCCTTCCTTCTTCGTGTTTATCACCGCATGTTATCTCTTTCTCTGCTTCAAAGCAGACTCTTCCTCTTTTCTCTCTTTCTTTCCATAACGAGCCACCCTTACCAACCGCATCATAAAGAGCTTCCTTGCTCTTCTCGTTCTGGGCTGTTAAACCTACACTCGTCGTTTTCCTCAAGATGGGTTCTGGCTCTTTCTCTGACTCTTCCCCAAAACAAACAGCTAGCTTTAGTCCCCCAATCTCCTCAGAAGCCTCCTTTGCCAGCGGTTGCTCTGACCTCTGACGCCCCTGCATCTCAATAGCTTCTTTTTCTTTAACTGGTGCATACCAGATCTTCTCTACCCACTCCTTTGTCGACATCTTACTGGTTTCTGTCGTCTTCCCCAACCCGGACACTTTGCTACAGTCTGACACAGGCTCAGAGCCTCCAGACCTCTGAGCCTTCTTTTGACTAACTTTCGGGTGTGACGCCTGCACCGTCGACAGTGAGTCAGTAGGAGTTGTTGTAGCCTTGTCTCTAGTGGTTATGGACCCGCCGTTGGAAGTCTTGGGGTGCTCACTACGCCGGTGTTCATCAGAGGCCGGCGAGGGGGAGCATCGGAGCGTCCCTACCCTCCTCGTCTCACGGCCTCTTTCCTTGCTCCTTGCCTCCATGATGAGAGCTCTATGCGCCCTTTCAATCTCATGTGCCCCGTCAATGGTCGTGTCCCTATTTGGCGATACAACAAGACTGTAGGGGCGCCCATCTCTGAGAGCCTTGGAGGGTATGGGACCGGTGACGACCTGACTATCTTCTCCCGCACCTTGCTTGTCAAGAACAAAGCGGATAAGGTATGATTCATCATAAGAGAATACTTTGGCGAAGCGTGGCATCAGTGAAATGTCCACACTTCGAATCAGTACTTTTGCTGAAACCAAGTCGGAGCGGCGGACTGTTTTAGCGTCGATCTCCACCACCGTTCCAAAGTTGGATATAACCTCTTGTATCGCCTCCTTCCTCCAAAAGTGGAGCGGCAAGTTGTGTATCCAAATCCAGAACAGCTCCCCTTGTGGTATCTCCGCACCGAAGCTAGGGGACCACGCCGAGAAGTCCACCCTGAAGTGGCCAAAGTCCACCGTGTCCATTGCTGTTACTTCCCCCACCTTCTCCACCGAAGGGAAAGACACAAGAAATTGCAGGTGACAGAGCTTTTTAACCACCCAATCTCGATGTGCCTTCATCGGCCATTTGTCACACAGTGCTTGCAGAAAGTGAGATTCGGATGGGCGTCCCTCTCTGACTTTGGCGATCGCACACCACTTTCTAAGCCACGATTCTTCATTCATGATGGATTGGAGGCTTGCAGCTAGACGAATGACGGTGGGGCTATCAGGTGATCTCCCTCTATGCACTGTGCGCTCTTCGTCAGTATTCGATTCAAGCACATTGGTACAAACATATGAAAGGTGACCCCATTTCATACATTTGAGACATCGTACTTCCTTAGTACAATCTTTGCGGAAGTGACCCAGGTCGCCGCAATTAAAACAAGGTACCGGCTTACGTTTGCCTCTCCTTTGTCTTTTACCGGGAATGGAAGGTGATGGGGGGGGTGGGGTAATGCTGTTGTAACGTTTAGATTTCCTGGCCACAGTTTTCCATATATCCTCAACTACGGTTGCTTCCTCCTCCATGGAAACCGCGCTAGGTGGGACCCCCTCTTGGGCCCGCACCGCGCAGGGTTTTAGTGGTGAGTTTGGGAGCAACTGAGTCGACGAGGTAGAGTGGGGAATGCGTGGGGGATTCATGGACGGGGGGTAGTGGGTGTTGGTGTGTGGTTTACTAGATGACCACCTGTGTGAAACATCCTGCCTAGTAGTTTGCTGAAAGCTTCTCTTTTGCCTAAAGTGAGTCAAGTCACGATCCTCGCCATGGTGTTGCCGGTCCCGTTGGGGGTTACTCTTCCGCTCACTGTAGCCTGGAGGGGGACCCCCTCTGTGGGCCCCACCTCGTGCCGAGGGTCTGACTTGGCGGGGACGATGATGATCAAAGATCCGTGGTTGCTTGTGAGCATCCATGGGAGGATCTCGACTGAGTCCCCGTTGCCCAACCTCCTCTCTAGGATTAGAACGGCAGTGTGATAAGGGTTGGGGGATCGCATCATTGCTATGCGGGGGGGTGGACGCCTTGACGGGGACAGTAGGGGTGGGGAACTCGATTGAGGGGGGTACTGTTGTGGGGTATGACTGGGTTTTGTGCGCGTGTGCTTGGGGTTTGAGGGAGGGTTCTTGTTGTGAGGGAAAATGGGTCACCGCCCGGAGTGATGGCGACTGTGGTGCGACATGCCGCTGATGCAACTCTTCCGAGCCAGAGCTTCGCGACAACGCACCTCCACATAACTCCGCGATGGTAAGTCTCATTTCTCACAAACCACACAGCCAAGCAAGGAAGGTTGAAGGGGGAGGAGGCCGGTAAAGTAGATGGGAGGGGTTTGAGGGGTAGTGGGTGGACACAAACCAATGGGGGGGGAGAAGAGAAGTCAGAGCCAACTGTAAGGAGGGAGCAAACTGTTAGAGGGGGTTGCAGGGGGGATGGAAATGAAGAGGGAGGAGCTGGGGTTCATACAAGCTGAAAGAAGAAGAGAGAAGTTGAGGCGGGAATGGGGATGGTCGGAGAGGGGGGAAGGATAGGAAACAGGGGAGAGACTTGGAGTTGGTAGGAGCTATTCACCATGGCCTTACCCTTTACCATACTTGAATTGTTAATAGCAAGCAAAGGGAGAGTTTCCCAAGACTGGGGTTAAAAGTTATCTTTAAAAACCAGGTTTGATGGTTTCGGAGTTAAGAACGGAAGCAAGTGCAGAGAGTGCTGCAATTTATTTCTAACGTGTCACAACAGCATAATTTAATGCTTTGAATTTTAATTTAAGGAAGCATCTTGATGATTAACATGCTTAATATTGATTATATAATATTGATTAAGGGTTTGTTCATATTTAAATTGTTTTTTTTTCTATTTTTTCAATAAAGGACTCCGTTGTATTTTGATCTCAACACTAAAATTTCACATTATTCATCTCAAATCCTAACACCTGAGAGAAATTGCCCTTAGCATCTTATAGGGCTGACAATGGGTCGAGTTTGGATTAGACTCATATAGGCCCAAACCGAAGTGTAAAATGTGGGCACAAATTCAGCTCGATTTTTGTTCGGGCTTAAAAATGAGGCCCGAATCCGGGCTCAAATTAGGCACAAAAATTAGGCTCAGACTTAGGTCCGAACTACTTATGTATATTTGAATGTACAACTTTACAACAAAACCGAGAATAATATACGATAAAACTATAATTTTTTGTATAATGCATATCTAATTTGTTTATTTTTATTTTAGCTATATATATGATGCATAATTTGTATCTCTATAACTTTAATACTCATTCCAACTTACACACATGAATTTTTTCTTTTAAAAAACTCATATAAATATGCATGATATATACATAAATATACACATGTACATGCATAAATTTGATTTGGACCCTTCGGACCTAAGTACTTGAGTCCGAGTCTGAAGCTGACCCAAAATAAAAATTATTATCCTAAGTCCGCATAAAACCGGGTTGGACCTAGTCAGGTTCGGACCTATTGTCAACCTTAGCATCTGAGTTGTAGATCATATTCAAACTGTAATGGGAATGGATTTAATTTTTTTTTTTTTGACTGGCAAATTTGATACATTATAATTTATAAAGGCATGTTAGTCTAAAAGCCAACTCATTTGATAATTAAGAATGTCAAACGCGAATTAGGATGTAATCAGTGAGTTGTATCTGACACGTAATGGCCGTGTGAAAGAGATTACAATTTCTTGCACAAAGTATTGGTTACATTTAATAGTGGGTCCACATTAACTTTGAATTATAGAAATTTTTTTCCCGTACCGACAAACTTTTTGAAAATATTGACAAACTGACATATTTTTAAAAATATTTACCCGAATGACCCAGTTTTGGACACGTAAGTAAGTATAAACGTTATTGGCAATAACGGTATATGTTATTTTAATACCGTTGTTGTCAATAAGGCACCTGGAAAAAAAAATCCGTTGCCTCTATTAGAAGTAACGATATCAATACATATCTTATTTACTTAAATATTCTATGACTTGAAGAAAAAAAAAAATTGTAAGTTAAAATCGCTTATAACTGATGTCGTTATACTCAATAACGGTATAATTAACCTAATGCTGCTATTGGCAATAGCGGCATCAGTGGAAGTACAATCCACAGTGTACTCCAAAATTTGTGCATGTGCATCAACTTCAAATCTGTTTTCGACCTTGATGTAACCAGTATCTCTCAAAAGTCAAAGCATAAAAGTTGTAGAGCTTTGTCTTTGTGTTCTATAGTTTTTTGAATTATCTCAATCGGAGTTCGGATGATAAAGTTATGCCCAGATTACATAGTGATGTCGAAACAATCCAGAAATTTGGAGTACACTGTGGATTATACTGATGTCGTGATTGCTAATAGGGGCATCAGGCTAATTATTCTGTTATTGAGAATACTGGCATCAATTATAAGCGATTTTCACTTACAATTTTGTGGACTGTTTCGACATCGCTACGTAATATGGGCATAATTTTATCAACTCCGATTGAGATAATTCAAAATGCTATGGAACGTCAAAAAAATATCTACAACTTTTATATTTTGAGTTTTGAGAAATACCGATTGTATCAACATTTCCTAATCAGCTTCTCATTATAGCCTATAGGTTCTCATTTCTCAGTCTTATGAACATTTCCTAATCAGGTCGGGCTCGGTTTGAGGGTTGTGTAGATTTGCATGAGCGTCCCACTGAAATCCACTAAAAATGAAGCATCCACTAGAGATTCTAAGACGCTTTTCTAAATAGTACTCTAAACATACGAACTTAAACTTTATATTACATTTGTTTGTCAGAATAAAAATTATATTACATAAAATGGATCATTCATATCAATAGTTTATATTTTACAACATGTTTTTGTAAAACTGTTCTTATATTAGACCGGTAAACTATATTTTATACTCATCTCAGCATTTGCATTGTCTATGCAGTAGAACACACATTACAGCGGGTTTAGAAAGAGAAAGGAGTGTGTAACTTTCACGATAAGTTCATATGCAGTTAGAGATCATACATGTTTCTTTGAGGACCCATATCTACTGATTGTCGGTTTCCTCTAAGATCTCTTTATGACCCAATAAGCTAAAAGATCAATTAACGAAAGCTCCGTACCCAAAAAAAAAAATTAATTGAAAGCATATGGTTATCGGATTATCAAATAAAATTGAGTAATGCTTCATTCAGTACCAATTTCCTATTATTTTCTTCAATATCTTAGATGGCAAACTTTTATTGAAGAATTTTCCTACTTATTTTTTAATTTTTCACCTATTGAAATGTGGTACCTGAAATAGTGAAGAAAAATATATTAACACTGGACGTAGCATTACTCAATAAAATTATCAATCACTACTCCCAATTTTCTAAATCTTGCAACCTTATTTATTGCTTGTATCAACTAAAAACTGACTGCCATACTTCCACATTTTCCTTCCAAAAATAATAATAATAATAAAATGCTGTCCATTTTCTTAGCAAAAACTTCAAAACAGGCCAAACCACTTAGCTTTGCCTTTCTAAGAAGCAAAATGCTAGACATACATGAGTTTTTACTCCAAACATACATTATAAAAGCATTAGGGCTCACTTTCACTAAAAGACAAGGTTCATTGGGCTAACTTCTCGCTAAAAAAACAAGATTAAAAATCTTATTTTTTTTGTGAGAAGTAAACTCCAATACATTTATAATGTATGTTTAGAGTAAAAACTGATGTATTACTAGTCATCCCCTTCTAGAAAATGAGCTGAAAACCAACCTAACATTTATACCACTCTCGTCAACATTTTTTAATACAGAGAGAGGGAGAGAGAGGATCAATGGGTTGCTGCTTATCAGGTTTGAAGAAAACCCAACCAGTAACTGCCCAAAATTCCCACCAAATACAGCCACCAAAACAACCCCAGATCAAAAGGGCCTTCGTCAGACTCCCTTCTGATCATACCACCAATGAGAAAGTACCCAACTTTGCTGAATTCTCCTATGAGGAATTGAAGGAAGCAACTGATGGATTCAGTTCAAGTGCCATCATTTCAGAGAGTGGAGAGAAGGCCCCCAATGTTGTGTACAAAGGGCAGCTAAAAAACATGGGGTTGATTGCTGTTAAGAAGTTCAACAAGAATGCTTGGCCTGATCCTAAGCAGTTTGCAGTTGGGTTTTTTCCCCTTCTCTTTAATTTATTAGTTTAATTGATTTGTGATTTTGGGTTTTATTAGTTTTTGTTGTTCATTTGATTTTGCGAGGAAAGGACGAAGCTTGGGCAGTGGGGAAGCTGAGGAATAAGAGGCTTGCGAATTTGATTGGGTATTGTTGTGATGAGGATGCAAGGATTTTGGTTGGGGAGTACATGCCAAATGATAATCTTACCAAGCATTTGTTCCACTGTAGGTGTTCTTGATCTAGTCTCTTTTTAATTGAGTATAGATTTGTGTTTCATTATAGACATGATTATGCAGTTGTCACATTATATGACATTATTACCTTTTTAGAAGATCAAGATTCATTGGGACTTGGATATTGATGCAGAATTTAGATCTATCATGTCTTCATGTGAAATTATTTTCGTAAGTTCTTACTAATTCTAGATAGAACTGCGGAATTACCACATTTTATGTGAATGTAAAACATCATCTCTTTAGTGATGAAATGCATCAACTATCCACCTTGTTTTTCTCTCTATTTAGCTCTATAAGGAGAGACATAGTTTAACATCTAGCATGTCATCTTTTGTTGCATCAAATTATGATAATTTAGGTTGCTCACAGTGCTCATCTGACAATTTTCTTTCGTTTATTCATTTTCATTCTCAAACAATAACACTCTGTTTGTCTTTGTTGCAATTGTCCTAATTATCTCAAATGTTTCTGCGTCAACTTATTCTCATTGTAGTCGTCACACCTTTTAGTGTATTGTCATCCATCTGCATCAACATTCTCATTCTAAGTAGACTCACTTTTCAAAACATGTTTTTTAATTGTTCAAATTATGAGACATAATGCATAGATTGTGTAAAACTTATCTCCTGAGCAATTTGTATTGTAGCTATATTATAATTCTACCTTCAATTGCATTGGTCCCTATGGTCCCGTAGTACTAGGGAGGCACAAATCTAATTATTGTGCTGATTCTATGAATTGTCCTCATTAATGTCATTATAACCAATGGTTGATCCCAACTAAATATTTACTCTTCTCTAGCTTTTCAGGGCATCAATGTGGACGCAGTGTTTACTTTTTTGCTTCTCATGAATTTTTTAAAACCACCATCCACATATTTAGTATTCTGCTTGATTATTCTAGGTCTTTATATTCTATAACTTATAGTGACTACTAAATACTAATCTTTCTATCATCATAGTTTGTACAAATTTGTATATATTACAATTCTTTTACGTTGACCTTGAAGTGCTCTTCTCCATTGACTTTTATGTCGTAAAACCTACTATGATTAGGAATTGTTACCAAAATGACCCACTTTTTGAAAGTATTTACCAAACTAACCCACTTTCGAAACTATTTACCAAATTGGCCTACTCGCTATCGAGATCTGGGATAGCGAGTCTAGTTCAAATAAACTCACTATCTCAGATAGTGAGTGTAGTTGTACACATTTTTCAGAAAAATTTTGAACGTGCAATTTTAATTTGAAATGTATATAACCACTCGCTATCACAAATAGCGAGTCTAGTTCAACTGACATTGCTATCTCAGATAGCGAGTGTAATTGTACTCATTTTTTAGAGAAATTTTAAACATGCAATTTCTACCTGAAATGTATATAATAACTACACTCGCTGTCTCAGATAGCGAGTCTAGTTCAACTGACCTTAGATAGCGAGTGTATTTGTACTTATTTTTTAGAAAAAATTTAAACATGCAAATGTATAGACCTCCACTCGCTATCCGAGATAGCGATTTCAGTTAAACTAGACTCGCACTCTCAGATATATTTCATGTTCAAATTTTTTCTGAAAAATGAGTACAACAACACTCGCTATCTGAGATAGCGAGTGTTGTTTGAACTAGATTCGCTATCTCAGATAGCGAGTGTAGTTGTATACATTTCATGTTCAAAATTTTTCTGAAAAATGAGTACAACAACACTCGCTATCTGAGATAGTAATGTCATAGCAAGTGTAGTAATATACATTTCAGATAAAAATTGCATGTTCAAAATTTTTCTGAAAAATGAGTACAACAACACTCGCTATCTGAGATAGCAATGTCATAGCGAGTGTAGTTATATACATTTCAGATAAAAATTGCATGTTCAAATTTTTTCTGAAAAATGAGTACAAAAACACTCGCTATCTCAGATAGCGGATGTAGTTGTATACATTTCATGTTCAAACAAATTCTAAAAATTGAGTACAACTACACTCGTTATCTGAGACAGCGAGTCTAGTTCAAATGAACTCGCTATCTCCAATAGCGAGTGTTGTTGTATGCATTTCAGATAGAATTAATATAGAATAGATTTATAGTGTGTTTTAGTTGAGTGTATTTTTGGTTAGTTCTTACTTACCTCATCCTACCATTTTCAACTGCAACTAGTAATGCTAATTATACAACTAATTAAGCTCGTACCACTGTTGCAAGAAACAAATATGTAGTCAATTGAAGAGTGTAAAGCTTTGCAGCTAGTACCAAACAACAGCTATAGTTATTATTTTTGTATGTCATAACAGTTGAACGGCAATATTACATACAATAGTGTAATAGCGAAACAGCGAGCGAGTCTTTAAAAAATCCTCAATCGATACTCGCTATCTCAGTTAGCGAATGTGGTATAACACACTCGATACTGAGATAGCAAGTTTAAACTTGGTATTGTTTTTCAAGTTTTTCTCCAAGTGATGGAGAAACACCTCAACATACACTCGCTATCCCAGATAGCAATGTTTTCAACAAATTCGCTATCTGAGATAGCAAGTCTAAACTTGAAAATTTTCTTCACGTTTTAACACCTTAACATACACGCGCTATCTCAGACAGCAAGGTTATTTTCACCAAACTCGCTATGTGGGTCATTTTGGTAAATACTTTCAAAAGGTGGGTCATTTTGGTAAAAAAATCCTAAGATTAGTATGTAAACTCTAATTATTTGCTTCTTTTTCTTAACATAACTTAGCAAATTGCAGACATTGCCTATTTACTCCACATTATATTCTATACATCGATCCCTTTGTCATATGATATAAATTTGTTATTTTTAAGGGACATGAATATCTGACATGTGTCTTTTGTCCAATACATTTATTTATAATATGCCTGTTATCGTTCTTACATGTTTGTGGAATTAATGATCTGATCGAGTTGTTGTTCAGGTCAGGTTTCCTTGTCTCTCGCCTGCTTTTAGTGGTAGTGACATTAATTATATATGTTATTTTTTAAGCTAAGAGATGTAGTATTACCTTCATTGCTGCAAATTGCCAAATGTATTCTCATGATATTATAATTAAATCTTTGTTAATTATCTTTTGACAGGGGAAAATCAAACAATTGAATGGGCAATGCGCTTAAGAGTTGGTTTGGCTATTGCTGAAGCTCTAGATTATTGTAGTAAGGAGGGGAGACCACTATATCATGATCTTAATGCATATAGGGTCCTCTTTGACAAGGTGGGTTTGCTGCAGTATAGAAAAGATTCCTATAATAATGAAAATAATGCTTTAGTCACCACACAACAAAAAGCTTTTACGCTGAGTTTTTGGCACAAACATGTTTTGTTTATAGTTTGAAGGGTCAGCATTAAGCCATTAATGAGATTTCATGGATAAAAGATTCTCAATCTTCATCTTCCTTTTCTTTTTCAAAACTTTAAGATAGCACTATAAAGAAATCAAACGAGGAGAATGGACAATGTAAAGTAGGTATAATAAGTCTATTCCTTTAATTGCTTTCATTCTTCTTTTGTGATGTCTACCATAGTTGTCAGTTTCATATGGTTTATATGAACTGATAAAATTGGTAGAATTGTGGTACAGACATAGTTTTATCATCATCCCCGATATGGAGGTGGAAATCATCATTTAAAAGACTAAATACTTTTCCATGAAAGTGGTGTTGGCTACAGATTATACAACTGGACAAGCCTCTACTATAATCTATGACTATCCCGCACAAACACTTCTATCATGAAGTTGGACTTGCTTCGGATGCTAGATCCTAGGCCTATCCACAATTTTCAAACACTTCTTTAATTCATTACATATCAAGTGATCAACATATGTATGAAGTTCAATTCATAACTTCAGGTTATATTTTTGTGGATAATAATGTTAATAATATAATTATTTTCCACATGTCTCATTAGAACAATCGTTTGACCATTTTAGCTCATTGCAGGATGGTGATCCACGGCTTTCATGTTTTGGTCTTATAAAAAACAACAGAGATGGCAAAAGTTACAGCACAAACTTAGCTTACACACCTCCAGAGTACATGAGAAGTGGTATGTTTAATCCGAAATTTTATATTTTATGTTTATGTTATACATGAGATGATAATTTTTATTACCATTTGTTTGGACTATACTTGGTATTCAGTTTTTGTTATCATTATGATATTTAAATTATACTTAATAGGTATTTAATAATTATTTCCAGACACCTAACCTTTTGATACTGTGCTGGGTTAAAAAATCAAGATGAATATCTCACCAGTTCGTCATAGAAGTCAATGAGAAAAGTGTATATTTGTATGAATTGAGAGAGAACAAATCTTGTTGCAGGAAGAATTGCACCTGAAAGTGTGGTATTCAGTTTCGGCACTCTTCTCATAGATCTTCTCAGTGGAAAGCACATTCCTCCAAGTCGTGTAAGTTTTTCATCGATCAAATATTCCTATCCCAACTATTTTCAAATATTTGCTATCATCTATGAAGCATGTATACGGGTACGGATACGGGTAAAGGTACATGACACGTCAAATTTGTAAAAAGTAGGGTATGGGGATACGGCTATAATATTATAGAGATAAAGTAATATACTAATATTACTTCAGTTATGTAGAATTTAAACAAAAATGGAGTTGGAACAATACAAAATAATTTGTTGCTCATAATCAAAATAAAAAATTATACTATCCACAAAATTTGGTAATACTTCACCTTACACCATAATGATATGGGTAAAAGCCGTAATTGACCCCCGCCCTGCGATTCTCACAAGAATCACAAAGACCTCTGAGGGTTAAAGCGCCCGTCAAATAAAGGGCCCAAACCAAACCCGCTCCACGTGCTTTCTGCAGGTCCAATCGCATACCTCCGGCCCATCTGGGTCTCTCGCCTGCCGATCATGCCAGTCATCCCGTCGGTTATGCCACAATCAACCCCCCTTCCCCCAAAAAAATCAGGGATTTGATGAACGCCAGATCCAATATCGACGGGACCCCATGACCGACCGAGAATCTCTCCATAACAGACTCTCAAAAGACCTATAAATACTACTGCTCTGGCACTGTTACAAGGTAATCACTCTTTTTGCTACAGAACCCCTTCCCCTAAATTGTTGTCTTCTGACTTAGCATTGGAGAGTCTGTCGTCGGGAATACTTCCGGTGTTTCAGGCTTCTTTTTACAGGTCGGCAAGTTGGCTCCTTCCCCAATCAATCCACTCGATTTTTCCTCGAATATAGAACAAATGTCAAGATCACAGCCGTTTTTCCGAATACAAGAACTCACATTATCTGTTGCTCCCACACAATAAAAAAAACCGTAATAGATTGGCGTCGTCTGTGGGAAACAGCCCATTGATCCTACTCCCGATTCGAGTTCTAATCCAAAGTCATTTACTCTCATGGCACCTAAAGCTAAGAAGACCACCGTTACAAGGTCCAATCCGTGGGGTGCCAGTTCCGAGCACATCTTGTTCTATCGCGAGGCAGGTCGAGCAACCTACAGTTAATGACCTCAATAACATCATCAACAACCGGCCGAACCAGGGCGACCTCTGAAACCAACTTAGTCGTTCGAGAGGCGAAGCTGGACCGTTGAACCCGACTCTGAGCCGCAGTGTTCATCGGTCCCAAGGTCGAGATCAACGACGCAGCCAATCTCCAAGGGACTCCTGACACCCTGACGGCCATGGAGAGGGTCACGTTACTCGTGCCGAGTTCCGAGAGTTCCAGGCCGAGGTCCTACGAACGCTCCGAGGAAGAATCCGAGATGAACGACGTTCAGGCAATGAACAAATCGAGGTTTTTGGAGGAGAAGAATCTCACGGGTCGAACAAATTCGAGAACCAGTAGGATGATGTCCGAAAACGTTTCCAAGATATGGAAGACTGCCTTGCTCGGATAGCCGAGAACGGGGACGATCCGGTCGGGGTCGTCAACCATCCCAACCTCCCTTCTCCACTCGAATCCTCAACACCCTTATTATGAGAAACTTCAAGCCTCTCCAGTACGAGACATACAACGGAGAGATAGATCCTACTGATCACATAGAGGGGTTCAAAACTCTCATGATGATTCACAGCGCCTCGAATCCTTTCCTATGTCGTGCATTTTCAGCTACTCTATGTGGTGCTACTCGGGAATGGTATTCGAAGCTCGCCCATGGTTTGATTTTCTTATTCGATAAGCTCGAAGAGAATTTTCTTGCGCATTTCGTGACCTGGCGCAGGGCAGAGAATACGAGTGCTTCTCTTCTGGACCTTAAACAGAAGGACGGGGAGTCCTTTTGGGACTTCATTCAAAGATTCACTGCTGAAGCCCGAGCGAACTCCCTCAACGCCGAAGTTGCCTCAATAGCGTTCCAGCACAATGTCCACCATGACCAGCTGAGGACCTCACTAGCCAAGAAATCTCCCATCGATTTTCCCGACCTCCTCCATAGGGTCAAGAAATACATCCGAGCCGAAGAAGCTCTGCATCCTGGCGGTTGGAAGGAGACCCCGGCGAAGGGAAAGAGGAAGGCGGATGAGTCTAAGGTCCCGAAAAAATTGCAAAAGGATCCCACTGGCCAAAGGCGTCCACCTCCGGTCCCCCAGTTTGAGAAGTTCACCCCACTCATTGCAAGCGTCTCGACCATCCTCATAGAGATTGGGGACAAAGGGATAGTCATGCATCCCCCCATCCAACAACAACAACAACAGGAGGAGGGACCGAAGATTCTACTGTCGGTTCCATCGGGACCACGACCAAGAGACCGACAACTGTCGGGCTCTTAAAGAGGAGATTGAAGCATTCATACAAAGAAGCTACCTTACCGAGTTCACTCAAAATACAAGGCGAGCCTCCCCTCCTCGAATGTAATACCCCGTATTTCTGAAAAATAAATATATATATATATATATAAATAAATGAATTTGGGGGTTGTCCTATAGAATATTTCTATAGGGGGAATTATATAGCAACCGGTTATGAAGGGAAATGTATGGCCCACGAGTTGTATGCTGTGGTTGTTGTTGGATTTGGTTTGTGAGGTGATGACATCACCTGTGTGGGCCCGGTTTGGTTGAGAATATGTTAAAGTGTCGGTTGGTTTGGATTTGGTATTAATACTCACGGTTTGAATTTGAGAATGGAATTTGGATATATATATGGTGACGTGTACGTGAGGTACACGGGATTGTGAAAGGATATTTGGGAATAATAGTCCCATATTGGTAATGTACAAAAATAGTTTGAGTATAAATATAATTGCCTATGATCAAGAGTCACCTAATTGGTTAACCACCTTTTGAGAGGCAGCCTGTGGTGGGCAGTTGTACTACTTAGTATCTATTTTGTATTCTAAAAATAATAAAATTGTCTGAGTATTGGGGCGGGGCGTTACAAATGGTATCAGAGCCGACTTTCGACACCGGGTGTAGAAGAAGGGCCTCAGTATGATCTGCAGTGTGAGATAGTCCCCGGAATTATCGAGGTGTGAGTGAAATAGTCTCAGGAATTACCTGCGGTGTGGGACTAGTCTCCGGAATTATCAGGATCTAGGACGATGCTACATCGGCTAGAAAGGCGGATCCTACACTAGATGTGCGTCCCGTACTCAGCGAGGACGCTGATTTCTAAGGTGGGGTGTATGTAATACCCCGTATTTCTGAAAAATATATATATATATATATATATATAAATAAATGAATTTGGGGGTTGTCCTATAGAATATTTCTATAGGGGGAATTGTATAGCAACCGGTTATGAAGGGAAATGTATGGCCCACGGGTTGTATGCTGTGGTTGTTGTTGGATTTGGTTTGTGAGGTGATGACATCACCTGTGTGGGCCCGGTTTGGTTGAGAATATGTTAAAGTGTTGGTTGGTTTGGATTTGGTATTAATACTCACGGTTTGAATTTGAGAATGGAATTTGGATATATATATGGTGACGTGTACGTGAGGTACACGGGATTGTGAAAGGATATTTGGGAATAATAGTCCCATATTGGTAATGTACAAAAATAGTTTGAGTATAAATATAATTGCCTATGATCAAGAGTCACCTAATTGGTTAACCACCTTTTGAGAGGCAGCCTGTGGTGGGCAGTTGTACTACATAGTATCTAATTTGTATTCTAAAAATAATAAAATTGTCTGAGTATTGGGGCGGGGCGTTACATCGAAGTGCGGACAAGCATCCGAAAACGGGTCCTAGGCTAGAGAGAGCTGATGGGGTAGTCATTCTCCACTGCGTCCACGGTGGCCCATAGGAGGAGACTCGAATACTTCCTGCAAAGCTTTCATGCGAGAAGTCAACGCAGTCCACCATCAACCACCCCCAAGGGGTGGGGGCTATCGGGGTCGTTCTCCAACGAAGATCTCGAGGGTGTCCGACTCCCACATTACGATGCCCTCGTCATCAGCCTCGGTTTAGCCAATCACAAGGTTCGTCGCGTCCTTGTGGACAATGAGAGCTCAGTAAACATTCTGTTTTTGGCAGCCTTCGAAGCCCTAAAACTCTCCAAGGAAAGGCTAAAGCCAGTGGGGTATATGCTCCAGGGGTTCTCAAGCGCGACTGTCCAGATAGAGGGAATCGTGACCCTCGACGTTACTGTCGACCAGTTTCCGGCCTTCCGAACCGAAGCCATGAACTTCATAGTGGTAAATGTTCAAGCCGCCTACAACGCTATCCTTGGTCGACTCGGCCTCGCATCTCTCCAAGCAGTACCCTCAACATACCACATGAAGATGAAATTCCTCACCGAACGTAGGGTCGGAGTCATCCGAGGTAATCAAGAGGCCGCCCAAACCTGCTACATGGCCGCTATGGGGGTGGCAGTCCTGTCCCTTGAAGCAGTCGAGCTCCCCTTTGCAAGGAGTACAACTGGGTCGGAGTCGGTCGATGAACTAGAAGAGGTTCCCTTCTCCGAAGACGACTCATCCAAGTGGTTCCAAGTGAGCTGATCCCTTCCTCAAGACCTAAGACGAGATATCATCGACTGCGTCCGTCGAAGTCGGGATTTATTCGCATAGGTGCCCTCGGATATGCCTGGAATCTCCGAGGATCTTATAATGCATAGGTTGAGCATCCACCCGGACTTCATATCTGCAACAAAGGTGTCACAAATTTGCCCTTGATCGGCAATAGGCGGCTAAGGAAGAAGTACAGAAGCTCCTCTCCGCCAAGTTCATTCATGAGGTGACCTACCAAGAGTGGCTGGCCAACGTTGTGATGGTAAAGAAGCCCAACAGGAAGTGGAGGATCTGCATCGACTTTACGGATCTCAATAAGGCTTACCCGAAGGATCTCTTCCCCCTCCCGAGCATTGATGCCGTCATTAATGCAACTTCCGGGTACGAGCTTCTCAGTTTCATGGACGATTTCTCGAGTTACAACCAAATCAGGATGTATCCTCCAGACATCCCCAAGACAGTTATCGTGACCGACCAAGGGCTATATTGCTATCGCGTCATGCCCTTCGGGCTGAAGAACGCCGAAGCAACTTACCTGAGACTCATAAATCGGGTCTTCAAAAATCAAATAGGTTTGAACGGAAGTGTATGTGGATGACATGCTCGTCAAAATCCTTAAAGGTCGGGATCATGTGAAAGATGTTGAAGAAGCATTCGGGGTCCTTCCATCCCACAACATGCGTCTAAACCCTTCGAAGTGCACCTTTAGTGTAACGTCCGGAAAGTTCATCGGGTTCATGGTCAGCCAACGGGGAATAGAAACCAACCCCAAAAAAAATCAGGTCATACTAGACATGTCCCCTCCAAGAAATGTCAAGGAAGTACAATGCCTCACGGGTTAATTAGCAGCTATCGGCCGCTTTCTTTCTAAATTCGGAGAGAAATCACTGCTGTTCTTGAAAGCTCTCAAAGGAGTTAAAAACTTCGAGTTGGGGGGGGGGGGCTTCAACAGCACGCTTTCGACCAGTTGAAGGCATACTTGGCCAATCACCCGCTCCTCAGTAAACCCGAGTCGAGCGAAGTTCTATCTCTATACCTAGCTACTTTCGAGCAGGCGCTTAGCATTGTCTCGGTTCGGGAGGAAAGCGGGTCGCAAAATCCGATCTATTATGTCAGCAAGATCCTCCGCGACGTCGAGCTCAAGTTCTATAAAGTATAGAAGATGGCTTATGCACTTGTGATGGTAGCGAGAAAGCTTCGTCCATACTTTCAGATCCATTCCATTCAAGTTCTTACGGAACAAACCCTCAAGCACGTACTCCATAAACCCAAGACATCAGGCCGTTTGATCAAATGGTCCATCGAGTTAAGTCAGCACGACATCAACTATAAGCCTCGAACTGCAATCAAGGGCCAAGCGCGCGCCGAATTCATAATCGAGTGTACCATTCCCGATACATTCCGAAGTCCGGGAAGACGAGCCAGAGTGGGAACTCTACGTTGATGGGTCGTCCTGCGAAGGCGAGAGCGGGGCTGAAGTCATACTTAGGGGCCTAGACGCCTTCGTTCTCCAATACTCTCTTCGCCTCAACTTTTCGGCTTCCAACAACGAGGCGGAATATGAGGCAATAATCGTAGGACTTCTCTTGGCCCATAAAGCAGGAGCCAAACACATAAGTGTTTTTAGCGACTCCTAGCTGATCATCAATGAGATTTTTGGGGAGTACGAGGCTCGCGATGCCCAAATGATCCTATACCTGGCACGCGTTCAATTTCTTCTCTTGAAATTTTCAGAAGCAATAGTGACCCGAATCCCTCGAGAACAGAATACCCAGGCAGACGCTCTCTCTAAACTAGCTTTTTCCTCCTTCGAAGGATTAGATCACACTATCTTGATGGAAATTCTCCTAAAATCCAGTATCAAAGTCTCCGAACTGCCCGAAGTCAACTGCATCGACCCACCCGTGGGGATGATAACTTGGATGGACCCAATTTTGAACTTTCTAAGGGCGGGTGAACTACCTTAAGATCCATCCGAAGCCAAAAAGGTTCGGGCCCGTTCGGAGAAGTTCACACTCATCGATGGCACTCTTCAAACGCTCGTACACCAAGGTGAACGGGAAACCTTATCTCCGTTGCTTAAATCCTGAGGATGTCAAATACGCATTAGAAGAGATACACGAAGGAATCAGCAACTGCCACATGGGCAGCAGAACACTTGCAAGGAAAATACTCAATCACTGGTACTACTGGCCGACCCTCCTCCAAGATGCTCAGGACCTTGTAGGAAAATGCGGCCCTCGTCAAAGGTACTCCTACTCCATTCGACACGCTCCCCAAGCCTAAAATCACTGACCAGTCTGGTCCCTTTTGCTATGTAGGAGATGGACCTGGTCTGCTTCCTCATCGTCGTCATAGACTATTTTACCAAGTGGGTCAAGGCAGAACCCCTCGCCACTATAATCGAGCATCAATCACAACAATTCTTTTGCAAGAACATCATTTGTCGATTTGGTATCCCTAGGATTCATGTCACTGACAATGGCACCCAATTTACTGGCAAAAAATTTCGTAAATTCTGTGCCGACCTAGGGATCCAGCAAAGGTTCTCTTCCGTCTCGCACCCCCAGTGCAATGGCCAAGCTGAGAACGCCAACAAACTGAACCTAGACGGACTGAAGAAATGCCTAGACAACTCACCAAAAGGCCTATGGGTCAAAGAGTTGCCGAGCGTGTTGTAGTCCTACCGAACCACTAAAAGAATCCCAACAGGCGTGTCTCTGTTCAACCTAACTTTCGGAGCCGAAGCAGTCATTCCCTTGGAGGTCGGTCTCCCCTTCCCGCACATCATAAGCATCACTGGAAGTTCCAACTCAACAGGCCTAAGGGCCAACCTCGACTTCCCCGACGAGGTACGCGAAAAGTCAGCTATCAGAAGGAACATCTACCAACAAAGGGGTCGAGCGCTTCTATAATTAGAAAGTACGACCGACCAACATAAAAGAGGGCGACCTTATGCTCCGACGGCTCACCATTTCCGAACACACCAAGAAAGCAAAACTTGCTCCCAATTGGGAAGGTTTCTTATAGAGTCTTCTAAGTGGTCCATCCAGGGACCTACCGACCAGAAGACCTAGGGGACAAGGCAGTCAAGAGAACTTGGAATGCGGAGCACCTGATTAAGTTCTATGAAAGCCCTTAAAACGAGTCAAACTCATAACAAGGCAAATGTAATAAGTACCAACTTTCAGTGGCCACCGAATAAAGTTGTTTTCCGTTTCGTTAATCAATCTATGCCTACTCATTTTCAAAACAAAGTCTAAATCTCGGAAAGAGCACCTCGACTCCAAGTCTTACGCAGGTCTCACTGCCAAGTCTAAACCTCGGAAAGAGCACCTCGACTCTGAGTCCTACGCAGTTATCACTGCTAAGTATAAACCTTAGAAATAGTGCTTCAACAGAGCACCTCGACTCTGAGTCTTACGCAGTTCTCACTATTAAGTCTAATCCTCGGAAAAAGTACCTCGACAGAGCACCTCGACTCCGAATCTTACGCGGTTTTCACTGCCAAGTCTAAACCTCAGAAAGAGTGCCTCGACAGAGCACCTCGACTCTGAGTCCTACATAGTTCTCACTACTAAGTTTAAACCTCGGAAAGAGTGCCTCGACAGAGCATCTCGACTCTGAGTTTTACACAGTTCTCACTGCTGAGTCTAAATCTCAGAAAGAATGCCTCGACAGAGCACCTTAACTCTGAGTTTTACACAGTTCTCACTGCTATGTCTAAACCTCGAAAAGAGTGTCTCGACTCTGAGTCTTACGCAGTTCTCACTGCCAAGTCTAAATCTCGAAAAAAGTGCCTCGACAGAGCACCTCGACTCTGAGTGTTACGCAGTTCTCATTGCTAAATCTAAACCTCGGAAAGAGTGTCTCGACAGAGCACCTCAACTCTGAGTCTTACACAGTTCTCACTGCTAAGTCTAAACATCGGAAAGAGTGCCTCGATAGGACACCTCGACTCTGAGTCTTACGCGGTTCTTACTGCTAAGTCTAAACATCGGAAAGAGTACCTTGACTTCGAGTACTATGGGGTTTTCTCTGCTACATCTGGAGCCCGAGAATCACCCCGACCCCCAACTTAACGCGGATCTCTCCACTGCCAAGAATTCAACATCTCATATCTCAACAAAAATAAGTCAATCTACTGAAAAAGATAAATTTTATTGATCGAAAGGTGATACAAAGGCGGTGGCCAGTTCGCAAAAGGCATACAAAATGCTGAAAGCTAAATCTACATCTATACATGATTCACTTCGTATCGCGGAACACTAGCTACTCCCTACACATTGAGGAGAAGAAACAGGTGAGGGCACCTCGGTAGTTGGCCTCGAGACTTCGTTATGAAGAAGAGAAGCACTCATGAAAAGGCGTCAGGTCTCTCTCAGCTCGTCAGTCTCCCTCGCCGCCACGGCTCGACAGTATCCCTCTCTGTGAAAGAGACATCATACCGACGAAAGGCGATGATGATGATGTTGGGTTTTATGCTTGCATACTTATTCGGTGTGAAGAGAAGATGGTGATACAAGTAAAACGAAGCAAAGGATCGAAAAGAAGGAGAGACAGTCAGCAGCAGTAGTAGCCAACAGAGAAAAAGCCAGTCGACCGTGCAGTCGACTGGCACTTTCTCGGGTCGATGATCTGGGAGTTGCAGTTTACCGCAACTATGTGCGGTCGACCGTTCGCGCTGCTGATGGATTTTTTGGGTGCGGGTTTGTTGATTCGATTGCAGCCCACTTTATCTTCTGATTAGATTATACGGCTCTAATTGTATGTTTATCTCTTCAGTATACATCGGATGACTGTTGTATCAAGATATCTAAACTAGGGTTTCTCTAGATTTATAAATACAATGTAAACGGCTCCTAGAACAAGATAATTCTATTGAGTGCCGAATAAAAGAAAAGAGTACTTCATCTGAGAATGTGAGAGAGTTTCTCCATTGTAAACAGCAACCAAGTTCCAGTTAAGCTTGAGAGAGAGGGTCATGGTGAGAATTGTAATATTCTTGTATATTCTCTAGTTGAAATAACATCTCGGTTCTTCCTCCCCCGAATTAAGGTGAAAGCCCCAATCGGGACAATTCTTATGTGCTTTGTGTGATTGGTGCGATCTAATTTTGCTTGGTGGTTTGTGTTGATGGTATCGAAGACTCAACAAGATCCTCAGTTTTCCTAACAGATGAGGCCCCCGGGAATTCCTAGGAGAGTGTGGAAGTTGAAGCCAAAAACGGCGCAAATCTCCTTCCTCCAGCCGACCCAGCTAAGAAAATCTCGAGGGAAGGATGAAGAGTCCCCTGATATAGGTAACTCCACATCCCCGGGTTTCGGTCCCCGATCGGAAGCATTAGATCTTGTACTCCGAGTCGCAAGTAACGAACTTCGACACGAGTCATGCTCTTCCAATCCAAGTCCCCTCGGCACGGCGAAGACAAAGCAGGAACTTCCAACCGAAAAATTACGACCAAACCCCTAATCCGAGCACAAGCATGGAAAAAAGAATCCCTCAAGGGTCGGTCGCAACTGCTACAGATCTTGAAATTTGATTCGAGCTAACCAAGACAAGACCTCAGCACTACGAGCTCCAAAGTCAGACTCGAGGACTGAAACCACTCTCTGAAAACTTCATCAAGAAAACATTTACTTGTTGAAACAAATGGCTTGAAGGTTATGAGATTTTATAGGCAACTCTGTCAGCTACCTCATTAATTATGCGTCAAAAGTCAACAATACAATTTCCAAGGTCTACTCTTTCTGCACGAGCCGATCCTCACCTTCCTGACCACCTATACCCCCCGACATCTGGGGCGAGCCTCGGGTGTCTTCCAAGCTAGGTTTCAGGTTCAAGAGTCTTCTTTCTTGTGGAGGAGAACGACCTGAGGAACTTGTGGCCGATCCATCCAAGGAAGATCTAATCCTCGATCCACTCCGGTCACCTGAAGAAGACGAGCTGCTAACCTCCACGGTCGACATTCTCAGAGCAGCAATTTTTCGAAAAGGAACTCCAGGTGCAAAGAAAACAAACCCCCCAAATCGGCAAGGAGGAGCAGATTTATAGAAGCAAACTTCGTCATGAACCGTAAGCACGTGTTGTCCCCTCGAATTCCGTGAAATGCGACCTCTGGAATGAATGCTGTTACATGACAACTCCTCGAACCATACAAAACATGACAACGTAAGAGGACACAGGTACAGGAACCTGACGTCACCCGCTACGCTAGCACCTAAGCCTGATAGGCGTCCCCCGACCAACACGGGAATCGACGCAACGAAGGATACCTTCAGGCTACGATCCACAACAAGGGCCATAATTCAAATTCACAAGTCGAAACGATACTTCGACTCTAAGCCTCGAACACTACCTCAACGGTAGACACCATAACTCGGCGTGGTCGCCGACGCTTTTTCCACGAGTTATCTACTCCTCGGAAACAATCTAAAGCTCATCTCTGAGAGTGAGGGGCTCTTGATATGGGTAAAAGTCGTAATTGACCCCCGCCTTGCGATTCTTGCACGAATCACTATGCCCTTTGGGGGTTAAAGTGCCCGTCAAACAAAGGGCCCAAACCAAACCCGCTCCACGGGTCTTCCGCATGCCCAATCGCATACCTCCGGCCCATCCGGGTCTCTCGCCCGCCGATCATGTCAGTCATTCTGTCGGTTACGGCACAATCAACCCCCCTCCCCCTCCCCCCAAATCAGGGATTTGATTAACGGCAGATCTGATATCGATGGGACCCCATGACTGGCCGAGAATCTCTCCATAACGGACTCTCAAAAGACCTATATATACTACTATTCTGGCACTGTTACAAGGTAATCACTCTTTTTGCTACAGAACATCTTTTCCTAAATTGTTGTCTTCTGACTTGAGTATCGGAGGGTCTGTCGCCGGGAATACTCCCGGTGTTTCAGACTTCTTTTTGCAGGTCGGCAAGTCGGCTCCTTCCCCAATCAATCCACTCGATTTTTTCTCGAATACAAAATGAAGATCAGGATCACGGTCTTTTTTTCCGAATACAAGAACTCACATTATTTGTTGCTCCCACACCCAAAAAAAAATTCCGCAACACATAAGGTTAGAGATGTGAATGAAAATAACTAGAGTTAATTAGTAAAAGACATGAATATGTATTCAAAGTTTGTTAATTATGTATTCTAACTTTTAAGAATACTTAGAGACGTCTCTATGCAGTGTCCAACATATAAGATTTAATATAAAATTTGGGACACGCATGAGAAGTGTCCAACCAAGTGTCTGACACGAGTCCGGTATGGGTACGGCTCCTTGCTAGAAGTACCCGTTCTACATAGACTATCATTTTAGTTCTTTTCTTTAATACTTTTTTTTGCTTGCATTTGTGTTTGTCCATCTACATGTTTAATATCATTTAGTAACTCTTATATTTGACTTAAATTGACGGGTAGTAACCTACTCGATGTATAATACTAAGGGAAAAAGTCGATAAAGCTTAGTGAAGTTATTCTAAATGAAAATTTTTGGTCAAGGAATTATATGGTTAAATCCAAATAGTTGGATGTTGGGATGGAATGATGGTTATGGTCTATCAGTATGTCAGATGTATTGCAGATCGCTCTATTAAGATTTTTTTTCATATGTGGGTGTGAACAGGTAAAATGCTAGTCGACTGGGATGGGTTTTCCCAAGTAGTTATGTCGTTTGTTTAAGGTCTCTTATTTCCATATATTGTGAGAGTTGATGGACCTCGGAAGGAGAGATTTTATTGGTAGTTTAGAGGTGTTTAGACATACTGGAGATAGCTTCCTGAAGCCAAGTTATATAGTCTCCTAGTACCCTATCCATCTCCTTAAGAAATTAGTAGGTATAAAAGAGACCCTAGAGTTAGAAAGTTGTTACCACATAATCTTTTAGACAGATCACTGTAATTTGAGAAGAGATACATTGGATAGTGTTTTATTGATCTCTTGTGATACCCGTCTTTCTTCTCCTATGTGTATCTCTTTCACTCATTGAAGGACTCGAATTTGTCAAGCTTCATTTGCATCTCCTATTGATAATTTGATATGTTCTTTGCATCTTCACATAACAGAAGCATTTCTTTTCCAAATTATGATCTCTGTCTTGTGATCAATTACATATGTAGGTAAATGTTTGTAATCAGGGCCGGCCCCAGTATGGAGGCGGGTAAGGCGGCCGCCTCGGGCCCCCGCGGAATTTGCGATTTTTGGGGCCCCCAATTTTGAACTTCCCTTGTAAATATAGGCACGTATTTCGTGCGTAAAAAATATATATATGTTATTAGGGGGCCCATTTTGGAAGTTCGCCTAGGGCCCCCGGGAACTCAGGGCCGGCCCTGTTTGTAATACAGAACTAATAGTGGGCGAATTGATGGATGATGGCGATCAAGTTATTTCAGTAATTCACTTTCTTATAACAACATGAGCATGATAAATTCTCTGTATCTGAATCTTGGTGATGCAGGCACTTGATATGATACGGAGTAAAAACTTCGACCTAATAATGGAATCACATCTCCAAGGAAACTTCTCCACAGAAGAGGCAGCTACCCTAATGGACCTAGCTTCTCAGTGTTTGCAATATGAACCTAGGGACCGGCCCAATGTAAAGAGTGTTGTAACGACGTTAAAATCCCTCCAAACCAGAGCAGAGGTAAGGCCTACCATTTACGTGTGTGCAGCTAACTAATTAATCTGCGTACTCAACTTTCTTGAATTTTCTCCTTCCAATTACAAGTTTTTTGTTGGCAATTTATCAATGCAGGTTCCATCTCATGTAATGATGGGCATTCAGAAGGAAGAAGTTGCCCCACCTCCACCGCAGCACCCTCTTTCCCCGATGGGCGAAGCCTGCTCCAGAATGGACCTCACAGCCATCCATCAGATTTTGGTCGATACACACTATAGAGATGATGAAGGAACCAATGAGGTACATACAAAAGCATGACCAATGTGCAGTTTGATGCACAATAATATTAGTTTAACGTCGTTTCTTCTATCAGTTATCGGTCCACTCGTTCCAGGAGTGGACGCAACAGATAAGAGATGCCCTTGAAACAAGAAGACGAGGTGACTTTGCATTCCGTGACAAAGACTTCAAAACTGCTATTGATTGTTACACTCAGGTATGTCTAATTGATATATATGCTTTGGAAGTTTTCGAATTCATATTTATTCACCTTTTTTTCCCCTGATAGTTCATAGATCGATCAATTCGATTCTGCCCTACGGGGCGATATGCTGGGTTGATGGTCTCCCCTACTGTATATGCTCGTCGCTCTCTGTGCCATCTTTTGATCGATCAATTCGATTCTGCCCTTAGAGATGCAATGCAAGCACAATGTCTTCACTCAGATTGGCCTACGGCCTTCTACATGCAGGCAATCGCATTAGTTAAGTTGAAAATGGACAGTGATGCTGTTGACATGTTGAACGAAGCAGCAAACCTAGAATAGAAGAGGCAGAAGGGTGGCTGATTTATGCTACAAGTAGAATAACACTAGTATGATCTGTAATTCTGTATAGGCTTCCAAAACTTGTATTATACATAGAGCCCAAACAACTAGGTTTCAATTATCGATTATTTGCCATGATCTTTAGTAAATAATTTGTTAATATGCTCATGCTTTAATTAGTATGTAGTTTGCTCATTAAAAAATGTCCACTAAATGTGTTATGAACATAGAATTACAACAGACAATAAGCTATAATACAATTTTTTTCGTCCAGTCCTTATGCTATATATAGTTCGGCTTTGCCATCGATGAAGAGGCTCATGAACTCCTCACCATCTACTGACTCTTTCTCGATGAGAAGCTGGGCGAGTTTGTGAAGGATATCGATGTGAGTTGTGAGAATATGCTTGGCCCTTGCATAAGCCGTCTCCACCAACGCCCTCACCTCAGCATCTACCACATCTGCTGTTGCCATCGAATAGTCTTTCTGGGATGACATCTGTGGATTCAGAAGGTCAAGAAACGCCGCTTTTAAAATCATTTTTTAAGTAAAAACTACATTTGCAAGTTAGATTGTTATACCTGCTGCCCGAGGAATGGGTTTCCGCCAGAGCTTCCTATGGCAACCTGCCCGATCTTCTTGCTGAATCCAAACCTTTCAACCATTTGTCTTGCCACTCGAGAAACTTGCATGAAGTCGTTTGAAGCACCTGTTGTCACATTCTCTGTTCCGAAAATTACCTCTTCAGCTACCCTGCAGGGGCAATAGGACATAATTAAGGCTTTGTATGGTAATGCTATGAATAACACGATGTTGTTACTATAAAGTACTTTGAGCAAAGCACAATGCCAAAGAAATATTTATTCCCCTAATACAATTTAAGAGGCAAGAAAGCCAAAAACCCAAAAGCACCTCTATATACCCAATTTTACAACTCACTTATTTTAAACCTATAAATGCTGTTGAGAAGCAATGCCAGAAATACCCTAAATAAGGATTATAACAAGACAAAACTAGGACTACAAGACCGGCCAACGTGTTTTCGGACATACCTCCCTCCAAGGGCAACAGCCATCTGGTTCTCTAAATAGCTCTTGCTGTAAAGTCCAGACTCTAGTCTTTCTTCACTTGGTGCAAAGAAGGTAAGACCCCCGGCTTGACCTCGGGGAATAATGGAGATTTTGGCTACAGGATCGTATTCGGGCATGAGTGCACCAACAAGGGCATGTCCGGCCTCTGCAGAAAAATGGGTGGAAAAGGTGAGAATAGTGATCTCGGATCCTAGTTATAGATGATACAATTTCTCGGTGTAGACTTTACCATGGTAGGCAACTAGCTTTTTCTTTTCTTCTGAAACGACTGCATTTTTCTTCTCGGGTCCTGCAATGATCCTCTCGAGAGCATCAGATATCTCGTCTTTGCTGATCTCCTTGAGGTCACGTCTTGCTGCGAGGATAGCTGCTTCATTCATAAGATTTTGAAGATCTGCTCCTGTGAAACCTGGGGTTCTCCTTGCAATTTTCTCGAAGTCAACATCCTTTGCAAGTGCCTTTCCTCTTGAATGAACCTACAGAACAGAATTATTTCGACATTAATTAGCATGAAGTGGAATTCAATTGTCAGAGAAGTGAGGTTATGCTTCAAATTCAAACTTTCCACAACATATAACAGGTTAATGTTTACATTATCCTCCTTGCATAGGACCACTCCATTTAAAGACCAGGGATGGTTTTTTTTCTTTTCCCTTTTAATACCCCATCCATTGTTACAGTGAAATATAAGCATTTTCAAAATGTATCATGAACAATGCATTGCATGCCCTGGATGCTAGGTATCACCACACGATCTAAAAGGCTGTAGTTTTTAAGTTCTCCAAGAGATCCAAAATAATATTGAAGTCTATTGTTTAAGCAGAAACAATGGGTCAATTTCTATCAAGAATCCAGATAAATTACATTTTTACAGTTCTTTCAATATAAGACTTCTATGGCAACTAGTTCCTTGTTCGTACATAACCATATATCCAAGATGATCAGAGTTATGCTTCGATTTATAGTTTTACAAATCACACATTCTACTCATGATGCAATAATGTAATAAGTTCCATACATCATTCAATGCACTAAAAGGACTAAACCCATGAACACAAACATGCATAAAAGAATACCATATACCGAAAAGGACATAGGATATCATAAATAGAAAGCCCAGGGGCAAGGACCTCCCTGAACATTGTGCCCTCTACACAATCTCCATGCTTTTCCAGGAGATCGTGCAAGGAGAAGGAAGATCATACTGATATCCTTCCTACATACTAGATTTACCAATACTATCTCCAACGGCATGTAATTTGTATCGAGTAAAAGTTGGCCATGTGCATCTCACTTGATCCTCTCCTCAAGGGCTAAGTAGTAACCTTACACAAGCTATCACACGGTAAATATTCATCAAATTGAGATCTATGAATATTATGCTAACAGAAGAATAAACTTGAGATCAAACCTCCCGCTGCGAATCATTGAATTATTTATATTAACTCATAATACACAAATCCTAACCATGGTCCTCACTAAGTCAAACCTAAAATCTTAACTCAATCCTCAGCCTCCTACTTTACCACCCCCACGACCACATTTCCTCCTCTTATTTCTCCTCCACCACCATACCTAGATAGTCATCAAAACCTAACTCTAAAGCTGACATCTTCCTACACCACCACTGACATTACCTACTCCTTCCCATTGCCAATATGCACATCCCACCCTAGCCATAGCCATAATCACATAGCCACCAACTCGTCTTCCACGTCACTACTAACATTAACCAGGGCCGGCCCTGAGTTCCCAGGAGCCCTAGGCGAACTTCCGACATGGGGGCCCCTAATAACATATATATATATATTTCACGCGCAAAATACGTACCTATATTTACAAGGGAAGTTCAAATTTGGGGCCCCTAAAATCACGAAATCTCCGGGGGCCTAAGGCGGCCGCCTTACCCGCCTCTAGGGTAGGGCCGGCCCTGACATTAACCTACAATCATCCAACCATGTTGTGACCTTAATCAAGCTTCATTGTCATGACCACTTGCTTTTTCATACCACCACCTCCTCAATCACGACATAACTAACATCTCCTCTACCCTAAATCCAAAATTATAACAACTACAAAGGTTATGTGCAATTTACATAGATATTACTCGTAAAGACAATGAAATCACCATCAAACAAAGGCAAAGGGAATGCAATAAGATCCAATACCTGCAAAATTTTAACTCTTCCAGCAACATCTGGCCTATCCACCGTCACCTGCCTATCAAACCTCCCCGGCCTCAGCAATGCCGAATCAAGAACATCAGGCCTATTCGTCGCTGCCAACACAATCACTCCACTGTTCCCCGAAAACCCATCCATCTCTGTCAACAACTGATTAATCGTCTGCTCCCTCTCATCATTCCCACCACCAAGCCCCGCCCCTCTCTGCCTCCCCACGGCATCAATTTCATCAATAAACACAATGCAAGGCGCCTTCGACTTGGCCTTCTCAAACAAATCCCTCACCCTCGATGCCCCCACACCCACAAACAACTCCACAAACTCCGACGCAGCGCACGAAAAGAAGGGCACCCCAGCCTCCCCAGCCACAGCCCGTGCCAACAGAGTCTTCCCAGTCCCGGGCGGACCCACCAACAAACACCCCTTTGGAATCTTTGCTCCCAAAGCAGTGTACTTATCCGGATTCTTCAAGAAATCAACCACCTCCTGCAGCTCCAACTTCGCCTGGTCCGCCCCGGCCACATCCGCGAAGGTCACCCCAGTCTCCGGCACCTCCTGAAACTTGGACTTGGACCGTCCAAAATCCATGGGCCCACCCAGCCCCCCAGGCCCACCACCAGGGCCACCCTGCGCTCTCCTAAACAGGAAAAACAGTCCCGCGAAAGCCAGCACAGGGAACAACAGGTTCCCAATGAAACTAAACAACCCATTCCCGGAATCCCCCTCGGAGACCGAAATATCAACCCCATTCATGGCGAGAATGTCAATTAAATCCGGATCATTCGGGACTATAACAGTCGCCCTCCTCCCATCCACAGCAGTCAGCTGCAGCACCCCGCCGTCCTTGCTGAACCTGACCCTCTCCACCTTGCCCTTCTTGACAGCATTCAAGAATTCCGAATACCGCCATTGCGAGCCGTCGGGGATGTCAGCAGACTGTTGGGGTTTGGGGGCAGTCAGAAGGGATGACTGGGAGAAAGGGGTGGTCTGTGGGGAAGAGGGTTTCGTCGCAGTTTCGAGTTGGGTAGGATTGGATTGGGGTGGTGGAGGGGGGAGGTCTTGGGCTAGGGAGGGTAAGGGTGAAGAGAGGGTGGAGGAGAGGATGAGGGCAGTGGTGGTGAGGGAAGGGAGGGTGGAAGTGGGCTTTGGGCCTTGTGGGCCTTTTTGGTTGAGGTGGGATTGGATTGGGTTGAAGATGAATCTGGGTTTGGAGAAGAGATGGGAAGTGGGTTTTGGATGGGGTTTGGAGGGGAAGAGGGTGGAGGAGAGGAGAGGGTGGTTGGTTGAAGCCATGGATGATGGACTGAGTGAGTTGAGTTTGAAGAGTGGAGGAAGGAGAAGAATGAGAGAGAGAGTTATTATAAGAAGAAGATGATGATGATGATGATGAGGGAGAGGGTAAACGTGGAAGGGATATAGACCATTGGTTTTGATATTTGAGGTTAGAGGAGAGGTGAGAAACAACAAGGGAAGAAAGGGTTGAGTGTTCGGAAATTTCACTTGAGAAAAAATAGAGAGCCTTCTATTTTTGTGGGCTGAAAAATAATGAAAATTTGTTTCCTAATTCATGTTTTTTTTTCTTCTTTTTTTTTTAAAATAGGATGATGAACTGTGCACGCCTTGATGCCTTGATGTAGAACATTATGATGTTAAACCTGAAATAAAATTAATTCGTAATTAGTTATGGTCTGATTTGGTTGTGTCTGGTTCGTTTATCATTGGGATGATAATGAAAGATTTGCCATACCGATCCAATTTTTGAAAATATTTGGCGATCAGACTCACTTCCGAAAATATTTTAGCAATTTGACCCAGTTTTGGACATGTTTGTATCAACCATTATTGAAAATAACGGCATAAGTTATTTATATGTTGTTGTTTTCAATAGCGGCATCATTTTAAAAAAAATTAGCAAGCCGCTATTTGGAGTAACGGCATCAGTACATTTTTTGTACAGGTGTGAATCTTCTGAATTTTTTTTAAAAAAAATATAAAAAATTCTAAGTGTTGAAACAACTTATAAATAATGTCATTATCCCCAAGTACGGCATTCGAATTACTGATGCCGTTGTTGGAGATAACGGCATCAGTTATAATAAAATGAATTGTTGTCGTTGTTCCAAACAAATGCAACAGTTCATTTTATTATAACTGATGTCGTTATCTCCAACAACGACATCAATAATTCGAATATCGTTCTTGTGAATAACGGCATTATTTATAAGTTGTTTCAACACTTAGAATTTTTTCCAAGTCAGAAGATTCACACTGGTATACAAAATGTACTTATGCCGTTACTCCAAATAGCGGCATGCTAAAAAAAAAAAAATGATGCCGCTATTGGGAACAACGGCATATAAATAATCTATGCCGTTATTTCCAATAACGGTTTATGCTGACGTGTCCAAAACTGGGTCAGATCGCTAAATGTTTTCGAAAGTGGGTCAGACTGCCAAATATCTTCAAAAGTGGGTTAGTACGGCAAAAAAATCGAAGATAATATGGTGATGTTGATTAGGACTGCCACCTAAGGATGTATTTATTTAAGTGGAATAAATGATTAGAGCATCTGTAGTCGTTGGCTATTTTGCCAAAATTTTCAAATTTTGGCAAAAATAGTGCTGCAGTCGTTGGCCATTTACCCAAAATTTGGGTTTTGTATGAACAGTGGTCAGGCAGATTTGGAAGTCGAAATGGCAATTGCCAAAATATAGCTAACTGTTGCCGCTAAATTTGGTGTGGGGGCAAACAGATAGAACTTGTGGATTCTTGGGGGAAACTGAATAGAAAAACCTGTGTACCTGTTTCGTCGGGCCTCGATCGTCGTTCCCGCCGTGCACCTGCAAAAAGTGCGAGACACCGGGGTTGTTCCCGGCGACGCACCCTCCGACGCTCAAGTCAGTAATCTGGCAGACTATGAAAGAGCGTAAAAACTGGCGAAAGATTGATTACCTCTTAATGGAGATGGATGGGGGGTATTTATAGGCGTCTCAGGGAACAGATTAGGCATGTAATTCCCGTGTATACAGATAAGGAATGTAATCCCTAATCCCCAGTGAAAGGATAGACACGAATCAGGGCCGTTGATTAATATTAATCAGAAACCCTAATTCTATCCCTTCTGGACCAGGTTTGCTGCGGGTTGAAACCCGCACCCAGTTGAGGTGGATCCGTTTGCGGGTAAGAGGGTCTTTGGGGAAGATAACCGGTACCCGCTTCGGACCCGCCAGCAGGAGAAATTACCGTTTTACCCCTGAGCTACAAGATTCGTGCCTCATCTGGACGGTTCCGATTTATCCCCATTTTCAGCCATATCACGAGCCCCCCACTCCTAAAGACTGAGTTGGATCAGCCTTTGAGGAGTAGTTTGACTGTTTTAATGGCTAGCGGAGTTGTATCGGAGTCCGAATGGAGGGTTTTGAATCTTGAAGGGGGTAGTAAGGTGTTTTTTGAAGTTACAATCTGTTCTCAAGCATCTCTGAATGTCCGGCGGTCTTTATCTATTTTTTCGGATTATTTATTTAATTTTGCGATGTGTTAACCAGTCGTTCGGGGGTCTTCACAATACATTCTAGGCAATAATTGTTCGTTCAAGGGTTCGAAAATATCACCCCGAATTTATAATTATTTTCTAGAATTTCCAGTGAATTCTCCCGAATTTTTAGTAATTTTTTCGCAAATTTTAAATAAATAAAACGATTAAAATAAATAAAAACTGATTTTTAATACTTATTTATGACGTGGCGTCATCAGAGCCCTTGATCGGAGCGGAGCGCGATTTTCGGAGAGATCGTGTGGTCCCCGTTCTTCGGCTCGTTTTTTCGCCGCATGTGAGGTTCGGTACCCCGGTGCCCCGGCTCGGAGGGTCGGTGCCTCGGTTCGGATGGCCAGTGCCTCGGCTCGACGGTTCTGAGGACGTGGCATCATCTGAGCCGTCCATCTCAGCGCAGATCCCCGTAAAGCGCTATCTTGTCGTTTAGTGGACGTGGCCAAATCTGGGTCGTCCATCATGACGAGCGCGCTTTTTCACAAGATCCAACGGCTGATATGAGTCGGAGCAATTTTTTGCCATATACGAGGGTCGGTACCCCGGTACCCCGGCTCGGAGGGTCGGTGCCTCGGTTCGTTGGGTCGGTGCTTCGGTTCGTTGGGTCGGTGCTTCGGCTCGACGGTTCCGAGGTACGTGGCATCATCTGAGCCGTCCATCTCAGCGCGGATCCCCGTAAAACGTGATCTTGCCGTTTAGTGGACGTGGCCAAATCTGGACCGTCCATCATGGCGAGCGCGCTTTTTCACAAGATCCAACGGCTGATATGGGTCGGAGTGATTTTTTGCCATATACGAGGGTCGGTACCCCGGTACCCCGGCTCGGAGGGTCGGTGCCTCGGTTCGTTGGGTCGGTGCTTCGGCTCGACGGTTCCGAGGTACGTGGCATCATCTGAGCCGTCCATCTCAGCGCGGATCCCCGTAAAACGTGATCTTGTCGTTTAGTGGACGTGGCCAAATCTGGACCGTCCATCATGGCGAGCGCGCTCTTTCACAAGATCCAACGGCTGATATGGGTCAGAGTGATTTTTTGCCATATACGAGGGTCGGTACCCCGGTACCCCAGCTCGGAGGGTCGGTGCCTCGGTTCGTTGGGTCGGTGCTTCGGCTCGACGGTTCCGAGGTACTAAGTTGGGTGTTTTGGAGGAAGTACCTCCTGAGGGCTCCCCTCCTCGGCGCTTAGTGGCTCGGTGGCTCGGCTGAGCTGTTCGGTAGCTCGGCTGGGCGAACCGATGGCAGGCAGCAAGGAGGGACGCGTGGCTGGATCTGGGCGGTCCATCTTGGCGCGCATCTCGAGGATGGGGTTCGGATCACGAGAAAACGCTATCTTGTCGTTTTGTGGGCGTGGCACGATCTGAACCGTCCATCAGATTCTGTCGCGAACTTTAAGGAGATCCGACGGTGACTTCGCCTCGGAGCGATTTTTTGCCATATACGAGGGTCGGTACCCCGGTATCTCGGCTCGGCGCATCGGGGCTGATTGGCCGAAGTACTAAGTTGGGTGTTTTGGAGGAAGTACCTCCTGAGGGCTCCCCTCTTCGGCGCTTAGTGGCTCGGTGGCTCGGCTGAGCTGTTCGGTAGCTCGGCTGGGCGAACCGATGGCAGGCAGCAAGGAGGGACGCGTGGCTGGATCTGGGCGGTCCATCTTGGCGCGCATCTCGAGGATGGGGTTCGGATCACGAGAAAACGCTATCTTGTCGTTTTGTGGGCGTGGCACGATCTGAACCGTCCATCAGATTCTGTCGCGAACTTTAAGGAGATCCGACGGTGACTTCGCCTCGGAGCGATTTTTTGCCATATACGAGGGTCGGTACCCCGGTATCTCGGCTCGGCGCATCGGGGCTGATTGGTCGAGGTACTAAGTTAGGTGTTTTGGAGGAAGTACCTCCTGAGGGCTCTCCTCCTCGGCGCTTAGTGGCTCAGTGGCTCGGCTGAGCTGTTCGGTAGCTCGGCTGGGCGAACCGATGGCAGGCAGCAAGGAGGGACGCGTGGCTGGATCTGGGCGGTCCATCTTGGCGCGCATCTCGAGGATGGGGTTCAGATCACGAGAAAACGCTATCTTGTCGTTTTGTGGGCGTGGCACGATCTGAACCGTCCATCAGATTCTGTCGCGAACTTTAAGGAGATCCGACGGTGACTTCGCCTCGGAGCAATTTTTTGCCATATACGAGGGTCGGTACCCCGGTATCTCGGCTCGGCGCATCGGGGCTGATTGGCCGAGGTACTAAGTTGGGTGTTTTGGAGGAAGTACCTCCTGAGGGCTCCCCTCCTCGGCGCTTAGTGGCTCGGTGGCTCGGCTGAGCTGTTCGGTAGCTCGGCTGGGCGAACCGATGGCAGGCAGCAAGGAGGGACGCGTGGATGGATCTGGGCGGTCCATCTTGGCGCGCATTTCGAGGATGGGGTTCAGATTACGAGAAAATGCTATCTTGTCGTTTTGTGGGCGTGGCACGATCTGAACCGTCCATCAGATTCTGTCGCGAACTTTAAGAAGATCCGACGGTGACTTCGCCTCGGAGCGATTTTTTGCCATATACGAGGGTCGGTACCCCGGTATCTCGGCTCGGCGCATCGGGGCTGATTGGCCGAGGTACTAAGTTGGGTGTTTTGGAGGAAGTACCTCCTGAGGGCTCCCCTCCTCGGCGCTTAGTGGCTCGGTGGCTCGGCTGAGCTGTTCGGTAGCTCGGCTGGGCGAACCGATGGCAGGCAGCAAGGAGGGACGCGTGGCTGGATCTGGGCGGTCCATCTTGGCGCGCATCTCGAGGATGGGATTCAGATCACGAGAAAATGCTATCTTGTCGTTTTGTGGGCGTGGCACGATCTGAACCGTCCATCAGATTCTGTCGCGAACTTTAAGGAGATCCGACGGTGACTTCGCCTCGGAGCGATTTTTTGCCATATACGAGGGTCGGTACCCCGGTATCTCGGCTCGGCACATCGGGGCTGATTGTCCGAGGTACTAAGTTGGGTGTTTTGGAGGAAGTACCTCCTGAGGGCTCCCCTCCCCGGCGCTTAGTGGCTCGGTGGCTCGGCTGAGCTGTTCGTTCCAAAGGGTAGCCGTGGTTCGGCTGCTTTAGCCGGGGCGTCCTATGGTTTTCCCGTAGGTGGCCGAGACGTTGACTTGGTATTTTGAAGAGTCTCTTGCTTTGAGTAAGCTTCGTATTTTTTCCGCCTGTCGCTTCGGCTCCCTAGTGGGCTTTTTGCGTTTCCCAAGGAGGCCCAACTTGCTAGCGGTTAAAAGCTCTCACCCTTACTCTCAATGCTCATTTCTCACTTTTTACTCAAGTTTTTTACTTTCGATCTCTAAGTTCTCTGCTAGCGGCGATTTTCTCTCTAGGGTGTTTCCGTTAGCTGTCGCGTGGGCCAGGCGATTTCCGGCGAGAGCACTCCGACCGTCGACGTCACTTCAAAAGGTCAGTTTACTTAGTCTGAATAATTTTTCTAGAGATGTCTCGAGTAGACTCGGGGAGTGGGGCCTCGTCTTCGGGCGACGAGAGTGCCGAGGAGAGGAGGAGGTCGGAGATTAGGAGGAAGGGTAAGCAAGCTGCTGAACCGTCTGTAGTCGAGACGAAGAAGGGGAAGAAAAAGAGGAGGGTGGAGGCCCAATCCCCCATAGTGGAGGTGATTGTGGAGAATCCGAAGCAAGCACCCGAGATAGGTCGGTATCCATCCATCCTGTCCGGTCATTCGGGGGTTAGGCAGTACCAGGGCGACTTGCTGGAGAAGGCGATCTATGGGAAGTCTAAGATCGTCGAAGAACCTAACCCGCCCTTGCCACCGAAGCCGATGAGCTTATCACGTTGGTATCCGAGGAGGACCTACTCCGGGTTAGAAGGGCTTTCGCTATCCCTCCGGAGTACAAACTGATTCTCCCAGGTCCTGGGATACGTGCGAATTCCAAGCTGCCGTCTTCGGACATGTGCATGTTCGACGTTGACTCCTTTCATGCCGGGTTACGTTTCCCTCTGCACCCATTCATCCTCGAGATCCTCGGCTGGTATTGCCTCGCACCGACCCAGTTCATGCCGAACACATGGCGCCATGTGAACGCCTTTATGCTTCAGTGCCACAGAGCCGAGGTGCAGCCGGATCTCACGGTCTTCCGAGGAATGTATCGAGTAAACCGGCAGCACAAGACGGAGTATCGATACTACTTGGGGCCGAGGAAGGGTGTCAAGATTGTAGAAAACCCTGACTTGATTAAGGGTTGGAAGGAAAAGTATTTTATAGTAAGGGGCGAGGCGATTAGGCCCATTCCGACCCGTTGGAAGGTGGAGGTGCCGAATTTCGCGCGCGTCGACCCTGTTTTGTCTGATGCCGAGGAAGAGGTGGCGAGGACGATAATGGCCCTTCCGATACTAAGTTGGAGGGATTTGACGGAGGAGGTGTTGTTTGGGTACGGCCTAAGCCCCATCGACCCGAGTATGCTCCTGACATCTCGTTTTTCATTTTTCTTCTAAGTTTTTGGTTCGGGCTGCTAACTCGTCCTCTTTTTTTTTTGGCTCGTTGCAGAAGCAATGAAGATTGACTTCAACTCCATGATGGCCGACAGGTCTAAGTTGGCCAGGGGGAAGAAGAGGAAGAGGGCGGCCGCGACTGTCTCGTCGACCCCGGCACCTGCCGTTGCCTCGACCATCTCTTCGCCCCCTCCGGCCGTGGAGGTGCCCTCGGAAGTTGTCGTCGCCGAGGAGCCCCCGTCTTCTTCGGTCCCTGGCGTGATCGAGGGGACCTTTGACGTGAACGCGGCGCTGTCGATCGAGGCACCACCGCTAACCCAGGCCGCCGAAGAGATTCTGACAGAGCAGCACAAGCAGCTGTTCGTGCCGAATTGGCGAGTGAAGAACCATGACGGGTTCCTCGGCAATTCGCAGATGTCCGTGCAGGTCGTCAAACACTTGGCGACCCCGAAGGACAGGGCCGCGCTGAGGGCGGGGACGGTCGGCGACGACACCTATGA
Organism: Hemerocallis citrina; assembly: GCA_017893485.1. Taxonomy (NCBI): domain Eukaryota; kingdom Viridiplantae; phylum Streptophyta; class Magnoliopsida; order Asparagales; family Asphodelaceae; genus Hemerocallis; species Hemerocallis citrina. Next base: position 217,545,039 of record CM030365.1, read on the forward strand.
AGTCGCCCGGTCACTCGTTTCGGTAAGTGTATTGCAAATTTCTTTAAGTCTGCAACTCGACTTGTGCATTACTGATTGTTGTCTCTGTAGGCCACTTTCCACTTCGGCCACCTCCTCGAGACATTTGCCGAGCAGGAGAAGGAGCTGAGGTCCGCCAGTGACAAGGACAGGTTGGCGAAGGTCAGGGCTGTCAAAGAACTTGAGGCCGAGCAGAGGCGGGCTGAGGCCTTGGAAGTCCGGGTCGCGGATCTTGGGTCGGACTTGGAGAAGGCTAAGGAGCGGCTCGACGCGGAGTCTGCCAAGGCCGCCAAGGCCACCGAGGACTTAGCTGCGGCGCTGAAGTCTTTGGCCGAAGAGAGGGCGGAGAAGGAGGTCCTGGCGACGAAGATCCGGGCCGAGGTGGAGAAGGAGGTCGAGGAAGAGGCGAAGAAGCACATGGCCGAAAACATGGAGAAGTCCTATCAGATGGCCCTCGACCACGTTCAGGAACGCGTCCCCGGCTTCGAGCGGGTCGGCTACCAATTGTTTCCAACGCCGACCTCGGACGATGAAGGGGAGGAAGGCGAAGATGACGAGGCCGAAGGCGAAGGCGAGGGAGGTCGGGGTGGAGAGACTGTGGCGGACGGCCAGGTCAAGGGACCCTCCGCCGATGCACCCGTGGCCGACGCGGCGACGAAGGTGGACCCTTGATCCCCTCACTATGTTTTTGTAGTTTTTTTTTTGTTCCGATCGTTGTAATGCCTTTTGCGGACTGGCCACCGCCTTTCAATGAATGAAAAGTATTTTGACTCCGGAATTTGTCTAAGTGTTTGGCTCGGTAGTGTGGTATTTCAATGCTATCTCTTTCTTATTTCAGATTGCCGAGCCGACTCGTAACACCTCGGCTGAACAGCGCCGAGCCGAGTTGTTTAAGCGATCCCGGGAGGATCGTCTCGAGGGTGAGGTTCACCTGACGAGGAGAATACTTCATAACTTGGAGATTAGGCATAGCGATGCTTTAGTTGAACTACACCACCTACGGATAGTCGAGGCCGAGCTATCTGCTAGGGATGAGGAACTGGCTCGAGTTTCAGCCGAACGGGATGGCTTAGCGAGGAAGGTGGAAGAGTTGCAGAGGGTGACTGTCGACAAAAGTATCGAAGTGACCCACTTGCGTCGCGTTATCTCCGACAGCGCCGAATACCCTGGTTCGGCGAAGCTTCCTCGGTTTAAGGTGATAGTGAAGGATAACACTTTGAAGGATCGCATCGTCGAACTGGAGGAAGAAGTTGCCCGGCTCAAGCCTCAGCCGGTGAGGGCTAACGTCCGGAGCACCTCGTGCACCCGCGAAGAGATCGAGCGAGGGATCACGTTCTATCAAGCGGCGACCCGGACTCCTATCGTAGGCAGGTCTGCCGTCGATGCCCAAAGCAGTGTGGCGGTGTCTTCAAGCGGTGCTTCGGTAGGGGCAACCATCAGGGTTAGTGGTGAGGAGGCGTCTCGGTTCGTCGGCCTGGATTCGAGCTCGGAGGTCAAGAAGCGTCGACCCAAAGTGTCTCTAAAGCGGAGCATTCCCCTTCCTCGGAAGTAGCGAACGGGTCGTGTCTTTGTGTTGTAACCTACTTGCAAGTTTTTGCTGTTGTAATCCGCTTTGTAACTTTATCCAACTTATTAATGGAATCGAAGTTGTTTTATCCGAACTATCCTCGGCTGTCTCCTTGTCTGTGCTATGGTTGTGTCAACTAGAGTAGGCTTGAGACGAACCATGAGGCTGGTGTTCGCTTCGCCGAACTCCTTGGCCTCGAATTTTCCCTTTTTTTTGTTGCGCTTCTGAGTCATAGGCTTGGTCTGGCTGTTAAGGCGTAGTTGCCTCTCGACTGCGCCCGCGTGGCCTGATCAGGGATGTCTGATGTTTGCACGGATCTCGAGGCGGGTCCAGTTCCCAGGAAAACACTATCTTGTCGTTTTGTGGACACGTGGCTGAATGAGATCCGCTCGTCACGCCCTAGCACACTTTCTGAGACGATCTGACGGTGGCTTCGCCTCGGAGTGATTTTTTGCCATATACGAGGGTCGGTACCCCGGTACCTCGGCTTGGCGCGTGAGGGCTGTGATTTGCACCTAATTCCGGCCCGACTGAGGGTGAGTCGGAAAGATTGGGTCGAGGCGTCGGCTTCTCGACTGCGCCCACGTGGCCTTATCAGGGCCGTCTGATGTTTGCACGGATCTCGAGGCGGGTCCAGTTCCCAAGAAAACACTATCTTGTCGTTTTGTGGACACGTGGCTGAATGAGATCTGCTCATCACGCCCTAGCGCACTTTCTGAGACGATCTGACGGTGGCTTCGCCTCGGAGTGATTTTTTGCCATATACGAGGGTCGGTACCCCGGTACCTCGGCTCGGCGCGTGAGGGCTGTGATTTGCACCTAATTCCGGCCCGACTGAGGGTGAGTCGGAAAGATTGGGTCGAGGTGTCGGAGAGATCCGATCGGTAGATTAGTTTAAGGGATGCAGGAGCAGTTTCGAATGGCGAGCTACTTCTAGTCCGCTTAGGAGCGAGCTTGCGAAGCAGAATCGAGCCAAGTGTTGGACTCCGATCCATTCAACGGCTGCAGGAGCAATTTCGAATGGCGATCTACTCCCGGCTCGTCTATAGGCGAGCCGAGGAAGAAGTGTCGAGCCGAGTGCTGGACTCCGAACCATCGTGTGGATAGTTTAAGGGATGCAGGAGCAGTTTCGAATGGCGAGCTACTTCTAGTCCGCTTAGGAGCGAACTTGCGAAGCAGAATCGAGCCAAGTGTTGGACTCCGATCCATTCAACGGCTGCAGGAGCAATTTCGAACGGCGATCTACTCCCGGCTCGTCTATAGACGGGCCGAGGAGGAAGAGTCGAGCCGAGTGCTGGACTCCGAACCATCGTGTGGATAGTTTAAGGGATGCAGGAGCAGTTTCGAATGGCGAGCTACTTCTAGTCCGCTTAGGAGCGAACTTGCGAAGCAGAATCGAGCCAAGTGTTGGACTCCGATCCATTCAACGGCTGCAGGAGCAATTTCGAACGGCGATCTACTCACGGCTCGTCTATAGACGGGCCGAGGAGGAAGAGTCGAGCCGAGTGCTGGACTCCGAACCATCGTGTGGTTAGAGAATTAAAGGCGGAGGTATGCGATAGTATCAAAAATATGAAAAACTTTATTTATTAATATCTAATGGTCGGCTGCTTCTAAAGTTGCTAGCCGTTATTACAATGAAAAAAGAACAAAGGAAAAATTACTGCTAGTAGCAGGAGAGGAGTGGTCCGACATCCCGAGTTACTTAGATAGGCGTAGCTGCCTTCTCTTGGTATTTCAAAAGATGGTCGGCGTTCCAAGTCCTGGGAATTTCTCTGCCTTCAAGATCTTCTAGCTTGTACGCACCGGGGTGGATCACTTTGGAGATTTTGTATGGTCCCTCCCAATTCGGGGCCAGTTTGCTTTTCTGTCCGGGGAACGAGATGGCCAATTTTCGGAGGACCTGATCCCCCTCTTTGAGGTCTGTTGGGCGGACCCGTTTGTTGTAGGCGAGTTCGATTCTTCTCCGGTAACTTTGCTGCCGTATGGCCGCTCTTTCCCGGATTTCATCTATCAAGTCTAGGCTTGCTCTGAGTTCTCTGGCATTCTGTTCTTCTTCAAAAGCTATCAAACGAGGAGAGGGTATCCCAACTTCTAGCGGGATGAGGGCCTCGGACCCATAGGTGAGATTAAACGGACTCTCGCCTGTCGGGGTCCACTTCGTGGTGCGGTAATTCCATAACACATTGGGCAGCTGATCGACCCACAAGCCCTTAGAGCACTTGTCCAGTCTCTTCTTGATGCCGGAGAGGATCTGTCGGTTGGCATTCTCGGCCTGGCCATTTGACTGGGGATGAGAGACAGAGGAGAAGCGGTGTTGTATGACCAGGTCTTCACATAAGGCTCGGAAGGCAGCCCCAGTGAACTGCGTGCCGTTATCTGTAACTATGACCCGAGGAATGCCGAATCGGCAGATTACATTTTTCCAAAAGAATTGAACAACTCTATGCTCGGTGATTGTAGCCAGGGGCTCGGCCTCTATCCATTTCGTGAAATAGTCGACTGCCACGACTAGGAACTTTAATTGTCCGGGGGCTGGTGGAAATGGCCCCAGTAAATCCATCCCCCACATTGCGAAGGGGATCGGACTTGATAGGGAGGAGAGTGGTGCTTGTGGAAGGCGTCGGATGTCGGAATACTTCTGGCAGGAGGTGCATTGCCGAACGTGTTGTTCGGCGTCCCGTAGGAGAGTGAGCCAGTAATACCCGTAGTTCAACACTTTGCGCGCTAAGGCTCTGCTGCCGGAGTGGGCTCCGCCGATGCCCTCATGGAGTTCTTGCAAGGCGTAGTCGGCCTGTCCGGGGGAGAGGCACCTTAGGTAGGGCCGGCCATCCACCTGGGTGAAGGAGCGCTTATATAGAATGCCTTCGACCAATATGTAACGCTCGGCTCGGGTCCTTATCCTTCGGGCTTCCTTAGGATCCTGGGGGAGGAGTCCGTCTCTTAAAAACTCGACGAGGGGCTTCATCCAATTGTCTTCGAGGAGGACTGGCAGTGTTTCGACGGAGTTGAGAGCCTCGTCCTCTATGCTCGGCTTTAGGAGGACTTCTATCAGAACAGTTTGTTCGAGGCCTTGAAGGGATGAGGAAGCTAATTTGGACAGGGTGTCGGCCTGGGCATTTGCTTCTCTGGGGATTCTTCGGATGAGGGCCTCCTCGAAGAGCGCCATGAGGCTCTTTACTTTTGCCAAGTACTTTACCATCCTGTCATCACAGGCTTCATATTCGCCGAGGACCTGGTTGACGACCAACTGAGAGTCGCTGAAGATCCGCAGGCGTCGCGCCCCTGCATTTCGGGCCATTCCAAGGCCGGCTATGAGTGCCTCGTATTCGGCTTCATTGTTCGAGGCTTTGAAGTTTATACGGAGGGAATATTGGAGGACAAAGTCGTCTGGGCCCGCGAGGATGACCCCTGCCCCGCTTCCCTCGTTGCAAGAGGATTCATCGACATAGACCGACCAGATAGGCGGTCCCTTCATTGTTTGCTCGGAGTCGGGGATAGTTGTTTCAACTATGAATTCGGCCAGCGCCTGCGCCTTGATTGCGGTCCGAGGCTGGTAAGTTATATCATGTTGGCTCAGCTCGATCGACCACTTCATGAGGCGGCCGGAAGTCTCTGGCTTGTGAAGGATCTGTTTCAGCGGCTGGTCGGTAAGAACGACAATCGAATGGGACTGGAAGTAGGGCCGAAGCTTTCTCGCAGCCATTATCAGGGCATAGGCTATTTTCTCAATTTTCGGGTATCGGAGCTCGGCGTCCCGAAGCACTTTGCTGACGTAGTAAATGGGCTTCTGAGTCCTTTCTTCTTCTCTGACTAGGACCGCACTAAGCATCTGTTCGGAAGCTGCCAAGTAGAGGTAGAGTGGTTCGCCCGGTATGGGTTTGCTGAGAAGAGGCGGGTTGACGAGGTAAGCCTTAAGCTGGTCGAAGGAGTCTTGTTGTTGCTGCCCCCACTCGAATCCTTTAACCCCCCTGAGGGCTTTGAAGAACGGGAGGCACTTCTCCCCAGACTTCGACAGAAAGCGCCCAATGGCGGCTAGGCGACCAGTCAATCTTTGAACTTCCTTGACATTTCTAGGGGGGGCCATGTCCAATATGGCCTTGATCTTTTCCGGGTTTGCCTCTATTCCTCGTTGGCTAACCATGAAGCCGAGGAACTTCCCTGATGAGACGCCGAACGCACACTTGTTCGGGTTGAGTCTCATATTGTGCTTTCTCAAAACATCAAATGCTTCTTGGAGGTCGGCCACATGATCAATGCCTCGGATGCTTTTCACAAGCATGTCATCCACGTACACTTCCATGTTCCGGCCAATCTGGGCCTGGAATACTTTGTTGACGAGGCGTTGGTACGTTGCCCCCGCATTCTTTAGGCCGAATGGCATGACCCTGTAGCAATAAAGGCCTTGATCGATTACAAAGGATGTCTTAGGGATATCCGGGGGGAACATTCTTATCTGATTGTAACCCGAGAAAGCGTCCATGAAGCTGAGGAGCTCATGTCCCGAGGTTGCGTCAATCAGAGTGTCGATGCTCGGTAGAGGGAAGGGATCTTTGGGGCAGGCCTTGTTGAGGTCGGTGAAATCAATACAAATTCTCCATGTCCCGTTGGACTTCTTCACCATTACTACGTTTGACAACCACTCAGGATAGTTTACCTCCTGTATGAATCGGGCCTTCAACAGTTTGTCTACCTCTTCTTTGATAGCGAGCTGACGCTCGGGGGCGAACTTGCGCCTCTTCTGCTGAACCGGTTTGGACCCCGGATCAACACTCAGGCGGTGAACCAAGAGTTCTTCGGAGGTACCGGGCATGTCTACAGCTGACCATGCGAAGAGGTCTTGGTTGGCCCGAATGCACTTTACGATGTCCGAGTATAGGGCGGAGGGGAGGGTCTTGCTAACGAAGAACTTGTGGGTCGGCTCTTGCTCCAAGAAGAGTACCTCCTCCAATTCGTCCACCGGCTCGGAGGTCGGCCGAGCCGCATCTTGGGGAATTTCCAGTGTTTCTAATGAGAGAACGGGCCCGAGGGTGGAGGTCATATAACACTTGCGGGCCTGCTCCTGATTGCCTCTCACTTCCCCTACGCCGGCCCGGGTGGGGAATTTCATTTTGAGATGATAGGCAGAAGGGACGGCTTCAAGGGCGGCTAGGCCGGGCCGACCCAAAATGACGTTGTAGGCTGCTGGGACATCTACGACCATGAAATCCATCGACTCCGTGCGGGTAGTAGGAGTTTTGCCGGCTGTGACATCGAGGGTGATTACCCCTTCAATCGTCACCGGCACTCCCGTGAACCCATGGAGCGTGTAGCCGGCGGGCTTGAGTCTGTCTCGGGAGAGCTTCAGCCCCTTGAAGGCGTCGAGAAAGAGGATGTTAACGGAGCTACCGTTATCCACTAGGATTCTCTCGACTTTGAAATTGGCCATGTGAAGACTGATGACGAGTGCGTCACAATGAGGGGTGCGGACACCCTCGAGATCTTCGTCAGAGAAGGTGACGGGCACTCCGAGGCCTTTGGGAGGAGGGGTGGTTCGGACCGAGTTCACTTCTCTGATAAAAGCTTTCCGAGAGGAGTTCGAGGAGCCCCCCATTGGACCCCCATGGATGAGGTGGAGGACTCGCTCTTCCTCAAAGTCTGGCATCTCTTCTCGTTCCAGACGCTTGTTAGCCCCCCGAGGCTGGGGAGGAAGCTCGGGTTGGTCCTTTCTCACGAATTTTGCCAACTGCCCCCTCTGGATGAGGGCTTCGATCTCGTTTCTGAGTGCACGGCAATCGTTGGTGTCGTGCCCATGGTCCCGGTGATAGCGGCACCATTTTTCTTTATCTCTTCTCTTGGCGGGGGTGTTCATCTTCGGAGCAGGAGGCAAGACCCCTTCTTTTTCGACTTCCATGAAAATGGCGGAGATGTTAGTGGTGAGGGGAGTAAACTTCTCAAATCTAGGGGGAGGTAGGCGCTGGCCAGCATTATCCTTCTGGAGCTTCTTTGCTCCTTCTTCTTCCGTTCCCTTTCTCTTAAACCCGGAGGCAGTCCCTTCCCAGTTGGGTTGTTGCTCGGCCTCTTCAGCTCGGATGTACTTTTCAGTGCGGAGGAGAAGGTCAGAAAAGTCATGTGGTGGTTTTTTGGCGAGGGAGGAGCGGAGGTTGGAATTGAGGATATTGGATAGGAACGCCGCGGTAGCGACCGATTGGTCGAGGGATGCGATGGTTCTGGCTTCAGCTGTGAACCTCTTCATGTAGTCCCTCAACTTCTCCCCCTTCTGTTGACGGAGGTGCAATAGTGAGATGCTGGTCTTCTCGGCCCTTCGGCTGCTGACAAAATGGGTGATGAACAGGGTTTCGAACTGCTCGAAGGAGAATATCGAGGCTGGGGCAAGGCGAGAGTACCATTCTCGAGCTGGGCCTTTGAGAGTTGCAGGGAATGTTTTGCAGATGAGGGCATCGGAAGCTTGATGGAGGAGCATCAAAGTCTTAAAGCTTTCGATGTGGTCAACTGGATCGGTCTCCCCAGTGTAGTTCTCGAACTGGGGAGGTTTGAAACCGAACGGCACAGGGGCATCTACTATGGTCCGGGAGAATGGGGGTCGGCTAGGTCGTAGGGTCCTCCCGCTAAGCTCCTCTTCTCGGTTGATCTGACCCAAGAGTTTTTCCACCTCGTTTAGACGGCGGTTCATGGTGTCATCTCTCCGACGGTAATCTGCCGGGCCACGGGACTCGTCTTCGTATGAGGGGGAGCGAGGGCTGCGGCGAGGGTAACTTCGAGAACGACGAGGACTTGGGGTGCGCCTGGAATTGGTAGGAGCGGGTCAAGGAGAAGGGGACCGTCGGCGAGGGCTTCGGACCGGAGGACGGGATGGGAGCTTCGGCTCAATAGGATTCTGAAGGAGGTTGAGGGCCTGCAGGATGGTCGCTTGGAACTGCTGGAACTCGGCACGGGTGATTGGTGCCTCATTGTTCCTAGGCTGCTGCCGACCTGCGGGAGAGTGCCTCCTTCGGTAATGATCGGGGGAGTCCTTCCTCCCTCTTCGGATGGGGGACCTCCTGCACTCTCGGCGACGGGGGGATCGCTCTTGCTGGCGGGAGGCTTCCCCCCGAGCCCGCTTTTCATCCAGATGACGACGGAGGTCATCATCTTCCGGGCGTTTGGGAGGGGCATTGTGGCGACCAGAGGCTCGGGGATGATGGGAGGCCATGGAGGCACTGGAGGCGTTGTGGATGGAGAGGTTCTCTTGGTGAAGAGGCTGTTTCTGAGGGTTAGGACCCTTTGGATCAGGAGGTGGAGGGTTCCTTTGGAGTGGCTCTTCCATGGTAGGGGGAGTTGCCCTTGTTGCTGAGCGGGATCAGGAAGGACTTCTTGCTGGTCAGGGTTGGGCACTCGATTAGACTCTCTTGACCTAACTTTGCGAGGCGGCATGGCTGGAGAAAACCTGTTTACCGGGAAGAGGAGAGGTCTCTATTCGTTAGTTTCCCACAGACGGCGCCAATCTGTTATCGCTAAATTTGGTGTGGGGGCAAACAGATAGAACTTGTGGATTCTTGGGGGAAACTGAATAGAAAAACCTGTGTACCTGTTTCGTCGGGCCTCAATCGTCGTTCCCGCCGTGCACCTGCAAAAAGTGCGAGACACCGGAGTTGTTCCCGGCGACGCACCCTCCGACGCTCAAGTCAGTAATCTGGCAGACTATGAAAGAGCGTAAAAACTGGCGAAAGATTGATTACCTCTTAATGGAGATGGATGGGGGGTATTTATAGGCGTCTCAGGGAACAGATTAGGCATGTAATTCCCGTGTATACAGATAAGGAATGTAATCCCTAATCCCCAGTGAAAGGATAGACACGAATCAGGGCCGTTGATTAATATTAATCAGAAACCCTAATTCTATCCCTTCTGGACCAGGTTTGCTGCGGGTTGAAACCCGCACCCAGTTGAGGTGGATCCGTTTGCGGGTAAGAGGGTCTTTGGGGAAGATAACCGGTACCCGCTTCGGACCCGCCAGCAGGAGAAATTACCGTTTTACCCCTGAGCTTCAAGATTCGTGCCTCATCTGGACGGTTCCGATTTATCCCCATTTTCAGCCATATCACTAACGAAAGATGATTTACCGTCTGTTAGATCAGACGAAACATTATTTTTCGTCACTTATTTTTTTTTTTTTTTTTCACATCGGACGTGAAAAGAAACACCGTCCCAAAAATTGCTGTTTTATCGCACGAGAGATCATTTTCCGTCTTTGACTTTTTTTATTATTATTAAAATACAGAGGACAGGAGATTAAATCCCGTCCGATCCATTAAAAAAAACTGAAATGTAGTGGGACTGGAAAAGAAACACCGTCCCATACATTTCATTTGCGAAAATTTCTATGGGACACCTCTATATTGATTTATATGGGTTAAACTTAGGTTTGAATGTTAATTAATTATTAATTATGAAATAATTAGGATTAATTTAACAAATATTAAGGAATTAATTATGATTTAAAGCTTTTAATTTTTTTTAAATTAAGATGGACGGGAAATCATTCATCGTCCGGTCGATTTTTTTTTTTTTTTTTTTTTTTTTGTGGGACGAAAAATAATCTTTCGTCTGAGATTTAAGTAGTGAGAATACCCAAATTTTTGGTTTTGACGACTACAATGCAAAATCAATTTTTTCATTTCCATTTGTCAAATATCCAAAATTTGGCTCACGGCCACTACAGATGCTCTTAGATGATTTTAGATGATTATTTGATATATGAGATTGTTTTTGTGGAGGTTCAGTTAGGTGAAGTGAATTTAATAGGCTAAAAGCAAAAGGATGGTTTTTTTACAATGGAGATGGACAAATACTATTTGTTTGTGAATACCACTTCTGTGGTCATGGGATTTTAAGGGAGACATGGGAGAAGTTCAAAGTAAGGTCATGGAGGAGTTCAGAGTAAAGGTCACCCTAATTTTGATTTGAGCTTAGATAATCTTTTTAAAACTTGAAATTTTATCAAGTTTGAAAATTTTATGCTACAGTTTTAAAATAGAGTTTTAAAATAGATTGACTTAGTTTAAAATAAATTTCGGCTCTCTAGCATAATAAGGTGACAAACTTAAAAGTTATATGTTTATCACAAATTTATAACTTTAAGTTGGCTTTTATTTTCTTCTGGTTTATGTTCGGTTTGCTTGCTTTATTAGCTCCTAGCTCCTTACTATGGGGGATACTCAACGCTGTGCTTTATTCATTATTTTAAATTTTGTTAGTTTGTGGTGTGGTTCGTCTCACCAGAGGGTCTGATTGCATAGGCAGCTTCTGGGTGAGATTGGCCGATCAGCTTCTTTGGTCGGAACCACCATCTAGCAGGAGCTAATCCTTTTTCTTTCCTCCTATTAGTTTGGTTTGTATTTGGAGTTGGATTTTGGTTTTGGTGAACCGTCACCCTCTCGGCTTCTCTGTTTTCTTTGTCCTCCTAGAATTTGGTTGTTTTAGGTGTGAGCTTGTTGAGTTGGTTGCTCTCGCGTGTGCTCGTTCCCCAGAGCACACCGTACCCCTTTTCCCTTCGGATCCAGGCGTTTGTCGAGCCTGCTATTAGCGTTCAACGCCTGTTTTAATGGCCTCCCTCGCTGTGGACTTGATCTGCTTCTTTTGATTCTGACCCGTCCTCTGTTTATTTAGTTCAATTCCTACTCCATCATTTCATTTCGATGTTTTCCTCATCATCGTCGTGGGTCTTCTACATCCCGGTGGTCCAGAGTCGAGGAGTGGGTTGCTGGTCTTGTTAGTCTGTCGAATTTCGCTTTGTTGGTGAGCCAAAGTGTCGATTAGCGGCCCGGCTACCTACTGTCTTGCCCATTGTGTAGATCCTCGTCTTCGATTTCTTTGTGTTTTTGTTTCCAGATAATTTTCTCCATTCCTAGCGTCTGTATTTTTGCTTTTTTCATCATTGGTTGGTTGTGTTTTTATTGCTCGTAAAATTCTATCTAGTTGTAACTTTCTTGGTTTTATTTATATATTTTGGACTGAAATCGTACGATTCTATCCTCGTTATCAAAAAAAAAGTTGAACAATAATCTTTTTTTTAATCTCAATGAACAATAGTTTAAAAAAAAATCATAATCAATCACTATATTTAGTTTCATCTTTTAAAAAATGTAAGAAAACTAGATTTGCCCGTGGGCACGTGCCTACGGCACATCTTCAAAATGATACAGTATATGAAAAGCCTTGTAAACAGTAAATCAATAATTATATAGCTCAAGTTTAAATAGTATGACAATAATTAGTTGTAAATAAAAGTCCATGTTTTCAATAGTATATGTTCAAAACTAATTATAAATTGGGTTATAAAAGTTCATGTTTCCATAAGTGTGTGTGTGTGTGTGTGTGTGTGTGTGTGTGTGTATAGAGAGAGAGAGAAAGAGAGTGTGTGTGTGTGTAATCCCTGTTTCCGGTTGTATGAATTTTTCTTGTATTTTGTAATGTTCTCTTATCTATTTTAATGTATTTTTGGTCTTGGACTTGTTATGGGCATTCTGTTGCAATTTACTATTATTGTTATCCTTATTATCTTTTATTAGCCCAATCCATTTCCAAGCACATACTATTATCTACCCAAACTCATCTCTTTATTAAATCCTAAAACCAAATCCTAGTCTACCCAAACCCACAAACCTATATTCTCCCTAACAACTAACCCAGATCTCTTCCCCCACAATCCCCCGTATCTCCCAACCCCCCACTATCTCAACTACCCACTATTTTATTATTATTTTTAATAACCCATCTCTCCCATCCTCTTTCTCTCTCCCGACCAGTGTTCTAAATGGCGTCCGCCTCGGACGCCTAGGCGGCGCCTAGGCGCTCAAAAAGAGGAGAACGAACCGCATATACAATAGGCGGTACTCTAGGCGTTGAGATGGCAGTTAGGCGTACAAGGCGGCGCCTAGGCGGTCGAGGCGGCCGAGGCGGCGGTCGAGGCGGCCGTCGAGGCGGTCGAGGCGGCGCCTAGGCGGCCAAAATCGATCAGGCGGCTGACAGATTTTTTTGTAATTTTTTTTTAAAATTCTTAAAATAGTCTCTTCATCTTCAACAGAAAAAAGACTCATCTTCATCTTCAACAGTAAAAAGCCTCTTCATCTTTACATTAAGGTGTTACTAGTTCACGTTATATTTTAAATTTTATATGACTGATTATTGTTTATGTCATTATGAATCTAAAGTTTACACCATAATCGTTGTTGAACTTCTAAAATCATTCTGGCCTAGCATCACTTGTGAATTGTGATGCATTTAAAAGATTTAGACTACAAGCAAAAATAGAGAAATGTAACTTTTAAAAGGTTAATATATGAATATTTAAAAAATAAAAACAAAACGCCTAGGCGCTGCCTAGGCGTCCTAGGCGGTAGGCGGTCCTTAGCCGAACCGCCACCGCCTGACGCCGTTTACAACCTTGCTCCCGACCCTCTCTATCTCTCCCCTTCTGTTTCCCAAACCCAACATAGATCACCCCCATCTTCCTCTCGACTTCAAAACCCACCTCCTGCCTCACCGAAGCTTCCCCCTCGACCGCAACCACCTCCGAACCCAACTGTTCACCTTCCCTGTTGCCAATGCCGAGCTTCAAACCTCCTCGACGCCCTCGCCTCCTTCGCCAGTGCAACCTCCATACCTCCGCTCGCCTTTGCTCGGTCTCCTTCGTCCACCTCCCGCCGCCTCCATCGCACATTGTCAGCCTCAACCGAACCCATCGTCATCCCCTCGAAGCCTCACCACATCAACGCTCCTCCACCTCGCAATCACCGCTCGCCATTGTCGAAGTTCCCTACTTATCGCCTTCACCTCCTCTTCTTCAACCTCGCGACCCAACCATGTCGCCGCCTCCCCGCCTTCGCTCTCCCCGTCACCTCGCAACCACTGAAGAACCCCTCCTCCTCCTCCTTGTCATCGTCCAAGCCTGTACACCCCTGCGTCGTCTCCACTGTTTCGAAAAAAAACAGAGCAGCTCACCCCACGTTGTCGTCGCTTCCCGACTGCAACGACATCGTCGCCGTCTGCCGTCATCGCCCCGCCACTGTGCCGCGCTGTCGCCAACTGCCGTGGTCGCCGAGGTCTCTCCCGCGCTCTCTCCTTCTCTCTCTATCGAAGTGGGGAAGAAGAGTAGGTAGCGGTGGATTTTGGTGTTTACTGTGTTGTTGGGGGCAAATTTGAGATCGCCGTTTAGTGTTTGGCTGATCTGCTGTGGTGAGTTGCTGTGTTTTGCTGTTTTGGTGGAGTTGTGTACTGTTTTGGTTTTGCACATGTCTCGCCCGTGCTTTGGTTCATCACCTAGGATTTCGATTCCGTTATTCTTTTCGCATATTCGAATCTCTCACACAAAAGGAAAGTCCACTTGAACTCATTTATTTTTCTAGTGCAAGATTATTGATCTCCTCCGCAAGTAGTTCTCTTTCGATTATCGTATATTGCTTGTGTACTTTCCGTTCGGGATATCTAGGGTTTACACGAGCTAATCCGAAGTATCCTTGACTCGTGCCAATATCCATTAATTCAAACCCAAACTTGCATGCACACACGACATGAACAAATTGACTAGAACTTGCATATGAAAAATATATAATGATATGAATACATATTGTTTGATTGAGATCTCGAGAATTGAATCGTGACATGATAATCTTGCCTTGTATACAGTAGAATTTTATCTCAACTTGCTGTACCTTAATGTTAATGCATTTCATGATAACAAGAACATGTTGATTATTCACTTTAATAAATATATATGATGATCTTTGTTATGTCTTGCTGCCTATTCTGTTTTGTACTGAGATTTCGACCCTGTTACAATAGGAATCAGCCAAACCATATAAAAGAGAATTATAGCCTAATGAATCTAGTTTCCATCACACTTGACGGATCTAGATTCCGAGTTGTGAGCTATGAGATATCGCAGTTTTAGTCACTGTTGATCTGTACTTTCCATATTGCAAATTAATGAAACATCGACACAACTTTCAGTTGAAACACCATGATAACAGTAGTGTAATGACTTGAAACTCTCCAAAAACTTAGTAGACATACTTAGGACCCATTCCTAATTTTTTTAGATTTTTATATTGATTTTACACCTAGTTTTCACCCATAAAGTTTTGACGGTAAGCTGCTGCCAGAACAGTTAACCTGTAAAGATTAGGATAATTGACCTAGCTATTATCAGAATTAATAAAAACTTACTGAACATGAATTGTAGCCCCGGATGTCTAGTTTACTGTCCCTTCGATGAAATTGAATTCTGAGTTATAGTTTGTGAGTTACTTCTGTTTTAGTACAGTCGTGTCTGCCCTTTTCAGATTTACAATTACTTGTATTTTATCATGCATTGTATCATTTTTTTTGCATTCTTATCGTCGTCTTGATACTCGTATACACACTTGCATGATCATGGATGAAATAATAAAATATTAAACAAGTCGGGGTTAATAAGGGTTGACTTAGTAGTGGATAATCTCAGAAAATGTACTCGGTAGGGCTCGTCTTGTGCATTTGTACTATTGACATGGAAGGTGGAGAAATACTTGTGAACTTGTGAACTTGTTATCTTGCTATCTTATTATCTTGTTACACCGAGTACACGCTCTGTAGATTCCACCACTATGTCTAAAACGTACACTGTTTTGCGTGCACCGAACCTGTGGTATGGGACACAGTAATACGTGCACTAGGTAGGAAAATAAAATGCTAATAAACCTAAGTTGACACTTGTACACTTGATCCTTGTTTGTTGATATCGTTATTGCTTTCGGACATTGATCTTGCTTCATATTCCTTGATGTTCCATATTTCATTACTCATTGCTTTTCACTACTTATTGTCCGTACTTGCTCTAAGGACATTTTCTTTCCACTCTAGTTGATCCAGCTACAGGTGCACAAGGATAATTTCCAGAAGGCATTGGTGAGCAGTTCTTCTAGGATTGGAGCAGGAGCCGCTTTCAAATAAATTATCTTCTTCCATGTTATTCTTTTATCGCATTGTTGTTCATTTGTTGAACTTTGTATCCTGGGCTTGTTGACCCGTAACTGTTATTTATTTATTCGGTTATTGGTTATTATGTTGACTACTGCATGTTTTTATCTCAGTTATTGTTTATGTGATTATATTTATCTACATGGGTGTGATTATTTCTTTCATGTTGTTGAGTTAAGACTGGTATAACTTATGGATGATGTTAATATCATTCGCTGGGCCTTCGTCACGGACTCGTATTCCCGTATTTTGGAAAGTGGGGCGTGAGAGAGAGAGAGAAAGAGAGTGTGTGTGTGTGTGTGTGTTAAATAAATAAAGGAGTTGTTTTGGGGGATTTGAATTTGAGTTTTGGGGGAAAACTTTTGGAGAAAAAAATGTGTTTGGTGAGGTTAGATCTGGACCTTTGATTTTTGGGGGGTGTTGAAGGAGAGTCACTTGATAGCTTTCTTTGTGTTTTATTATATAGACTAGATTTGCCCGTGGGCACGTGCCTACAGCATGTCTTTGGAACGATACAGCATATGAAAGTCTTATAAACAGTAAATCAACAATTATGTAGCTCAAGTTTGAATAGTAAAACAATAATTAGTTGTAAATAAAAGTCCATGTTTCCATTAGTATATGATGAAAAATAATTATAAATTGGGGTGTAAAATCCAACTTCTTAGAACTTTGAGTGTGGAAAATGATGAAATTTAATTGTTGATGAGATATTTTCTATTTTGAATGTACATGGGCAATAAAAAAAATGCATAAAAATATAAAAATTTACCCGAAATCTGAAAATATAAATTCCTAAGTAAATCGAGAGAGAATGAGAGAGAGAAAGAGATAAATAAATAAATAAATAAATAAATAAATACAGGAGATGTTTTGAGGGATTTGAATTTGAGTTTTGGGAAGGAACTTTTGGGCGGAAAATTATGTTTTGTGAGGTTAGATCTGGACCATTGATTTCAACTCTATTGAATAAGAGCCACTTGATAGCTTTCTTTGTGTTTTATTATATAGATGTGAGAAATGTGCTATCATAAACTTTCAGAAATAGTTTTTCTAATAGATAACTTCAAATTAAAATGTAAAATGTAATTGTTTGAGCCCATCGGCCAACTAAACCTAGTTCTAAATCCATATAAAATTCAGTTTTTTGCTCACCTCAAAAGTATATTGAGTTTAATGCCTAGGCCCAGACCTGCATATAATTGGGCCGATCTGAGTCAAACCAGGGCCAGACTCAGGCCCACTTAGAGCACTGATAAGAACATGGGCCTTTCTTACAAAGAATTTATGCCAAAATCATTATCTTCATTAGACTATTATCTTATCGTTAAAAGAATAGAATTTTGCATTTTGCATTTGATGTATAGAGAACAAGTGTATAACCTTTTCTTATTTGATCCTTAATGCTAAATTTACTTTTGGAATATCGGTAACTTTTTCCTTTAACCAAATTCACCGTGTTGTTCTTACCCTCGTAGAAAGAAATTCCTAAGTGAAAATGCTTCAGCCGATATGTTCTGATTTATTTTTGACATGAATTCATTAGTTTTACGTCTAATCTTACAAAATTAGAAGAAAACAGAACTAAGAGTGCTCTCTTACAACAAGAGAGAAAGCTGTAAGTGTAATTTGTAGGGCATACAAATAGTCTAACTAACCGAAAAAATTGTTAATTACTAAACAAAACTCCAAAATAGGAGTCTGATTGCATTAATTCCGGAATAAACAGACAAACAAAGCGATTAGTCATCGATCGATCCCCATTTGGTTACAGGTCACCCAAGCAAGGTGCAGTTTTTTCCTCAAATGATTCCAAATAAGGTTCTTCTTCCATAATCAAGAACTAAATAGGGTTCTATAACCTTTTGACTTTCATACCTCGACTCCCTCAAAAATATCTTAATATTCTTTATCTTCTTCGTACTAACTTCCCAGGGAGCATTCACTATCGTTGATCCTAAAATATGGATATAGAGCATTTAGGAAATAGCAATTGAAGGTGAGCGCTGCTATCGTAAAAAGTCAAATTTAGAAGAGAGGGAAGAACATCTTCCGTCTAATTGTTTTTTGCGGGTTTTTTTTCTTTTTGGTATAATGGCATTTTCGTAAATAACATGATGGCATTTTGGTAAATATGTTTTGAAAAAATTTGGTGTATGGATGAACTTCATCCATCCCACCAGTTTTTTTTGTTTTTTTTATTTTATAAATATTGAAAATGGCATTTTCGTACTAAAATGGGTGACATTTTAGTAAATATTTTTTTTAATTTTTTATGTAACGGTGCTTCTTCATCTGTCCCATCAGTTTTTTTGTAATTTTGTTTAAAAGAAATATTAAAATAGCATTTTTGTAATGAAATGGGTGGCATTTGTGTAATTAAATGTTAGTGGGCGGATGATCTTCATCCATCCGTTCTAAAAAATATTAAAAAATATAAAAAAAATGAGACGGAGCTTCATATTCCGTCTTCTATATTTAGCATTTTTCTATCTCCGCTTCTAAGTTTAGCAAAGCACTATTCACTCCTATTCTAATAAATGGGTTTTTAGCAAACGACTGTGGCACTCTTTTCTAAATTAATTGCTATTTTTTGGGTATTTAGAAAACGATAGTGGAAACATCTCAATAAGTGAGGCTTCCATTGTAGGAACAGTTGTACACGTCAAGTTTATTCCAGTTGGTGTCACAATTTCTGATTCCTTTCAGACTAGCAATTTACACGTGCGATGCACGTTTTAATAAATATAGTTTTTTTAAAGTAAAAATTCAAACGTAGTATGAGTTTGAACCTAAGATCTCCTTTATAATAGTTATGCACGTACGTTGCACGCGTTGATAGTCTTCTCCCATTAAAATATTAGAGATTTGTACGTGTGATACACGTATTAATAAATATAATTTTTTTAAAATAAAAATTCAGAAGTAGTATGGGTTTGAACATAAGACCTCCTTCATAATAGTTATGCACGTGTGCTGCACGCGTTGACAGATTGACAAATGACACTATGTCCTTCTCCCATTATAATATTAGAGATATGGGTCAAACGCTGCCAGCTTATGGGGGATAATTAGTTGGTGTGGCCTTTTTCCTCAGATCGAACTCGCTTTGGGATGTGCAACCTCATCATCGAGAGATGAACTGAATAAGGAAGTATTTACAGTATGTATGGTACGAGAACATCTCGGATATTTCATTCATGTTGTTACTCCGAACAATAAACATAATATTTATCTTTATGCAGCATGTGCATTTTTTAATCTTGTTTATCATAGTACTGTGTAATCCACGCATTAGTGATTGATGCTGCTTGTTTTTAGGTGTGGAAGCAACAAATAATCTGAGTTCCTTTGGGAAGAGAAAACTCAGATCTCGACCTCTGACTCTACTGTTAGGCTGATGTTGATGGATTTGGTGGAACTGGGAGATTCGATTATCGTTAGACACCTGCAAAAAAGTCTGAAACACCGGGAGGACTCCTGGCGACAGACCCTCCGATGCTCACATTAACAACTAACGAATTAAGAATGACTTAAGTGGTGAAAATTGCGATTACCTGGTTACTGTAGAGGTAGGACTATATTTATAGGCGTAAGAACCCAATTAGGAGAGGTTCTCGGGCCCCTTGATTAGAGGTGCGACCTGGTCCACACTGGAGTGGACCTAGGTGATGGGCCCATAGTCGGCCCACAAGGAGAAGTGATATAACTTTGAGATTCGTGTCAGAATCGAGTGGTACAGATAGTTTGCTAATTTTACCCTCATCATAAGCCCCCCACTCTTGGAGGTGACGTTTCAGTCTCCATCGAAGAGTAGTCGACCTATCGAGGGTGTCGATTAGACGATGGAGATCTGTCCGCATTTGGATGGTGAGTACCTTATTCGATGTCCCCATAGGGGTCATCCTCAGATGCCTTGTCGAGGGCGCGATGGTCGGAAGGCCCTGCGAATTGAGGGTCGACTTCTGGTACTATGCCGATGGCTCAGCGAGTTGGTCTAGTGTGCATCTCATGAGGATCGGCCTCGGGTGCCACGCCGTGGGCACGAGGAAATTGAAGCCTTGTGAAAACTCCTCGTGGGAGTCGGCCTCGGATGCCAGGCCGACTCCCACGTCGATGGCGCAACAAAATTGAGGCCTTCAAAAGCTCCTCATAGAGGTTGACTTTAGATGTCATGCCAAGGGCATAATGAAATTGAAGCCTTTGGAAGCCCCTCATGGGGGTTGGCTTCAGATACCACGCTGAGGGCGCAAAGAAATTGAATCATTTCGAAGCTCCTCATGGGGGTCGGTCTCAGATGCCATGCCGAGGGCACGGTGAAATTGAGGCATTTGAAAGCTCCTCATGAGGGTCGGCTTCGGATGTCACACCGAGGGCACGACGAAATTGAAGCCTTGTGAAAGCTCATAATGGGAGTTGGCCATGGATGTCATGCCGAGGGTGCGGCAAAATTGAGGCCTTGCAAAGCCCCTTATAAGAGTCGGTTTCGGATGTCACGTCGAGGGTGCGGTGAAATTGAAGCCTTTGGAAAGCCACACATGAGAGTCGGCTTCGGATGCCACGCTGAGGGTGCGGCAAAATTGAAGCCTTGTAAAAATTCCTCATGGGAGTTGGCATCAGATGTCACACCGAAGGAATGGTGAAATTGAGGCCTTGCGAAAGCCCCTTGTAGGCTTCAGATGCCACGCTGAGGGTGTGGCGGAATTGAAGCCTTTGAAAAGCTCCTCATAAGGTCGGCTTCGGATGCAACGCCGAGGGCGCGACAAAATTAAAGCTTTGTGAGCTCTTGGATTTAGTTGTCACTTGGCACTGGCCTCCCAAGCGACGTTCCGCATCCATTCGCATTTATCGAAGGGGCGTCACGTGTCCTGTTAATCAAGAAGTTGCTCTTCCCTCTATAAGTCTCCCTACTCCACTTCATCTGGAACTACTTTTTCTTTCTTCGCCCAAAATTTTATGAGTTTATCAAACATGTCTGCCAGCCAATCTAGCAGCTCGGCCTAATCCTCGATAATGGGTCTTCATCTTTTAAGGCTTCTGCTCGCTCCTCGTCGAGGGCCAGCGAAGTTGTAACGCCCCTGACCCAACTCAGACAATTATATACAATTTATCAGACAAATTATTTATAGTATAGTACAACTGCCTTGTAACACCCCGTAAAATTGAAAATGACAATTTTGCCCTTGTAAGTTATGCACGTGTATTTTGTACCATTACTGATAATATTTGTTACGTGTTTCATTATGTATTGTGATTTCTAATTATTTATGCATTTCCCGTATATTTTATCCTATTTAATCAACTAAAATATTAAATTTTAATCTATGCAGTTACGTGTTTTTTATGTGTTATCGATGCACGTATTTTGGGCGTGTTCGTTTTCAAAATAAATTTTGGAATGTGTGCATATTTATTTTATGTGCATGGAAAATTTATATTTTTAAATTAAACTAATTTTATATGCATTCTATATATTATATACATCTGTTTTAATTTAAATATTTAATTAGTGAAGTGTGTGCTTGTGCAAGCACGTGCTAATTTTTCCATCTTTATTTTTCTTACTCTCATTGACTATTTTAGCATGTAAGAGTCTTTTATTTAGCCTTTCTTTAAACCCATTGACCTAAGGATGGATTCTAGTCCACTAGATTAATTAATTAATTAACTAAAAGCAAGCTCATTAATTAAATCTATTTTTTTTGTTGTGCATGGAATCATACATGGCATGTAACAATTTTTAATACACATTTTAGAATTATAGGATTTGTATTTTAATTTTTTGTGCGTGTGTGAACTAGTGCACAATACGTGCACGAGCACTACGAGAGAGAAGTGGGGGGCCGGTTTTGGATAGTGAGAGGCCAGGAGTTAGGGGAGTGGAAGAGTTGGAGAAAGTGGGGAGGTGAAAAGGTGAGTGAGTAATTATTAGGTGGGTGAGTTTTGCATTTTAGCCCTACTTTTGTCCTATAAATACACCCTTCTTTTCTTCTCATTTCACACCAAGACAAAAGAAATTAGAGAGAGGAAAAAGAAAGAGAGTTAGAGTGTTCTTGAGGCTTTTTGGAGTGTTCTTGCTAGAAGGAGAAGGACAAGGAGTTTGCTTGTTGGAGCTAGGAGTTGTGTCTCATCATCCTTGATTTTAAATTCTTCATAAGAGGTGGGTGATCTTGTGCTTTCTAAATGTAGGAAATGCATGCTAGTAATGTTAAATGAGTAGTATGGATTAAATTGATGAGATTATAAAGTACACCCTCATGTTGATTATTTGTGCCATGAAAATTGTAGAAGTAATGTGGTAATCAAATATGCCTAGATATCATGATGATTAGAAAGAAGAAAGAAAGTAAAACAAATTAAATTGTTGCCATGAAATGTGTTAGTTTATGCTTTTTGCCATGTTATACTAAAATCATAATTTTTGCATAAGAGAGTTTTGAGATCCTCATGGACAATTAAGAGGCATGGTTGGTTTTATTACTAAATTCTAATTTGTATAAATGAGTGCATGAACTAGTTATAATGAATACGATTTCTAATTTTCAAGTTTGAGAAAAATGCAAATTTATGTGTGAAATTGAGAGAAAAACTATTTGAAAATTTGTTGAGATTTTCTCTTGTGGTTTAAAATGAATTTTAGTAAAGTTAATTTGATACACATAAATTCATTTAATTGAATGTAAGAGATACAAATTGCTATTTTGATTAAATTAAAGAAATGCAATTCATGTTTATTAATAAGAGGAAATAAGTTGAAATTTAGATTTAATGTCTAAAATATCAATTAAAAATTTTTGAGTTACTGTTTGAAAAGAAACTCAGTCTAGATAAAATACTTGCAGTCTAATGAAACATTAGATCGAATGAAAAATCGAGTTTGTGAAAATAATTGATTAACAGCAAGATTGAACAAAAGTATATTAGTGTGATTCGATATCAGTAATCACACTTGGAATTATTGGCTAGCGGGTGCACCATAAGTGACTGTAACATGTGGGAGGTCCTGGGTTCGAAACTTATTACCCTTTTATTTTTGATTTCGCTTAATTAAATCTGAAAATCGAAGCTTGATATTTGGGGATTTCGGTATGGCATATTGACACCAAGTCCACTTAGACTTAGTGGCTAGCGGAGTGGGCTTTGGGCGCTTATTGTTGCTGGCAGTTTGGCTTGGGTTCGAAACCTGATGGCCACATTTTGAATTTTTTTTATGTTTTTAATATTTTTGAAGGGGTTTTTATGTGAATAAAATTTGGGGAAAATTATAGAATTCCTATAAAATAAAATAGAATTTATTAAAAATAGTTTTAGAATTTTTCATGTATATTTGAGAAATTAAAAAGGAGAAATTGAGATAGAAAAATGAGTTTTGACTTAGAAATTAATTATTGAAGAGTGACATTATTTTAGAAGAATAGTAAAATATTGTTATGTGAATGGATTTCTCTTGAAGATGTTATACTCTTATTTGGTTTAAGAACTGTTTGATGTGGTTGAGATATATTATATGAGCTTAAAATTGCTAATGAGACTTAAAGTGGATGAATCTATGTTTATGAAAAGAAATATTGTTTTATTTTGAATTGTAAATAAATAAATGAATTATGAGTAATGTTAAGATAAGACAATGATCAAATTGTGAATAAGTTGAAGATAAGAATATTTAGATTTAATACATGATTATTGAAGGGTATGAATACCCGTGGATTCTTGTACACGAAAGGTTGTGATCTAGAGTTTAGTGAGACCTCGGGTGCCGACATTATTGAATTAAATATTTGAGTTATATTTTTGAGATATGGCCATGGAGCTATCTCAGTATTTGTGATTAAGTCCGGTAGGGGGTAAAATTAACTCTAGGTATGATAATTTATTCATGTCTTGAACTTAAGAACTAGGCACTAAGTGAAGATGTAGTAAACTTGGGCAAATGTAAGTGGGGCACTCAATATAGTCGGGCGGAGGATTCCGGGACTATAGACCCAGTCGGGCGGAGGATTTCGGGACCGTGGTTGCTTCGTGGGAGACGAGCTTTATTTTAAATCCGGAACTATGCGTAGTCGGGCGGATAGTTTGTCGTACTCCAATGTATATACGTATACCAGGGCTAGAGGGACACTTGCGAGATGTTCGCACGATGAGGAGTCTGATATAACAGTCGAGCGGTAGACTCCGGAACTGGGATCCGTACTCGTGGAATCTTTATTACTGTGTAATTGTCATGGCGAGGGATCGAACCCTTTTAATGTAGAGTACGTAGGTGCTTGCCCGCGGATCTATGTAGTATGTGATGTATAGAATCCGAACAAGTATGTATTAGTGTCATCCTAGTATAAAATATCTGCATTAAGCATTAAGGCATGGCATACACTTACAAATTTAGTGTAGTCACATTTAACACTTTTTTTGCATTCAAGTTTTGTACTTTGTTAAAGTATTAAGATTGTTATATTTACGGCATAGAGAGGATGGCCGAGTATAACATTTTTGTCAGTTGTAATTAAGTAACTGACGTGCCCACAGCTTATTATGCAGGAGTTGGATTTTCATGAGGATATAAAGTTGATATGATGCTGTTGATTAATTACATGTTAAAGATGTTGCAAGTTGTATATTATTTTCAGTGTTGTACTTCATTTTATCTTCCGCTGTGTAAATAAATGTAAAGGACTCTGATGTATGATAAAAAGTTTAAATTTCCTTGTAAAATTGTACGAAGTGAAGTGTAAAGATCTTGTGGAACTTCCAAATCGGTCTTATTTGGAATTCGGGGCGTTACATGCCCACCATAGACTACCTCTTAAAAGGTGGTTAACCGGATTGGTGACTCTTGATCATAGGCTATATTATTTATAGTTAGTTATTCTATCTGTATTCCCAATGTGGGACTAATTCAACTCATATTCTTCTATCTTTCCCTGTGATGAAGTACAGTCGAAGCCCTATTGCGGGCCCCTAAGCCACGTCATCAAGGAAGACAGCAGGCTCGTATTTCCCCCAAATTGGGTGGTCCCCACTCCTCACTGACGTCAGCAAAAATTACAGCAGCCTCTGCTATAATTCAATAGTGGGCCCTCCTACTGTTCACATTATTTACACATATGCCACTCTCTATATTATATATATATACCACTATATATGCCTTTAGAAATTACAGGGTGTTACATACACCCCCCTTTAAAAATCAGCGTCCTCGCTGAGCACGAGGCATGCACAATCTAATGCAGGATCTACTTTCTAGCCGATGTGGAGCATCTGCTCTCCTATCCGCCCGATTAATCATGATCCCGGAATCCACTGCCTGATCAATCATAATCCCGAATTTAATTGAGCTGCCCTCCTATCCGTCTGACTAATCATTATTCTGAAATTCACCGCCCGATTAATCATAGTCCCGGATTTAATTGAGGGCTACTACAGTCCCGGAATCCACCGCCCGACTATATAGACATGCCCCACACTCGGTGTCGAAAGTTGGCTCTGATACCATTTGTAATGCCCCTGCCCCAACCCAGACAATTTTATATAATTTATCTGACAAATTATTTATAGTATAGTGCAACTGCCCACACAGGTTGCCTCTTAAAAGGTGGTTAACCTGATTGGTGACTCTTGATCATAGGCTATATTATTTATAGTTATTTATTCTATTTGTATTCCTAATGTGGGACTAATTCAACTCATATTCTTCTCTCTTTCCCCGTGATGAAGTACAACCGAAGCACCATTGTGGGCCCCTAAGCCACGTCATCAAGGAAGACAGCCAGCTCTGTCTTTCCCCTAAATCGGGTGGTCCCCACTCCTCACCGACGTCATCATGACGTCAGCGACAATCACAGCAGCCTCTGTTGTGATTCAGCCGTGGGCCCTTCCTCATGTTCACATTATTTACACATATGCCACTCTTTATATATATATATATATATATATATATATATATATATATATATATATAGAGAGAGAGAGAGAGAGAGAGGGAGAGAGAGAGAGAGAGAGAGAGAGAGAGAGAGAGAGAGGGAGAGGGACAGAGAGAGAGTCTATTATGAGATGGTGAGCTTAACTTCTTATCGTGAGCTGAAATTCTCAGCCGTCCGATCGCGTTTGATCGCGATCAAAGGGCTCAGATTTGATCCCTAACAGCGACTGAGTAGTTGATGGGCAAATGGTCAATTTCATATCCCCAACTTCTTTCTTGCTCAGCTCATTCTTTCTCCCTCCCACTTTGTCTCTTTCGTTGTCGAGAAAACCCTACTTCTTTGTCCTCTCCTTCCCGTTCTGTCTCTTTCTTTGTCGACAAAACCCTACTTCTTATCGTGAGCTGTTCTCTTTCTCTCCTCGATGACAAACCGTTCTCTCTCTCTCTTCGAGGAGAAACCCAAATCGCTGTTACGGTTTCAATTTATACTCTCAGTGAGTTCTGCCTCTCTCTTCGATGACAAACTGAAATCGCAATTAGGGTTACGATTTCTACTCTCAGTGGGTTCTCTCCCTCTCTGCGACGAAAAACTCAAATCGCGATCAGGGTTTCGATTTCTACTCTCAGTAGGGTTCTCTCTCTCTCTCTTCGACGACAAACCCAAATCACGATTAGGGTTTCGATTTCTTAGCGATTCGAAGAGAAACCCTAGCCCCCAAATCGAAATCCTAGATCTTAAATACTGAAAATATGTATGCTCACCATCTCATTTCTTTCATCCCCGATCTCAAATCAGTAAACCCTAATCGAAACCCTAAGCTCATGAGATCTGTCTTCAATTTGGGGGCATTTTGTGCATATCGAACCCCTTATCACGGTGGGTTTGGCTGACGCTTGACGCCCTCTGTCCTCGACTGCCATTACAGGCTCAGATTTCGGAGGGAAGTGTTTGATTCTCAAACATGCTTTTATGATTTCTGTTCAATTTCTTGTATTTTCTTTTTGTAGTGTGTGTAGGCAATGATGAGTCACATTTTTATATAAGTTGGTTATTTATTTTTGGGGATTGAAATTATTGTTTTGAAGCAAATTTGGTTGTGTGCCATGATAATTATGCAAAGTTGAATAGAGTTCGGGGAATGAGCGGGAGAGAAGATCGGGAAGAAATGAATGAATGTTGTGGAATCCCCAATGCCCTCAACACTTAGCTTACATTTAAGTGATCTGAGTCTAACCCAATTCATTTGATTTTTGGGCAGTGATGACACACAATGATTGAACGTATCACTATATTTTTGTAATGGTTGGATGCATATGATTTGGATACTCATTTAAGCCTTTTGGGGTTTGATTCTCTCCTTCGGTGTGTTGGTGTAGGCAGTGATGCGAAACACTTTATGATCTAAATAATTTTTTCAGCTTGTTGTATTTATGCTTGATTATTTATCCGTCATATTCTAGTTGGCACGACACTCAATGCAACCCTAGTGAGAATAGTGTGTTCTGAGCCTACTAGTTTTATTGACTCTATATATATACATGAGTAAGTCTATTATGAGATGGTGAGAAAAGGCCCTTATCGTGTGCAAAAATTCTCAGCCGTAGGATCTCTTATCGATGGTTGGGATATATTCTGCCCAAATACTGAGATTTGCCTTAGTGTTGGAGAAAGTTTATAATAAATTTGCTCTTAGCATAAGAGGTAGACCACATTGTATATAATATAATTGTAAAGGTGAGAGACTGGTTTAACTGATTGATGTGAATTGGGGAATTGGGAATTGGGGAGTTGGATGGGAATTGGGGAATTAGGGGCTCAGGGTAACTAGATTTTCATATTTCTTGTTTGATTTGATTATCAGATGCTCCCAACGGATCTCCCAGCAGCTATATTTGCAAAAGAATTATTGTTGACAACTATTGATCTTAAATCCGTAATTTATCTAGCTTCAGGTTGCAAATAAGCTACATAAATTGAATGAAGGGATTTTTTTTTTTTTTTTTTTTTTTTGCATTTTTCATACTACATACAAAAAATAACCTGATTCTGAAACAATGATGTAACCCATGAGAAACTTGATATTATTAATTTTTACTCCCATCAACCTGAAGATTGAATGTACAGAGTAAACAATATTGTTCATGTTTATATTGTCTGGTCTTTTACTCCAATCTTCATGTTACAGGCAGTGTGCATGGACGCATGTTTGTGCCCTATGATGGTCATAAGGGTGCATCTGATATTCTCACTCACAGGAAGTGCATGATATTCCCTCATTTTAAATTTACCCAATGCACTTTTTTTGTTGTGTTCGTCTGGGCAATCATCGTAAGCACTACTTAACAAGCTATTTATTTTCAATGTGTCTCCCCCCTCTACCTACCTCTACCTGGTATTGCTGTGTCTTGGTCAAGTCTACATAAAGTAGCATTATGACCTGAATGAAATGTATGCCACTTCATTTGTGGGATTTTCCATGTTCTTTTTTGCTCTGATGTTAACTGGATTGCTATGCCGATTCATTTGTGGGGTTTTCCCTTGTCCTTTTTTGCTGTTGTGACCTGAATAAGATGTATGATGATCAATTAAATGCAAGCTCTCAGAGATGCTTGATTTTGCTGATCAAATTATGAATATAGAGTGAGTCTATTATGAGATGGTGAGAAGAGTCCCTTATCGTGAGGAAAAGATATCAGTCGTTGGATCGTGATCTGATGGCTGAGATCTTCTCCGCCCATCTTAACTGAGATGTCAATATGGTTAGGGGCAAAAATGGAGGGGGGGGGGGGGGGGATGGTTAGTTGTAGTTGGCATGACATAATAATGCAGCCCTAAACTAATCTTGATACTTGATTTGAACAATCCTTATACACAAGTGTGTGTTCTGAGCCTACAACTAATTCAAATCATGATTTTGATGATCTTATTACTTTCTTGATGCATGAAACGAATCAAATTAATTAGAAAAATACTAAATCTTTCTTTGGTTGTTTACATGCAGTCGCGCAATCCATGCAGAAGGAAACTGAGAAGATTATACTACTGGAACTGTAGTTATTATTATAGGGCTTTAAAATAAATTGTAACATTTGAGGGATGAGATGAATAAGATGTTATATGTATTTGTGTATGCCCCTCTATTATTGTAAACTATTATGCCTCTTCATTTGTATGAGATGTATGTGAGATGCATGTATGCCTCCTCATTTGTGGGTTTTTTTCTT
Organism: Hemerocallis citrina; assembly: GCA_017893485.1. Taxonomy (NCBI): domain Eukaryota; kingdom Viridiplantae; phylum Streptophyta; class Magnoliopsida; order Asparagales; family Asphodelaceae; genus Hemerocallis; species Hemerocallis citrina. Next base: position 217,573,763 of record CM030365.1, read on the forward strand.
GTTCTTTTTTGCTCTGATGTTAACTGGAATGATATGCCTCTTCATTTCTGGGGGGTTTCCTTGTTCTTTTTTGCGCTGATGTTAACTAGAATGCTATAAATATTCATTTGTGTGGTTATTCCTCGTTCTTTTTTGCTCTGATGTTAACTGGAATGCTATGATTATTCATTTTTTGCTCTGATGTTAACTGGAATGATATGCTGATTCATTTGTAGGGTTTTTCCTTGTTCTTTTTTGCTCTGATGTTAACTGGAATGCTATAAATATTTATTTGTGGGGTTATTCATTGTTCTTTTTGCTCTGATGTTAACTGGAATGCTATGACTTATTCATTTTTCGCTCTGATGTTAACTGGAATGTTAACATCCTGGAAAAAAAAATTGTCTGTCAGTTGACAGTAAGTCGTGGCTTAGAAAAATAACTTCGATTACAACATAAAATGAGTTTGACAAAGAGTTGCCTGGAAACAACATAAACACAACTTAGAATTCTAACAAACAACATAAACAAAGCTCAATAAGCCTGGAAACAACATAAACAGAGCTCAATCAACCTGGAAACAAAATGAACATAGCTCCAATTGCACATAAACAACATTAAAAAAGACATAAGTATTATGGAAACAACATAAACAGAGTTGTTGCTGCTCATAAACAACATAAAAAGAGCTCAAATGGCCTGGAAACAACATAAACATAGCTCATAATGCGCTGAAACAAGAAAAAAAGAGCTTAATCAGCCTAGTAACAACATATACTTGTCTCAAAATGCTCATAAACAACAAAAAAAGAGCTCAGACCTTAATCAGCCTAGAAACAACATAAACAGAGCTCAAAATATCAGAAACAACATAAACAGAGCTCAATCAGCATGGAAACAAAATGAACATAGATTTGTATTGCTCATAAACAACATAATCAGAGGTCATTTATAATGGAAACAACATAAACACTGGAAACAACATGTATTTATTTACATAATCAGAGATCCATCAATCCTTGAAGATTTTAAATAGAAATAATTACAACTTACGCATTGAACAAAGCTAAGCTAGCTACTGTTATAAATCTTCCGCTTTCTTCAGTGAGTGCATGTACCAAGATAGCCCTTTCATTCTGGATCAGACATTTCCACCAGGGACCAACTGCATAACCAAACACATATACATACATGAGTAATTAAATAGACATAAATAGTCAATATAAAAGGTTTAGAATAATCACATAGCCAACATGATTAGCGAAGGAGGAAGTGTTCGAAAAGTTAATTAAACTAATCTGGAGGTTCTAATAAGATGCAATGGACTGCAACAAGGGGATTTTCTAGGTAAACATAGGCAGAAATATACTCTTATGGTAGTTAAGAAGTCGTTTTAACGCTAATTAATGATCAACACCATGCATATTCATCTTTACATCTAAAAGATCTACATAATCGAAGATACTGCAATCTTCTTATAGTTGGTAAATGAAATTATAAATTAGAGGATTTTGTTTAGTTGTTGGGCCAATTAAATATAGAACCTTAAATATGAGTTTTTTTTTGGAATAAAAAGTTAATTTAATCTCAGATTGAATGGTTAAACTAATAGAATATGGTGCTTTCAGGAGTATGGCTAAAGAAGATCACTGCCTGGAATTGAAATGAAAGGAACAAAAGTTTAGCGAACAACAACATTAAAGAAAGATAAGAGAGCAAGGGTAACAAGTGGTACACCTCATCCCTTCTTAAAACTAACCTGATATTTTTTCGTGCATCATGCTTAAGAATCAAACTGAACCTAAAAGCCCACATATATTATGAATGATTTGAGAATAATAACTTCAGTTAGTGTACTGAAAAGAGACAGAAAATTACCAATCTAAGAGCACGCTACATTCATAGCACTTGTTGAATCTAATACCTTCATCTTATATGATTGATTAATTGATGAACACATATAGGAGAACAGCAAAAGTGTGGAGCTATTTGGTTGGCAATCGCATCATCAATACATAAAAACATGAATAGGTGCATTAGATAAATAAACACTATGACAAGGATCACTTATAATAGTAATATTGTTCCCGTTCAGCAATATCTGATCTAGCTTGGTAACTCGGCGTCCTTCAGCTGTAACTTCACTGAAACAGGAACCAAACACTCTTAAAAACAAAGGCCAATAAAAAAATAAAATGATGTGCAATTGAACCTTCAACTAGATGACCATAAGTTCAAAGACAGATCAACCATTAACCAAGTAAAAGGCTCCAGTTAAAATAAGAAGAGAGGGCAAAGAAGCTTTATGCATACCTTGATTTGAACTTTTGATTTCCCCATAACTTTCACTACTTCACCAACACTTCCTGTATGAGGTATTCATGTATCACTTTTCTGTCCATCCAAGTTTTCTATGCATCACTCTTAAACGCTAACATATAGCAATAAGAAATCAACCTGAAATCAAAATTAAATAGAGCTCAATTAGCCTGGAAACAACAAAATTTTTATTTAAAAAATATAGTAGGCTCAGAACACAAAATATCGAAAGAGACGTCGGGATGTCGGGAAGAAAGGGTTGAATGTGTAGTGAAATCCAGTAAATGTTCTCCAACACTAAGGCAAATGTCAGTATTTGGGCGGAATATATCCCAGCCATAGATAAGAGATCCTACGGCTGAGAACTTTTGCACACGATAAGGGCCTCTTCTCACCATCTCATAATAGACATACTCATGTATATATATAAAGTCAATAAAACTAGTAGGCTCAGAACACACTATTCTCACTAGGGTTGCCTTGGGGTGTCGTGCCAACTAGAATATGACGGATAAATAATCAAGCTTAAATACAACAAGCTGAAAAAATTATTTAGATCATAAAGTGTTTCGCATCACTGCCTACACCAACACACCGAAGGAGAGAATCAAACCCCAAAAGGCTTAAATGAGTATCCAAATTATACGCATCCAACCATTACAAAAATATAGTGATACGTTCAATCATTGTGTGTCATCACTGCCCAAAAATCAGATGAATTGGGCTGGACTCAGATCACTTAAATGTAAGCTAAGTGTTGAGGGCATTAGGGATTCCACAACATTCATTCATTTCTTCCCCATCTTCTCTCCCGCTCATTCCCCGAATTCTATTCAACTTTGCATAATTATCATGGCACACAACCAAATATGCTTCAAAACAATAATTTCAATCCCTAAAAATAAATAACCAACTTAAATCAAAATGTGACTCATCATTGCCTACACACACAACCAAAAGAAAATGCAAGAAATTGAACAGAAATCATAAAAGCATGTATGAGAATCAAACACTTCCCTCCGAAATCTGAGCCTGTAATGGCAGTCGAGGACAGAGGGCGTCAAGCGTCAGCCAAACCCACTGCGATAAGGGGTTTTGATATGCACAAAATGCCCCCAAATTGAAGACAGATCTCATGAGCTTAGGGTTTCGATTTGGGTTTTCTAATTTGAGATCGGAGATGAAAGAAATGAGATGGTGAGCATACATATTTTCAATATTTGAGATATAGGATCTCGATTTGGGGGCTATGGTTTCTCTTCAAATCGCTCAAGAATTGGAACCCTAATCACGATTTGGGTTTGTCGTCGAAGAGAGAGAGAACCCTACTGAGAGTAGAAATTGAAACCCTAATCTCGATTTGGGCTTTTCATCGTAGAGAGAGAGAGGGAGAGAAAACCCATTGAGAGTAGAATTCGAAACCCTAGTCGCGATTTTGATTTGTCATTGAAGAGAGAGGCAGAACCCACTAAGAGTATAAATCGAAATCGTAACAGCAATTTGGGTTTCTCCTTGAAGAGAGAGAGAGAAAAAGAACAGTTTGTCGTCGAGGAGAGAGAGAACAGCTCACGATAAGAAGTAGGGTTTTGTCGACAAAGAAAGAGACAGAGCGGGAGGGAGAGAACAAAGAAGTAGGGTTTTCTCGATAACGAAAGAGACAGAGCAGGAGGGAGAAGGAATGAGCTGAGCGAGAAAGAAGTAGGGGATATGAAATTGACCATTTTGCCCATCAACTACTCAGTCGCTGTTAGGGATCAAATCTGAGCCCTTTGATCGCGATCAAACGCGATCGGACGGCTAAGAACTTCAGCTCACGATAAGAAGTTGAGCTCACCATCTCATAATAGACTCTCTCTCTCTCTCTCTCTCTCTCTTTCTCTCTCTCTCTCTCTCTCTCTCTCTATATATATATATATATATATATATATATATATATATATATATATATATATATATATATATATATATATATATATATATATGCCCTTAGAAATTATGGGGTGTTACAGAAGTAGCAGCTCTCGCAGGCCCCCTCATCGGAGGAGGTCAATATCGAGAGGGTGAGTACATAGGTGGTTGACCCCGGCTTAGCGATGGAGGGGAACACTATCGAGGTGACAAGAGGTCCAGAGCTCGTGGATGTCGGGACCCAGAAGGAGAGCCCCCTAACACCGGTAAAGGCGGAGGAAGAATGTGAAGAGAGTTATAGCATCCTGAGCCGTGACGAGGGTGATGTCGCAGGAACCTCTTCTGTGCGAGGAGCGAGAGTCACGGCCTTGGGCGACATCCTGAGCACTCTGCCTCCTCGCGGTCGTTGTCCTTCCAAGATGAGGCGGCAGAACCTCTCCCCTGACAAGGAGCAGGTGCCGATGCCCTACCAGGATAATTCGAGGGGCTGTGTATCTTCTCAGGTTTATCCGAAGGACTTGCAGTATCTAGTTCAGTTCGGGATTCCCCTGTCTTCGTCGAACAGGCTAAAAATGGAAGCTGATGAGCGCAAAATATCCTATTGGAGATTGACCTTGCCATTATTCAGGAAAAGTTTCTTATACTCACAGAGTACACTTTGATACTCCTGAAACCGGGCCTTCGTCCCACCGATCAGCTAGGGGAGAGGTTTTGTATATTCCCTTTGGATGCTTTTGCCTTGAGCCTGCGTCTGCCCATCCACCCGTTTATCAAGCAAGTTCTCTGATGGGCAGGGAAAAGGCCCAATGTAGTATGCACCGAACTCGTCGAAGCAGTTGACGAGTTTCATCATGCTCAGCCAGAGGAAAGGCGTCCATCTGAGCTTTAGGTACTTCTGAGTGAGTTTGGGACTGAGCGAACTTCTGAAAAGCTCTTACTGGTGGTATATTGCCCCCCGAGACAAGTTGAAAAAAAAAATGATTTGGACGTGCGTGGTGCACAACCATCTCGACTCCGTAAAGGATTGGATGAAGAAGTACTTTATTGTTTATAGTCCGGAGCTCTGGGACATACCGAACTCATGGTCGTACGGGTAGGCTCCAAAGGAGCCCTTGAAGCTCAAATAGCTCTCCAAAGAGGAGAATATGGAGTTTGGCAAGCTATTTGACGATAATCTGAGCATCGACTGGTCCAGGGTGACAGACATGTCGCTGGCGGTCAGCGAGTTGAGTCCTTATGTCCCTGGTGAGTCTCTTCCTATTGTATTTTTCTGTGGTCATCTGTCCGAGACTTGGTTCTGACATGCTTCTTTTGCAGCCTCGAAAGATGATGACATTGATGCCCTCCTGGGTGTTCCGGTGGCACAGCGAGCGGCTTAGGATAAGGGGAAGATGGAGATGTCGCCGGGTGTTGGAGGGTCCCCGAATGGGCGTCCAATGAAGGAGAAGGATACGAGGGCCCTTGATATCCGGGACCAAGAGGACTCTTCCGGGGGCAGAGCCGAGTGAGAGATCTCTATGAGCCCAAGAACTGATGGAGTCTCCCGTGTCGCCGATCCACCCATTCCGGGAGGAGGTCATCCCTGATAAGGCTTGGAAGACCTTCACTCCCTATTTTGCAGTTAAAGCTTGTCTACTCCATTATGGAGTCTCGGATGGCCGATGAGGTGGTGAACAATCTTGCACCTCCGATGGATATGAAGGCCTTTGCGAATGAAACATTCAGCTCAGCATACCTTCGGTACTCTCAGCACTCGGTGGCGGTAAGTGCTCGTTCTGGAGCGTCTGTATCCCTTGGTTGGTATCTCACTATTTTCTTTCCTATTTCAGGACACACTTTAAGGGAGCAAGCTAATGCAGCAGTATGAGTGTAACACCCCGCAAAATTGAGTTATGACAGTTTTGCCCACGGGTGTTACGCACATATATTTTGTATTGTTACGAGTAATATCCGTAATGTGTTTTAATATAAATGTCCTATGTATTTATGCATTTCAATTATTTATACATTTTTCATCTTCTCAGAATTCGTTTTTATCCTATTCTAAGCCAACTTAAACATTTATTTTAATCTTTGTGTGTTTTACGTGTATTGCACGTGTTTTCAACACACGTGTCGATTACGTATATTCTACCATTACATGAAATATCTGTAACGTTGTTGTCACGCCCCGCTTTCCAAAAATATGAAATACGAGCACGTAACATTGGCCCAGCAAATGACTAACGTCATCCATAAGCTATTTATCCGATTAACTCAACAGTATAATTAATACAGAACAATTGCGCAGGCAATAATAATAATCTCATGAACAATAATACTTGGAATGTAGCAATAAAAATATCCTAATACAATAATAATAATCCAACGTCTGGAAATAATAATAAAATTCGGGACATAAGCCGAAAACAATAATAATCCAATCCAAAATAATAACAAGTCTCAATACATTAAGTTTATTAAAGCAATAAGCAATTTAAAAGCAGTAGTCTTCAGAATGTTTGTTCTCCAATTCCAGCAGACAATTCTCCTTCATTACCTGCATACACTTCATCTAAAAAGTGGGAAAAAATTGTCCTTAGAGCAAGTCATGGACAACAAGTAGAGAAAGCAGGGAACAATGGAATAACGGTATAACAATGAATCAATGGATTAATAAGAATCAACAATATGGGACAATAATCATGATAGTCGATGCAACGGCTATAAACAATGATGCAATATTCGGTAACGGTAATCAATGATCAGTAACGGTAACACTTAGCCAATATTCGATATCAATAGGAACAATGATGAACAATATGCAGTGTCGGTGATGTGTCAATCCTTATGTCTATTAATCATTTTAACTCCTAACTAATGCACGTACTACTATGTCCCATGTGTGTCATACCACAGGTTCGATGCATACAATCAATTTCGTTTAGACTATAGTGGTAGATTTTATAGTTCATATACTGGGTATGATGACGATAATGGTAATAATACTGGACATGTATAATTTTTTACACGATACCGATAACGGTAATAATCACTGGCCATCATCTGAGTACAGTTCTCATATCATCAACTACTCTAGTCAATTCCTTAAACTCTGGCTTCAACACGGTTCCAACGCATATTTACGGTTCAAATTCCGAGAACGGTAGCTAGGTCAAATACATGGTTCTTTACAGGTTTTATGTTTAGGCAGAATTTCGACATCTTGTTGTTTTAATTTTTGAATCAGCAAAAACTCAATATTAAATTTAGTAAAATATTTCCTGGACTCCTAAACATGTTAAGAAACAATTTGGAAATTTTTAGATTAAAATTTTATCATTTGATCAGCCTATTTACCGTTTAAGCATGAAGGGTACGAGAATCTGAAAATCTGAAAGTAAAAATACAGCTGTAGTAAAACGGGCATAACTTTTGCTACAAAACTCGGAATTCAAAAATGCAAGATGATCTGGAAACTAGAAAGGTAAGGCTACAATTCATTTTAAGAAAGTATTTCATTTTGAGGTCGTTTACTGGTTCAAAAACAGCAGTCAATATTCAGGTCAGCAAGCATATACAGTTTTTAGGGTATATTTCTTGAAAATAAATTAATTAAACATGATGGATATCGATTCTTTAGTCAATAAATTGTGTAATCAGAATGATGGGTGTCAAAACATGATAAATAAAAATTAGAACACGTACATATACAAGTCTAACATCACTCAATCATTAAACAATCAAACAACATACAACTTAACAATTGTCTCTAGAATTATTTATTTGTGTCGTGACTATATGTGTAACCCTATTATCAATACTATATGATGTATGCAAGATTTAATATTTTTGGAGTCAAACTGGCACGATGTCAAGAATATTGCGGTTAGCTCGTGTAAACCCTCAATAGACCCAACAAAAAAATAATAACAAAGAGATCTACTTGCAAGAATTTCAATGAAACTTAAATTTGATACAATTAGAAATTCAAGAGGACGGTGACTTGCCTTATAACTGGTCAAAACAATTACAAAGAATAACGGGATAAGAATCTCGAAGCAATGAACCCACGAACTAGCAAATCCACAAAATAGCATGTGCGATATACGTGCAATAAAGAGTCAAATCAACACAGCATCCAAAGAGACAAAGCAACTCAGCACACAAAGAGACAACAACGACTGCAACAGCTATAACCACAGCCAAGGGGACCGGTGGCGTCGCTGGCCAAGGGCGACAAGGGGTGGCGACTGGAGTCGACGTCGACGAGGTGGTGACGGCGGCGTCGCGGTGGCGGCACGACGGAACAGGGAGGAGGAAGAACAGGGTTTGGGTTTTGTTGGTCATCGACGAGAGCGGAAGGGAGGAGGAGCAGGGGGGTTTGTTGTGTTGGTGTGCTGGCGACGTTAGGGGAGGGTCGCTGGAGGTGTGGCGACGGGAGGGAGGTCGCCGGAGCATGGGGGTGGCCGGAGCTGGCCGGGGAAGACGACGGGAAGGGGTTTCGGTGGGTTTGGGCGGGAAACAGTGGATAGAGAGGAGAGAGAATAGGCGGTTAGGTTTCAACATTGTGCAATTTCTAGGGTTTGCGTTAGGGTTGTATTTATAGGGTACAATTTGGGTACTGGGTTAGTGGTTTATGGTTCAATAAAAGCGGTTTTGGGTCAAGAACAAAAGAAACTGGGTTTAGGGTTCAATTAGAGATGGATCCAAATCAATGGGGTTCAAATAAAAAAATACCCACAATAAAAAAAAGAAAAATTGGATTAACAAGAAAATAATTCACCAAGAAAATCAAAGAGTTTCATGAACAAGAATTTAAATCCAAATAAATAAATAAATAATACAAATGAATTGAGTATAAACTGGGCTTGAAAATAAGTTGGAATTCGCCAAGAAAACTAAGTCTAGTACAATAACAAAATAATTCAATAAATAAATTTTAATTAAATAATCAAGAAATGACAATTAATTATTATAATAATAAAATTATACAATAAAATAATATTCGGGTTTAACAATTTACTAAAATGACCCTATATATATATATATATAATTTGGACTCAAATACAAATAGTTGATCAATAAAATCTAGAAAATAAGATCAAAACACATCATTATTTGAAATGAATAAATTTTCGATTATAAAAACACTTTAATATAAAATCCAAAATGATTTTAACAAATAATGAATTAATAATATCGAATTACAGAAAATATTCAGAAATATCTGCAGGAATGGGGGTTACAGTTGTTAATATAAATATTTTTACGTATGTTATATTTTGATTGTTTATAAATATTTTTCTGTTGCTCAAATCTATTTTTGTATTTGAATACTTATTTATATGTGCGACGCACGTGTTTTCTATGCACGTGTTGATTATATTTTTTTTGCACGAACTTTGGACGTAATTTTGTGCACGTGTCGATTAATGAAGTTCTCTTTAGTCATGAAAATTTTCCTCTCTTTTTACAAGTCACTAGTGTATAGTTAATTTTAATAAAAACCAACTAGGCTTAAATCTATATTTTGTAACATACTAAAACTATTATAAAGTAAATCCCCTAATTTCTAGGTGTGCATTCAACGTGCATGAACTCTTCTTTAAAAATTAGATAGACTATTACACATTACAATATGTAACATACACACCTAATTTAATTAAAAACTAATAATAAAATTGCATGAAGGAGTGTGCACATGGGATGCACGTGCACGTGCACTGCATGCCAAACAAAGAAACCGGCTGCACTTTTTGGAGTGGTGGAGTGAGTGGGTAGTTAGATTGGATTAGTAGGAAGTTAATTAAACCCCATTAATTTAATCCCTTTAAAATCCCTTAGCTCTTAAATAGGGGAACGAAAAAAAATAAAAAAAAAATCAAAAAAATTGTGCTCTTGTTGTTGGTTGCTTTAGAATTTTTTGGAGCTTGGGTCATTTTGGGGAGTGAGCTATGAAGTTTTTTGCTAGGAATCCTCATTTTAAGGTGGGTGCTTCTTTTGCTTTCTAATCACCCCGTAGAATTCATGTTTAGGTGAAAGTGTTTGAAATGACAATTGGATAATGTGTATGTATTCTTTAGTTTCTAAATCCTTCTATGTGATGCCTGTTAGATTGTCATGGGTAATCTAGAGTTTTTGGTGATGCCTGCTACGAGTCCCGATATTCTTTATAGTGTTGGGTTGATTAGCACGAACATGGAACATCCTACTCAATTCATCTTTAAGCTGCAGAGAGGATCTTGCGATATGTCAAAGGAATTATGGATTATGGTATGTTATATAATTATAATTCTAGTGATTATCCTTCACTTGTTGGTTATACAGATAGTGATTGGGCAGGTGAATCGGAACAGTATGTCGCAATGTGTTCTTATTGGGGTATATTGCATTTACATGAAAAGTAAGAAGTTTTTGCTCTATCTATAGCAAAAGCAGAATATAGTGAAGCATCATTGTGTGCTACTCAAGCAATTTGGCTAAGGAGGTTATTGAAAGAACTTGGGTAGTCCTTAGAAGGCTCGTTAGAGATTTATTGTCACGCCCTGCTTCCTCAAAATACGAAATTACGGGCACAATCAAGACACAACGAATGATATAAGTATTCCAACTTACATAATTCATAAGACGTACATATATAATCTCAACAAGTATAAAAAAACACGTCCACATAGGCAATAAAAGAATCACATGAATAATAATTGGAATAAAATAATCTTCAAAAATAACCATCATCTTGAAGTACCTAAACTTCGGGTCAAAATGTCTAGGAATACAATATAGTGAAATGAATATAAACCGATAACCAGTTTTCTATGACTGACCATATAAAATAGCAACTATAATGAAATAAAATAATATAGCAATTCCATTGCGGCCAGCTAGAAGGTCTGCTCATCGAGTCCTTATGGTATTTCACTATCGGTACTTGCATAAACATTATCGCAGGGGGGGGGGGGATCCGTTAGACCAAGTTTCCAACAGTACATTATAGAAGAAAGCAAGGAAAAGCAATACGAACATTGGGATGATATGATCATGTACAATACAAGTAATGACGGTAAGATAAAACAATCATATCTGAGAGGTATAATCAATCGATATGCAGTAGTCAATATATAATAGTCGACTGCAGGATCAATAGTAGATAACCAATAATGCAAGTGTCGATGCTCAGTGTCAATCTTAGGTCTATCAGCCTTTTATTAACATATCTAATTAACGTAATCTTGTGTCCCATACCACAGGTTCAGATGCGTAACAATCAAGTGAACGTTTGGACTTAAGTGGTGAAGTCTACAAGATTATGTACTCGGATCATTCTTAACAATGACGATAATGGCCTTCCAATAATGATAAACAATAATCGGTAAACAATAAACGATGAACAATGATCAGTAACAATAATGCAGAAAACACGGGGCTCCTTTCGAGTAAACTCTCCTATATTTTTCACTATTAAGTTGTAACTTTTATTACCTCAGCTTATCAATCTTTTATCATGACACTACTTTGGATATTGGACTCTAAAGGTGGCCCCCACAGATTTTAGAGGTGGCCCCACAAATTCTAGAGCGGCTCCCGCCGATACCTTCGATGTGACACTTAGTTCTACGTGGCACTTAGTTCCATATGACACATAGTTTTGGCATTCAAAATAATAACAATAACTATGATAATGATGCATGTTACGATAGAAACAATACGGTAATCAGGACAAGTATCAAAAATTGATGCGATACATGGTATAAAGACAAGATGGCAGTCAAGATGGTTTCGAATGATAGGTGCAAATGCATGATATGAAATTGTTCTATCAATCCACTATATTAGTACAATTCATTAAGCATAAATAATAATGTACGTATAGTTCAAGAACACAAAATACAATTCTATATAGCAATACATGATAGAACTAAAACTCACTTTTCCGCTGCTACAAGAGAGCAAAATCGATTATGTCAGAGGTTCTATAAAGTAGACTCTCATATGAATCCAACGCTTACTTACTCGACACATTCTAAGATTAGTAGCTATGTCTATCAGTCAATTCTTTACAAATAAAATGTTCAAGCATCAATATAGGGTTAAATTCATCATGCAAATAAAATGTTCAAGCATCAATATAGGGTTAAATTTACCATGTCTATAACTCCACAAAAGTTCATTAATAAATTTCCACAAAAATCCTAATATGGTTCTTGACGATGTCTATTAGTATACAATATTTCATTACCTCAGAATTTCACCAATGAATTGCTACTTTGACTAGTTTACTGGGCCGATACATCTTAAACAAAAAATCTAGAAAATTAGACATTACAATACTAAAACTTAAAGTATCTCACAATCGGCAAGTCAGTTTGTGAATTTGAAAAAATAATATAGATTCTACACTAAGAGCGCTACAAGATACACATATAAACTCTCATTTTGGTTACGGGCACTTGGTCCAAATCTCTGCACAAAATCAGACAGACGACAGAGCAGAAAATCTACTACTTTGTTTTAAAACCTCGATTCACAAAAATAGGATTTATAGTCAAAAGTGCATTCATGTTTCTATTTAGTAATCAAATTGAATTTATATCAAGTACATGTCTAAGAGAATCATGATCCATAACGTTAAGTTAAAAATTATAACATGCGATAAAAGTACCAGTCAAAATAAATATTTTCTAAAATAATTTCACATCATGATATTCATATAACTTGGTGATAATAATCGTGCATGCAAGGTTTTACAGGGACCTCTACAAACATCAAAATAAGAGGTAATCCATAGGGAAACAAATTAATGGTTCAAGAGTTTAGTACATTCATATGACACGAAAGAGACTATGAATTGGATTTTGACTTGATAATTCGGTAGAGAAAATCAACAAAAGAAAAGAGACTACTTGCTAGGAGTTCAATCAAACGCTTGCCTCCTACGACAATTACAACAGGAAAAGAACGACGGGCAGAAGACAAAGCAAATCAGCAACAATTCAGCAATGTGACAGTGACAACGGCAGCGAACGACAACAACTACGACAGCGACGACGATAACAATGGCAGCAAGGTTGAGTAGAGGTCAGGATGGAGGAGATGGCTATGGAGATGGTGTTGTGGGCTGATGGAGTTTCATGGCGGGTGGAGTTTGGGTATTGGAAATGAAGAAGGTGGAGTTGTTGTTTGTGATTGTGTTCGGGTCAATGGCAGGAAGGAGATGATGAAGTTGTTGTTCGAGTGCAAGGGGGCTAATGGGCGCTGGTTGCTTGGGTATGGTTTAGATGGAGGTGAGAGAGGCAGTGGGTGTTGCTGCTGAAGGAGTTGGTTGCCGGTTGAATTCATGAAAGCGGACGACAGCAACTTCAAACGCCGCATCTCTTTGCTATCTTCGCCTTATGGGTATTATTCGGATCGTTTCGACCCAACCTACTTATCCACATTTTGAAAGAGGACGAAATTGTTGGGTTGTGGCAGAGGTCGGCGACAAGAGGAGGTAAGGGGGAGGGAGAAAACGAAGAGGAATCGAGTGGTGGTGGAGAAGGGGAAAGGAGAAAGAAAGAGGAAGAGGAAGAGGAAGTTGTTGTTTTTGTTTTTATTTTTATTTTTGCCTTTTCTACTTCAACCTTTTCAATACTTTTTTAACATCTTGGCACATTGTGTTTTGCTGGGTGGATAACAGTGAAAATCTTATTCAGATATGAAAAACATGTGTTGCAACGATAACATCATCAACGATAATCATTACTAACTCTTTCTCATCATCGATCCTTACTAACTCTCCTAATCATCGACGATTATTACAACTTATTGTCTTCTATATTTTTGCAACTACAATTGCTATAATTCAACTAAAATGTTTATAAAAAAAAATTTCGACTAAAATCAAATAGTACTTGAATTGCATTAGTGACAACTAATGAAACAAATACCAATACAACGACCATGTATAAGGGGTTCAATGTGCTTATCCTTAAGGTTGTGACTAAAATAAGAGCCCATAATCGTAATACGTATGCCATAAAAACAAGACAAATTGAAAAAGAAATGATAAATTTTAAAATTACATGAATCATCTCATGCAAAACAGAACTTACCAAAATGGATTTTCGACAATTTACCCTGGTGGGCCATATCATGAATTCATCATAGCCTATTTTAAAAAAAAAAAAAAATGAAAAAAGGGAAATCGTTATAGCTTCTTCTCCTCCATTTCTTCCTCAAAATCGCACAATCCGATTGGAAGATTCCAGATTCCGAATCCCACTTCCCTTTCATCTTCCCCAAATCGAAACTCAAAAAATTAAAACCCTAATTTCGCACCATTCCCAACTCCAGGGTTTGACCGAATCGATCGAACAAGTCAACAAAATCCCTATCGCCGATCATGCCGTCCGATCTCTCTCCGATCCTCGATCTGGTTTGCTGGAGATTCTCGTTGCGTTGCGATCTCAAGTGACGAGAGCTGGTTCTTCTTTGATACTCGATGAGGATTGCGGGGTTTCTCCTCGGCAGCACGAATCTTGATGCGTACTCGCCGCCGTTATGGGTGACGGCGATTGCCGGTGTGTTTGCAGCCGTCAGTCTCTCGCTGTCGATGTACCTCTTGTTGCAGCATCTGTCGGCTTACAAAGACCCGGAGGTTTGGTGGTTGCTTTTGAGTGGAATTTGGTTAAAAAGGTTATATTTTGGGGTTAAATGTTTTGTGTTTGTGCGCGCGTGCTGGTGTGAATTGCAGGAGCAGAAGTTTTTGATTGGTGTGATATTGATGGTCCCGTGCTACGCGATTGAGTCGGTATGGTTTATTTATGTTTCTTGAAGTGATTGCAATTTTAAGTAGAGTATGATTGTATTTATTTCATTGGAATAGCAAATGTTTAGTGATAATCTTTGTTGAATTCAGTGAGAACTCATAATGATGTCTTAACAACATTTGATATAATTGGACGAGAAACTACAATTTTATCACTCAAATTTGAAATGGTCATACTCTATATGCTTGTGCGAATTAGTTTTTTTTAGAACAACCCTTGCTTTAAACTGAAGATTTACACTAAATAGCCTTATTCATGACTCAAACTCCCCATTTTTTTCATAGCTTTATGGTATGGTTGCTTCATCTATTTTGCCATGGGGAGTTGTATTGAGATATCACTCCATCAAATTGCTCTTTTCAATGATAAAGAATCCCGCTGGCTGTATTATCTCTTACTTTTGTGCTTTTCATGGTAAACTTGCCTTGCGGGTTCTAGTATAGTTGTCATCTTTAAAGGACTTCATTGCATTGTTTCCATGATTCAAGTCCTACTCTTACTTGTCAAAAGTATGTTTCGTACGAAGATGCAAAAGGAGTCATGATTGATTATTTTATTATCTGATTTCAACAATAAATTAAAGTAGTTGGTAAATATTGTTGTTTGAATCGAGCTAGCAAATTTGGGGGACAAGAAATTTTTGATGTGTTTTTTTATATCAATGACGTAATGAACAATAAATGCAGAGTATTCTAGTACCATTAACCAGCGACTTCTCATATATCCCTATTTCCATAATTGCATGTTCTAGGTTATGAAAGAATGATGTAATAACAGAATCCTTTTTTGATGTCTGTGTCAAAAAGATATTTTTGACATGTCTGAAAGTTATTTAACATAAATCCTTTTTAGATATTTTGGAAAGTTTATTTGATGACGTAGGGTTAATTACTGAAGTACTCCTAAATCCTTTTTTTAACTAAATTTTTTTATCCAGTGATTTGTATCTGCTTTCACGTGGAAAGTTTCATAACAAATCTGCTGTGTCATTTGCTCATTTCTTCATGTAGGCATTTGTATGTCCATCCTTGATTTTATTCTGCTTTTAAATGTGATGCTGACATTGATTCTGCAAATTATCCCATAATCAAATGGAATACTTATTTTTTATCTTCTGTTTGTAGTATGCATCATTGGTCAATCCATCGATAAGTGCCACTTGTGGTATTCTCCGCGATTGCTATGAGTCCTTCGCTATGTATTGTTTTGGAAGATATCTTGTAGCTTGCTTGGGTATGCCTCTTTTGATATTTGCTATTATTGTTTTGCCCTTTGTTATTTGAACAATTATTGTTTTTTAATTGCTTTGTATGCTAAGTTAACCTTTTCCCCCATCCTTACTCCAATAGAATGTCTGCATGATTACTACATTAACTGCATCATTCCTTTAGAATTAAACTTTATCAACATAGTCTGGCTCATGGTGTCTCTCAATACCCTCTGGAGTCGGTTCTTGGAGTCGGTTCTTTTGGTATAGCTCATTGTTATATATTCTTTTTTTTGTTCAATTCCCTCTGTTGTCTGTAATTGATGTGTAATTGACGTGCCAGCTTCTGAAGTCGTCCATGCTTTCACTTTTCTGCTTGTTATTAAAATATGGCCTTCTCATTTTGTTTTATATGTCTCTCTAAAATTATAAGTACAGAGTATGGTTGTGTAGCTGCATGGCATTTAGTCATGTGGCTAGTTTCTTCTATTTATAACTGAATAATTGAGTGGTATGTAGCTAGCTAGCAATCATAACGATTAATCTAATGATCCAACTATCATAGTAAATAATGACCACTCATTTATAATCTTTTTAAATGAAAATTTATATATTTTACTTTTTTAAGATTCTCAAGGATAGAGTTTTAGTTATGACCAAGTCTTTTCATATCCCAAAGTAACTTAAAAGAAAAGCAGTGAGAACTTCCTTAAAGTATCAAATATATTCTTACTTTTGTTCATTCATAGTTGTCTTAGTTTAACCTGGTTTTCTCTTATTAGCCTCCCATCTCATATTCTTGTCATCCTCCCTCAACTTGAACCGAAACTCCATTTGCTCGACACGGTTCCCATGTGGATCTTATATTCTCATGAGAGTTGAAATAATTTATACTAGTGATTTGCACGTGCGATGCACGTTCTAATATTTTTTTTATAAAAGTAAATACTAAGACGTAAGCCTCGAACCTAAGATATCCCGTTACTTATCACATACTCTTTACAAATTATCTCTAGTGGCACCAACCTTTATTTTATATGAGTGACACTTTTGTAAATAATTATGTCATAAATAAATTTGAACTTTGAAGGTATTATGGTAACTAACAACAATTGAGTAAATGAATGGTTAGTATAACTCCCACTTGATTGTCTACAAATGACTGTTTGTTTACAAATGACAACCCCAACTCCCCGCTTTTCTCTAACTAGCAATTTACACCTGTGATGCACGTATTTATAAATATATTATTCTAAAGTAAAAATTTCTACGTTGTCTTGCATCGAACCTAAGACCTCCTTTATATTAGTTATGCACGTGCATTGCACGTTTTTGTTTGGTTACAATGTATGTGTTTGTTTGGTTACACAACCCCAACTCTCACATTAAAATATTAGAGATATGTTGTTTACAGATTAACTTATGGTGTTTTGCACACCTTCCATGATCGCTTCTTTTTGATATAGCTCAATGTTATGTGTTCTTCTTATTGTTGCATTCACCATATTTTCTTAATTGATACTAGTATATCCCCTGTGCAATTCTGCACAGATGAAAATAATTAAACAAATTTTAATAGACAATCAATCAATTAATGAAAAAAATATTAAAAAGAAAAGGAAAGTGGAAAAGGTAAACTACCTATAAGAAGTGGCTACTTCTGCAGTGAGATTTACATAAACCTAATAGAAACAAATCAAACATGATTAGCAAGAGCAGGGAAATAAAAGACCATCATCAACATGACGAAGTCGAAAAGAAGGGACAAAGATTGAAGTATTTGTATCCGATAACAATGAGAGAAGAACTAACGTTAAGATAGGTAGAATATAAACGAAGTAGAAACCGAGGTGCATATGATAATTTCTATATAATCCCTAGATCAAATAAATTCAAGATAGAATTATTCGCCTTCAGATCAGTGAGTCCGCGCACAATCAAGAAATCAAGAATCCAAGAAGAATCGAGAAGATGAAGGTGAACATCGGCCAGGGTGCGCACAACCCGACCCACGTGTACATCCTGACGGTAACACCTAGACTCAGACCCGCCTCATCTCGCACCCTCTCCAATGCTGCCATACACTCCTCTCTCACTCGTGTCTCCGCCATCATAGGCTGCCCCGACGTCCACCTCTCTGACACCCCCTCTCCACCTTTTTGTCCGCCTCAACCTCCCCGACGCCACCTCTCTTCTCCTCGTTGGCGCCAACCCCAACCTGCACAACTCCTCTAGGTAGACCGCACTCCAGGAATCTCTCTCCCTCTGCCGGCTTTGCCTCCTCTCCTTCCTCCGCCACAACCACCTCTTTGCCTATCAAATTTATCCTCCATGGAATTAAAATTTGTTTGGTTAAAACCCTTCACAAAGTACAGTGTATCAAAATTTATCAATTAATTATTGCAATCTCTTACCTTTCTCTATGCTATATATTCATCCATGATTTAGGAAATATATATCTCCATACTTTGGGTTTGACCTGCCGAAAATTAGTATGCTATGCTGACTCATAACCATTGATTTGCACAGTCATTTAATTTTTAACATCCAATAAATCAACACAAAATTCAACCTTTAAACTAACTCTCATAACATACATTATAAGAACCATGCCATTCAAAAAAACTTGAATTCCAAACTTGCAAGGTCAACTAAATTCCGTCCCTCATGTCAACCACCACCGCCATGCACAACAAAATTACAATATCTTGTAGTATATCAAATTTCATCAACTAATTATAACAATTTTCTTCATTTCTCTACGATCCGTTCCACCCGAGCAATATATATTCTTACATTTACATCTAAACAACCAAAAATGAGTATATCATTCATGTCGACTTATTACCACAAAATCACATGGTCATTTAATCTTATAATTGAACTTAAAATATAATCTTTAATAGCAACTGTGTTTCAAAACTCGAAATCTGAATATGAAATATCAGCCTGATGCCATCCTTGTATTCACCGCCACCGACATACACAACGAAAACACCTCACTTTCCACAATTCGATACACATCATATTGCACCTCCCTTAGGGTCTGTTTGGTTGGAGGGGAATGTAGGGAAGGGGAGGGGAGGGAAGAGTTTTTTTAATAGTTTTCTTGTTTGGTTCAATTTTTAGGAGGGGAGGGGAGGGAAATGGGGGGGGGGGTGCAACACCCCTCCTGAGCCAATTTTGGCTCCCCTCCAAAAGTGGGGGGATTTGGAGGGGAGAGAAAATTGGACTAATTTTTTAAAGTGTTTAGACTAAAATGTCCTTTAAAAAATCTAAATCCAAAAATCTTCTGAGAACCACACCTGCAGCTGTCATTACTTTCACCAGTTAGGAGATGATTCAGAGATTTCGGCATCAAGTTTTGCCACCCTAGTTCAAGTGAACAACTACCTGCTTCCAGTATCAGTACCACACTCACAGATCATGGTCAAGAGGAGAAAAACAGAACAATATCCGGCCATCATAGATCCACTTGATGAACTGAGTACATGCTGTTGGTCACTAATACGTTTTGTTCGTGATGCGTGTTGAATAGAGCAGAAATACAATTGTACTATTTTTTCATTAACCAGTAAAAGGGAAAAAGAAATTGTTACCATTTTAATCTTGAACTGATGAATAGCATGCAAGGCAAACAGTTAGTGCTTCGAGTGTCAGATTAAGAGAGTTGAATGAGTTCTTGATTACAATCGTTGCTAGTCTTGCAAGTTGCAACTGAGGCTGAAAATTACCATCAGATCTGTGAGAGCTTTAGGCAAACAGTAGGTGATCATCTAACTCTTATATGCAAAAGGGTATAAAAGTAATCTTATTATAAAATCCATTCCCTCCCCTTGTGAACCAAACAAGAAAATTATTATTTTCCCTCCCCTCCCCTCCTTTGAACCAAACAGAGTTTTCATTAAATCCCTCCCCTCCCTTTCCCTCCCCTCCCCTCCCCTCCCCTCCTTTGAACCAAACATGGCCTTAGCGTCAGCACCGAGTTCGGCTTGCAGGACCTCACCGCCACCTCCTCGAGGTCCACCCTTTCCATCGGCTCCAGATTAACACCTCACTTATTAGTACCCTCTCCTCGTCACTCTCCTCGTTCTTTCGAGACAACGCGAGCAATGAATAGAGGATGCAACGGCGGTGGTTGAGGATGTTGGTTGACTGCTTGGCGCGGTCGAGGTGGAAGGAGAGGTTGAGGAAGGCGAAGGGCAGGAAAGGTGGAGGGTGGAAGACGAATTGGGGATTTTGGTGGATGGGATTTGAGGATTTTGATGGAGGAGGAGATGAATTGGACGTTGGAATTGCAAAAGATTTTGGATTTGGGGGAGGGTTTTGAGAGTTGGGGAATCGGGGGGGGGGGGTGCGTTTGCGAGTGGGGGGGGCAGCGTTAAGGCGTGGTGGAGGGTTGGAGCGGTTGAGATGGAAGTGGAAGGGAGGTCGACGGTTGGGAAGGTTAACGATGTAGTTCGCCGGCTCCATAGGCGGACGCATTGTCGTTGAAGGCGGCGGTGGGGTGCATTAGCAAGGGGGATGACCACGTGGGAGAGGGTAGCGTCGGAGGCAAGGTGGAGGGTTGTGATGGCTTTTGCAAGTGGGTGTGGATGAGATTGTAATTAGTTAGGTTTAGGGGTTCTAATTTTATTTTTTATTTTTATGAAAACTTGCAGCACACACGTGTTAGTTTAAATGAGATCTTTCTACTTTTGCTCTCCTTGCTCTATTTCAAAATAAAGGAAGGGGAGAGGGGGTAGACCAATTTCCTTAATATATAGTTATAATTTGAGATAACTTCCAGAAAACATTGTATTCTTGTGTCAAATAAGCTCTGCTTTGCCATTTAGTTGTGAAATATGGAGTTAGTAAAATGGCGAATGTACTCTCATCTTCTTTCCTTCCTCCTCACCGTCTCTTGAAATTGTTCAAATAAACCCCCTCTTATTCTCTTCCGCTCTCTTCCTCTTCTCATCATCACGCCACCTCAATCCAAGGTCCATTCACATCTCCGCTCCCTTCTGGGCCTCATTTATCAAAACCCATCTCCTTCTCCTTCACCTTCACTTTCACTTGCACCTTCGCTACGTCCATTGTCTCTTGATTTCATCGTTATTCCTCAGTGAAAAGGCTAGGTTAATTAACTAGCAAGTAATCGACCCAATTTCACCAAACACGTGTTCATAATAGATATTGGTTGTTGTCACTAAAACCTGGCTCTGATACCATTTTGCAACGCCCCGAGTTCGACTCAGCTGCGCACGCGACTACACATGCGCGCGCACACGAAAAATAGATCCTAACAATAGCCCACTATAAGCTTGCCTCACAAAGGTGCTATAGCTTTCAGGTACTCTTTGATCACGGACAAACTAATATATACACACACATTTCCATATTTCTAGTCGATGTGAGATTAACAACAACCCACCACCACACACACAATTCCAATGCACATGCACGTGCAAAGCACACATACACAGTCATACACTTCTTCCTTTCCTCCTCCACGTCAGGAAAGAATCTGGGCCCACCTCAAACATGTGCAGCCACTCTTTTCTTCTCATTTCTTATATATAGCCTTATTTCCCATACAACCAAGTCCATAATCCACAACTATAG
Organism: Hemerocallis citrina; assembly: GCA_017893485.1. Lineage (NCBI taxonomy): Eukaryota > Viridiplantae > Streptophyta > Magnoliopsida > Asparagales > Asphodelaceae > Hemerocallis > Hemerocallis citrina. Next base: position 217,595,570 of record CM030365.1, read on the forward strand.
GCCCACTTAATATTCTGCGTGTACCTCCTCTTTAGGGTTATGTTCAGAACCTATCTCAACCCGTCAATTAATAAGGGTTTAGGCAAAGGATAGTTCAGGAATATTATGACTTAATTTATGTCTAACTTAACTAGTATGGAGTATTCACGACATTTTCTCTATTTTTTAATTGGGAGATAGTGGAATATGGTTTATTTGAACAGACTTGCGGTATGTGGGGGTTGTATACAAATACAGTGTTTTATGTGTAACAACATTGCTGTTTTAAGTTTATCATCATTCTTAGTTCATTGCCAACTAAAGAACAAGCATAAGCGACTAATAGGCCCAACAAATACCTAAGAATTGCATGTATTTCTCAATCGTCATGAATTAACTATATCACTGGAATATCTTCAAAAGCACAAAACCCCCAAGAGATCAACATCGTCATTGGTGTTCGTCAGGAAACTTTTTCAATGCTTTAGTTAATGTGCTTACAAAGAACTGTGGGATTCGAAGCATGAATTTTGCTATGATTGGTTGATTAAAGAACATGAGACAAGTACGGATATGAGGCATGATAAATTTGTCAAAAGTAAGACAAAGGGAAGAAGATACACCACCATAATAGTATATGTTATAACATGACTTATCACATTTGTGCGTACATTTAACCCAAATGACATTCAACAGTAAGGAGTTGCATTAAAAACAAGAAAAAGAAATCTCTAGTCTATAGAAAAGTAATATTAGTATCATAGTCTATATAAAATTACAATATACTAGAAGCTTCATAGTCATGACAATGATGATAAGGTCTACTAGTATAAACAAATGTGAAGAAGTGTTCGAAACTTGTTGAATATGTGCTCAATAATTTTTTAGCGAAGCATCTAAGAAGTGCTGAAAATATATGATTATGAATTAAAATTTACAAAAGGTGTGAGAATCAGACGTGTTCGCGAAGTTGTGGTGCCTGACTTGGGTATGGCTCCATAATTTAAAGCTCATCCTACATCAGTACTCAAGGAAATGCGGATGTAAATTGGAATCAACTAGAAAATTGCAGCCCTAATTTAGATATATAAAGCTAAATATCTAATGGAGGTGCATGGTTAAGATAAGTGGAAAGATTCTGAAGTTCTTCAAATTTTTTTTGGTACTATTCTGGAACTAGGGCTCATTATAGGAGTGAGAACAAATAAAAATGATGTATAAGGCCTGAAAATGATAGAGGATATTCCAAAGAAAATATTATCTCCACAATAGCTTTGCAGCATACCTAATTGTTTATTATGTTAAATTTTACGCAGAAAACCATAAGTTCTTCAGTTATCTAACACAGTGCCAATATAGCTTCGAAATCTGAATTGAGTTAAGGGTCGGGCTAGCAATGTGCCAACTGCCAAGCTTTGTTAGGATTTATATAGGTTGTCCAGGAGTAAGCCTATACTATGTTTCAATTTAGTCCAACTCCTACCTTTTCCCTATTGGGCTTGAAATGTAGCGCCAAGCATGAATGTTCAGTTATGCGCAAAAGGTAAACTTGGACGTTGGCTCGAGCTAGTTGTGAATTTTTCTTTCTGTATAGTATCTTTGTCTTTTAAAAAGAGCAACACATGTATGTAAAAGCTAAGCAATATTATTGTGTTAGACGAGGCCACTAATTGAAAAGTTTGTAAGTGCTTATCTCCAACTGCATTCAAGTGCGTGATAAAACTGGACATAAAACCTAATCTCTACATGTTTGTGTTTCCAATTGGAACAAAAACTATATTTATTTTTTCAATGTGTACATATAAATACATAAATATTAAGTGATATTTAGGCCTTCTGGGCCTAGATATTTGGGGCTGAATCTTCCCAGGTTGTTTCTGGTCGTCAAAAGTAAAGGCCAAAAGCACATTGTAAATTGGTAATAATTTGCTCAACCCCACTACTAGTCGGGGTAGGCCTTGTTGGATTTGATTGGGTTTGGGCCAATTGCTAGCCCTATTCAAAGGCCAGGAGTATGTCTTGATCATCTGAGGTAAGGGATGGATGAATATTGGAAGAGCTGTTTTATTAGCATCAGTTCCTTGTTGAATCTCAATGTTACAAATTTCATGTAAATATATGAAACTTTAAATCCCATGCTTTGCTTGTTATGGACAATTGTTAGCTAACTTGTACTATCTGGAGATACTTATGTTTGTTTGTCTCTTATCCATGTTGACTAGGTTGACAGCTTTCTTGCCAGTGATATGAGTTTATTGTTTTTACAATTTAGAAGTTCAAATTCAAGTTTTAGTTATTCTCCATTGTGCAACACCTATCCAGTCTGACTCGTATACTGTATTCTCATATTATGTGATTTTGCTCTTTATCTATATCTGCTTCTCTTATCCTCTCTTATCCTGCTTAGTTAATAATAATATATATTTTTTCTTTTCTCTACTAATTCTAAAAGGATATCTTCTCTCCAATTTAGGAGGCGAGGAGAGAACAATTGAGTTCATGAAGAGGGAGGGTGGTTCAAGTTCTAGTGCACCTCTACTGCTACATTCTGAAAAGGGTATTATAAAACATCCATTTCCAATGAAGTATTTCTTAAAGCCTTGGAGAATGGGTGAATGGTTTTACCTGGTTATAAAGTTTGGAATTGTTCAATATGTATGTCCAGTCTTTGTGATTGAATATTTTTAACATTTAATACATCATTGGCCTATTCAATATATTGGTTTTTTAATTTTTATAGATGATAATAAAGGCTCTTACTGCCATGTTAGCTGTGATTCTTGAAGCTTTTCGAGTATATTGCGAAGGAGAATTCAAGTGGAACTGTGGGTAAGATGAAAACTGAAAGCATTATGTGATTATATTTGTGTTCACCAATTTACTTGGACAACTAAATGAATTATATTTTTTAAAGGTTCGATCTTATTGGATGGTTTATTGCCATGATTCTCTTAGGATTTGCTTTTCATAAGTCGCATTACTATTATCTTAAATGCTCTATTTTAACTTGAATATATCTATATTGCATTGTAGGTCTTCATCCTATAGATTTTGTGTTTATTAAGCCAAAAGTAGCTTAGGTATAGATTAACATCCAATAATTGACAACTGTCAATTATCATTGATGTTTTTATAAGCTGATGTAGTTAAATGATAGCATTTCAGAAGTTTAAATGACTTCTCGTCATTCAAGGCTAATTATTTCAGTTTGCGGGCAATCAACTATAAACTTCACAGAGCCACACACGAGCAAGTGACCAGGTCTAAATAGAAAATCTTCTACAATCATTCTATAGCTTATGTTGAAGATTACTCTTTTTTTTAATAATAAAACCCATAAAATTGCATGTAGAATTCAGATGTTAAAATCGTTCTGCATAAACTATGAAAATACCTTAGTTGGCTGGAAAAGGGAGCTAGCTTCGCTCATGTGAGTTCACCAATTTCCTTAAAATTGGAGTAAGTCCAACCTAAGAGGTGAAATAACAAATTCGTTTATATGAAACCTCATTTGGCCCTAGGACAGTATATAGGTTGATAAGTGTTTTAGTATTCAAATTGATTAAATTCGATCCTTGTTTACCTTATTTGTAGGTATCCATACATGGCCGTGGTGCTCAATTTCAGTCAATCATGGGCATTGTACTGTCTAGTTCAGTTTTATACTGCCACCAAGGATGAATTGGCACAAATAAAACCATTGGCTAAATTTTTGGTCTTCAAATCTATTGTATTCCTGACTTGGTGGCAGGGTGTTGCAATTGCACTACTTTATACCTTTGGTTTGGTCAAAAGCCCTATAGCTCAAGGCTTACAATTCAAAACAGGTGTTCAAGACTTCATCATTTGTATTGAGGTATGCAATTATTTATTGGTTGGCCTCCTTTATTCATATTCCAGATGCATTTCCAATTTTATACTAATTTATTCAGTTTTTGATAGGTATTAGTATAGCGATAGAATTTCCACTGGCAATTTACTGCAAGTTTGGGAATGAAGTATTCTTTTATAGGTGTTGAAATATAGTATAGAGACATAAAAGAATACTTTATTTGATGCATATAACTTAATATACTGACTCCTATATATATGAGAGTACATAGAGTAATCTAAATCTAATTCAGATGTGGGACTATACTAAGACTACTTTAATACTCTCCCTCAAGCTGGTGCGTAGATATTGTTGAAGCCAAGATTGCTCATGAAAGTTTGAAAAAGCTTAGGAGGTAGTGTTTTAGTTAGGATATCAGCAAGTTGTTTACCGGACCGGACATATGAAAATGAAATAATCTTCCTTTTCCATTCATCTCGAATGACGTGACAGTCAACTTTGATATGTTTTGTGCGCTCATGAAATACAGGATTTTCAGAAATATGCATAGCAGCCTTGTTGTCATAGTAGAGAGGAACTGAAGATAATAGAGGGATTGCCAAGTCTCAATGAAGATTTTTGAGCCATAAAATTTTAGAAACCAAATGCCCAATGGCTCGGTATTCAGACTCTGCACTTAATTTGGCCACCACGAGAGATTTTCTCCAAAGAATACAATGTACCCACTAGTTAAGTGTCTATCATCAACCGATCCTGCCCAATCAGCACCAGAATATCCTCGTAAAGAAAGAATACCAAGCCAGAAAAGAAGCTCTTGCCCTGAGGCTTTCTTAAGATAGCAAAGAATGTGAATCACTACTTCCTAATGAGTGATGGTCGGTGCATGTATAAACTGGTTGATTCGACTAAGTGACTAACTGCAAAGGCAATATCTAGCCTAGTCATTAAGAGGTATATGAGTTGGCCAACCAGCCTGCGATATCGTCCTGGATCAGAGAACAATAATCCAGAGAACAATGTATCATTGGAGGACAACTTAATATTGGGATCCATAGGTGTCACTGGGGCGATATTCCAACGTTTCTGTCTCAGTAAGAATATCATGAACATACTTTCTTTGAGAAAGAAAGATATCCTTAGTGTGTGCGACCTCAATGCCAAGAAAACATCGAAGCGGACCAAGATCTTTTGTTTGAAATGTTTAAGCTAACTGCTGCTTAATGTCTGCAATACCTTGCAAATCACGTCCTGTGATAATGATATCATCAACATAGACTAACGGAATAACATGCCTTTGCTACCTTTTTTGTGAAGAGAGAATGGTCTGCCTTACTTCTAGAAAATTCATAAGAGCACACAGCTTTGCTGAATTTTTCAAACCAAGCTCGAGGAAATTGTTTGTCTGTAAAGAGACTTTTTGAGCGAACATACCAGATTCTTTCGTCGCTCAAAATCTGGAGGCTGCTGCATATACACCTCTTTTAAGTCGCCATTGAGGAATGCATTCTTGATATCAAGCTGCAAGGGTCAAGAACAATTTGATGCAAGAGAGATAAAAACCCGAATAGACGTGAGTTTTGCATCTAGAGAAAAGGTCTATGCATAATTGACTGCAAATTCTTGCGTATATTCTTTAGCAACAAGACAAGCTTAAGTTGTTCAACTGTGCCATCAGGATTGTGCTTGACTACGAATACCCACGTACAACCAACTGTTTTACTACGTACATGGAGGTGAACCAACTGCCAGGTACCATTCTGCTAAAGATTCTGCATTTCCTCTTTCATGACTGTTGTCTAAGCAGGGTGCTTGAGTGCTTCCTGAACATTTTTAGGAATAGAAAATCCAAGGAAAAGGTAAAGACTTGAAAAGATCTGTTCAATTTAGAAGAAGAAACAAATTTGGCAATATCATAGTGAGCACAAGAACGTTGAGCCTTACATCGATTGATAGGTAAATTATCTGTATTAGGGATATTACCGACAGAAGTGGTTGGCCCAAATTGAACAACCGAGGATACATCGTGGATGGTCGAGTCGAAATGCCGCTTGTGTTTCCTTACATAAACCCGAAGTGTCAGAGGCGGAGGCGGAGGCAGTGGTGGTGGTGGTGATGGTGGTGATGTTGGTGGAAGTGGTGGTGGTGGGAAATCAAGACTCAACAACAGTCTTCAATAAATTTGGAGTTTTGGAAGGAGTTTGTTCAAAAAAAATGAAACATCCACCGAGGTAAATTTTTTTTTTGTGAAGAGTAATAACAAAGATAACCTTCTGTAAAATGCAAATATCCAAAACACATTTAATAGCACGTGGGTCAAGTTTATCAGTGCCTGGGTGGAGATTTTGAACAAAATATGTGCAACAAAAAATACGAGGTGGCAGTGAAAATGGATCTTTAGATGGAAATACCAGTTGGAAAGGTGATTGATATTAAAGAATATGAGTAGGCATACGGTTAATAAGAAAACAGGCAGTGAGAACTGTAAAACTCCAGTAAAACTTTGGAACGTTCATTTTAAACATCAGAGAGCGAACGGTGCTAAGTAAATGTTGATTTTTGTGTTCTACCACCCCATTTTGTTGAGGAGTATAGGTGCAAGAGGTTTGATGTATTATTCCATGTTGAGAAAAAATTTATTGAAAATCAGAACTCACATATTCTTTAGTATTATCAAAACGAAAATTAGGGGTGTTCATGGGCTAGGTTGGTTTGGGTTTAGACTCAACCCAAACCCAACCCAAGAATTTTTTTACACTCTACAACCCAAACCATAAGACTTATGACCTGATCAAACGAAACCATGAAAAGTCAGTTTGGGTTGGTTTCTCGCTTTGAGACAAAGTTATGTAAAAATTCAAAAATAAGAATAGTACAAAAATTTAAATAGCAAACACAAATATGGATAAGTTTATACTTCTAAAAGAAATCAGAAAACATATGATAATGAAAATCTCAACTACAATAACATTGAAAAATGTTCAAGAGCAAACTAATATATTTATTTGAGATGTGACATTCTTGGAAACATCTATGTTTTTAAGATGATGAAAGAAAGAGAGGATCATACATATCATATACTATATAATATATTTATTTCTTAATAAAATAGCAAATAGCTGGGTTGGGTTGGGTTGGGTTAGATTGGTTTACTATTTTTGCTAAACCCAACCCAACCCAACCCAATATGTACTAAAAAATTCCAGCGCAACCCAATCCATATAAAAATTTAAACCAAACCAATCCATCGGTTTGGTTTGGGTTTTGAATAGTCCTAACGAAAATATTTAAGAGTAGTGTCAAATTGTGTTTGTATCTCAAAGAAAAATTCTTCAGAACGATCTTTCAATAGAAACAACTTTGTCATACGAGAGAAATCATCAATAAACGTAACAAAATAATAATATTTATTAAACATGAAAAAACCAATAGGTCCCCAAACATCAGAATGCACTAAATCAAATAAATGTACAGTACGTTTATTGACGTATCCTAGATGTAGAATTCGATGATGTTTACCTAATTCACAGGACTCACAAGATAATTGAAAAGAAGACTCACAACCAAAACTAAGTGCTTGAGAGTAGTAAAAGAGGGATGCCCTAGTCGCCGGTGTCACAATACGGGATCAGTTGAAGAATTAAAAGTCGAGACTGGAGAATCCAAGATGTAACCCATGTTGTTCACGATCGGTGCCAATCACCTTCCTTCGTCGTAATATCCTGAAACACGCAGTGAGAAGAAAAAAATGTTACTGAACAGTTTAAATCCTTAGAAAGTTTAGGAATCGATAATAGGCTATCAGAAAATGTAAGAGAAAGATCTGGAGAAAGAGAGATATTGTCATTCCCTTCAACAGGGAAATGAGAGCCTTCATGAATACGCACAATGGAAAGCAAAGAAAAAAAGAGCCTGGTAAAGGAGACATATGATCAAAAGCACATGAATCAATAAACCACTTACACTCCACTGATGTGGAGAAACATGACGAGCTATATTATTATCTATTTTAATAATACACCACAGTTATGCATAATTTTAATTAATTCAGAATATCAATTTTTTTTTAGCTATATAGTCAAAACAATTTATCTCTGGTTGATATTAAACTATTAAAAATTGTCCATTATTAATCCATATTAAATCAAGACTCGAAAACCTTCATAGTTTATATAAAAGTACAAAATTTACGGAATGCTAGTATAATAATAATAGTGACAATTGTTTAAAATTGTCAAAAAAGTGTCTAACATTAATTATTTTATATTAGAAAATTGAGGACATGTGCAAGAAGTGTCGGACAAGTGTCCATGAAGTGTCAATTTCCAACATGTCTTAACGGGAATGGCTCCGTGACTGAAGCATCCATGCTACTCAGATTCTGTTTGATGTGGATCCAGTTTGATGCCTGAGTATTCATTTGCCAATATGTAAAGAATAAAGAATTGCATAAAAGATAATATTTATTTGTGCAAATTAACAATTGTAGACAACCAATTCTAAGTAGCATTGAGGCATGCAGTTATTTCTGTGTACAAATTAACTTGGAAAGTGCAGATCATTCACATGATTGGAAGAGAGTGGTCACTTTTGATTGTCATAGGAGTATAGGATATACCCGATCTTCTTGTATAGAGAATATAGGTATCTATCTTCAAGGGGACATTTACCCTATAATGGTTCAAAATTCAAGTCACCTCTGAATTAGATCGTCGTCTCTGTTGATTTTCTAAGATGAACATAAAATATAAATTTTGCAGCCTACTATTCTCCCCTCTACTTAGTGGTTATTGAATTTGGCTTTTTAATAAAAGGCCAGTCTTACCCTTAGAGATCCAGTGACAGACATAAGGGGATCACAGGATCTTTGGACTACATAAGGGGAGCCTCATACAGTCATAGTTCATTTCCTCATATAGAGTGACTGTAAGTACTCGGCGGGGCACCCCATGGATGATCCACACCGTTCACTTTAATCTATGTGTCATAATATGTATAATTACAAAATGTATTGCAAAATGAGCGGCTTTTCAGTATTATAACTAGTTGGTCCCACGTGATGCATGGGTACAAAGCCTCCAAATGAATTGGTTTTCTATACATATGTCTTATGACATAGGAACATGATGAATGGTGCGGATCGCCCATATAGAGTCACACTGTGTGAGCACAACTACCCTATATGAGGAAATTTTGCCATATAAATGTGAGGTTCCTTTCCTCTTAATATTAATGCAGTCTACTGATACATTCTATTCATAACTTGAATTTACGGACGTCTATGTAGAATCACATTCAATGATGCAATAGATAAAGAAACAAATGAAGGCACCAAACTGAAATAATGAAAATTCATTAAACTAAACTTAATTGTACAATAACACATTCACTAGCTTTACCACAAATAACTATGTTTTAATCATCACATTCACAGTTGCTTTATATTTCTCTCTTGACTCTCTCAGATAACAAAATAGAGTGAAGAGTGATGTTTTGACAGAAGGAGCCTCTTAGTTTATATCCTTCTCCCTGTTCCTGTCCTTCAACCTTGAGTTAGAGGAAAGGGACAAAGAAAGTTGAAAGTATATTAAGTGATTTTGAAAACAAAATAGAAAAAAAGGCGTTAATGAGATGTTCATACGAGGAAGAGCGGAGTAACTAACAAAAAGGTCGTAAAAAGCTGTAACCTGATGAAATTTAAAACATAAAACTCATTTATGTAAAACATGAAATAGCTAGAAGTTAGCTGATATAACGAAGCCAACATGATTGCCCGAGTTACCTTTTTCTGAATTAGTGAATATTGAAAACTGAAAAGGCTTTAATATAAGTAAAGCTGCATTTGCCTGCTACCATGTCGTATTGGTCATACAGATCCAATTCAAGCTAGGTGATCTTTTGATCGGATTTTTTATTTGTTTGGAGTGCTTGAATTTTGAGTTATTTTTTCTGAGCAGTTGACATGAGGTGTTCCATTATATTACTAAATTAATTTATGAGGATCGTTTTTCTTTATTAAATTCTGTTTTCCTAAACACGGTAGAACTCTCACAACTCTCCTATATGTAGATCAGTTTATTTGGATCATGTCCATCAATTTCGCTTTTAGTTTAGTCAGATTTGAAACTCAGCAGTCTCAATTTCTTCCAGGGCAGATGGGTATTGCCTCTATAGTTCACCTCTTTGTCTTCCCTGCAAAGCCATATGAACTAATGGGTGATCGCTTTCCTGGAAGTGTGGCCGTTCTTGGAGACTATGTGTCTGTGGACCCTTTAGACCCTGATGAGATTAGGGACAGTGAACGGCCAACAAAGCTGAGACTTCCGCAGCCTGATTTTGATAGTAAGAGTGGAATGACGATAAGAGAAAGTGTCCGTGATGTTGTTCTTGGTGGTGGCGAATTTGTAAGCCTCTCTCTCTCTCTCTCTCTCTCTCTCTCACATAAGAAAAAGGATGCATAAATCAAATAGAAATTATATTCTATAGAAGATCCTTCATAATGATCTCACTAGTTTGGCATTCACAAACAATTGACAGCTCTATTTTCTTAGCTATGCTTGTAAGTTTTTCTACTTTGGCATCCTTTATTTTCGAGGCAAATAAGCTCAGTATGGAATGCTATCTGTTTGTATTTTGAAATGGGTTGTACGATGAACAAAGAGGGAAAAAGCCCCAAAAAATTTACTTGGTGGCTCAACCAACAAACAACTTGAAGGAAAAAAAAAATCACAGCTAATTTAAAGTAAATAAATAACTTTTTGACATAGAGATCTAGTTTTCCATAAGATAGATAATTTTGTGAAAAAGCCTATACTTTATGAGTTATATAGATTATGAGGGCTTATTCATATTTTTTGGGGTGGGCTAAACTCCGAAGGGTTAAATTTTGTTTAGTAGGGGATTTTTTAAAATAAACTCGCTAGATCTGGTCACCCAGGGCCTACCATAGCTTCGTCCTTGTGAACGTAGACATTCTCATGTTTTTGTCTGTTCTGATTACCTTATATGATGAATATATGATTTGTTTAACACCATTGTTCACTTCATATCTGAAAAATTATCAAGGTATGAGTGCGTTGGAATTTGAATCAGGTTGATGGATGTATGGGTTGCCCATGATAAGATCCGTCCCGACCCCTTTAGTATGACTGAACTGTAGTTTCTCTGACTACATAAACTTCTGATGGGAAGTTATGAGGAAGTTACAGTAACTTCTCAATCTCTATAAATAGAGAAGATTCCTTCAACACCTATACCCCAAATAAGAAAGCAATTCTATCAAAGGTGATAAGGCATTTGTACTGTGAACAAGGTGAGAGGTCCACTTGTGATCTCTTACGTGACTTCGATCTAAGGAGATTCAACACACTTCATCTTTATTCGGTGGGTATCATCACATATGGATTGCGATTTATGATCTCAATGATCTTCAGAGTGGATCATATATGACACAGAAACAATGGGGAGTAGAGATCGGGATGAGAAAGAGGGTTTGGAGGGTTAGAAATATTAGAGAGGAGAAGAAGATTGGGAAGGAAGACAATGTCACACATTAACATTTTTCAAATAAGCGAGTCCTTTTCAATAATGGCCTTTAACTATGCTTACAAAGTAATGTCAAATAAAATCTAATAAAATGAAGTTCCGAAAAAATAACTACCAAAGTATATGGATAAAATAACGATAATAATATATTCTAAATAAAACAAGAAATAATATATAAAATAGATAAGATATCTATTTCGTTTCGAACAGAATAGATATAGAAAAAATACCTTATTTCTATTTATTTATATGTTTGCTTGCATTAGCGTTAATTGTGGCCTATCAGGAGAATCGATGACTGCATCTTTGATGCACTGCTAGTATATTTACGTCATCTGATAATTCTAAATTGACTAGTTGTAAATAGCCCTGGGGCTATTTACGAGGGATTATGATGAGGACCCCGGTTCAAGACGATTTGGGCGTTTCTATCAGCGCAGGCATCGTCTAGGACAGCTGCTTCGTTAGCTTAGAATTTTATTTCAGTACCATATTTGCTTTTGGCAATTATAGTCATATGCAATCTTTTATGCATTAAAATATTTCTAAGATTTTAGAATATTTTAAGATTTGTATCAAAATTTGTTTTGAGCCTATATATAGGCCTTAAGATTAATTAGAAGTTAAAAAATTATTGTGTTGAGTTTTGCTCTTCATCCCTCATTTGTGTGATACAATTGAGATCCAACTTTAAGGTTTGTGATAAACTCTAAATTTATGCCCAAATCTAAAAAGAAATTGCCCAAATAAAACCCAAACCCTAATCCCCTTCTCTCTCCTTCATCTTCCTCCAACTCCCGACCAACCCACTCACCATCTTCGACCACCACCGCCATCAGACCGCTCGCCCCTTGCCTGCGCCTTCGTCCTTCCTTACCCCGACTCCCCTTTTCGTTTTCCCGTCTGCCTCCGTCAACCCAACCTCGCGCTGCCTGCACCTTCGATTGCCTTCACCTTCACTTTCGACCGCCCTCGTCGCTCGCACCCCGCTTCCTTCCAACGCCAGCAACCCCGAGCACCAACCTCGCCTCTGTGCACCACTGCAGCCGTCGACTGAGACCAGCACCGATCACTGCAGCCCTCTGGGCTCTTACGCGATTGGCTTCGAATCCCCAGTAAACTCTTTTCACTTTTCAATTATTGTGTTATACTGCTTTATCATCTTTATTATATTATCTTATTTATCTGTCGTCCACAAATATTGAGAGTGTGTTCTACTTGCCGATTAGTGTTCAAATCTTTATTGAATATCTTACATACTACGTTCGATTAAGTATTATTGTTGATTGATAGGATTGAACTTTTAATTGGGCTTGTTAAACTATTTCAATTCTTGAAAATCTATCGAGCCGATTAATTGTTTTAATTTCTAACTTGACCCGCATTACATGTTGGTAAAATTAATTCTTTAAAATTCTTGAAAATTCTCTATTTAGGATTATGTTTTACATCATTTGGTATCAGAGCGAAGGTTTTTAAAACCCTAGTTGCTGCATCATTTAGGCATTATTTTTTTTGCATTCATTTAGAATCGTTTAGAGTCTTTATTTTATTTTTTTCTTTCGTTCTTTAGATCACTTCAAATTTTAAAAAAAACACACAACTTAGGCGCATTTATGACACGTTTTCTCGAATTTCAGCATACACACGACCCTTAGTTTTTCACCGTTGGTGAATGCATCTTCGCAGCACCATCATAGATCCTAAAGAGCCTTTCTTGTCCCTCCCAAATCACCAAATTAGGAACCCTAGGCCTCCCTGAACTGAGATGGACAACTCTGATATTTTCACTACCATAGCTACGATTCAAGCAACTCTTGCCAATATCAATCAGAGGCTTCAAAAAGTGAAATTAAATCAAATTGTTGCCCCTGAGCTTCATGCTAATCGTCAGATCCCTTAAGAGAATGATCGTGACAATCGACGTCAAGATCGTGACCCTGACGAACAATACATGAAGAACGTTAAGGTTGGCGTTCCCCATTTTGAAGGCCATATGGAACCCCAAGCTTATCTCGATTGGATCCGTGCCATGGACCATTACTTTGTGTGGTTTGACATGAGCGAAACCCTGAAAGTTAAATTTGCCACGATGAAATTGAATGGGAAAACTCAACAACACTGGACCAATCTTGAACATGCCCGCAGAGGCCGAGGTATGATACCCATATCCACTTCGGAAGCCATGAAAGAGAAGCTTACTGAGACCGTTATCGTTCCACACCCGATTGCTAGATTCGTGGAACCAACTTCATCAAAGAAGCAAATCCACACAAGAATCTATATAATAAAACACAAAGAAAGCTATCAAGTGGCTCTCTTCAATCCCCCCAAAATGAAAGGTCTAGATCTAACCTCGCAAAACATATTTTTCCAAGTTTCCCCCCAAAACTCAAATTCAAATCCCCCCAAAACAACTCATTTATTTATTTAATTATTTCTCTCTCTCTCTCTCTCTCTCTCTATATATATATATATATATATATATATATATATATGGAAACATGGACTTTTATACCCCAATTTATAATTATTTTTCACCATACACTAATGGAAACATGGACTTTTGTTTACAACTAATTATTGTTATACTATTCAAACTTTAGCTACATAATTGTTGATTTATTGTTTACAAGACTTTTCATATGTTGTATCGTTCTGAAGACGTGCTATAGGCACGTCGCCACGGGCAAATCGAGTATGTCGATAAGTTTGATGACTTTCTTATTCGGTGCAATGTCTTAGGTAAAGAAAGCGAAGAACAAACTCTCTCTAGATTCAGGGCTGGATTACGAGCCGATCTGAGGAACAAGCTAATTCATAGAAATGTGGACTCATTAGCGGCAGCGTATGCCCTTGTCCTCGATATGGATTCCCTTAAAGCTAGTTCTCGTTATAGATCCAGCGATTTGAAAGATCATTCATCTAGAATGACCTCCACTGACTCCTTTAGGTTTAAGCCCTCATCTTCTTAGTACCCCAATAAATCTTACCCAAGCAAACCTAATTCAAATTCCTATCCACCTAGAAATGACAATAAGGGTAAGAACACCGAAAAAGACTACTCTAAGGTTGATCCTCTCACTAAGTGCTATAAATGTAAGGGGTACAGGCATGTTGTTGGCTACTGTCCCAGCCCCAATAGGATCAATATAGTAGAGGGTAATGCTGTCATCGCTGATGATTCCGACAATGAGTTTTCCTATGAGCCTATTGAAAGTGATGACTTCGGTGAAGAAGAGGATGACCAGTATCTTCACTGTATTCGGTCTATCCAATCACCTCACTTGAATATAGTCAGATGTGCTTTGTCCTAACCAAAAGAAGAAGATGATTGGAAGTGCACTGCTATATTTCACACATTTACGACTATAGATGGCAAAAACTGCAAGGTGATTGTTGACAGTGGGAGCTGCGTCAACGCTCTCTTCTGCGGTCTTAGCTAAGACCGGACTTAAGGCTGAACCCCATCCACGCCTAAACAAAGTATCTTGGATTGATGCGACAGTCCTCCAAGTAACACATCAATGTTTGGTTCCTGTGGACTTCAAAGCTTACAAAGAGCAAACTTGGTATGATGTGCTTAAAATGGATGTGGTTCAAGTCATTTTAGAGAGACTTGGTTATACGACCACAATGTGATCATATATGGTCGATCCAAACAATGTGTTCCAACACGACAGACTAAAAATAAAGCTCGTTCCCATGAGACCACGAACTGGTCTGGCAGAAACAACACCAGCTCCCTCGAGAAAGGGCAAGGAAGTAACGTATATGGGTGAAAAGGACCTCACAAAAGAAATTGAGAAATGGGCTACAATTCTTTTACTCCCAGCGAGAGAAGTCCCTAAAGATCCTAAGTCACTCATCCTGTCTCAAGTTACTCTAGTCCTACAGGAATTTGTTTCCTGCTGAACTCCCCAACCAGCTGCCTCCACTGCGTGACATCCAACACGCTATTGATCGGGTTCCGGGAGCGAGTCTACCAAACTTGTCACATTATCGGATGAATGCGACAGAGCATGCCGAGTTGAAAAGGCAAGTTGATGAGTTATTGGCAAAGGGCTTCATCAGAGAAAGCTTAAGTCCTTGCGCTGTTCTCGCTCTATTGATGCCAAAGAAAGATAGAACCTGGCGTATGTGTGTGAACAGCCGTGCCATAAACAAGATCACGGTAAAGTACCGTTTTTCCATTTTCTATTTGGATGACATGTTGGACATGATGTCGGGTGCCACAATATATTCCAAGATTGATCTTAAAAGTGGCTACCACCAAATACGTGTTCGTCCTGGTAATGAATGGAAGACCGCCTTCAAGACGAAGGATGGCCTGCACGAATGGATGGTCATGCCATTTGGAATGACAAATGCCCCGAGCACGTTTATGAGAATCATGACGCAAGTACTTCGTCCCTTTATGGGCAAGTTCCTTGTGGTGTACTTTGATGATATTCTTACAGTCAATCCGTTGGGCAACATGTTGACCATTTGAGACAGGTCTGCAGTATTTTGAGGAAGGAACAACTTTGTACTAATCCTACCAAATGTACCTTCCTCTCCGGTCAGACTATCTTTCTGGGATTTATTGTTTCTGTCGAGGAGTATCCACTGACCCAGAAAAGATACGAGCTATTACTGAGTGGCCTGAACCTCGCAATATTCGTGATGTGAGGAGTTTTCATGGGCTTGCCACCTTCTATCATCGATTTGTGCAAGAATTTAGCACGATAATGGCTCCAATAACCGACTGTTTGAAGAAAGGTGAATTTGTCTGGTCGAAAGAATCCACAAAAACCTTCGAAGAGATCAAGAAGAGAATGACTCAGACACCTGTCATGAGGTTGCCTGATTTCACTAAAGTCTTCGAAGTAATGTGCGATACTTCTGGTATTGGTATAGGTGGAGTCCTCAGTCAAGAGAGTCATCCTGTTGCTTATTTCAGTGAAAAGCTGAACGAAGCAAAACAAAAATATCCCACTTATGACAAGGAATTCTATGCGGCAATTCAGTCACTTCGCTATTAGCGACATTATCTCCTGCCTCAAGAATTCGTCATTTTCTCAGACCATGAGGCCTCAAGAATTCGTCATTTTCTCAGACCATGAGGCCTTAAGATTCCTTAATTCTCAACAAAAGTTGAATCTCAGACATGCTAGATGGGTAAAGTTCCTACAAGAGTATTCATATACCATTAGGCATACAAAAGGGATTGATAATAAGGCCACGGATGCGCTCAGTTGTTACATGATCTTATCTACACTGCGCACCAAAATTATTGGGGAGATTGAAAGATGAGCATGCCTCCTGCCCAGATTTTCATGAGATCTACAGTTCTTTGAAGGATGACATCACTTCAGTGATAGATGATTATTTCTTAAAAGATGATTATCTCTTCTATCATTCCAAACTGTGCATTCCTAGTACATCATTACAAGAGTGTCTTGTTTGGGAATTGCACGCTGGTGGCCTTGCTGGACACTTTGGGCATAGCAAGACCATTGATGCTGTGGAACATATGTTTTACTGGCCGAAGCTAAAGAGAGACGTTGCGAGACTTGTTAACAGATGTCATACTTGTCAACTCGCCAAACAACAAAAACAGAACACAGGCCTGTATACACTATTACCTGTTCCCAGTCTTCTCTTGGGAAGATGTATGGATTTCATGTTAGGCTTACCGAAAACACAAAAGAAACACGATTCCATTCTTGTCGTCTGGACCATTTTTCCTAAATGGCCCACTTCCTCCCATGTTCGAAAATTTTCGATGCATCTCGTGTAGCTTAGATCTTCTTTGATAACATTGTGAAGCTACATGAGTTGCCAAAAACCATTGTGTCTGATAGGGATGCGAAATTAACGAGTTATTTTTGGAAGACCCTATGGCACAAGATGGGTATGAAATTGAAGTTCTCTTCAGCCTTCCACCCACAGATTGATGGACAGACTGAGGTTGTCAATCAGAGTCTTAGCAATCTGTTGCGTACTCTTGTGGGAGAGAACTTAGGAACGTGGGACTTAAAATTAACGGTTACTGAACTTGCTTATAACACATCTAAGAATAGAATCACTGGCATGAGTCCACATGAAGTTGTACATGGTTACCATCCTAGACAACCCATAGATCTTGTTCCTATGTTAGAACATCATCGAGTCTCAGAGTCTGCATCTGTATTTGCATCCCACATTCATGACTTGCATATAGAAATTTTCAAGAAAATTATTGTGAATAACTTTAATTTCAAGCTAAGAGCAGATATTAGAAGGAAATTTAAAACTTTTAATGTGGGTGACGAAGTGATGGTTCGCATTCGTTCGGAACGATTTCCAGCTGGATCCGTTAAGAAGTTGGATGCACGTATTGTAGGCCCATTTAAAATTCTTCATAAAATCAATGATATTGCGTATGTCGATCTTTCTAAAGGTTTTGGCATAAGTAAGACTTTCAATATTGAGGATCTAGTACCCAATGAAGGCCCATAATTTAACCCTAGAAATCCTCTTATAGATGAGCCTACCCTGCAGTCTAATGGTGAGATTCTCCCATTACCCCCACTACTAGATACTATTTACCCATCGACAGAAGAATTGGATAATATTTTAGATGATCAGGTAATCTCTACTAGAGATGGTGGTATTCATAGGTATTTGGTAAGATGGAAAAACAAGTCGGAGGCGGAGGCTACTTGGATAGGTCGTGAAGAGCTCTAGCGCTTGGATTCATATCTTTTGGAGCACTATAATAGGAGGACTGATTTTGACTTGACTGAGTCGAGTCCTCTCCCACCCGGGGAGAATGATGAGGACATCGGTTCAAGACGATTTGGGCGTTTCTATCAGCGCAGATATCGTCTAGGACAGCTTCTTCATTAGCTTAGGATTTTATTTCAGTACCATAATTGCTTTTGGCAATTATAGCCATATGTAATCTTTCTTTTATGCATTAGAATATTTCTGAGATTTTAGAATATTTTGAGATTTGTATTAAGATTTGTTATGAGCCTATATATAGGCCTTGAGATTAATGAGAAGCTATGCTATTCTTGATTAAAAAAATTTTGTGTTGAGTTTTGCTATTCATTCCTCATTTGTGTGATACAATTGAGATCCAAGTTTAGGGTTTTGCTATTCATCCCTCATTTTTGTGATACAATTGAGATCCAACTTTAGGATTTGTAATAAACTCTAAATTTACCCCCAAATCCGAAAAGAAATCCCCCAAATAAAACCCAAACTCTAATCCCCTTCTCTCTCCTTCTTCCTCCCAACTTTCGACCAACCCACTCCTCACCATCTTCGACCACCACCTCCATCAGATTGCTCGCCCCTTGCCCTCGCCTTCGTCCTCCCCTACCCTGACTCCCCCTTTCGTCTTCTCGCCTGCCTCCGCCAACCCAACCCCGTGTTGCCTGCACCTTCGATCACCCTCACCTTCACTTTCGACCGCCTCGTTGCTCGCACCCCGCTTCCTTCTGACGCCTGCAACCCCGAGCACCAGCCTCGCCCGTGTGCACCACTGCAGCCGTCGACTGAGACCAACACCGATCACTGCAGCCCTCTGGGCTCTTACGCGATTGGCTTCGAATCCCAGTAAATACTTTTCACTTTTCAAATATTTGTGTTATACTGCTTTATCATCTTTATTATATTATCTTATTTATCTGCCGCCCACAAATATTGAAAGTGTGTGTTCTACTTGCCGATTAGTGTACAAATCTTTATTGAATATCTTACATGCTACGTACGATTAAGTATTATTGTTGATTGATAGGATTGAACTTTTAATTGAGCTTGTTAAACTATTTCAATTCTTGAAAATCCATCGAACTGATTAACTGTTTTAATTTCTAACTTGATCCGCATTACATGTTGGTAAAATTAATTCTTTAAAATTATTGGAAATTCTCTATTTAGGATTACGTCTAAATAACGTTTTACATCAGATTAACCCGGACAAATCACAAATGAAGTTCAGCACTTGTTCGATATCTTATTCATTACTGATTTTAGATATTTAACTCACCTTATTTATATTTTATACATTAAATAAGCCGAATATTTGTATGCATATCTAGATTTTTTAATGTATTTTGCATATATATTAAATAGAATAATACAATTATATCGTTATTGGATTCTTTATGGATTTCGATATATGTATCCACTTCCAATCTGGTTCTGGAGTGGGCCAGAAATTTGTATTCGATTGCTTTCCTAGGGAATCACATATGGTACACCTTACTAGAGATTTGCTATGACTATTATTTCTATGTTATGATGGATGCAATGAATGAGGAAATTCAACTCTTATAATGAATATGATAAGCCACACATTGCAGAAGCAATCCAATACAGAATTTCACATTAATCTAGCAGTCAGCACCCAATATAGTGTCAACCCTCGACCATGCACGAGTAATCGCTAGAACTCACTCTTATGCTTGCCAATTTTTTTTTTTTTAGTGCAATTGAGTGTAGATGGTGTATAATGCGAGTTTTGGGTTAACAATCACAATTAGTTTTTTCAACTTGAGTTAAATGGTCATCTCTGGATCTATTTTCAATCTTTCTGGCCATCAGCTGAAACTGATAATTTGATTCCAAAAATGATACAAAATGGTTTTCTACCATCTGAAACTTTAAGGGTAAAGGAGCAATATAGCCTTATGATAATACCATAATGTCAACTTTTAATGAAGAAGCTTTCTTCCGCAAAAAAAACCTTTTAATGAAGAAACTTCTGGTTGACATGCATTGCTTGATGTCTCATTAACTTCTGATATTAAGTGACAATTGTTTTTCCAGATAGGTAACCTCTAGGTATTTCTAATTTTGAACCCGTTTTTGTTTAATTGCCTGTAGATTGTTAATGATTTGAAGTTCACCGTCAACCATGCCGTAGAGCCCATGGAGAAGGGTATCACTCGATTTAACGAGAAGCTCCACAAGATCTCCCAAAATATAAAGAAGAACGAGAAGGAGAAGAAGAGAACCAAGGATGATAGTTGCATCAGTTCATCATCATCACCTGGTAGCAAAATAATTCGTGGTATTGATGACCCGCTCCTGAACGGAAGTTTTAGCGATAGCAGTGCCATGAGAGGAAGAAGGCAAAAGAAGAAACCAGGGGAGACAAGTGCAGAAAGTGGAGGAGAGAGCAGTAGCGACCAAGGCCATGGTGGCTATGAAATCAGGGGTCGGCGGTGGATTACTAAAGATTGAACAATTCAAGATTGTTACTCCAGTTCTCCTTGAGGAGGATTTGTTATTTATTTTTCTTTTTCAGGCAAAATCTCTTACGAAGCTGAAGCGTTTATTGTGGGAGTTTGTGTGTATATATATAAGGAAAGGCTAAGCAGACCCCATAACATCCTAAAGCTTGTGACAAAAGAATATCTTGCAAGAGTGAGCCATCATTTGATTGAAATTGGTAAGAGGAAAAAAAATGGTATGTTTGATATGGACACGCATCTCATAGAAGAAAGAGGAAGCTCTGTAAATCAATTGTTGAAATGTAATTTCCTGAAAGGGACCACTGTGTATGTAATTCAATCAACTGCTATGGAAATTGATTTTGGCAAGCGAATACACACTGGAGAATGTTTCTGGCCTACGTAATAATAATTACAATCTATTTAACCAGTTTGTTTGTCCACCCATCTTGCCGTGCTACGCAAGTGATTTTAGGAATAAGAAGAAAAAAACGATACTTCCTGCTAGCATTCACGGTTGCTATGCACCTCGAAGCAGGAGAAAACACAGAGTTGCATATTTTGAGTTGCACACTAGCCTTGTCTTCCGGTTCTTTTCCATTGGTTCCTATCTCCTATCTGGTAGTGTTAGCCTAGTACACTCCATCTCATGAAATCAACTGTATCATTGCGCTTCTCTATGTTTCCGTTCTATTGAATCTTATATTGCCTAGAGTATGTGAGAGCATCACGATATGAAAAATATTTTCCGCGCTTGTGAAGCCTATAAACTTGGCCATCCTATGTTTTCTTTCTTGCAATTCTTCTCTGAGCTTTTCTTCTATTGAATTTTATATTACTAATTTGAATATCAGAGCATCACTGTATGAAAAACATCTTCCGAACAGGTGAACTGCATAAACTAGTCATACTAGTATATTAGTTTTTGGTTGTTGTGCAACTCGAAGCAGGAGAGAACCAGGAGTTGTGTACTGGGTTGCCCAGTCGCCAGTAGAGTCGTGGGGTGTTTATTTGATTTTTTTTTTATTTTTTATAAGCTATCTTTTGAAACTATTTACAGAAAAATGACAGTTGTCAAAGTATTTACGCTCATGAACTCAACAACTAAATCTGTTGTTCTCAACCGCGAGTTTAGTTGTTCCATGCTCGCTGTTGGGACATGGTGAGTTTAGTGCTATTTTTTTTTGAGAAACTCGCCGTTCTCAAGTGCGAGTTCAGTTCTAAATTTTCAATGAAGGCTCGTCGTTCCCAACGGCGAGGACATTTATACTAGACTCGCTGTTGGGACCGGCGATGATGTAGAAAATTTTATAGAGAGTGAAATATTCTGTTAGACTTAGTGAATTTTCGAAAAAAACTCTATAGATTTTTTTTTTATAACTAAACTCGCCGTTCCCAACAACGAGTCTAGTGTAAATATCCTTGCCGTTGGGAACAACGAGTCTTCATTGAAAATTTTGAACTAAACTCATTGTTCGCAACGGCGAGTCTAATATAAATGTCATAGCCGTTGGGAACGGTGAGTCTTCTTTGAAAATTTTGAATTAAACTCGCTGTTGGAAACGACGAGTTTGTCAAAAAAATAGCACAAAACACACCGTGTCCTAACAACGAGGATGAAACAACTAAACTCGTCGTTGGGAACGACAAGTTTAGTTGTTGGGTCCATGAACACAAATATTTTGGCAACTGTCCTATAAGTACAAATAGTTTTGAAAATTGGGCATATAAAAAAAAATCCCGTGTTTATTTCTTCCATTGGTTCCAAATCTCCTATCTCGTAATGCTAGCCTAGTACACTCCGACTCATCAAATCAAGGATATCATTGCCTCTGTAGGTTATTGTTCCATTGAATCATATACTGAGTGTCAGAGCACCGTATGAAGAACATATTCCGAACAAGTGATTTGCAGAAATTAGTTGTAGTATGTTAGTTTTTCGTTCTTGGACTGCTTCTGTAAACTTTTGTTCTATTGAATCTTATACTACCTCAAGCATCAGAGCATCATGATATGAAAAACATATTCTGAACTGCATAAACTAGCCACCATAGTATATTAGTTTTGGTTCTTACAATGCTTCTCTAAGCTTTTGTTCGATTAAATCTTATACTGACTTGAGCATTAGTGTATTATCGAAAAAAATTTGGGAACTGACCAGAATATGTTAGTCAACATTCTTGTAAGAGCAAGTTCACCAAGATATTACAGCCATGGTTTTTTTTTTTCTAAGGAAAAGGTGGAATCTGGCCACCGATATTACAGCCATGTTATCACATCACTGTAGCCCCCAAAAGTGGGAAAGCCAAAACTTTGGCTTCCACCCGTTAGCGAAGGCCGAGCTAGAACTGACCTCGGGCAAGAGCTGGGTCAATTGTAGCCCATTTTGACTGACCCGGTTGCCACGTGCCAACACAAGAAAACATGGCTGATGTCAGTCATGTGGGGAAACAAATAATTGTTACAAATAATATTTACAAAATTCTTTTTACAAAGAAAGATAGAGAGGCACAGGAAAACCGAGAAGGGAACAGAGAAGAGAAATCCGAAAGAAAAAGGAAAGGAAAATAAATTAAACAACTTACAATAAGCAAATGAAAAGTACAACTCCCAAGAAGCCGAGGCCTGTGTATCACACAGTGTCCTTAAAACAGATTTCGCCTCTCTCCGGTTGCTGGATTGAACGGAGGCGTCTGTCTCCCAGGATGCAACGGCTTGGAGCGATCCCGTAGGCACCACGTACCACTCCCGAACTGATCAGCAGCGTTTGAACCTATCACCTGACTTACCAACACAAGGACGGACGAACAGCACAGAAGAGAAGGAGAGAAAATGATATGGTTTTGTGCAGGGAAGAAAGTAAGGGGAAGGCCTCTATTTATAGAGCCTGGGTTAGACAAGGCATTAACAGCCTTCATTGTAACGGCAGACAAGGCATTAACAGCCTTCACTGTAACGGCAGACAAGGCATTAACAGCCTTCATTGTAACGGCAGACAAGGCATTAACAGCCTTCACTGTAACGGCAGACAATGAATTGAATGCCTTCAGCGTAACGGCAGACAAAATATTAAATACAGCACTGAAACGGCAGACAGAACCGTTTCTGCATTCATTTCAGCCGTTACAAAAAGAAAACTGTAGCAAAAAGTGGCTCTGCACGGGGTGGGATCAAATCGGTCCGGCATTCGTGTCCGCAGGTCGTGCGGGCGCACACAAGTCGCATGTAAACCGGTCCGTGATTTGCACCCCCCCCCCTGCGCGCGCGAGAGAGAGCCTCTCTTCTAGCCATCTTACAATGCTTAGAAGGAGATTACTATATATCCTCTTCTATTTCCTTTGTTATTTCCGATG
Source organism: Hemerocallis citrina (assembly GCA_017893485.1). Classification (NCBI taxonomy): domain Eukaryota; kingdom Viridiplantae; phylum Streptophyta; class Magnoliopsida; order Asparagales; family Asphodelaceae; genus Hemerocallis; species Hemerocallis citrina. The sequence goes on from CM030365.1 coordinate 217,619,488, forward strand.
TGGGACTAAGTTCCCTTTAACCCATTTTCAAGAATGAAAACGTCTCACTTTGAGAGACAATTTCTCATTCACCCCTTAACCGATTTTAGCGAACCAATATATGATTTTGATCTACTCACGAAGGAGAACACAAATCAATCAAGATCTCTCAATAATTCATTGAGGATCTTACTCAAAAAATTGCTCAAAAATCGGTTCGAAAATAGTGTATAAAACACTCATTTTCTAACAATAATTGATTGGGGTGTTTCTTTTTTGTCGTGTAATGAGTTGTCGAATGACTCTAATTGTCTCAATTAATTATCAGTTGTAACGGGCTATTTAATTTGGACCGTAGAAAACTTAAAATTTAAAATGGACGACTGAAAATTATTCACGTCCAATGGCCTGATAGGAAAAAAATCAAAAAAATTTGTAAGGCTTCTCTATAAAATCAGTTATTAATTCCACGTTCACATTTCACACCCAAATTTCATTTATCGAAGATGAGAAAGATGAAGATTTGTTGAGATAATTTTCTGGAGCAATAAAACTTATTTTTTGATATTTTTCATACAAACAATTTAAATAAGAGTAATGCTTTATGTACATCAATTTTACTACCATTCTCTTCACTATCTTAGGTAGCGCATTTCTATTGGAGAGTTCCCTCGCCTACTCTCTCTTTTCCTATCTATTGGAGTGTGCCAGCTAAGGTAGTAAAGAAAAATGTAGTGAAATAAGTAGTAGATATAGCATTACTCTTTAAATAATACAGAAAGTAAAGTTCTGGCGTTGACTCTAACCCTACCCAACGGGTGTAAACCGTTATAAAAAAGTAAATGAACAGTAACTGCATAGTGGCTCAGAGCCCCAGTGACCCAAGATATTTTCCCCAAAATAGACCACCTTTTGAAACTAAATTCCAAAATAGATCACTTTCGAAACTAATTCTTAAAATGGACCACTCGTAGTTGGGAACTGCAGCCTGTTCGATTGTGAGGCCGCAGCACCCTTTTCAAAATGGATTTTTTCCCATGTTGTAGTTCCTAACTGCGGCCTTAGTTCATTTCATATTTGGCATAAGTGACTTCGAGACTTAGACAAATTTTTTCAAGTAAAAAAAACATTAAATAAAGGCCGCATTTTCCAACTGCGCCCTAAAAAAACAGATGCCGCAGTTGGGAACTGGGCCTTAGTTCATTTCATATTTGGCCTAAAGTGACTTGGAGACTTAGACAAAATTTTTCAAATAAGATGTGTTAAATAGAGGCCGCAATTCCTAACTGCGGCCTAAAAATAAAAGAGCCCGCAGTTTTGAAGTGCGGCCTTAGTTCATTTCATATTTGGCCTAAAGTGACTTTGAGACCGAGACAAAATTTCCAAAGTAAAAAAGTGTTAAATAAAGGCCTAAAAATAAAAGAGGCCGCAGGCCTTAGTTCATTTCATATTTGTCCTAAAGTGACTTTGAGACTTAGACAAATTTTTTCAAGTAAAAATGTGTTAAATAGAGGCCTCAGTTTCCAACTGCGGAAAAAAAATAACAGCAGCCTTAGTTCATTTCATATTTGGCCTAAGCTGACTTTGACATTTGGAAAAAAAATACAAGTAAAAATGTGTTAAATAGAAACCACAGCTTCCAATTGCGGCCTAAAAATAACAGAGGCCGTAGTTCAGGAATTCTTTCACAAACTGTCCCACTTTTTAAAAGTTTTTTTCTAAACTGCCCTACTTTTTAAAAAAATTCCCAAGCTGCCTCACTTGCTTTCTGAAAAAACTAGTGTGGTTAAAATCTCATCGCTTTTTCAGAAAGCGAGCGTGAAGCTTTTGATTTTCGAAAGCCTAGAACCGCTTTCTGAAAAAGCAATTGGGTTTTAATCAAACTCGCTTTCTCAAAAAGTGAGTGGATCGCTTTGGTAAATACTTTCGAAAGTGTGTCAGTTTGGTAAATACTTTCAAAAAGTGGGTCATTTTGAAAACAAGTTCACCAAATCAAGGCGTTTGATTTAGCAAACTTGGGCCCAAGCCCACAGAGCTTTCTCCTAAACAATCAGCTCCACCTTCAAAGTCAAGTGGTAACTGCGTTCTCTTCCAGAAGTCTCCCACGGCCTATACTCGCATACTCCCACTCCCTCCCCCTTCGTCCCCCTCCATGCCCTTCCACAAGTCTAGTTGTCTATCAACCCCCCCCAAAGGGGTGAAGACATAAGAAGAGGCATGCTTTGAAGGACATCTCCAATCAGGTTGATCTCACCTTTGATGGTCATATGGATGTTGATATTTCTGAGTTAGCTTGTAATTCCAAAGGACCGGAAGCCATAAATTCCATCTAAAGATGTTGATTAATGAAGCTCATATGTTGGAATTGCAGAGGGGCACTTAAACCATTGTCAATTTGTCTATATAGATCTCTAATGCGTTCCCATCATACTGAGGTAATAACACTACTTGAAACTTATGCGAGTCTCTGTTGAGTGGCTTGAGTGGTATCCTCTCGCTTCCCTAACTCATATTGTGAGAGTTGTTTCCGATCACAGTCCCCTTTTTATAGTTGACTCTGAGGCTATATATGCAAGTGGGGTCCCAAACCGTTTCTTCGACAACTTTTGGACTTCAATCCCTGATTTGGAGAGAGTTATCAAGCAAGCTTGGGTCGGTGACGTAGTGGAGGATCATCTCCATCAGAATTTTCAGCGATATTGTTGTGTGAAAAGGGCCATCGATTGTGGAAAAAACTGTGGTTGTTGATATCTTTCAAACTGCAAAAAAAAAACAAAAAAAACAAAAAAAACAAAACAAACAAACAAACAAACAAACAAACAAACTAGTTGTATTAAGGCATTAGAGCATCCACAATGGTATTTCTCAAATTTTAAAAATGGAAGCTACAGCAATAGCATTTAGCGAAATGGTCTGCAATGGTTGATTGCTATATTTTTCTCATTTTTATAGTCGGACGATACATGTTGTATCGTCCGTTGACGCGTAAAAAAAAAGAAGAAAGAGACGAGATAACATGTATGGTCCCTCTCAAATTTTAAAAAAAAATGCGTGGGACGGTACAACATGTACCGTCGTGCAATTTTTTTTTTTATAAAAATGGGAGAGACGATACATGTTGTATCGTCTCTTTCATTTTAAAAAAAAATTGGATTTAGGTCGGACGGGACATGTTGTTCCGTCCTTGGTTTAGGGTAAATATTCTTGGCGTGGGTTTTAAAAAAGCCTCTTTTTTAAAGATCAAATATATTGCCCCCCATGTTTTATTATCAAATGACCATTTTACCCCTTAGCTTTCAAAGTTAAAAGCTTATAAATTTTCCCATATGTGAAGGAGTTAGCCCATTGTGCTCTCGGTTAATCTCTTCCTATCTTAAAATTTCTTAACTCCTCTCAATTTTATTGTAATCAACATACGGAATATTTGTAATGTCTTCTTCAATTAAGCGATTTATTGGAAAAGTTAAATCAAGGCGTTGGTCAGAGTCCATTGATCACTATAGTCAAAACCTACATTGCACCTGAGACACAAAAGAAGAAAAAATTTGCTCAAATGCAAGAAGGTGCACGGAAAGACGTCGAACGTGCATTCGGGATTTTACAAGCTAGGATTGCGATATTGAAAGGGCCAGCTAGAATGTGGGATGCAGAAAGTCTGTCTTATATAATGAAGACTTGTATTATTTTACATAATATGATTGTTGAGGATGAACGAGAAGAAGATATACATGATTATGATTACGAACAAAGTTCCTCAACTACAATTGTAACACCTAATACAACATCTTCAAGTGAACAGATAGCTCGTATGACACGAAACGTGGTTTTACATGATCGACAGAGACATCATATACCGCGCCAAGATTTGGTTGACCATATTTGGAACGAATTTGGGGAAGCCGATTGACAAGTGTAATACTGTCTGAAATGTTTATTTAGACTTGTAATTTTATTTTTTATTAACGGAACATTTTAGTTTCGTGTATCAACAATGGAAGTAATTTGAATGTAACCGTATCTTGTCATTATAATGTAATCGAGCATAATGTAATCGTAACTTTAGACTTATGTCGAATGCAAATTAATATTTCCTACTTTGCATATGGAAAGGTAAAATTGTATTACATGATGTCTACACATGAAACATCCTTTTTAATATGTTCAATATAAAACTTAATACGTTGAATGTAAAATTCAAGTAATTGCTAATGACGATACATGTTGTTTAATACGTTCGAACTCGTACAGTACTAAATAGACGTACATGTTAATCCCTAACGAAACCTCTTTTTGCATGATTTGAAGTTGTCTACACATGAAATAATAACGGTGATCATCAGTATATTGACTCATGTTCAACCCCATTATTCGATCTTCCTCCATTTGCTCTTTTATATCCTGATATTTTTTTTTTCAAAGCAAGTTTCATTTCCGTCGCTTGTATTCTACGTTCTTGCGTCTCAATATAGCAAGAGTTAAATCTTCTCGTCTCTTCAAGCATAGCCTCGTCAGAACCATCCGCTTTATTTTTCGCCTTCCTTTTTTCTGCTTTGCGTCCAGGTGGCCGGGACATTGGTGTAGAGGATTCACCGCTAGTCGCTACGTCCGAGTTGGGAGAGTCAACATTTAGGGGCGTACGTTGACTGCTACCACCATCAAATGATTGTGTTCTAATGCCATACTCGAACACACTCATAGTACGTAGAAAAAATTTGGGCAAATCCTTCAGTAATTCATAACATTCTTCAAATCAGAAAGCTTTCCTAGTAGAATGCATATATTCGGTTCTTACTTCCCGTATCTTGAAAAAAATAAAACAATAAAGACTAATTTAAAACTCTAACAATACATTTAAAAAAAAATAAATATATTTTTCAAATCAACATACCTTATCGGCCTCGGTGGTCACGCTTGCAGCTCTATTTGTAACACTCGGCAATTTAGCAACAAATAGAGACACATCTTTGGAAATAATGTGAAATCTACTACTAAGCGATGCCGATGTTCGATCGGTTGGAATGCCTAATATAGCTTTGAAGGTATTGAATATACGATCCCAAAACTGGCTACCTGATTGGTCCGCACCGATTGTTGGATGTTGAGTGATTGCTATCCAACTTTGTGAAAGAATAACATCTTCACTTGTTGTATATGCTCTGCCTCTTGAACCCTTGGTTGCCGTTGCCATTGTTGTTGAAAATTATTCCTCAGACTAAGCTCTCGGTTGGAAGAGTAGGATGATTTATTTGTTTGTGAAATTTGTACTCTCTGTTGATGATGAACGTGGAATGTTTATAGTGATTTTGATCCAATATATCCGTTTGAAAAATTATAACCGTTTGAGTTTTTTTAAAGCCAAAGAGACGTTGAAGGGTAATTTGCGAACAAAAAATATAACAAAAAAATAAATAAATCCATGGGACGGGACATGTTGTCCCGTCCGATCACTTTTGTGATCAAACGGGACAGCATGTCCCGTTTGAGGATATTATATTAAAAAAAAACTGAAAAAAAATTAAGAAGGGGAAGGACGATACATGTTGTATCGTCCGACCTCTTTTTTGAAAAAAATAAAAAATCGGATGATACATGTTGTATCGTCCGACGTTATTAAAAAAAAAAAAAAATAATTGGAACGAGACATGTTGTCCTGTATCTTATAATTTGAGAATGACAAATTCGTTTATCAAAAATGAGAATGAACTATAGCTATTTTGTCAAAAAACGGCAAAATAGCAAACGACTGCAGCAGCCCATATTCCAAAAAATGAGAAATTGACAAATATAACAAACAAAAAATGAGAAATTGACAAATATAACAAACGACTGTGGATGCTCTTACAGATCAAAGATTGTTTGGGGATTCTGTCAGAGCTTGACAATTGTTGCTTGAATGAAAGCATTATTAATTCCATTCAAATCTTGTGATGCGGGAAAAGTTTTGGTAGTGACCAGAAGACTCGGTTGTTTCACCGTGTTGTTGTCCATAGTGCTTGAAACACTATTGATCAAGTATAAATGGCGAGGTGTATGAAGGAAGGGTGGCAGTCTCACATTGTTTATTTTAATTCTTACTTTAATGATAAATGGGCTCTAGTTCTAGTTCTGGAACTTGTTACCAAAATAATCCACTTTTTGAAAGTACTTACCAAACTGACTCATTTTTAAAAGTATTTATCAAAACGATCCACTCGTTTTTTGAGAAAGCGAGTTTAGTTGAAACTCAATCGTTTTTTCAGAGAGTGAGTCTAAACTTTCAAAAACCAAAGACCTCACACTCGCTTTCTAAAAAAGCGATGAGGTTTTAACCAAACTCGTTTTTTCAAAAAACGAGTGAAGTAGTTCGGATTTTTTTTTTAAAAAATAGGACAATTTGAAAAAAAGACTTTCAAACAGTGAATCAGCTTGGGAAAAAATTCGTAGTGAACTGAACTACGAGTGATCTATTTTAAAAATTAGCTTCGAAAGTAGTCTGTTATGTGAATTAGTTTCAAAAAGTGGTCTTTTTGGAAAAAATATCGTGACCCAAGAGGTCAACTTACTCTAATGTGATTGTATTTGATTTTATCTCGATTACAAAATCTCAAAATATCTCGCTCCTCTGTCGTTCCCCGTGTAGAAATGGCGATGGTTCCTCAGTATCTAAAACTACTGCACTGAGAAGAGAAGTGAGAAGCAAATTCGAAAGAAATGTCATGGTCTTTTTCCTCTCCTCTCTCTCTCCCTTGCCATCCTCCATTGCCCTCAACAACGAGCAGTAGAAAGGTAGAACAATCACAACCCAATTTCCCTTAATATTCCCGCACTACTGCAGCAGTTTCGTTCAGGAATTCTATCAAACACTTTGTGGGCATCATATGGTTTGTTTGATCAAGTTCATTTTCCATACCTGGGTTTCCCTTTGATTGTAATTTAGCAAATATATTATAATTTGGAACTTGATGATTAGCAACAATCTGAATCCTTGTATATTTCAGAATTTCACTCGATTATGTGACTACTTTGTTCTGTAAATTTGTTGTTAGTGATCCACAGTGAATAGCCAACCAAGATGGGTTTCAACTAATTTAATGAAAAATGAATCTTCCCATGTTTAGCAGTTTTCAGGCATTAAAGGAACTGCTCTGTTGCAGCCGGGTAGATCCTCATCGCAGTTTCTTTTTCCTACACTGCACAAATTATCGACAAATTTGAAGGTAACGGTTTTTCCATTAAAACTATCATTATAAGAAACATATTTTAACAGCTCAGTCTGAAATGTTTCCCTCGACAAGCCTGAGCATGATTTCGTAGTAAGTGCTACCATGCAACATAACTCAGCTATGACATCAAGTGGAGAAGATTCAGAACATCTTGGTATTCTCAATGTGGATCCATCTTTAGTACAATCTAAGGACCATCTGATATATAGATGGAAGAGATTCAGAGAGCAGAAAGCATTGATTGATAAGTATGAGGGAAGTCTGGAGGAATTTGCTCAAGGTCAACTTGTGTTATCTTTGCCTTTATTATCATTTGTAGTCGTCCCTTTAGTGCCGAATGTATCTTGTGCTTAAAGTAACTAATGCACCCACCTACTAAGTGCCCTGTTGGTTACATGTTCCTCATCTGCAGGGTATTTAAAATTTGGATTCAACCGGGAGCATGATGGAATTGTATACCGTGAGTGGGCACCTGCTGCACAGTGAGTTTTAGGATAAATCCCCATATTTTTCTTCTTTCCTATTAACATGTGGATACTTGAACTGGATTCATGCTAGTGGTTGTATACTGCACTTGCTTTGAATTTGCAATATTTCATTCAGGATTTAGACTGCAGCTATTTCTCTGATAACGACTAGACTTCATAACTAATGATTATGCCTAAGCTGATGTTCTTTAGTCTCAATTTTGCTAAAGTAGCATGCTCTATTTACTGCTCTAGTGTTCTTGTAATCATATCCCTTAAGTATCCACATCTATGTATGCACTGAGATTTTAGGATTTATTTCCATAGTCCATATCTCTACCAGTTGTTAAGGTTTGGCTTACATGCTAGCCCCAAACAGATGTTCTACTCCGGAAGAAAAGAAACATAAAAAGTTGGAATCCGTTAAAACCAATTTGAATGTGCCATTAACTGCCAGCCTAGTTCGTTTCCGTGACATATAATTCAAGCCTTGAGATACACCTCCATTATGTGTGGCAATATGTTTTGGCTATATGCATGTGGTGTGAAATCTATAGTTTCTTTGTAGGGAAGCACAGCTTGTTGGAGACTTCAATGGCTGGGATGGTTCTAACCATAGAATGGAAAAGGATGAATTTGGTGTTTGGAAGATGAAGATTCCCAATTCTGGTGGCAGGCCAGCCATTCCTCACAATTCGAAGGTCAAATTTCAATTTAAGCATGGGAATGGAATATGGGTTGATCGAATTCCTGCATGGATCAAATATTCCACTGTCGATCTTAGTCGATTTGCTGCTCCTTATGATGGAGTTTACTGGGACCCACCACTTTCAGATAGGTCTCTTGTTTTTCTAAACCAGTATAGGAAATGAAGCTTCATTTCCTATAAATTGGATTTATTTGGTTTTTACTCATGCAGGTACATGTTTAAGTATCCTCGTCCTCCAAAGCCTGCAGCACCTCGAATTTATGAGGCACATGTTGGAATGAGTAGTTCAGAACCACGTATAAACTCATACAGGGAATTTGCCGATAATGTTCTTCCTCGTATACAAGCAAATAACTATAATACAGTTCAATTAATGGCTGTGATGGAACATTCCTACTATGCTTCATTTGGATATCATGTGACAAACTTCTTTGCTGTTAGTAGCAGATCAGGAACCCCTGAGGATCTCAAGTATCTTATTGACAAAGCCCACAGCTTAGGTCTACAAGTTCTTATGGATGTGGTCCACAGCCATGCAAGCAACAATATCACTGATGGTCTTAATGGCTTTGACGTAGGTCAAAGTTCTCAAGAATCCTACTTCCATAGTGGAGAAAGAGGTTACCATAAGCTGTGGGATAGCCGATTATTTAACTATGCTAACTGGGAGGTTCTGCGTTTTCTTCTATCTAATTTGAGATGGTGGTTGGAAGAGTACAATTTTGATGGCTTTCGTTTTGATGGAGTGACTTCCATGTTGTATCATCATCATGGAATCAACATGGCGTTTACTGGAAATTATGGAGAATATTTCAGTGAGGAAACTGATGTGGATGCTGTTGTTTATATGATGTTGGCAAATAGTTTGGTTCATAAAATCTTGCCAGATGCAACTGTTATTGCTGAAGATGTTTCTGGTATGCCTGCTCTTTGTCGTCCTGTTCATGAAGGAGGAGTGGGTTTTGATTATCGCTTGGCAATGGGGATTCCTGATAAGTGGATTGATAATCTGAAGAACAAAAAAGATATTGAGTGGTCTATGAAAGAAATTACCTCGACTCTTACAAACAGAAGATACTCGGAAAAGTGCATATCATATGCAGAGAGCCATGATCAGGTAGTTTTGTAGAATTTCGTCTAGTGTATGAAATTAGGATGTAGTTCAGCTGCAAATCTTTTTGGCATATTACATTTTTAAAAAATATGTGTAGAATGATATGAGTGGATGGAAATATGTAGATAATTGTATCATTTTTTATGTAAAATATAAATGCGGCTATAGCGGTGGTCGTAAGAAATCCTGCATACTAGCTCATTAACCCTGTTCAGCTAAGTTCTGAGTGGCAGTTCCTCGTGCATCCTTTACCTTTATAATCCAAAATGAACTAGTCTTTTTCTTAAAAGGACTAAAAAAGTGCATATTGTGGTCTTACTCAATTATAACAAATTATTAGACCATTTGGAGTTAAATGTCTCAAATGGAACTCTACTTGACAATCTGCGAAGTGAAACCTTTCCTTTTTTTTTTGCAGTCTATTGTGGGAGACAAGGCATTTGCCTTCCTTCTAATGGATAAGGAAATGTACTCTGGGATGTCAGCTTTGGAATGTGCTTCACCTGTAGTCGAACGAGGTATCGCACTTCATAAGGTCCGTGCTTGTTTTTCTCTTCTTGTTTGATTCTTATTTCATTAAAATGGTAATCTATTTTTCTTATTTAATTGGCATTATATGTATTTTCATTATTCTCATTAAAATGGTACTTCTTATTATCTTTTAGCATTTAAGAAAAATTAGTTTACAAGTAATTGACATAATTATATTTCTTCAGATGATTCACTTTATAACCATGGCATTAGGAGGTGAAGGCTATCTAAATTTTATGGGAAATGAGGTAATTTGTTGCCTTTGTTTTTCATTTCTCTGAAGTCTCCATTGAAGATAATTATATTGCATTATAATTTTCTGGATCAAGTTGAGATGGCTGGGTTTATATATATATATATATATAAGAGGAATGCTCCAGTGCAAACTCTACTGTAGCGTGCCAGCCCGTGCAAACCACCTAAGCCGTTGTTTGAAAGCCATTGTTATAAGAGGAATGCTCCAGTGCAAACTCTACAAACTCTACTGTAGTGTGCCAACCCGTGCAAATCACCTAAGCCGTTGTTAGCACGATATTTAGCGTTTGCAATGGAGCATTCCTCTATATATAATTTATTTATTTATTTATTTTATGGATAGGATTTTCATAATACATATATTGCTCTCAAATCTTATGTTAAATAGAACTTTTCTTTATTGTCTTTCTGTTGGCAAATGATGTTGTGACTATTAAACTAGCAATCGTTCATATAATAGGGTAGTATAACTGTCCGAATTATATTGCGCAGCGTTGCATATTTGATATGAATAATTTCATTGTTTTCAATCATCGATTAAATTGTAGTTATAAGATATAGCAAAGATGATAATGCATATGCGAACTATCTCTGGGTAAAATTCCCATCTGCTACTAAATCATTCCAGCAGTGGTTCTTAGTTGGTGACAAAGAGAAGTTCGTTCTTGTGCCAGGGATTAAAAAAAGCCATAGGAAAAGGGAACATGTATAAAGATACCTACCAAAATAACCACTTATGACATCATGAATATTTTGTCATCAATGGGTTTACTTCACTGGTATGCATCTCACTGATTTTTAAACTATTTGTATGTTGTTGTAGTTTGGCCATCCAGATTGGATTGACTTTCCTAGAGAGGGCAATGGTTGGAGTTATGAAAAATGCCGACGTCAGTGGAACCTTGTTGATGCTGATCATCTTAGATATAAGGTTTGCACACACACACACACACACACATTTTTAGAATATAAATATAGTGTCCCCTTCCATTGTGCAGTAGGCCTCAGTGTGCACTCGGCTTTCCCGCCTTCGTATTGACGACCCGAACTGTTCACATTGATCTACACATCTAAATTAGTTCAAATATGTAAAATCAAATCATTTGAAATTCATTTGCCCATCCATTGAAGTGCTACAAAATTGTATGGCTGAAAATCGTTGTTTTTTATAGTCACGTGATGGTTAGGCAAATGAATTTCAAATGATTTGATTTTACATACTTAGACTAATTTAGATGTGTAGATTAATGTGAACGGTTCAGATCGTCAATACGAAGGCGGGAAGGCCAAGTGCACACGAGTGCACACGAAGGCCTAGTGCACAACGGAAGGGGACTCCATAAATATATACAGATACATCTATTCTGTATATTCTTAACTCTTAACACTAGAAATATACATATATGCTTTGATATTATACTAATAACTTGTTCTAAGCTGCTGCTTACTGAGAGACTTGGGCATCTTGAGTAACTGTCGCTTGTGTATAGATGACATTATGGCAAGATGTAATTGTTAGTGGGTTTGGATCTAGATTATAAATGCAATTTTGGACATTTTTTTTCTTCCATGGTTTATACTGGTGGTTAATTTAATTCCTAGGACACAAGTGCTTAAATTCCAGAAGGTGATTTAACAGTAGATGTCTTGATTCAAACTCGAGACTAGCAGTGATTCATTTGTCTTTTCCATTTTTTCATTGAATTTTTAATACTCTTTCACTAAGCAGTTAAAATTCCCGATTATGCCCGATTAATCCCCGATTAATCGCTAATCAGAGGTCAAGCGATTATTTTTTTTTAGCAATTTATAATATTTCAATAGTTAGCAATTTAATCGGGAATAATCGGTCGATTAGTAGTTAATCGGCCGATTTTAAGTGGCCGATTAACCGATTAAATCTCCTTCTCTAATTTTCATGCCCGTTTGCATTATTTGGGCTCATTTTTGGCCCAAATCTAAAACCCAAATTCAAAATCCAAATCCCGTTCGGTCCTCGCACAAACCCAAGTCCGACATATCGCCGCTCTCTTCTTCTTCCTTCTGAAATTCAAACCCAAACCCAAACTGAATCTCTTCTTCTTCCTCGAGCAAACCCAAATCCGACCCGCCGTCGCCCCCCCACTCCGTCGCATACTTGACCCGGTCCACATCTACTACACCTCCTCTTGTTGCTCGCACTACTCCTCCTCTCCGATTATTTTTGTTTAATGGAACCGACCAGCAAACCCGACCCGACCCACATCCAGGATCCAAACTCAGCTCAAATCAAGTACTCTCTTTCTTTTTTCTATAATTGTATGTTCCTATTTGATCATCTCATAATAGTTTTATGTTAGGATTTAGGGTTGCTACATAATGATGATTTATCATTTTTTAATTATATATATAACGACTTTTCTGATTTAATCCCCGATTATTTTAAGTTTAACCGATTAATCACTAATCGCTCCTAGACCGATTTGTTCCAAAAACCGATTTTAACTGCCTAGCTCTTTCATTCCTTAAAAAAAATACTCACTTTCATTTAATATCATTGTTTCCTCAAGCAGTGATAACTTTTCTCCCCTTCTCCCCTTACTGCTATGAATTGCTCATGGTTACAAGTCCCAAAATCAAAAAACCCATTTTACCACCCGAGTCCCGGCCATGCATGTGCTTGAAGCAGTAACAGCTAACTCAACACCTCCACCCCCTCATCTTCTCAACTATGAAATGCCCATAGGTTTTCAAGTCTTGAAACCCAATCTATCCTTGTGCTGCCACGGCCAAGCAGTCTATGTGCCTAACTTTTAACTTCGAAAGAATAAAGCATCTGTTTTTTATGTATATGCTACACGAATATGGGGTGGATCATTTTTTTTGTGTCAATATGCAATTGCAATAATGCTATCAATCAAGCTTTGCGTTACAAATTTACTATTGTACCCAAAATGCCTTTGAAATCTCATTACAGGATGGATAATCTAACATTACATGCTTTTCTACATGTATATGTTTTTTTGTTCTAACTGCACAGACCAATTTCAAAATTTGTAGTATACTCCAAGGAAATAATTCTTTCTATTGAAATATGTTTCTCTCCATTTTTTTGAAAAATGTGATGTAACTTCTAATTGTTTCTCTTTTAAAATTTCTATTATTATCAATTTTCTCTCAGTCCTCGAGAATTTCTAACTGTTTTCTCTTTTAAAATTATCCAGTACATGAATGCATTTGACAGAGCCATGAACTCATTGGATGATAAATTTTCATTTCTTACAAACACTAAGCAGATTGTGAGCAGCACAAATGAAGCTGACAAGGTGAACATGTTAAGATATTATAATGGAATTTGTTGCAGTCGTATGATGCGCTATCCTTTATACAGTTTCATATCACTCATAGTTACTTTCACTGTAGAAGTTGATGATTTTACATTCAAATGTTATTAACTTTTTACTGTGTGGAGGTGCTTTCTTGTGCAAAATATTGCTGAAGATCTATGAACCAATAATTCATTTAGAAACATTTTGAACTACAAGGAAACTACATAATTTATTTGTTTTTGACAATTACCAGAATCACATTATGCAAACAACTCAAGGTAAAATTAGATTTACTTTTTAATCTTCTCTTCTTCTAGAAAGTAATTTGCAATGTTTTTCTTTAAAATTGTCATTTTGTCTCGGTTAACTGACACCTGGACTTTTTAAATTGGGAAATTGCTTGATTTCTGCATCTTGATAGTTACATTATTTAATCTCCAAAAAAAGAAAAAGATGAAAAATCTAATAATTTTTATTGAAAAAATAATCTAATAATTTTGATGTCAAGTCCTCCCTTAGAGATGTTAACATTTTGTTGCTGTTTATGTTTTGGGAAGGCTTAACTTTTGGCTCTTGGCGTACATGTACCTTAGAGTTGAATTACACTCCCTATAGCAAATTTATCATCATTCTTTTTCTTCTAGACTAGTTTCCTTTGTCTTAGAGAACTCGGAGGATGGCAAGTGGTCTTTCTAGAACTATGGTAAACCTTCTCTCATCATAGTTTTGGACTTTTGGCATCAACCAATTAGAAAGGGTTGATGTCAGGTAACAGTCGGTCATAAAACTGTATGAGGCTTGACTCCTTAGTGGGCCCCATGTTATTGGGGTAAGGCTTAGATGATAATGATTGCTGTTTTTGTACTGATTTTTTTAATTGATAACAGGGATGGAGTCTAACGACTCCTGCCAAATCTGTTAAAACGAATAACAGTACAAAATATAAAACCATGTATCTTACAAAGAATGATACCATGGTAGAAGTTAACAGCAGAATAACATCAGAAAAAAACATCCAACAGGTTTGTAATAAAGTCTTATACAAAATATCACTGAATAAGAGCATCAGAAGGAACCCTCTAGCTAAGAAACAACTGAAAACTCTGCAGCATCAGGGAAGTCTTCAAAATAACTACAACAGTAGAGCATCAACACATCATAACTTCAGAGTCAACACACCATCTCAGGCTAAGAAGGCACTCCATTCAGCAATGAGCAGCTAACAAAACATCCACAAGCAGATTGATGAAATCCTGGTATTAGTCAGTTAAAATGTAATCACTCTTCATGTACTGAAATAGTAAGAAATAATCTTAGCCGGTTCTTGTCTTACACTGGATCTCCCTCTTTCATAAGGAGACATCCTACAGTATACCCCAAGAATGAGCTTAAAACCCCCGCTTTCATAAAATACCTTAAAACCTCAATAATGAGCTTACCATGTTACGATATCCCTAACAGTATACCCAAATTTTGAAGTTGTCATGTGGGTTGAAAGAATTATGTTTTATCTTTAACACGTTTAGTAGCAATATTGTGTAAAATAAAGGAAGAATTTACTTGCTTCTTTGATAATTTAGTTCCATTTACCAATCATGCATTTTTCTTTTGGAGAATAAGAAATTTACTAAGCTTATTAAATATCCGAGGAGTAGTTAATAGATAATATCAAACTATCTGGTTATATTCAGAGTATGCCTCAGTTATATAATATCCTTGTTCTCGCTATATGTTTTCTGATGCTGGGTTTTGTTTTTAGGTCCAATTCTATCTGTAGATTTATGATCTTTATCTGATTGCAACTACTTTATGAGCGAATTCAATTTAATATTGTTGGATTACTTATTTTCCTTATTAGGTAATTGTTTTTGAGCGTGGGGATTTGGTTTTTGTGTTCAATTTCCACCCGGAAAATACCTACCACGGGTAAGTATCTCTACTTAGCACACCGACTTTATATGATTCAGGCCTAAAGTTGGACATTTTGTGGATTATTCAGGTACAAAGTTGGGTGTGATTTACCTGGAAGATATCGAGTTGCCTTGGATAGTGATGCGTTTGAATTTGGTGGGCATGGAAGAGTAAGATGCACTATAATTCATGTTTGTTTGGCTATTTTAGTTGGCCATGTGATTTCATCGTTTTGCTATGATGCTTTATGGCTCTGTTTTCTTACATTTAAGATGTCTTTAAGATATACTTCTATCAAACAGTCTGTCTTACTGTTTAAATGTTCATTTGAGAGTATCCGGTCCAAAGTTTTTTGTTAACATATGTACCTGCATTAACATTGTGTTAGTAGGAGAAAGTCTTACATACAAACACTTCCTCTCATCTATAGTTTCCTCAGCTAGGTTTTAGCACCAAGTGAGGCCGGTGCCTAGTCATAGTCAACCATATATATTTTTCTTATGTTAGATGTACTTCATAGCCAGGCTGACCCCAAATTTGGGGTGAAGAGTTCGTTTTGTTAGTTGTTAATATCGTTTCGTTATACACTGCCAATGCATTTGATGGCAAAGGTGAGATGGTGACACACAACTGAGATGTATTCAACTTTAGTTTTCAGTCAAACTGAACAACTATACTAACTAGACAGAGAAATGGAATTACTAAGACCATTCCTGTTTTTATCGTCTCACCTAGATTAGCTCAAGATCACTGAGCAAGATGATTCACAACTTCACCTCTATTCAACTGGTTGTAACAAGCTTGTGATGTAAACTTAACCCTAAATAGAAAATTTCCAAGAATATTAAAAGATTAAGTTTATCAACATGTAATGTGGATCAAGTTAGAAATTAAAACAGTTAATCGGTTCGATGGATTTTCAAGAATTGAATTATGTTTAACAAGCCCAATTAACGATTCAGTTCTAACAATCAATAATTATATACCTAAGTGTTCTTAGCAAGTAAAATATGCAATAATGATTTGTACTCTAATTGGCAAGTAGAAGCACACACTCTCAATCTATGAAGCACAGATACATGTGCGGGTACGATACGACACGGGTACGGGGATACGTGATTTAAAAAAATGGGATACGGGTGTGTTGGTGGATACGATAAGTATAATATATTTTATATTATACATATTAATAAATAAATATTAATTTTGTTAAAATGTTAATATTTGAACTATTTCTTAGAATTATTATAATACATTATAATTATGAGCATTTTTTGAGAAAAAAATTCATAATCTAACTATCAAAACATTGGGTATGCTTATTTTATGTTTGAGCTTAATTTAAAACATAAAGTTTTTGAAATTACACTAGGGCCCCAAACATTTATCTAAACATAATTATGTCCAAAAGTTGCAAAAAATATATGGATATTCCTTGGGTACGCACCCAGGAGTACCCAAGAAGTATCAACACCCGATACGCCCCTGACACGAGTACGTAGGGCTTTTGGAAGTACCCGTGCTTCCTAGCTTTCAATATTTGTGGGCGACAGATAAATCAAATAATATTCTAGTGACGCTAAAGCAGTATCACAAATATTAGAGAAGTGGAAAGAAGTTACCGGGTCCGTAGGTTGGATTACGATGTTGCTAGTTTTGAACTTGGATCTGACCCAATCACCGTTGATCTGTGGTGGATGAAGGCAGTGGAGGCATCGGACGGTGGGGTGCTGATGGGGGTGCGGGTGAGACAGCAACGACGGGGCATCGGTGACGGGTCGACGGTGGTCACGAGAGTTGGGGGAGTCGAGGCTTGGGATGAGCGGGGGTGAGGAGCTCGATAGTGGTGGCAGCGGTGGAGCAGCGGGAGGTCGGGGTCGTGAGGCTACGGCAGCAATGGTGAGGGAGAGGGTCAAGGACGGCAGGGGTTTGTGGGTCGACGAGGGGCTCGACGGGGTGGTTGAAGGTGTGAGCGGCATCGGCGGCAAAGGGATCGGGGGGTGATGGTGTCGGTGGTGGAAGAGGGGCGGCATCATGAGCGGGGTGAGGGGAAAGTCGGCGGGGTGCTGATGGGTTTCGGTGGTTGTGAGGAGATGATGAAGAAGGAGAGAGGGAATTAGATTATGGTTTAATTAATTAGGATTAGGATTTGGGGTGTAATTTGAACTTCTCACAAACCCTAGTTGATGTAAAACTAACCCTAAAATAGAAAATTTCCAAGATTCTTAATGGATTAATTTTACCAACACGTAGGTGCGGATCAAAGTTGAAAATTTTAAACAATTAATTGGTTGGATGGATTTTCAAGAACTGAATCACGTTAACAATTCCAATTAATAATTCACTCTACAATCAATAATTAAATTCCTAAGTGTTCTTGGCAAGTAATAGATTCAATATCGATTCGTACTCTAATCAAGCATGTGGAACACTCAATCTCAATTATTTTTGTGGACGACAGGCAAATCAGATAATATAATAGATAATAGAGCAGTAGAACACAAATATTTAAAAGTGGAAAGAGTATACCGAGGGTTCGAAGAACTCAGTATAGATCTTGGTTGAACAGCACGCAGAACACAGCAAATCAGTAGCAACAGTAGGAGAGATAACTGCCACCACGTCAGCAATGGCAACAGCAAGGGCGATGGGCGCAACTAGGGTTTCGATCAGAGGTGGACTTCGGAGATGGAAGTGGGGTCACAACTAGAAGGCGATGCTGAAGGAAGGAGGATTGGAGGTTGGGGTGGAGGTTTCGAAGTGAAGTCGACGGCGGGGTGAGGGAAGGAAGGACGACTGTGGGGTGCCTTGATTTGGTGATGGAGGTGGTGCGGGTTTGCAGACGAGGCGATTAGGGGTGGCGGTGAAGGAAATGGTCGACGGAGTTGATGGCAGTGGTGGGCGTAGGCGGAGAGAGAGTGCGAAGTGAGGAAGGGGATCAGGATGGGTTCTGAAGGAGGGTTCGGGTTTTCTTTTTGGTCGGGATTGGGGAAGAGGAAGAAGACGGCTGAGGCTTTTGGTGAATAGGGTGATTTTGTAATTGGGAAATTAGGGTTTAATTGATTTGGGAGTTTTTTTTTAATTTGGGGATAGATTTTAGAGTTTATCATAAACCCTAAAATTGTATTAGGATTTATCACAAACCCTAATAATTTGGATCTCACTTGTATCACACAAAAAGAGAGAAAGAGCAAAAACTCAACACAATTTTTTAAAAAATCAAGTATGGCATACTTTCTCATTAATCTCAAGGCCTATAAATAGGCTCAAAATACATCTTGATACAAATCTCAAAATATTCTCAGAATCTCAAATACATAAAAAAAAATTACATATGGCTATAATTGCCAAAAAAATATGGTACTAAATAAAATTGATGTCCTCATCATTCTCTTCGGGTGGAAAAGAGCTCGACCCAGTCGAGTCAAAGCAATAGATCCTGTCATGGTGCTCCAAAAGATCTGGATCCAGTTGCGGGAGTCCCTCACGATCATTGCAGGTGTCATCCGACTTGAGCTTGTTTTTCCACCTCACTAAATACTTGTGCATACCACCATCTCATGTGGAGATTATCTGATCATCTAAAATATTATTCAATTCTTCTGTCGGTGGGTGAATAGTATCAGGTAAAGGGGTAAATGTGGGAATCTCACCATTAGGCTGCAGGGTAAGCTCATCTATAAGAAAATTTCTAGGGTTGAATTTTGAGCCTTCATAAAGTACTAGATCCTCAATATTGAAAGTCTTACTTGTGCCAAAACCTTCAGGAAGGTCAACGACATAGGTATTATCATTGATTGCATGTAGAATCTTAAATGGGCCTGCAACACGTATGTTCAAGTTTTTAACAGGTCCAACAGGAAACCGTTCCGGATGAATCCGAACCATCACCTCGTCACCAATATCAAAAGTTATAAATTTCCTTCTGGTATCTGCTATTAACTTGTAGTTAAAATTATTCTCATTAAGTTCTTTGAAAATTTCTCTATGCAAGTCATGAATGTGATATGCAAATGTGGGTGCACTCTGTGACTCTAGGATGTTCTAACACCTGGATAAAATCTATAGGCTGTCAAGTGACTTGGGATGAGATGGGTGACTCAGGTACACTCAATGGAGGTGACTGGACAGACTGAATATAATTGGGAGACTGGTCATCCTTTTTTTCATCAAAATCATCATTTAAATTAGGTTCATAGGTAAACTCATTGTCGGGCTCATCAGCGATGACTGCGGTACCCTCTACTATATTGATCTTACTTGGACTGTGACAGTTGCCAGTAATGTGGCCCTATCCCTTACATTTATAGCACTTAGTGAGAGGATCAATCTTAGAATAGTCTCTTTCAGTGTTTTTACCCGTGTTGTCATTTCTAAGTGGGTAGGAATTTGAAGCATGTTTGTTTGGGTAAGACTTGTTAGGGTACTGAGGAGAGGAGTGCTCAGGTCTAGAGGGGTCAGGAGGATTCATTCTGGAGGAATGATCCATCGAATCGCTGGACTTGTAATGGAAACTTGCTTTAAGGGAATCCGTATCGAGGACAAGAGCATAAGCTGCTGCTAATGAGTCCACATTTCTATGAATTAGCTCGTTCCTCAGATCGGCTCGTAATCTATCCCTGAACCTAGAGAGAGTTTGTTCTTCGCTCTCTTTACCTAAGGCATTGCACCGAATAAGGAAGTCATCGAACTTATCAATATATTCTTGTGTGGATTTACTTCCTTGATAAAGTTGGTTCCACGAATCTAGCAATTGGGTGTGGAACGATAACGATACATATCTCTCAGTGAGCTTCTCTTTCATGGCTTTCCAAGTGGCTATGAGTGCCAGGCCTCGGCCTCTACGGGTGTGTTCAAGATTGGTCCAGTGTTGAGCTTTCCCAGTCAATTTCATTGTGGCAAATTTAACTTTCAGAGCTTCGCTCATGTCAAACCACACAAAGTACTGGTCCATCGCACGGATCCAATCAAGATAAGCTTGGGGTTCCATGTGGCCTTCAAACTGGGGAACGTCGGCCTTAACGTTCTTCTTATATTGTTCGTCAGGGTCATGTTCTTGACGTTGATCATCACGAACATTCTCTTGAGGGATTTGACGATTGGCATGAAGCTCAGGGACAATGGTTTGATTTAACTCCACTTTCTCAAGCCTCTGATTGATATTGGAAAGAGTTGTTTGGATGGCAGCTAGGATAGCAGAGATATCAGAGTTTTCCATTTCAGGTCGGGAAAGTATAGGGTTCCTAATTGGGTGATTTGGAAGGGATAAGAAAGGCTCTTCAGGATCTGTGATGGTGCTGCGAAGACGCATTCACCAAAAGTGGAAACTAGGGGTCGTGTGTGTCCTATTTTTATTTTTTTATTTTTTTAAAATGAATATGAAATGATCTAAAAGAAAAAAAGAAAATAAGATAAAAGACTCTAAATGAATGCAAAATAATGCCTAAATGATGCAAGAACTAGAGTTTTAAGAACCTTCTGATGTAAAACCAACCCTAAAATAGAGAATTTCCAAGAATTTTAATGGGTTAATTTTACCAACACGAAAGTTCTGATCTAAGTTAGAAATTTTTAACAGTTAACGGGTTTGATGGGTTTTCAAGACTTGAATCAAATGTAACAGTCCCAATTAATAATTCAACCTTAATCAATAAGTGAATCCCTACGTGTTTTAGCAAGTAAAAAGTGCAATACCGATTCGTACTCTAATCTAGCATGTGGATCACTCAATCTCAGTATTTTGTGGTCGACGGGCAAATTAGATAATATTCTAGATAATATGGCAGTAAAACACAAATACTTAATAATGGAAAGATTATACCGAATGTGAAGAAACCAGTGTCAATCTCAGAGTTGAGCAGCAACAAAGATCTCGGCAGTCACAGCGAACAAAGGCAGCAACGAGGCCAAGCGCTGGCAGATCCGACGGCGATGCTGCGTCGACGTCGCCGGCGATCGGTGCGACGGGCAGTGGAGGGCGGCGCCGGTGTGGGGGGTCTTGGGTTGGTGGTGGAGGAAGAAGGCGACGGGATGGAAGGGGTTATGGTGTAGGGGACTGTGGTTGGGGTTCGGGGAAGGGATTTGGGATCGGGAGTGGAGGAGGAAAAGGGGGCGATGCTGATGGGGGAGAGGATGATCGACGGGGAGTGGGGAGGAGGGAGCGACGGCGTATGGGGGCGAAGGATTTGGTCGGGAGATGGGTTCGAAAGGGGGTTAGGGTTTTTTTTTGTGAAGTGGATTTTGGAGGAGGTCGGGAAGGGAAGAAGGAGAGGTGAGGGATGGCGGCTGGTGAAGGGTTTTTTTTTTTTGAGATTAGGGTTTTGTTTATTTGGGATTAGGGGAGATTGTATTTGGGATTTTTAATTGGGGAATAAATTTTAGAATTAATCACTAATTCTAAAACTAGATTAGGATTTATCACAAACCCTAATTTGATCTCAATTGTATCACACAAAGGAGAGAAAATGAAGAGCAAAACTCAACACAGATTTTTTTAATCAATAATGACATCCTTTCTCATTCATCTCAGGGCCTTTAAATAGGCTCAATTACATCTTGAAACACATCTCCAAAATATTCTCAGAATCTAAAAATTACAAAAAGATTACATATGGCTATAATTGCCAGAAACAAAAAATGGAAATAAAATAAAAATCCTAAACTGGAAAGATGTCCTTATCATTCTCTCCGGGTGGGAGAGAGCTCGACCCAGTCGAGTCAAAACCAGTGATCATGTCATCGTGCTCCAAAAGATCTGGATCCAGTTGCGGGAGCCCCTTACGATCACTGCAAGTATCATCCGACTTCGGCTTGTTTTTCCACCTTACCAAATACTTGTGCATACCACCATCTCTAGTAGAGATTATCTGATCATCTAAAATATTATTCAATTCTTCTGTCGATGGGTAAGTAATATCTGGCAGTGGAGGTAATGGAGGAATCTCACCATTAGGCTGCAGGGTAGGCTCATCTATAAGAAAATTTCTAGGGTTGAATTTTGAGCCTTCATAAAGTACTAGATCCTCAATATTGAAAATCTTACTTATGCCAAAACCTTCAGGAAGGTCAACGACATAGGTACTATTATTGATTGCATGTAGAATC
This sequence comes from Hemerocallis citrina, assembly GCA_017893485.1. Classification (NCBI taxonomy): domain Eukaryota; kingdom Viridiplantae; phylum Streptophyta; class Magnoliopsida; order Asparagales; family Asphodelaceae; genus Hemerocallis; species Hemerocallis citrina. Next base: position 217,642,068 of record CM030365.1, read on the forward strand.
TTAAATGGGCCTGCAGCACGTATGTTCAAGTTCTTAACGGGTCCAACAGGAAACCGTTCCGGATGAATCCGAACCATCACTTTGTCACCAATATCAAAAGTTATAAATTTCCTTCTAGTATCTGCTATTAACTTGTAGTTAAAATTATTCTCATTAAGTTCTTTGGAAATTTCTCTATGCAAGTCATGAATGTTATATGCAAATGTGGGTGCAGACTCTGTGACTTTGTGATGTTCTAATACATGAGTAAAATCTATGGATTGCCAAGTGACTTGAGAAGGAATGGGTGTCTCGGGTATACTCAATAGAGGTGACTGCACTGACTGGATAGGCTGAATACAATTAAGAGACTGGTCATCCTCTTTTTCATCAAAGTCATCACTTATATTAGGTTCATAGGTAAACTCATTGTCGGGCTCATCAGCGATGACTGCGGTACCCTCTACTATATTAATCCTACTTGGACTAGGACAGTTGCCAGCATCATGACCGTATCCCTTACATTTATAGCACTTAGTGAGAGGGTCAATCTTACTGTAATCTCTTTCGGTGTTCTTACCCTTATGTTCATCTCCATGTGAATTAAAATTTGAATTAGATTTGCTGGGGTAAGATTTGTTGGGGTGCTAAGAGGGAGGCTGAGGTCTAGGTGGGTCAGTAGAGGTCATTCTAGAGGAATGATCTCTCGAGTCGCTGGACCTAGAATCAAAACTAGCTTTAAGGGAATCCATGTCGAGGACTAGGGCATAGGCTGCCGCTATTGAGTCTACGTTTCTATAGATTAGCTCGTTCCTAAGGTCATCTCGTAGTCCAGCTCTGAACCTAGAGAGAGTTTGTTCTTCACTCTCTTTACCTAACGCATTGCACCGAATAAGGAAGTCATCGAATTTATCAACATATTCTTGTGTGGATTTACTTCCTTGATACAATTGGTTCCACGAATCTAGCAATCGAGTGTGGAACGATAACGGTGCATATCTCTCAGTGAGCTTCTCTTTCATGGCCTCCCAAGTGGCTATGGGTGCCAGACCTCGGCCTCTGCGGGCATGTTCAAGATTGGTCCAATGTTGTTGAGCTTTACCCGTTAATTTCATAGTGGCAAATTTAACTTTAAGGGTTTCGCTCATGTCGAACCACACAAAGTAGTGGTCCATGGCACGGATCCAATCGAGGTAAGCTTGGGGTTCCATGTGGCCTTCAAACTGGGGAACGTCAGCCTTAACGTTCTTTTTGTATTGTTCGTCAGGGTCACGTTCTTGACGTCGATCGTCATGAACATTCCCTTGAGGGATCTGACGATGGGCATGAAGCTCAGGAACAATGGTTTGATTTAGCTCCACTTTCTCAAGCCTCTGATTGATATTGACAAGAGTTGCATGGATGGCAGCTAGGGTAGCGGAGATATCAGAGTTGTCCATTTCAGGTCTGGGAAGTCTAGGGTTCCTAATTGGGTGATTGGGAAGGGATAGGAAAGGCTCTTCAGGGTCTGTGATGGTGCTGCGAAGACGCATTCACCAAAAGTGGAAACTATGGGGTGTGTTCTAATTTATTTATTTATTTTTTTTAAATGATTCTGAACTAAACTAAACTAAAATAAAAATAAAATAAAATAAAATAAAAGACTACACGATACTAAATGAATGCAAAAATGATGCCTACGATGCAAGAACTAAGGTTTTAAGAACCTTCGCTCTAATACCAAAATGATGTAAAACCAACCCTAAAATAGAGAATTTCCAAGAATTTTAATGGGTTAATTTTACCAACACGAAAGTTCTGATCTAAGTTAGAAATTTTTAACAGTTAACTGGTTTGATGGGTTTTCAAGACTTGAATCAAATGTAACAGTCCCAATTAATAATTCAACCTTAATCAATAAGTGAATCCCTACGTGTTTTAGCAAGTAAAAAGTGCAATACCGATTCGTACTCTAATCTAGCATGTGGATCACTCAATCTCAATATTTTGTGGTCGACGGGCAAATTAGATAATATTCTAGATAATATGGCAGTAAAACACAAATACTTAATAATGGAAAGATTATACCGAATGTGAAGAAACCAGTGTCAATCTCAGAGTTGAGCAGCAACAAAGATCTCGGCAGTCACAGCGAACAAAGGCAGCAACGAGGCCAAGCGCTGGCAGATCCGGCGGCGATGCTGCGTCGACGTCGCCGGCGGTCGGTGCGACGGGCAGTGGAGGGCGGCGCCGGTGTGGGGGGTCTTGGGTTGGTGGTGGAGGAAGAAGGCGACGGGATGGAAGGGGTTATGGTGTAGGGGACTGTGGTTGGGGTTCGGGGAAGGGATTTGGGATCGGGAGTGGAGGAGGAAAAGGGGGCGATGCTGATGGGGGAGAGGATGATCGACGGGGAGTGGGGAGGAGGGAGCGACGGCGTATGGGGGCGAAGGATTTGGTCGGGAGATGGGTTCGAAAGGGGGTTAGGGTTTTTTTTTGTGAAGTGGATTTTGGAGGAGGTCGGGAAGGGAAGAAGGAGAGGTGAGGGATGGCGGCTGGTGAAGGGGGGTTTTTTTTTTTGAGATTAGGGTTTTGTTTATTTGGGATTAGGGGAGATTGTATTTGGGATTTTTAATTGGGGAATAAATTTTAGAATTAATCACTAATTCTAAAACTAGATTAGGATTTATCACAAACCCTAATTTGATCTCAATTGTATCACACAAAGGAGAGAAAATGAAGAGCAAAACTCAACACAGATTTTTTTAATCAATAATGACATCCTTTCTCATTCATCTCAGGGCCTTTAAATAGGCTCAATTACATCTTGAAACACATCTCCAAAATATTCTCAGAATCTAAAAATTACAAAAAGATTACATATGGCTATAATTGCCAGAAACAAAAAATGGAAATAAAATAAAAATCCTAAACTGGAAAGATGTCCTCATCACCTTCGCTCTGATACAAAAATGATGTAAAACTAACCCTAAAATAGAGAATTTTCAAGATTCTTAATGGATTAATTTTACCAACACGTAGGTACGGATCAAAGTTCGAAATTTTAAACAATTAATTGGTTGGATGGATTTTCAAGAACTGAATCACATTAACAATCCCAATTAATAATTCACTCTACAATCAATAATTAAATCCCTAAGTATTCTTGGCAAGTAATAGATTCAATATTAATTCGTACTCTAATCAAGCATGTGGAACACTCAATCTCAATTATTTTTGTGGACGACAGGCAAATCAGATAATATAATAGATAATAGAGCAGTAGAACACAAATATTTAAAAGTGAAAAGAGTATACCGAGGGTTCGAAGAACTCAGTGTAGATCTTGGTTGAACAGCATGCAGAACACAACAAATCAGCAGCAACAGTACGAAAGACAACTACCACCACTTCAGTAATGGCGACAGCAAGGGCGATGGGCGCAACTAGGGTTTCAATCGGAGGTGGACTTCGGAGATGGAAGTGGAGTCGCAACTAGAAGGCGACGTCGCAACTAGAAGGCGACACTGAAGGAAGGAGGATTGAAGGTTGGGGTGGAGGTTTCGAAGTGAAGTCGACGGTGGGGTGAGGGAAGGAAGGACGACTGTGGGGCGCCTTGATTTGGTGATGGAGGTGGTGCGGGTTGCAGACGAGGCGATTAGGGGTGGCGGTGAAGGGAATGGTCGACGGAGTTGATGGCAGTGGTGGGTGTAGGCGGAGAGAGAGTGCGAAGTGAGGAAGGGGATCGGGATGGGTTCTGAAGGAGGGTTAGGGTTTTCTTTTTGGTCGGGATTGGGGAAGCGGAAGAAGACGGCTGAGGCTTTTGGTGAATAGGGTGATTTTGTAATTGGGAAATTAGGGTTTAATTGATTTGGGAGATTTTTTTTTTTTAAAATTTGGGGATAGATTTTAGAGTTTATCACAAACCCTAAAATTATATTAGGATTTATCACAAACCCTAATAATTTGGATCTCACTTGTATCACACAGAGATAAAGGAAGAGCAAAAACTCAACACAATTTTTAAAAAAAAAAATCAAGAATGACATACTTTCTTATTAATCTCAAGGCTTATAAATATGCTTAAAATACATCTTGATACAAATCTTAAAATATTCTCAGAATCTCAAATACATAAAAAAAAGATTACACATGGCTATAATTTCCAAAAACAAATATGGTACTAAATAAAATTGATGTCCTCATCACTAGTACTTTCTTAGGATTTTGCATAAATCCTAATAATGTCTTATGGCCTCACACGCACAAGAAAAGAATGCAGAGCAATAACTTAACACAATAATTTTTTTAATCAAGAATAGCATAACTTCTCATTATTCTCAAGGTCTATATATAGGCTCAAAACAAATCAAGAACAAATCTCAAACAAATCGAAGACAAATCTCTCAAATCTATAATAAACCTCTCAAACAATTCTCTCAAATGAACTATATATGGTTAAATCTCAAAAATAAAAATAAAATAGAACCAATGTCCTCATCATTCTCTCCGGATGGGAGAGGGCTCGACCCAGTCGAGTCAAAACCAGTGGTCCAGTTATGGTGCTCCAAAAAATCTGGATCCAAGTGCTGAAGCTCCTCACGATCACTCCAAGTATCATCTGACTTCGACTTGTTCTTCCACCTCACCAAATACCTATGAATACCACCATCTATACTAGTAGATATTATCTGATCATCTAAAATATTATCCAATTTGTTTGTCGGTGGGTAAGTAGTATCAGGTAAATAGGGAAATGTGGGAATCTCACAATTAGGCTACAGGATAGGCTCATCTATAAGAGAATTTCTAGGGCTAAATTTTGAGCCTTCATAAAGTACTAGATTCTTAATATTAAAAGTCTTACTTATGCCAAAATCTTCAGGAAGGTCAATGATGTAGAACCCCGTATTTTCAAATATTATTTTAATTATTTGAAAATGAATTTAAATGATTTTTGAGGATTTAATAAATGTTTTCTAAGAAATTTATTCTTTGGTACACGTGCAAAACACGTGCAAATGACTTTTTAGAAGTTTGGAAAATTAAGTTTTCTTTATGAAAAATCATTATTTATTATTTGAGAATTATTTAGTATTTTTCCAGATTTTTCTGAAATTAATTATGCGTATTTGCAATTTTTGGGAAAAGAAGGACTTATTTGCAAAATTGACAATTTCAAGGGTTAAAATGCAAATTATAATTTCTGGGCATTCCGATCAGTATTTGTTGAAGTTTAGAAACATATTTTTCTATTAGACCCTAATTTAAATTATATTTGATTTAGTTTTCAAGGATACAATTATATACGTAAGATGTACTCTTAAAAGGATTATTTTGCAAATTGGGTGAAAACCCTAATATTTTAATCCGGCATATATAAGGGAAATCCCTTTCCCAGCCGTCATTCACAATATTTAGAATATTGAGATTCCCTTGAGGAACAAGAGGAGAATTCTTGGATCTAGCAAGGAGAAAGTTTGTGGATCTTTTCTTCAAATCAGGTGAGTTGGTTTGTTTGTTTTGCTTTGTTTTGTTTGTTTTGATTGGTAGATGACGTGAGATCTTTGTTATGTTTGTTTGTGATCATTATACCATTCTTTGTTAGTCCCATTGTATGTAGGACATGGATCTTTAATTCGATATAGATGATGAGAACTTTTATTTGATATTTGGACCATGATGAGAAAAGATTTAGATTTGTTGAGGATATGTTGATTTATGAGATCATGTTGTTAGAAAGCAAATTTAGAACTGATTATGTTAAGCTTGGATATTAAACATCTGGATCTAGTGATTGCAAACCAATTTTGATTATGTATTGAGGAAGACATTTAGTTAGGTTGAGAAAACCCTAATGGGAGAATTGAGAATTTAGATCATGAGAATATGAGATTGGAGAAATTGATTGATTGAGTAATGTAACCATGATAGAGATTGTTGAGAATTGTTCATTTGCCCGAATATAAATTAACTTTATGATCAGTAATTCTTTAGAAAACTTCAAGATGATTTTGTGTTCAGATCTGTAGCCGTCAGTCGACTGATCTGATGTGCAGTCGACTGGTACGAGCTTACAGTGTACTTTTGAGTCTTGAGATTTGTTCGGGACAGTCGACCTGGACTGTGGTCAGTCGACTGGTCCTCTGCTTGTGATTTTGTTCAGTTCTTTCGGGACGGTCGACTGATGACTTGTCAAGTCGACTGGTCATGCCTTAGAATATTTTTGGTAAAATGTTGGGATATGTCCTCTGGACAGTCGACTGGTCCTTTAGGCAGTCGACTGGTCCTGTAGGATCTTTGTATTTGATTTGAGATATTTTGTTTAGTGTTTGATTTTGAGACATTTGTTTAGTACTTGATTCTGAGATATTGTTCAGTATTTGATGTTGAGATATTTGTTCAGTGTTTGATTTTAAGATGTTCAGTTAAGTATTGGTTTTTGAGATGTTCAATTAAGAACATGATTTTGGAAATATTTTGTTGAGCCACTTGTTAAGTGGAATTTGTTCAGATATTTGTTTTGAGTCTCTAGAGGTACGTGGCCCTAGTATACCGGTATTTGTTCAGTCATTTGTTGAGGCCCTTTGAGGCGAACTTTCAGTTATCCAGATTTTAGTCCGGTAGGGTACGCTACTCTAGGAGATTTGTTCAGCAACCCAAACTAATAAGGACAGGCATTAGTAGTGTCATGACGAATGAGAACTTGAGTTATGCACCTCAGTATGACTTTTGATGTAGGATTAGTCTCCTGAATTATCCAAGTAGTTAACTTGAGATGTGTGATTTATCTCCGGAATTATCCAGGTAGTTAACCTGAGATGTGAGGTATTTCTCCTGAATTATCCAAGTAATTATCTTGAGATGTGGGATTGAACTACGGAATGATCGGAGTCGAGGCGACGCTTTTGGGGTATTATTGTGGTTATGAGTCTATGTTTAGATGTGGGATGATCTCCTGAATTATCCAGGGAAAATACCTGAGATGTGGGATCAATCTCCGGAATGATCAAGCATGGGCAAATTATCATAGTTTATCTTCATCTCTGAGTAGTCATCGTTGTCAGCATGTAGTCATGATGTTTTCTTGAATCACTTTTATGCATTTGGATTTCCTGTTTTCGGCACACACTTGGTTTTGGTTTTGGTATCACCCCTTATTCTTTGTTGTTACTTCATACTTTAGTGTTGATTATTATTTGTTGGATATTATGTTTTATGTTCATTTATGTTATTTGTTTGATTAGTTGCCACTCACCCCATTTTTATGGCTGACCCCTTTAGTTTGGGGGTTAGGGTTCAACTCTAACCTCACTTGTTGCAGGTTACTGCTTAGAGTGGGAGGTTGGATGCTTAATGTTGCATTTGAGACTATTGGGACTATTTAGTTTTGTGTAAAATTTGTAAAGACATATTGTGTGGTTATTGAGTTGTAAATGTAAAGAAATATTTGGGTTGAGATGTTTAGACTTCCGCTGTGATTTGTAATAATTGTTGTAATAAAGAAAGAAAATGTTAGTGGTGTTGTTGGTGTTTATTGTTCTATTGAAGTGGATTACTGGGATTTCGCCACTTATTTTCTAAGCTCTCATATTAGAAATTTGGGGCGCTACAGAGATTGGTATCAGAGCTCCGCTTCAATATAATAATAGGCTTAGTATGACAACCAACCTAGGTGTGGACACTAGAGAGTGAGTACCTAGGTGTGGACATCAGAGTGTGAGTATCACATAGAATTTAAAATATGATGTTTGGTTTGAAATTATGGTTTGACTTTGCCATAGGACATTGGTATGAGTTTAAATTGTGAGTGTGTTGTTCTAACTTTACTCTCGTTTTGCAGTATTCAAAATGGTTGCACCCAGAGGTAGAAATGGTGGCAACAATGAGGATGGTTCTGGTAGTTCCCGAGGTAATGGGATCGACCTTGAAGCTGAGTTTGCCAAGGTATATCAGACGTTGAATACGCTGATGGCACTCAATGTGGCGCAGCAGCAAGCGCAGCAGCAGAATCCACCGCCGAATCATGGAGCTGGTTATGGATTGGTGAATGCCGACCCCATCAAGCAGATTGAATCCTTTAAGAGGATGAGGCCGCCAGTCTTTGAGGGGCAAGCTGATCCAACAGCAGCAGACGATTGGATTCGGAAGATGCAGACGATCTTCGAAGTGTCAGAGACTCCTGAAGCTAGCAAGGTGAAGTTGGCTTCGATGCAGCTGGAGAAAGACGCTGGTGTATGGTGGGAGTCATTGAAGAGGAACTTGGGAGATCAGCAGCTGACATGGGAAGGTTTTCTGGAGGAGTTCAGAGATCGCTTCTTTCCTCTTGATGTTCAGGAGAAGAAGGCGACTGAGTTCATGAACCTTCAGCAGGGGAGCATGACTGTTCGGGAGTATGAGACGAAGTTCGCTCAACTTTCGAGGTTTGCACCAGAATTGGTCATGGATGAAGCAAAGAAGGCCAAAAAGTTTGAGCAGGGCTTGAGGCCGAACTTGAGGTCAAGGATGGTTCCGTTGGGCATCCGAAGATTCGACAAGCTGGTCAGAAGAGCAGCGATGACTGAAGAGGATATGGAACTGTTTCAGAAGAAGCAGGAATCATGGAACCGGAACAAGAGGCCAGCATCAGGCCAGAGTGGGAAGGGATTCCCTGCGAAGCAGGCGAAGTTCAGTGGACCGGTGCAGAAGGCATCTGGAGCTCAGGGAGTGACCTGCTACTACTGCAAGGAAGTAGGACATTACAGGTCAGCATGTCCGAAGTTGGCAGAGCATGTTTGTTCTCAGTGTGGGCAGACTGGACACTCAAAGCCCCATTGTCCACAACTGAAGAAAGATGATTCGGGTGGAAGCAAGTTCCCGAAGAGGCAAGGGCGAGTATTTGCATTGACCGAGGAGGATGCGAGAAACTCGGAAGATGTAATTCAGGGTATGCAGGAATTTTGATTTCTTTCATTTTTGAGTCAGGGTAATGAATAAAAGCTTTTATTTCAGAATAAATTAAGATTGAGTATCATTCTTATTGTAACAGGAGTTGTTTTAATAAATGGAATAAAAGCAAAGGTTTTGTTTGACACTGGTTCATCGCATACATTTGTATCGCCAAGTTTTGCAAAGGGCTTAGGTTTGGAACCTAAATTGTTTCCAGGCAGAGTTTTGTCAGTGGCAACGCCGTCAGGTGAAGAGCTGGTAGCGGATCGATATTACGAGGGCTGTGATATCGAGATTGGTGGAAGGATGTTCGGCATCGACTTGATCGAGCTACAAGTGTTGGGAGTGGATGTCATAGTGGGCATCGATTGGATGGCTATTTATGATGCCACGATTGATTGCAAGCAGAAGGAGGTGTTGGTGAAAGCACCAGGTGGACCCGCAGTAACTTTTCACGGGAAGGAGAAGATTCCGCAGGTGGCTGCAATGGTATCTAAGAAGTCTATTGCAGATGAAGTCCAGGGCATTCCGGTGGTTCGAAGGTTTCCTCAGGTGTTCTTGGATGATTTTCCAGGATTACCGCCGCAGAGAGATGTGGAGTTTTGCATCAATGTTCAGCCGGGGAGTGCGCCGATTTCCAAGGCTCCGTACAGGATGGCACCTGTAGAGCAGGATGAAGTGAAGAAGCAGATTGAAGAGCTTTTGAGCAAGGGACTTATCAGACCGAGTTCATCTCCGTGGGGAGCGCCAGTGTTATTGGTTAAGAAGAAGGATGGGTCGATGAGGATGTGCATTGACTACAGGGAGTTGAATAGGGTGACTATTCAGAACAAGTATCCATTGCCGCGGATTGACGATTTGTTCGACAGGCTTCGAGGAGCAGCGGTGTTTTCGAAGATTGATCTGAGGTCAGGGTATCATCAGGTACGAGTCAAAGAGGAAGATGTGAGTAAGACAGCTTTCAGGACTCGTCATGGGTTGTATGAATTTTTGGTGATGCCATTCGGGTTGACGAATGCGCCAGCAGTTTTCATGGACATGATGAATCGGGTGTTGAGGCCATTCATTGATTCCTTCGTGGTGGTCTTCATCGATGATATCTTGGTATATTCGAAGTCGGAGGAGGATCATTCTAAGCACTTGACAGCGGTATTACAGACATTGCAAGAGCACAGCTTGTATGCCAAATTGTCGAAGTGTGAATTTTGGAAATCTGAGGTAGCTTTTCTTGGTCACATTCTTTCTAAGGAGGGAGTGGCTACTGATCCTCAGAAAGTGGAAGCAGTAAAGGATTGGCCCAGGCCGACGTCAGTGAAGGAAGTGAGAAGCTTCTTGGGATTAGCTGGTTACTACAGGAGGTTTATTCAGGGGTATTCTCAGATTGCTGTTCCATTGACAGGTTTGACCCGGAAGAGTGTGGCGTTTGTATGGACAGATAAGTGCGAGGAGAGTTTCCTTGAGTTAAAGGAAAGGTTGACTACCGCACCCATACTAGCATTGCCGCAAGCTGGAAAAGATTATGATATCTACAGCGATGCATCTCTCAGAGGTTTGGGATGTGTGTTGATGCAGGAAGGCAAGGTCATTGCTTATGGTTCGAGGCAGTTGCGTCCGCATGAGAAGAATTATCCGACGCACGACTTGGAGTTAGCAGCTATCATTTATGCCTTGAAGCTATGGAGGCATTATGTCTATGGTGAGAAAGTTAGCATGTTCACTGACCACAAGAGCCTGAAGTATATCTATCAGCAGAGGGATTTGAATCTTCGTCAGAGAAGATGGTTGGAAGTTTTGGAAGACAGTCGTCCTGAGATCAAGTATCATCCAGGCAAGGCGAATGTAGTGGCTGATGGACTTAGCAGAAAGGGTAGTTTGGCAAGGTTGATCACTACTCGAAGAGAGTTGGCAGCAGAGATCGATCAGGCAGGTATCGAGGTTGTACTGCGAGGTTTAGGGGCATCTTTGGCTCAGTTGAGGCTGCAGCCGTCTTTGAGAGAGAAGATTGTGGAAGGTCAGAGATCAGATTCAGAGATCCAGAAGATGTTGCAGCAGGTTGCTGAGGGCAAGTTATCAGAATTTCGTGTCCAAGATGGAGTTCTTTGGTTGGGTGAGAGGTTGTGTGTTCCAGATGACGCAGAGTTGAGGGAGAGTATCTTGCAGGAAGCACACAGTACCTTGTTATCAGTTCATCCAGGAGGTACGAAGATGTACAGGGATATCAAACCGCATTTTTGGTGGTCTGGCATGAAGCGAGATGTAGCAGATTTTGTGGCAAGGTGTCTGACTTGTCAGCAGATCAAGGCAGAGAATCAGAGACCTGGAGGTTTGTTGCAGCCTTTACCCATTCCGGAGTGGAAGTGGGAGAATATCAGCATGGACTTTATCACGGGTTTGCCGAGGAGTTCGAAGGGAAATGACTCGATTTGGGTTGTTGTGGACCGATTGACTAAGTCGGCACATTTTCTAGCCATGAAGATTTCTTGGTCGATGGAGAAATTGGCTGAGTTGTATATTGGAGAGATTGTGAGACTTCATGGAGTTCCTGTTTCAATTGTGTCTGACAGAGATCCGAGGTTTACATCAAGGTTTTGGAGAAGTTTACAGGCAGCTTTGGGCACCAGAACTGATTTCAGTACGGCATTTCATCCGCAGACAGATGGTCAGACGGAGAGGGTGAATCGAGTGCTGGAAGATATGTTGAGAGCTTGTGTTATGGACTTTGGTGGTAGTTGGGAGAGATACTTGGCATTGGTTGAGTTTGCCTATAACAATAGTTACCATGCAAGTATTGGGATGGCACCGTATGAGGCTTTATACGGCAGGAGGTGCAGGACACCTGTATGTTGGTATGAGGTTGGCGAGAGGCAGATGTATGGTCCTGAGATCGTACAGCAGACGTCAGAGCAGATTGAGCTGATTCGCAAGAGGTTAGTTGAAGCTCAGAGTCGGCAGAAGAGTTATGCTGACACTCGACGGAGAGATTTGGAATTTGAGGTTGGGGATTCAGTTTTTCTCAAGGTTTCTCCGACCAAAGGAGTGATCAGATTTGGTAAGGGTGGCAAGTTGGCGCCGAGGTATATTGGTCCGTACAAGATCGTGGAGAGGATTGGCAAGACAGCTTACAGATTGAAACTTCCAGAGGAGTTAGCACAAGTACATGACGTGTTTCATGTGTCGCTACTGAGGAAGTATGTGGCCGATCAGAGGCACCAGTTGGTGGAAGTTCCCGAAGATCTACAGGTGAACCTGAGTTACAAGGAACAGCCTGTTGAGATCGTTGATCGTAGGGAGAAAGTCCTTAGGAGCAAGGTGATACCTATGGTCAAGGTATTGTGGAGGAATCAGCAGTTCGAGAAGGCTACTTGGGAGCCAGAGGATCGCATGCTGAAGGATTTTCCTGAATTGTTTGTATGAATGTACTTCTTGTATGTGAATGGAATTCTTTGGATGATTGTATTGTTGATTGACAAATGATGTATTCCTTTATTTTGATTGTGATGTTATATGAAATTGTTTGGGTGATGATCTATTTATGAAGTATTGTTTCCTTTTGATTGGTATGTGTTTGAACTCATTAGTAGTAGTTCTGAGGACAGAACTCTTCTAAGGAGGGAGTGATGTAGAACCCCGTATTTTCAAATATTATTTTAATTATTTGAAAATGAATTTAAATGATTTTTGAGGATTTAATAAATGTTTTCTAAGAAATTTATTCTTTGGTACACGTGCAAAACACGTGCAAATGACTTTTTAGAAGTTTGGAAAATTAAGTTTTCTTTATGAAAAATCATTATTTATTATTTGAGAATTATTTAGTATTTTTCCAGATTTTTCTGAAATTAATTATGCGTATTTGCAATTTTTGGGAAAAGAAGGACTTATTTGCAAAATTGACAATTTCAAGGGTTAAAATGCAAATTATAATTTCTGGGCATTCCGATCAGTATTTGTTGAAGTTTAGAAACATATTTTTCTATTAGACCCTAATTTAAATTATATTTGATTTAGTTTTCAAGGATACAATTATATATGTAAGATGTACTCTTAAAAGGATTATTTTGCAAATTGGGTGAAAACCCTAATATTTTAATCCGGCATATATAAGGGAAATCCCTTTCCCAGCCGTCATTCACAATATTTAGAATATTGAGATTTCCTTGAGGAACAAGAGGAGAATTCTTGGATCTAGCAAGGAGAAAGTTTGTGGATCTTTTCTTCAAATCAGGTGAGTTGGTTTGTTTGTTTTGCTTTGTTTTGTTTGTTTTGATTGGTAGATGACGTGAGATCTTTGTTATGTTTGTTTGTGATCATTATACCATTCTTTGTTAGTCCCATTGTATGTAGGACATGGATCTTTAATTCGATATAGATGATGAGAACTTTTATTTGATATTTGGACCATGATGAGAAAAGATTTAGATTTGTTGAGGATATGTTGATTTATGAGATCATGTTGTTAGAAAGCAAATTTAGAACTGATTATGTTAAGCTTGGATATTAAACATCTGGATCTAGTGATTGCAAACCAATTTTGATTATGTATTGAGGAAGACATTTAGTTAGGTTGAGAAAACCCTAATGGGAGAATTGAGAATTTAGATCATGAGAATATGAGATTGGAGAAATTGATTGATTGAGTAATGTAACCATGATAGAGATTGTTGAGAATTGTTCATTTGCCCGAATATAAATTAACTTTATGATCAGTAATTCTTTAGAAAACTTCAAGATGATTTTGTGTTCAGATCTGTAGCCGTCAGTCGACTGATCTGATGTGCAGTCGACTGGTACGAGCTTACAGTGTACTTTTGAGTCTTGAGATTTGTTCGGGACAGTCGACCTGGACTGTGGTCAGTCGACTGGTCCTCTGCTTGTGATTTTGTTCAGTTCTTTCGGGACGGTCGACTGATGACTTGTCAAGTCGACTGGTCATGCCTTAGAATATTTTTGGTAAAATGTTGGGATATGTCCTCTGGACAGTCGACTGGTCCTTTAGGCAGTCGACTGGTCCTGTAGGATCTTTGTATTTGATTTGAGATATTTTGTTTAGTGTTTGATTTTGAGACATTTGTTTAGTACTTGATTCTGAGATATTGTTCAGTATTTGATGTTGAGATATTTGTTCAGTGTTTGATTTTAAGATGTTCAGTTAAGTATTGGTTTTTGAGATGTTCAATTAAGAACATGATTTTGGAAATATTTTGTTGAGCCACTTGTTAAGTGGAATTTGTTCAGATATTTGTTTTGAGTCTCTAGAGGTACGTGGCCCTAGTATACCGGTATTTGTTCAGTCATTTGTTGAGGCCCTTTGAGGCGAACTTTCAGTTATCCAGATTTTAGTCCGGTAGGGTACGCTACTCTAGGAGATTTGTTCAGCAACCCAAACTAATAAGGACAGGCATTAGTAGTGTCATGACGAATGAGAACTTGAGTTATGCACCTCAGTATGACTTTTGATGTAGGATTAGTCTCCTGAATTATCCAAGTAGTTAACTTGAGATGTGTGATTTATCTCCGGAATTATCCAGGTAGTTAACCTGAGATGTGAGGTATTTCTCCTGAATTATCCAAGTAATTATCTTGAGATGTGGGATTGAACTACGGAATGATCGGAGTCGAGGCGACGCTTTTGGGGTATTATTGTGGTTATGAGTCTATGTTTAGATGTGGGATGATCTCCTGAATTATCCAGGGAAAATACCTGAGATGTGGGATCAATCTCCGGAATGATCAAGCATGGGCAAATTATCATAGTTTATCTTCATCTCTGAGTAGTCATCGTTGTCAGCATGTAGTCATGATGTTTTCTTGAATCACTTTTATGCATTTGGATTTCCTGTTTTCGGCACACACTTGGTTTTGGTTTTGGTATCACCCCTTATTCTTTGTTGTTACTTCATACTTTAGTGTTGATTATTATTTGTTGGATATTATGTTTTATGTTCATTTATGTTATTTGTTTGATTAGTTGCCACTCACACCATTTTTATGGCTGACCCCTTTAGTTTGGGGGTTAGGGTTCAACTCTAACCTCACTTGTTGCAGGTTACTGCTTAGAGTGGGAGGTTGGATGCTTAATGTTGCATTTGAGACTATTGGGACTATTTAGTTTTGTGTAAAATTTGTAAAGACATATTGTGTGGTTATTGAGTTGTAAATGTAAAGAAATATTTGGGTTGAGATGTTTAGACTTCCGCTGTGATTTGTAATAATTGTTGTAATAAAGAAAGAAAATGTTAGTGGTGTTGTTGGTGTTTATTGTTCTATTGAAGTGGATTACTGGGATTTCGCCACTTATTTTCTAAGCTCTCATATTAGAAATTTGGGGCGCTACAAATGACATAGGCATTATTATTGATTTTATACATAATTTTAAATGGGCTTGCAGCACGTGCATTCAATGTCTTAACGGATCTAGCTGGAAACTGTTCCGGATGAATCCGAACCATTACTTCGTCACTAACATCAAGAGTTTCAAATTTCCTTCTAGTAGTTGAATTATTCTCATTAATTTTCTTGGAAATTTCTCTATGTAAATCATGAATGTGGAATGCAAATATGGATGCAAACTCTAAGACTATGATGTTCTAACACATGGATAAAATCTATATGTTGCCAAGTGACTTGGAAAGAAATGAGTGACTCAGGTATATTTAATGGAGGTGATTGGATCGACCAAATACAATTGAGAGGTTGGTCATCCTCTTCTTCATCAAAGTCATCACTTACATGACGTTCATAGGTAAACTCATTGTCGGGCTCATCAGCGATGACAATGGTACCTTCTACAATGTTGATCCTACTAGGGTTGGGATAGTTGCAAGCAACATGGCCGTATCCCTTGTATTTATAGCATTTAGTGAGAGGATCAATCTTAGAATAGTCTCTTTCAGTATTCTTACCTGTGTTGTCATTTCTAAGTGAATAGGGATTTGAAGTAGGTTTGCTTGGGTAGGACTTGTTGGGACTGAGGAGAGGAGTGCTTAGGTCTGTAGGGATCAGGAGGGGTCGTTCTAGAGGAATGATCCATCAATTGCTGGACTTATAATGGGAACTTACTTTAAGGGAATCCATATCGAGGATAAGGGCATAAGTTGCTATCAATGAATCCACATTTCTATGAATCAGCTCGTTCCTAAGATCGGATCGTAGTCCTAAGACATTGCACCGAATAAGGAAGTCGTCAAACTTATCAACATAAGACATTCCACATTTCTATGAATTAACCTAGAGAAGTTTGTTATTCGCTCTCTTTACCTAAGACATTGCACCGAATAAGGAAGTCGTCAAACTTATCAACATACTCTTGAGTGGATTTGCTTCCTTGATAAAGTTGGTTCCACGAATCTAGTAATCGGGTGTGGAACAATAACGACACATATCTTTCGGTGAGCTTCTCTTTTATGGCTTCCCAAGTGGCTATGGGTGCCAGGCCTCGACCTTTGCGTGCATGTTCAAGATTAGTCCAGTGTTGTTGAGCTTTACCAGTCAATTTCATCGTGATAAATTTGACCTTCAGGGTTACGCTCATGTCAAACCACACGAAGTAGTGGTCCATGACACGGATCCAATCGAGATAAGCTTGGGGTTCTATACGGCCTTCAAAGTGAGGAACATCAGCTTTAACGTTCTTCTTGTATTATTCGTCAAGGTCACGATCTTGACGTAGGTCATGATCATTCCCTAAAGGGATCTGACGATGAAGCCCAAGGGCAACATTTTGATTTAATTTCACTTTCTCAAGCCTCTAGTTGATATTGGTAAGAGTCGCTTGAATGGCAGCGAGGGTAGTGGAAATATCTGAGTTGTCCATCTCAGTTCGGGAGGGGCTTGCGGGATTCTAGGATTCCTGATGGGGTAGTTTGAGAGGGATAAGAAAGCCTCTTCGGGATTTGTGATGGTGCTGCGAAGACGCATTCACCAATGGTGAAAACTAGGGGTCGTAGGGATGCATGTTTGCTGAAATTTGGGAAAACGTGTCCTAAATGCACTTTATATATATATATATATATATATATATATATATATATATATATATATATTTGTAATAAATAAATTTGAAACGATCTAAAAGAAAGAAAGAAAAATAATTTTAAAAAAAGACTCAAATGATCCTAAATAAATGTAAAAATTATGTCTAAATGATGCAAGAACTAAGGTTTTAAAAACCTTCGTTCTGATACCAAAATGTTGTAAACTTAATCCTAAATAGAAAATTTTCAAGAATATTAAAAGATTAGGTTTACCAACATGTAATGCGGATCAAGTTAGTGATAAAACAGTTAATCGGTTTGATGGATTTTCAAGAATTGAATTAGGTATAACAAGTTCTGATACCAAAATGTTGTAAACTTAACCCTAAATAGAAAATTTTCAAGAATATTAAAAGATTAGGTTTACCAACATGTAATGCGGATCAAGTTAGTGATAAAACAGTTAATCGGTTTGATGGATTTTCAAGAATTGAATTAGGTTTAACAAGCCCAATAACGATTCAGTTCTAACAATCAATAATTATATACCTAAGCGTTCTTAGTAAGTAAAAGATGCAATAATGATGTGTGCTCTAATTGGCAAGTAGAAGTACACACTCAATATTTGTGGGCGACAGATAAATCAATTAATATTCTAGAGATGCTAAAGCAGTATCACAAATATTGGAAAAGTGGAAAGAAGTTACCGAGTTCGTAGGCTGGGTTATGATGTTGCTGGCTTTGAACTTGGATCTGACCCAAACACCGTTGATCTGCGGTGGATGAAGGCAGTGGTGGCGTCGGATGGTGGGGTGCTGATGGGGGTGCGGGTGAGACAACAATGGCGGGGCGTCGATGACGGGCCGACGGTGGCTGCAGGAGTTAGGGGAGTCGAGACTGGGGATGAGCGGGGGTGAGGAGCTCGGTAGTTGTGGTAGTGGTGGAGGAGCAGCGGGAGGTCGGGGTTGCGAGGCTGCGGGAGCAATGGCGAGGGAAAGGGTTAACGACGGCAGGGATTTGTGGGTCGATGAGGGGCTCGACGGGGTGGTTGGAAGTGTGAGCGGCGTCGACAAAAGGATCGGGGGGGTGGGGGGTGGGGGTGTCGGTGGTGGAAGAGGGGCGGCGTCGTGAGCGTGGTGAGGCTAAGTCGATGGGGTGCTGATGGGTTTCGGTGGTTGTGAGGAGGAGATGACGAAGAAGGAGAGAGAGGGGATTAGATTAGGGTTTAATTAATTAGAGTTATGATTTGGGTTTTGGATAAAATTGGGGATTTGGGGTGTAATTAGAGCTTCTCACAAACCCTAATACTTTCTTAGGATTTCTCACAAAGCCTAATAATTTCTTATGGTCTTACACGCACAAGAAAAGAATGCAGAGCAATAACTCAACACAATAATTTTTTTAATCAATAATAGCATAACTTCTCATTATTCTATAGGCCTATATATAGGCTCAAAACAAATCCAGATCAAATCTCAAACAAATCTAAAACAAATCTAAAACAAAGATCTCAAATCTATAATAAATCTCTCAAATAAATCTCTCAAATGAACTACATATGGCTAAATCTCAAAAATAAAAATAAAACTAAACCGATGTCCTCATCAGCTTGTACTGTTTCCACTCTACTCAATAATAGTCCCTAGCTCCTTTTATTCTACTCCACATACGAGACTCGCAAATTCTTGTTAATAGAACACTTATTTTTCTAAAATAAATGTTCTCCCTCGAGAGTGGTAAACTCTGATCAAAAGTAAAAGCTACGGGGCTCCCTTATGATGTTGTACCACAAGTTTGAAAAAGAGAATAGCTGATGATGATTAATGCTTTATATAGTTTGAAAAAGTAGTTAGCATAGCTTTAGCATTAATTCCACAAATGACTAAATTCTCAATTACAAACATGATTATCACGAACAATGATGAAGCAATAAAATGCCATTTTCATTATTCAGGTTGGCCACACTGTCGATCATTTTACAAGTCCTGAGGGTATACCTGGGGTACCAGAAACAAATTTCAACAACCGTCCAAACTCCTTCAAAATCTTATCTCCTGCTCGAACTTGCGTGGTATCATTATCTCATTTTCCTCTCCTTCCTGTTAGTAGGTAAACATCAATGCAGATAATTTCTGTCTCGTAATATTTTTTTCTTTCTACTTCAGGTGTATTACAAGATTGAAGAAAACTCTGAGGATACTGGTGAGGAGATGGGTGAAACTATTGATGAAGTTCTAGTTCGGTGTGGAATGGAAGCTGAAGATGAACTGGACATTGCAGATGAAGCTGATGATGATTAATGCTTTATATTGCAGAAAATGGTATGTGCACTCCTGCCTATAATGATCAAGATGCTTAGTTTATTTTGTGATTGAAAGGAGTCCTTAAAGCTACCGGCTGATAAGGAAATAATTCTGAACGATAGAAAACTAAAAACTGTTAGACTAAAAGAAAATATGCTTCATGATCTTTTGGATTTGGAGTTATCTCAACACTGCAGTTAGTCTTTAGTTTCTTTGAGTTGTCTGGTGTCCTTAATTCCTTAGGCGGTCCATGAAAAATTGATATTTAATCAACAATTCATAATTTTAAAGAATTGACAAACCCATAATTAGGTATTTTAAGGACAAATTACTCTATACATGAATATGCTATGAAGCAAGTGGTTGCCAAATTATAAACTATGGAGGACATATGATACATTATATATTTTAGAAGTGCTTACCAAAACATACAAAGATATCATTTACAAGCTTTAGTAATGACGATGAGTTGTTGTCACCGAGATGGATTTATTCTAGTCATGCACACTGCAATTTTCACATAGATCCAATCACAGAACTTGTCAACATAGCTTATGTATGCGTATCTTATTCTTTGTTTTATCATAATAATACTGAAGAATGCCCAGAACTAACCACAAATCCAAGTGCACTGCTGGCATAAATCCATACATCTCCAGTCATTTCTCCATCTCCTTCCTCTTTCTGATGATTTGTGCGAGGTGGTTTATCATAATAATCATCACTAGGGCACTCTGGTAGTAGCCATTCACATAGGTCATGGTTACCACGGTAGATTGAACGATAAAATGTAGAAAACTGATTACCTGTTTGAATTCTTCCGGATAAGCTATTATCGGAGAGATTCAAGTGAATTAAGAATCCCAGAGTCAGACATGCTAGAAGGGATTTCTCCTGATAAGTTATTTGAGGAGAGATCAAGTGATTGCAACTGGTCCAAGGCTTTGATATCTGGTGGGATTTATCCTGTAAAGTGATTTTGAGACAAGTTCAAGAAACCCAATCCATGAAGCTTCGTAAGTCCATCAGGTGTATCTCCCGAAAGGCTATTTCTTGACAAGTCTATAGCAACTTCAGCTGATAGCACAGTGTAGTCAAGAAGAATATCTTTTGTATTTAACCAGAGATTCTCCATGAAGTATGTGTGTCCAATTGAACTATTAATCATATTGTCACTTGCGTTCTTTATTGTCATCATAGCATATAAATATTCAAATGACAATGACAAGTTTCCCACGAGATTGTTGTTTGAAAGATCCAAAACTTGAAGTGAGGACAGATAAGATAACTGCACCAGAATATTGACATTGAAGAAATTTGCACGTAAACTTAGAACTCTCAACATTGACAAACCGTCTATCCATGTAGGTATGACACCTGATAATATGTTTTAACTGAGGTCAAGAGTAACCAACCATCTCCAATTCCTCAAGGACCAACAGATTGTACCAGAGAGGTTATTGTTTCTCAGGTGCAATGATTGGAGAAGATTAAAAGATCCACAAATGTGGGGTATGTGCCCCAACAAGCTATTGTTTGATAGTATAAGAACCTGCAACGACGATGACACGTGGCATGAAGAAATTATTCCAGACATGTAATTTGTTTGAAAGATCCAAAAGTTGCAAGAATGGGACTATGGGAGACTACAAAAAATGATGGGGCATTATTAATGTGGAAATTCCTAAGTGAATTGTTCTGGTACTTGAGAATTTTTCCATGTAAGTTATTTCTCAAGAGATCAAGATATGTCAACGATGTCATATTGCAAAAGAATAAACTACCTTTTCAGATGATTCTGGTACAACATGAAGAGTCAAATTCTCACACTTGCACCAAGACTCAAGAGGAGAGGACCAGAAAGTGTGTTGTTGGATAGATCTATTTGAAGAAGTGCAGAAGAGATTAGGTTAGGCATCTGACTATATATTCTGTTACTCGACAAATGCAGATATTCGAGATTTTGGAAGTTCCCAATTGCTGTAGGTATGTGCCGGCTAATCTTGTTATTTGATAAATAAAATGGCTGAGATTGCATAATGATTCTAGAATTTCGCCATTATCAAATTCTCCTTCGGACTCAAAAAATTTCAAATTTGCAATGTTCCCAGTATCTGTAGTTATCAACCCACTAATGTAGTTATCCGATAGAGATGATCTGTTGATGTTGCATAGTTGCACAATGCTACTTGGACTCTCCCCACTTAAACAGTTTAAAGACATCCAAATACTCGAGTTTGGTATAGTTCCCAAAGATTTGCGGAATATGTCCTCAAACTTTATTGTTTGACAAATCTAGATGCTTCAAATGTTTGCTATGATTCAACAAGTTATCTGGCATGGATCCATTAATATCATTTTGTGATAAATCCAAGTATTTTAAATGCTTAAGACTCCCCAACATTTGTAACATCAAAGGTTGAAAATCAAAGGACCAGTTCTCACTATGGTCCAGATTCACAATAGTACTGATGTTAGCTAGCCAACTAAGAATATTG
Organism: Hemerocallis citrina; assembly: GCA_017893485.1. Lineage (NCBI taxonomy): Eukaryota > Viridiplantae > Streptophyta > Magnoliopsida > Asparagales > Asphodelaceae > Hemerocallis > Hemerocallis citrina. The sequence goes on from CM030365.1 coordinate 217,663,725, forward strand.
GTAGACAGGTAGGAGTTCAATGAAAGATCAATTACGGTGAGTGATGCGAAGTTATTAACTGATGAAGCCTTCGGAAGAATGCTTGAGAGTTCGCAGCTCTCTAATTTTAGCACAGAAAGATTATGAAGAATGTTTTTGTCATGAATCCAGTCAACAACTGTCGGATCCACTTAGGTCAAGTAAATGCAGTGAAGCCAATTGAGAGAGCTATTGAAGGTCTTGGGTAATTAGTCCCATCATAACACTAGAACTAAGATCAAGGGAGCGTAACTCTAACAGGTTCCCAAGTTGAAACGGAATGGTCCCACTGAACCATGCATTGCTTAAGTTGAGATATTGTAGGTTGGCGAGAGAGCCATTGAAGTTTGGGATTGGGATCCCATTGAAATCATTCAAGCTCAAATCTAAATAAATTAGATTCATCGAGACAACTAGAGAAGGATTTAGCTTACTCATGTCGGGTGAGAGTGAATATGGGTATCTCAGGTCGAGCTTCGTGACTTGCCCAGTCGTGTTATTACATTCAACTCCTCGCCATTTGCAGCAATCCCCACCTTTCCTGCAAGAAGAAAGCCAAACATCAGGGTCGTAAATATCTTTCTTAATGTCGATGAGAGCTCTTTTATTGCTCTCTATGCACTTCATTGCCACCACTTGGGGAATGTTTCCCATGCACAAGAGGATGAGAAGGCCACAGACCAGCACAACAGCACGGAGGGGTTTCATCTTGTATCTAACACTAGTACCGCTAGTATCGGTCATGAAGTCTGTTGAAGTTTCTGAGTCGGTTTTCCCAGTTCAAGAATTAGGATGTATATTCATTATTTTGTATTGAAAGGTTAACCCACATATTAGATATGGAACGGTCTTGTGGACTTGGAGTAGTCAAGCATCTTTAATTGTTTTAGTTGGCAGTTGCTGAAAGAGGAGCTAAATGTTGCAAGAATCTAATAGCACTATTAAGGGTGATTAAGATTTTATTGGATCCTTTTAAGGATTTAGAATAGAGCCTTTACATATAGTCTAAGGCCTAAAATATCGTTAGACCGGAGAAGCTCGCCAGACTTTAACAAGTCAAGGAACACCAATTTGTCAACATAGGGTATAGACTGTTGCCATACTTTGATGTTGAATTTTGATAACCCAACTACAATTTTATGCTTAAATTTCCAATTTATTTTTTAAAGCTTTATTTTTTGAAAGATATGCAAACCTTAATTAATGGAGGAAATAAGATATATTACATAAGAATAGAAACCTCCATCAAGACCTAGCACGATAATGCTAACGTTTCTCAAAACACCAACAACGAAACCTCCATCAAGACCTCTCTTCTGGGCACCGAATGCTCGGGACCCACCAATGACGCCCAAATCCATCTCCTTCCTACCTTGTGGATCGAGGCGTCCGCCGCTGCCTTCCCACCTCGAGCGACGTGTTGGTCTCTTTGACGTCGAGCAGGCGTCTGCCGTCGACCTCTCGATCAGATCTGTCGTTGATCTGTGTTTCAATCATATCCGTGTTTCTGTGTTTCAATCAGATCTGTCTGTTGGAGTTGGGGGTTTGGGGGTGAGTGGATTGGGGTTGGGGTTTGGGTTAGGTTGGGGTTGGTTGGCTTTGCTAGATGTTTGCCCGAATGTTCTTCGCACTTGCCACCATGTTCACTCTCGGGACCAATCACGGCGATCTGCGACTATGATTGGGTTTTTGCGAGGGTTGGTAGTGCGTGTGAAGATGCCGGGTGTTCTCTATCTGCAAGTCGCTATAATGAGCGAGTTAGGTTGTTTTGCACGATTGTGGAGCTTGGGCCCGAAGATGGGGTCCCTCCGTGGTGTGCGCTCACTTGTCTCAACTTCCGGGGTGCTATCTCAACTGTTGCGAATCGACTATGTCGCGTTAGAGCATCCTCCCGCGCCTGTTGTCGCGAACGCCAAGGATTTGGGATTCAAGTGTGAGGTCGGTGGTTCGGTATGGGGCTCGTAGGGCCAGGCCGGTAGTTGTTTGCTGTAGGAGGTGGGGACCGCGTAGCACGTTGTATTGCACGGTTGTGGGGCTTGGACCCGAAGATGGGGTCCCCCCATGATGTGCGCACTCTCGTTTGGATGTCCAACGATGCCTCCGTTGATGTCTTGACAACGCCTACTATCAGGCTATTGAGCTTCCCCCAGCTTAGGCCACTGTCTCGTAACAGTATCGCCTCTTTCCTAGTTGGGAGTAAGAGTCGAGTTGAGTCTGTATGGTGAGAAATCGCCGGAGAGAGCAAGAGCGTGAGAGAGGTAAAGGTATCCTCTTCATGGCTCTCTCCTAGAGTGTGGTTTTTGGTGGGGTGAGCGAGATAGCTGTTTGGTGAGAAATCGCCTGAGATAGCACAATCGTGAGAGAGGTGAATGTATCATCTTCACGGCTATCTCTTTGGTAGCGGTTGGAGATGGTGGCTGTGCTTGTGCCGTGGTGTCAAAAGTCGGTCTGCGGGACTTGGGCCCAAAGATGGGGTCCCCCCAGCGAGGAGAAGGCAGGGATCGTCGGGAGTTAAAATCCTGCCAGACTAGTTTCAGGTGGGTGTACATGTGTCGTGGAGGCGGTGTACGAAGCTAAACTAACGTACATACAATTTTGCTGGACCGAGCTTGTTTGTCGGCCCACCCTCCAGGGTTATTGGAGGGATTTATTGTTTGTGTAGGTCATGTTGCCTCATATATGTTTTATTTCCTGTATGTAGATTGTAGTCTGGCCCAGTTCTCTGGGTTTGTATCATTAATTTCTTATTAATGAGAGGGTGGGCACTATCCACCTTTCCCACACACATACACAAAAAAAAAAAAAAAAAAAAAAAAAAAAAAAAAAAAAAAAAAACGTTTGTTAAAACATAACTACAAAGTTCAACTGCAAACTTAACTCCTATTTCAAATATATCTCAACTGCATAGAATGTTGCTGAATTGTTGTTTTCGATGTTGTCCATTATACAGGCATATGTAGTTATTTTCCATATTTGCTGAATGTTCTCATTTTTTGTTTTTGCTTTCAACCTCAGGTGCACTATAAAGTGAAGTAGAAGACTATGAGGCGCCTTCAGGAGTCGGTTACAAAGATCCCTGGCGAAACTCTTGATGTAGTCGTAGTTGCGGGAGTAATGGTAGCTGAAAGCGACATGTATATTGCAGATGAAGCTGAGGAATGATTAATGCTTCTATTTCAGACATTAATAAAAGGTCTATCAGATCAAGATGCTTAGTTTGTTTTGAAACTGAGAGCAATCTTGATTCTTGGAAGCCCCTGAAAAATAATGAATGATAGAATAAGAGAATGAAAATATTGTTGCCAATAATTCTGTGAGTAGTCGTTACCTGCTTTTAAGTTTGTACAATGTGTGTATAAATCTAGTAAGGTACTATCCAAATTTATTTGGCATGTCTTCTTCAATCTGAAATCTCCAGTTTTCCTTCTCTTCACTTATTTTTCGCACTTGCGTTAAAAGGAGGGGTTTATTTACCAACTGCGCTGGTTGTTTGAAGTTTTGAAGGATTGGCATTGTACTGTATTGCACCTGTTTATTGGTTGAAATATCGAATATGATCAAACTCAAAATGGCAATATGAACACTTGCCCATTTCAACCGAATGTTCTTGTGCATTTCTGACATGTCTACCACCACCACCAACATCAAATATGATCCAGTGAAAACAAAAGCCTTATCCTTGACTAATCCCGAATCACACCAGCCACTTTATTCAAATCCTAAAAAATTTCACTTTCTTGCATTGACATCAAGAGTATCCAATGGGGTTTTTGTTAAGAAACCTGAGGATCATGTTGAGTTTTTGACACAATCTTCACAAATTCCCAAGTAAAACTAGATCGCACCAATCACACAAAGCACATAAGAATTGTCCTGGTTGGGCCTTTCGCCTTAATCCGTGGGAGGAAGTATTGAGATGTTATTTCAACTAGAGAAGATACAAGAATATTACAATTCTCATAATGACCATTTCTCAAGCCTAATTGGAACTTGGTTGCTGCTTACAATGGAGAAACTCTCTCACTCTCTTATATGAAGTACTCTCTTCTTCTATTGGCACTCAATAAAATCATATCGTTCTAGAAGCTGTTTACATTGTATTTATAGATCTAGAGAAACCATAGTTTAGATATCTTGATACAATAGCTATCTGATGTAAACTGAAGAGATAAACATACAATTAGAGCTGTACGACCTAATCATAAGACGAAGTGAGCCACAATCGAATCAACAAACCCACACCAAAAAAAAATCCACCAGCGCCGCGGTCGACCGCAACTCCCAGACCATCGACCCGAGAAGGTGACAGTTGATCGCACCCCTTTGTCTGTTGGCTGCTGCTGCTGCTGACTATTTCTCATTCTCTTCGATCCTTCGCTTCGAACCCTCTACTTGTATCACCATCTTCTCTTCACACCGAATAAGTATGCAAGACATAAAACCCAACAATCTTTATCTTGGATTCATACTCATGAATCCATACCTGTGTGAGTTAAAACTCTTCTAGATCTTTCTTCTCCGCTTTGTAAACAACATATTTCTATGACTTCTTCTGCTAGTTGAACAAACCTCCACCTGTTTTCCTCAAGCTGTATGCCCCCCTCAAGAGCTCACCCTGTACATGTAATCATGGAGGTGCCACCCTCCACACGAATTCTGCCTACTTCAAGGCTTTCTCCACCTTCCAACGTTATTCGAACGTTGCAGTCTTGATTCGGTAATTCTAATGACAGCTTACTAGATGATGCTATATGAACAATGGGCTTCCATACACCCGGCCGAGTTTTTCTGCCCCCACAAAGCTGGTAGAGGTTGTGCTGACCGTGCATAATTCTCCTCTTACCCTTCATTACCTTTACGACAACTATCCTAAACTATCAAATCTCCACATCGAGCTGTGTACCTACAACCACGAGCATCAAGAGTCCCCAAGGATATCAGATTCTGCTGTATCGAAGAAATATGCATGATCTTCTACTGTGAACCCTTTACCATTTGGCGTCTCCAATTCAATTGTTCCCTTACCCACTACTTCACAAATCTCACCACTTCCCGCCCTCACACTACGGTCTGTTGATGACTTGTAAGCAGAAAACATCTCCCTCTCGAAGCAAATATGAGAAGAACTTTCCGAATCAAGATACCAACTTAAATCCACATATGAAGAACTTGAAACAAGAAGACAATAGTCATTATTATTACCCGGCTCAGTTGCGCTGACTATTTGGGCTTGTTCCCCTTCTTTAGTAGCACTCTTATGACTCAACTACTTGCGACGGTCTCTCTTGTAATGCCCAACTCCTCTACAATAGTGAAAACGAATCTTACCCTTGTGTGCAGCATCCCTTCCAATTGAAGTATCACCATCCACTGCAAAACACCATGTAGAAATAGACCCTCCTTTATGAATCTCATTTCTTAGTTCATCTTCCTTCAGACCCTTAATCACCTCGGCTACAGTAAGTGTCTCCTTGGCTGATTTACCATGTAGCATGGTAGTTATCAAGTGATCATAAGAAGTTGGCAGTGTATAAATCAAGTTGAAAGAAAGCTTTATCCTCTTTGCTAAGATCAACAACGTTAATCGCCTTCAGTTCAGATATTACCTTATTAAACTCCACAATATGATCTTGAAGATGGGTAGCTTTCTTTATTGAGAACCTAAACAGCTTCCTCTTTCAATACATCCGATCTAGCAGCGACAATCCGGAGTAGTCAGATTTGAGTCTCACCCATAGACTCACCGACTTTTCTCCTCAAGAATATTACACTTGACTTCATTCGTCAATTGCAATCGGATTAAACTCAAGTCTTTCAAACAAATCTCATCCCACTATTCCTGCTTCATGTCGGTTGGCTTCTTCTCTTCTAAGGTAAGGTGCAAGTTCTTCTGAATCAAAACATCATACATGTCCACCTTCCATAGATTGAAATTGATCTTACCATCAAACCGCTTGATCTTCGTCTTTTGATCTTTCATCTCCTCTAAGGAAAGCGAACAAACCCATGAACCTAATTGCTCTGATACCACTTGTTAGGAAAACTGAGGATCTTGTTGAGTCTTCGACACAATCAACACAAGCCACCAAGTAAAACTAGATCGCACCAATCACACAAACCACACAAACCACACAAACCACACAAGAATTGTCCCGGTTGGGCTTTCGCCTTAATCCGGGGGAGGTAGAACTGAGATGTTATTTCAATTAGAGAAGATACAAGAATATTATAATTCTCACCACGACCCTCTTTCAAGCCTAACTGGAACTGGGTTGCTTCTTACAATGGAGAAATTCTCACCCTCTCATACGAAGTACTCTTTTCTTCTATTCGGCACTCAATAGAATCATATTGTTCTAGGAGCCGTTTATTCCGGTTGTCCCGGTTGGGGATTTTGCCTTAATCCGGGAAGAAGAAACCTGAGATGTTATTCAACTAGAGAAGATACAAGAATATTACAATTCTCACCGCGATCCTCTCTCAAGCCTCACCAGCAAGTACTAGTTGTTTACAATTAGAGAATCACTCAATCTCTCTTTCAATGAAGTACTCCATCTTTCTTGGCTCTCAATAGAGGCCAATGAAAATAATATATAGAGATCTAGAAAAATCCTAGTTAGATATCTTGATACAATAGTCATTGGATATTCTTGAAGAGATAACCATACGATAAGAGCCGTACGATCCGACTTGAAGAGCAAGTGAGGCTTCTCACAAATCACCAGGACTAGACTCAAATAATCCATCAGTGCTGCGTTCGGTCGACCGCACCCCAAGGTCGGTCGACCGTCCCCCTCTTGGAAACTCCTGCATAGTAAGGCGGTCGATCGCACCCCAGGACGGTCGACCGCAACTTGCTGCTGCTGCTGCTGAATGTTTTTCCTTGCTTTCACTCCGTCTCCGATCGTCTCGATTCCTCCATCGTCTCATCGTCTTCTTATCCAGCGTAGTATGCAAGACATATACCCAACAATTTTTGTGGAAGTTACAACTTTGACGTACTATAGTGCAAAACTTTAATATGATTAACACATGCACTGCATATATATTTGTTAAACCAAGTATATTTATCAATACATATACTATTTTTATTTTTTTTATTTTTTGAATAAAGAGCTACATTGTAACATGGTCTCGAACATGAGATTTTTCTTTATCCATCTGTAACCCCCATTCCCGATAATTAGTATTTTCCGTGTAGTTTCTATAATTTGATTTTGGTAAATCTACTTTGTGTTAAATTCGACTTGGATCTTCTATTAAAATTTTTTCTAATCGAAAATTTTATTTATTTTGAATAATGGTATATTCGAACTTGTTTTCTATCCCTAATTAATCGACTATTCATATTATTAATTTTTGGATTTTAATAAAATTTTTGGATTTTATTAATAAACTTAATAAAATCCATGATTGGGCAGGTGCAAAGGAGGCAGCCATGAAAATCAGGAATTGCGAAGGAGAGTAGATCAGGAACAAGGCTATGAAGAAGGTGCTTAGGAGGGGGTCAACAAAAGCAGGAACAACGAAGGAGCTCAGTGAAAGAGGAGGCACAGTGGCTTTCGGAGTTGTTAGTCGAGCTGCAACCTATGTGTCTCCAAGGGTAGACTTATTGTTCTAGGTGGAACTGTAAGCTGTGTTTTGGGTCGTTGTTGTTGTTTTCTTTTGACTTATTGTCCTAGGTTGTTTTCTTTTGAACTCGAGTAGACTCGAGTACTTTTGATGTTGCGTGATGCTTGTTGCTCACGTGTTTATCTATGTTGTTTTTATTTATGTTGTACTACTGTGTTTCGTTATAGCTTATTAATGGAACGATGACGGACGTCATCTCTTATCAAAAAAAAAAAAAAAAAAATTGTTAAACTCAAATCCTATTTTGATGCATATCATTATTTGTTAGTATTATTAGTGTTATTATTATTATGAGTATTCTTATTATTACTTTTATTATTATTATTATTATTATTATTATTATTATTATTATTATTATTATTATTATTATTATCGTTATTATTTTTATTTTTATTATTATTGTTATTCTTATTGTTATTGGTATTATTATTTTTATCGTTATTATTATTATTATTTTATTATTATTTTGTTTTGTTCCCGAACATGCTCCATTTTATATGCATTTCAACTGTTTGATTCAATATATATACATATGAATATTTTAAATACCCTATTTTCTTTCTCGATTAGTTTCTTTTCAATTAAATTTTCGTTCATGAAAATTCCTGTTCTTCTTGTTTGAGCCATTCTTGCCGAACCTCTTGTTCTTTTGTTATTGTGGGTATTTTTATTTAAACCCTATTGATTTTTGATCTATCTGTTAATTGAACCCTAAACCCAATTTCATTTGTTCTTAGCCCAAAACCACTCTTATTGGATCTTAAACCACTAACCCAATACCCTAATTGTACCCTATAAATACAACCCTATTGCAAACCCTAAAAATTGCACATTATTGAAACCCTACCCGCCTATTCTCTTTCCTCTCTCCTCCCGTTCTCTCTCTCCCCCGTTTGTTTTCTTGCCAAAATCCCCCAACCGTATTCCGTTGTCTTCCCCAGCCAGCTCCGGCCACCCCCGTGGTCCGGTGACCTCCCCCTCATCACCACTCCCTCCGGCGCCCTCTCCTAGCACCACCCCGAAACCCCCTGTCTCCTCTTTCCGCTCTCGTCGACAGACATCAGAACCCAACTTCCGACCTCCTTTCTCTGATTTCTCGCCCAAACAACCCAGCTCCGCTCTGGCCTCCTCCCTCCCGTATGCCAGTGACGCCACCACAGCCAGCGATGCCCTCTGCAACACCGTCCACCGCCGTTGGCCAGATCCCGACCACCCCCTTGCCCCTTTGCTGTTGCTGCTGCCATTGTTGTCTCTTTTGTATTGTGTTGCAGTTTTGTCTCTTTGTGTGCACATATATTGCACGAGCTATTGATGGATTGTGCTAGTTCGTGAGTTCGTTGCTTCGGGATCCTTATCCCGTTATTCTTGATATTCGTTTTCACCGTATAACAGGCAAGTCACCGTACTCTTGAATTGCTAATTGTATCAAATTCAAATGTTATTGAAATTCTTGCAAGTAGATCTCTTATCGTATTATTGTTCATCTCTTCATTGGGTATATTGAGGATTTACACGAGCTAACCCCAATATTTTTGACATCGTATCACTTTGACTCTAAAATTTGGATCTTTCATGAGTGCATATAGAATTGACTAGGGTTGTTCATATAATTGGCACACAAATAAACTATTGTAGAGACAATTGCTAGGTTGATGTTGTTGGATTGATTAATGATTGATTGATGATAAATTGATGTATGAGCATGTTCTAATTTTATTTATCATGTTTTGACACCCATCATGCTGATTATACAATTTATTGACTAAAGAATCGATACCCATCATGTTTAATTAATTTATTTTCAAGAAAAATACCCTAAAAACTGTATGTGCTTGCTGACCTGAACATTGACCGCTGTTTTCGAACCAGTAAACGACCTTAAAATGAAATAATTTCTAAATATGAATTGTAGCCTTATCTTTCTAGTTTACAAAACATCTTTAATTTTCAAATTCCGAGTTTTGTAGCAAAAGTTATGCCCGTTTTACTACAGCTGTGTTTTTACTTTCAGATTTTCAGATTCTCGTACCCTTCATGATTAAACAGTAAAAATGCTGATCAAATGATAAAATTTTAATCTAAAAATTTCCACATTGTTTCTTGACATGTTTAGGAGTCCAGAAAATATTTTTTATGAATTTAATATCGAGTATTTGCTGTTTCTAAAATTAAAACAAAAAGATGTCAAAATTCTGCCTGAACATAAAACCCGTAAAGAACCATGTGTTTGACGTAGCTACTGTTGTCGGAATTTGAACTTTAAATATGCGTTGGAACCGTATGGAAGTCTAGTTTCCAGATTTTCTGACGGATTCAACCTTCAATTTTTGAGTTAGCGGTAAACTGTATTTTTGTACAGATTGCGCTTCCTGTCCAGAATTTTAGATTACTCTTTTTAATGAATTAATAATTCCTATGTTGTACTATTGCATGAATTAATGAATGTATGTTACATTGCATGTTCCCAATGAGTTATTATCACTATTCTAACTGTCCTATTCATGTTATCATCCTATTGTTCCCCTATTGATACTATCGTTCATCGAAATATCCATTCATTTGCATATTGTATTGTTGTATTAATGAAATAATTAATAAGCCGGAGTTTAAGGGATTGACTAGAGTAGTTGATGATATGGGAATTGTACTCGGATGATGGCCAGTGATTATTACCGTTATCGGTATCGTGTAAAAAATTATACATGTCCAGTATTATTATCATTATCGTCATCATACCCAGTATATGAACTATAAAATCTACCACTATAGTCTAAACGAAATTGATTGTATACATCGAACCTGTGGTATGACACACATGGGATATAGTAGTATGTGCATTAGTTAGGAGTTAAAATGATTAATAGACATAAGGATTGACACATCACCGACACTACATATTGTTCATCATTGTTCCTATTGATATCGAATATTGGCTAAGTGTTACCGTTATTGATCATTGATTACCGTTACCGAATATTGAATGATTGTTTATAGCCATTGCATCGATTATCATGATTATTGTCCCATGTTATTGATTCTTATTGATCCATTGATTCATTGCTATACCGTTATTCCATTGTTCCCTACTTTCTCTACTTACTGTCCATGACTTGCTCTAAGGATAATTTTTTTTTTTTTTTAAAAAAATGAAGAGTATATAGGGATGGCAAACGGGCCGGGTCGACCCGTGAACCGCCTGCGACCTGCTCGGTTAACCTGGCTTGCGAAACCACGGTCCGGTTTCGGGTCGAACCCGTTAATGTTAACGGGTCGACCCGAGTCGCTAAAATAATGAATTGAACCTGCTCAACCTGGCCCAGTAACCTGCAAAAAAGGCCCAACCCGCTCGCCAACCTGCAGGTCGACCCGCGGGTTGCGAACCATTCGACCCGTACAGGTCAAACGTTCGACCCGCTCCGGGTCGACCGTTGACCCGCGGGCCTAACGGTTAGTTACTGTTCACAGAGCCGTTGAACGGCCCTTTTAGCCATTTTGGGGTGTTTTTTGTGTTTTTTTGTGTGTTTTTTTTGTTTATTTTTACCTTATAAATACCCCCAAAACTAAAAAAAAATATTTCACACCTTACTCTCTTACTCTCTTTACTATTATTACTCAATTTATTTCAATTTGTGAACAATTGAACAAACAAGCTAGCAAGTCATATAGACGATCAAATTCCGATCGTATTGAAGTCAAAATTCAACGTCTTCAATTCTTCAACTCTCCTCCAACTCCAAGTGATCAAGTCTTCTACTCTCGTAACTCTCCTCCAAGCTCTCATTGAGTCTTCAATTCCGGATTTCTACTTCTACTTCTATCCTTATTTTTACGGGTTTTTTATATATGTGTATCCACGGTGAACGGTATCAAAATTTCATTTCCCTCTTCTTCAATTTTTATTATTTTTGTAGTTATAATTTTTGGTATCTTGTTCGTTTGTTGGTTTTTTGATCTTCTCTCTCACAACCCTCTTGTTTTCTTGATTTTTTTGTAACTTATCGCCCCGACATTGTGTAATTTTTTTTTACATACACTACTACATATAAACATGTCTAGATCACGCGGTAGCGGTCGTAGCCGAAGTGGGAAAGATTCCACCGGCACTTTCCATAGGCCACCAATTGTCCCACATAGTGAGCCCGCTGATGTAATGCCCTGATTTTTCATTTAATGAAAAATTATTTATTTTGCACGTAGTGTGCACGTGCAATATTTTAGTTGGATTAAATCTTATAATTATTTTCATTTTGATGGGTATAAATACTTAAATATGTGCTTTCAATTATTTTATACAAAAGCCTTCTTTTAAATAGATGAAAAGCCTTTTCTTTTAAAAAGCCTTTTTTCTTAAAAGCCCAAATTTAATTCATTTATTTTATCTTAAAATTGTTATTTTGGCCCATAAACTAAGGCCCATGAGTTAATTTATTTTAAATACAACTTTTCATGTAGAATACAATTTAAAGACTATTTTATTTTTATACAAAAATTTAATGTACAAATTTTTGGAGACTAAGTGGCATGCACGTGCATTGCACGTACACGTGCATTATGCACTTTGAATGGAGGCCGGGAATGCTTCTTTGGAGGGAAACCCAAATTTTTGAGTGGGATCATAGTGTGGTGGTTACTTGATTATGGGTAGTTTTTGTAACTTCTCCTTAAATCTAAGCCACTTATTCCTAACTCCTACTTCAATCCTAGCCATCAATTCTCCTTGATTCTTAGTATAAATACCCCCTCCATGGCTAGTTATTCTTGTGCTAAATAATTCTTCCAAACCTATAGTTCAATACTCTATCTAGTAGTTATTTTAGTGAGTTAAAAGATTGAGTTGTGTGTGGGAGTTGTGCTTGCAACTACAAGGGTAGAAGAGGCCGGCATTCCAAGAGAAGAAGCTTTCGGTTTTGGTGCTTTTGGAGGCTCGAGTGCGCGCTTCAAGGAGGAGGAGCATTTCATTGCAAGGACATTCGTCTAGGGGGTTGCTAATTGTTCTTTTCTTCAATAAGGTGGGTAAATTTTCCCTATTTCTAAATAGGAATGCATGCTAGATTTAATTAGAAGAATGTTGCATGAAATGATCATTTAGAGTATACATTTAATTGAAAATGACTTATCGATCGATTAATATATGAATGTTAAATTGTATGTGGTTCTATTAGTAAAAGCAAAATTATGTGTGAATTGGTTGTAGCCATAAATTATTGAAGAAAATTTCATTATCTATGTCACAAATTATATACCCAAAAGTTAGTGATAAACCATGCTACTTTATGTGTTTAAATGAGCCTTTGTGTTGCATTGAAATAAACAAATCAAAATATGGATTCGTATGGTTGGTAAATGACTAAAAACAGAAATTAATATGAAGAATTTCTAGTAAAGAGATTGAGATGTTAATTGTGAAGAAATGTCGAAAAGAAGAAATGTGGTAATTATAATGTAGAATTTGAATTAGTTGTATGAAAGTATATTTTAATTGTTACAAAAATTATTTTGCTCATACTGGTATGTAAATTATGTGAGGAAGAATTAATCTGGAGTTGTACAGTAATTTTTATGAAAACAAAATGAAATGGGGACTAGTTGAACATCGAAACGTTTTAATAACGGAGAGAATTGGTTTAAATAAATTTTGAGTTGCGTTGTTGACAACCTGAGTGCGTAGCTCAAGTGGTCGGGATAGCCTAAATCGCTACAGTGGTCTGGGGTTGTTGGTTCGAATCCTCTGGGCAACACACTTTTATTCCATGAATTTTTTAAAATGAAAGAGATTAGCGGCCGAGAGCATATAATGCTCTCAGTCCTCTTTATAACGCTTGTAACACCCGGCCTAGTGGTCTGTGCCTTGGGTGTTTTTCCTGGGGGGTTCGAATCTTGCCATCGGCAAGATTGAAAAAAAAATTATTTTTTGAATGTTTCGGTGGCCAAAAAATTATGGAAAAAATATGGTTATTCTTCTAAAAATATATGGGACTTGTGAAAAAATAATTTGGGGATTATTCGCATGAAATAAAATGTGATTTGAGAATAAAATGTGTAATTAGAACTATGGTTTTATAAGTGTATTTTTGGGAAAATTATACCTTGCAAAAAGAACTCGAAATGAAGGATTAGAAGATTAATATAGTAAAGATTGAAATGATATTATGTGATGGATGTGATTTATTCCCAATTGAGAATAGTATGAAAAATATGAATTGTGAATATTCGTTAGTGATGTAAAGTATTTATCATTTGAGAATAATGTGACAACTATGAAATGTGAATTATTCTCGTTGGAGAATAGTGCGATAAATTATGATGCGTGAATATCCATCTTGATTGAATACTAGTGATGTGGATTTTTAATGTGAAAATAATAATTCATGAGTTACATGATGAATAGTTGAAATTAATGTATAATTATGGAATATTGAATGATTTGGAGATCATGGTTGGAAAAGAGAAACATTTTTGAGTATGATGACTCAACATATGAACTTATGAGTTTGAAACACTCAATTTTAGAAATTGTGAATTTGAAATTGAAACAAAAGAGTAGCTAAGTCTCCCCCGGCATTTGGAAATGAAGTGAAATGAAAATTAAAATGAAAGACCAAGGTTGGTCGTGTTTGAATGAATGAATAAGTCCGGTTTAGTGGAGAGGCTAACTCTAGAGCTTTGATTTTTGTTCATGATTTTGGTAAAAACTAAGGATTAGTACATAGTGGAGACGTGATGAAAGTAGGAGAAAAACACGAGTATGAGGGCCATCGGATTAGCGGTGTGAGAGTGATCCATAGGCTGCCTGCTTGATGCGTCAAGACATGGCGTGGGCACTACTCCAGAATTATCGTCCCGGTGGCGACGCTTGTGGAATGTTTGGTGACTGCAAGAGGATTGTGTGCTATGAAGTGAGGCTGAATTGTCACAGGCTGTCTTTACGATGCGTCGTGACATGACGTGAGATTTCCCTCCAGAATTTTCTGTACACGTGCTTGTACTCATAGATCATCTAAGATACCTACCGTAATTACAGTAGTAGATTAAGTCATGGCGAGGGATTGAACCCTACAAAGATGAAGAACGATTAAGGGCTTGCCCTCGGACCTATGTAGTATGGGATGCATAGAATCCGAACAAGTGTGCATTGGTGTCATGTAACATAAATAATTGCATTAAGGACTAAGTGCACAATCACAACACAACATCAATAGGGTAGTCCCTTTAGTTTGATATGTGACAAGTTTGTGTTTGCTAAATATGGAAAATAAGTTATACTATTTCCGACATAGAGAGGATGACCGTGTATAATGATCGTCGGTTGAATAAACTGACGTCCCCACAGTCTTATATGCAGGTAAATGGCTTGAAAAAGATTAAAGAGGAACAAATGCTTAAAGATTACTCAATGTTGTTGTATATTTGTTTCATTGTTGTAAAGTTTACTTCCACTGTGCAGTGTAAATTGTAATGTATTCATGTAAACTCTGATGTAAAGTGAAAAGTTCAAATTTTCTTGTAAAATTGTACTAAAAGAAGCGAAAAGATCCTGTAGAACATCTCGAATTCAGTGTGTTTGGGATTCGGGGCATTGCAGCCGAAGAGTACCATGATCCTCCTACCCAACAATGGGGTACACACGATGAGTTTGTAGGAGACATACAATTAGAACAACAACAACAACCAACCAACCAAAACAACACAATCCCCTAGTAGTAGGAAAAGTAGAGGGGAAAGTAGTGATTGGCATAAATTTTACGATTTTATCCCGGACGAAGAAACTCCGGATATAGGTTTGAAAGTTTGTAAAACATGTTCTAAGCAATACAAATTCAAGAGGGGTGATGGCACGGGTACAATTAAGCAACATATCCTAAGTGTTCATAAAGATCTTCTTGTTGACCTACCCGGCCAACAAAAAATTCACACCAGGACTGGTCTAGTTGATAATCACCCTTATGATCCCGATCTTGTTCGTCGGGAATTGGCCCGATTAGTAATAAAGGAAGAGTTACCATTTTCCTATCTCGAGAGTAGGAACTTGGAAAATTTCAATCAAACGGCCTTAAACCCTCATTTTAGAAGAATCCCGAGAAATACTTGCAAATCAGATTATTTTAAAGTGTACAATGAAATGAAGGACGCTTTGATTGCAATTTTATGGAGTTTAACTTGTAGAGTTAGTTTAACTTCGGATTGTTGGATGGATTGCAACAATATTCCAATGATGAGAATAACCTATCATTGGATCGACAATGATTGGATTCTTCAAAAAGAGTCATATCACTTGCTGCGTTGCCCTATCCCTATAGTGGCATTGATGTAACGCCCCGAATCCCAAATACACTGAATTCGAGATGTTCTACAGGATCTTTTCACTTTCTTCAGTACAATTTTACAAGGAATTAAAAACTTTTCTTTTTACCTCAGAGTTTACATCACATTACACTTTTCATTTGCACAGCGGAAGTAAAAATATACAACATTTACATAAATGTACAACAACATGGTAAAATCTGTATGCATCCATTCCTCTTTAACATGTAATTTATCCTGCATACAAAACTGTGGGTACGTCAGTTTATTCCACCGACGATAATTATACATGACCATCCTCTCTATGCCAGAAATAGTATAACGAATCTCATTTCTTAACAGATCACAAACTTGTTCACATAACAATTAAAGTAAGGGGGAAAATCTTAATGATGTCGTGTCGTGATCGTGCACTTAGTCCTTAATGCAATTACTTAATTTACATGACACTAATGCGCACTTGTTCGGATTCTATGCATCCCATACTACATAGGTCCGAGGGCAAGCCTCTTAATCGTTCTTCATTTTTGTAGGGTTCAATCCCTCGCCATAACTTAATCTACTTCTGTAATTACGGTGAGTATCCTAGATGATCTATAAGTACAAGCACGTGTCCTGGACCCTGGAGGGGAACCCCACGCCATGTCTTGACTCATCAAGCATGCATTCTGTGGCAATTCAGTCTCCTCCCTGAACACGATCCTCTTGCAGTCACCAAACATCCTACAAGCGTGGCTAAAGTCCGATCATTACTGAGTTGTGCCCATGCCATGTCTTGACTCATCAAGCATGCATTCTGTGGCTCACACACCCGCACCGTAAACTCTAGTTCTCATACTCATGTTTTCTCTCACTTTCATCACCTCTTCATTATGTACTAAAATCATTAGAATCATGAATAAAAATCAAAGCTCTAGAGTTAGCCTCTCCACCAAACCGGACTTATCATTTCATTTATACATGACCAACCTTGGTCTTCTTTTCAATTTCATTTCATTTCTACTGTCGGGGGAGACTTAGCTACTCTTTTGTTCAATTTCCAATTCACAACTTCCAATTTGAGTGTTTCCAACTCATGAATTCATTTTTCATTGCCTCAGCATATCATGTTCTTAATTTTCATATTCGTGTAATTCTTCATTCAAAGTATGACTCATTTCATGTAAATTTCTCAATTCAAACTATGATTCATTTCATGTAAATTCATACAGCAATAGAAAGAGTTCATCAACATCAATCATAAAGTTCACAACTCTTAGAAGTAATCAAAATGAAATCTCTGACATATCAAAATCTACTATGTACAGTCGACTTGGAAAAAGACTAGTCGACTTGTACAGTCAATCCGAGTTCTTCATAATCAATCGGGAGAGTCGACTGCTGCACATGGCCAGTCGGCTGTCCTGCAACTTTTCATGTTCAAAATGTTATTCACGTGACAGTCGACTGTCAACAAATCAGTCGTCTGTCCTGGGGTCGTTAACAGTACATATCCATGTTCAGCTCAGTCGACTTGCTATTCGCATTAGTCGACTGGACAGATTCCCATTTCAATTAAGGGATTATTTTCCCAACAGTTCTTACATGCACGTGCATCATGATGTCAAATTACAGTCTACATACATTCATGTTCCATAAACACAAAGTTTCTTACTGTTCAGTAACATCGCAACATGGAATTTCAAGTCACTAATATTGTCTTTTCTTTAGGGGAAAAATGTCAAACATGCATTTACACTAAGACAACACAATGTGGGTGTCTTACTTCATGGAATTGTGGATGATTCATAATTTAATCAATGCATCAGTCGGTTGTTCACATCGTCAGTCGACTGTATAGGCCATTCTCAATTTTTCTAATATCACTAGTTTCTTTCCACATGTTCATGTCCTCTCAGTCATATGCGACATAGAAGATACAAAATTGGCATTTCTGTTTCATTTTAGCTCTTACACATATGCATCATGAAACTTTCTATCTAAATATGAGAATATACGCCTCGTATCAGTCGACTCATCAAAATGGCAGTCGACTGTACAGACCCAAATCATTCTTATTTGCAGTGTCATTATTACACCACTTGCCCTTCATGATTATCAACATACTCAGGCAAATTCTAATATGTTGAATTTACTTTTCATAAACATGGTAACAATTATCACAATCATGGTATAATTCCTACATTAGAAGTCCTGAGAAACACCCACCTTATTTGACGAAGTAATCGAGTCCAGCAAAAAGCTCCTCACTGCAGTGGACGACTCCTTGCTCCTTGCTCCTTGTTCCACACCGAAGCCTTCGGAAGATGATGCCCGGCCTCCACAGAAAGCACACACAACTCTCTCACAAAATATCTCTCTTACAATAGGATTTTAGTGTAAAAGAAATAATGAATGAGAGGGGGTATTTATATACAAATTTGAGTAGATGGAGGGCCAGGATTTTGTAGAGGGCTAGGATGGACTAGGGAGTTGTGATAACCACCCACACCTCACATAACTACCCATGACTCACACCCACTTCTCTACTCAAATCCGGCCAAGAATAGTGCTCAATGCACGTGTATGTGAAATGCACGTGCATGCACAAATCACCCCTACAAGAACTTGTACATAAAATAATAAGTCTTTTTAAAAAAGAATGTTACACATTACAAGTTGTAGAAACTAATAAAAGGGTTTAATTTCATGAGCTAAAATTAATTGGGCCAAGATAAATATTTAAAAGAAAAATAAGTAAACTAACATTTGGGCTTAGAAAAAATAATATTCTTACACATCATGCTAAAAATAATAGTCAACATATTACACGTGCACACCACATATAAAATAAATAATCTTTCATATATTTGAACAATCAGGGTATTACAGTTGAAATAGCAAACCGTATTTTAGAAATTTGTGATGCATTTCATATTCACGATAAAATTATGTGTATTAGTTTTGATAATGCATCTAACAATAATGCATCAATTAGTATTTTAAAAAAAGAATTAAACCCTCCATCTAACAATATTTTTCATGTTAGATGTGCATGTCATATTTTAAATTTATGTGTTCAAGATGCATTAAAAATAGCCGATCCACATATACTTAAAATTAAAAATTGTATACATTTTATTGCATTAAGTGGCACCGTATTTCAAGAATGGAAAAAATGGTGTAGGATTTCAAATGTACCTTTTAGAAAATTTTCAAAGGATGTTAAACACCGATGGAACTCTAGTTTTGATTTACTACAGGTTGTTACCGAATATAAAGCATGTATAAATGATTTTTGTATCACAAAAAATATGCCAAATTTTCAAATGACTACCCCCGATTGGTATTATGCCGAATCTTTGTTGAAATTTTTAGAACCTTTTAAATCCGCAACTTTCAAATTTTCAAAATCATATGAATCTACTTCTAGTAGCATTTTTATTTCAATAGTTACTATGATGCAAACTTTTTAAGAAATGGTAAATGATGTTTTTGTTGGTGATATTGTCAAACCTTCATACACAAAATTTTTAATGTATTTTAATCATCTTCCTATGTTGTATTGTGTTGCTACCGTTATGGATCCTTGTATCAAATTAGAAGGTACAAAGAGTTTGATTGAAATTTTTTTTGCATTACTTGGGGAGGATGTAGAAAAAGAAAATGATCGCGCTTCTTTTTTAGTTAAATTTGAATCTACATTAAATAACTTATATGATTATTATAATAGATGTTTTGCTTCTAGTAGTACAACTTTTGTAGTTGATTCTTTTTCTGATACTTCTAAAGGTAAGGCTAAGAGTAAATTTGATGATAGAACATTTAATTTACTTGCACATATTCAATTTAAAAAACCTAGGACTAATCAACCAAATGAATTAAATTGGTATAACCAACAAGATTCTGAGTCTTCTACTTCTTCACTAGATATTTTACAATGGTGGAAAGACCATGAATACACAAATAGTATTCTTAAATATAAGGCTAAAGATCTACTAACTCCTCATGTCTCTATAGTTGCTTCCGAAAGT
Organism: Hemerocallis citrina; assembly: GCA_017893485.1. Classification (NCBI taxonomy): domain Eukaryota; kingdom Viridiplantae; phylum Streptophyta; class Magnoliopsida; order Asparagales; family Asphodelaceae; genus Hemerocallis; species Hemerocallis citrina. Next base: position 217,683,689 of record CM030365.1, read on the forward strand.
GTATTTTCTACAGGTGGCGGGTTCTAACTGATTACAGGAATCGCTTGAAGCCCGATTCGTTAGAGATGCTCATTTGCACTGAAGACTGGCTGAAGGCTGAAGATGGGACACACGGAAAAGCATTATCTACGTCCACAAGTGGGAGCAACTCGCCGGAAGAAGAAGAAGAAGAACAACAATAGCAACCATAATCAAGAATTCAAGACCAACAACAACAAGTCAACAACAACAAATTGAAGGCCATCAAATTGAAGACAATTGTAAATAGATAAAAAATTGTATTAAATCTTTGCTTGTTATTTCAAATTAGGAAAATTGAAATAAATTGAAATTGTACATAAGAAATATGTTAGTGTATAAAACAAATTTGTGAAATCTTTATTTCTTATTAGAAATTGTAAAACTTGTATAACTTGAAATCATATGAATAATATATCAATATTTTTTGGCAATTTCACTCTTTCAATTTTATTATTATTATTACGATTTTTAATGTTTATTATTATTATTATTATTTTTAAGTTAAAAAAAACCTTTTTAAACGGGCCAACCCGCGACCCGACCCGAACCGACCTGAGTTGGACCCGAAAGGGTTCACGGGTTGGGCAGGTCGCCATTTTAGCTCTTCGACCTGGCCCGACCCCGCCCGGTTAAGCCTCCAACCCGACCCGAACCTGCCCAAGTCAACCTCCAACCCAGGCGGGTGTAACCCGACCCGGCCCGGTCGACCTGAATGCCAACCCTAAGTGTATACAGGTAATGAAGGAGAATTGCCTGCTGGAATTGGAGAACAAACATTCTGAAGATTTATGCTTTTAAATTGCTTATCGCTTTAATAAACTTAATGTATTGAGACTTGTTATTATTTTGGATTGTATTATTATTGTTTTGGGCTTATGTTCCGAATTTTATTATTATTCCGGACGTTGGATTATTATTATTGTATTTAGATATTTTTATTGCTTCATTCCAAATATTTTTGTTCATGAGATTATTATTATTGCCTTTGCAATTGTTCTGTATTGATTATATTGTTGAGTTGATCGGATAAACAGTTTATGGGTGACATTAGTCATTCGCTGGGCCAATGTCATGTACTCATATTATGTATTTTTGGGAAGCAGGGCATGACAAGGTTTGTAGTGGTATCAGAGTCTAGGTTTGGATAATTAATCAATCAAACGTGACTGGCGTAAGCAAGTTTGGCTTTGATTGATATATTAATCAGATTTTGGATTATATCAATTTGACTCAACAGTATGAGTAATACAGTGATCGCAGGAATAATTGATAACCAACGATCGGGAAACTAGTCCCTTTTGATTCTTCTTTGATCCCTTCACATTTAGTTCTTTCGTTTCTTGTTGTCTTTTGTCCCTTCCATTCATTGATTCCTTGTTAGGTATAATTTTATTCTTTTGATTCCGGTGCTATCCTTTCTTTTCTTCCTGCTTGCTTCGTCGATCGGCATCGCTTGATCTGCTACATGTCTACAGTTTGGAGCTTCACCATCAGAGTAGCGCAGCATAAGCATGGTGGGCCCAAAAATTCTTTTGTTGTTTTTTTTTTGCATTGTTTACTCCCTTGTTCATTCATTGCATTGTCACCATTCATTGAATCTCTATTTAACATCATTCTTGATCACTTCATTCATATCCATGTTCTTTCTTATTCTGGTGTTGCCACCATTTTGTCTTTTCCTTTGATTCCCCTGTTTTGTTACCCACAATTTTGCCTCTTTTCCCTTTATTCCCAGTTTTGTTATTTCATCAGTTTGCTTTTGCTTTGTCCTATGTACCGCCTGAACAAATTTCGAGGACGAAATTTTATTGTAAGGTGGGTAGGATTGTAATCCCTATTCCCAATAATTAGTATTTTTCGTGTATTTTCTATAATTTGATTTTGGTAAATTTACTTTGTGTTAAATTCGACTTGGATCTTCTATTAAAATCTTTTCTAATGAAAATTTTTATTTATTTTGAATAATGGCATATTCGAACTTGTTTTCTATCCCTAATTGATCGACTATTCATATTATTAATTTTCGGATTTTAATAACATTGTTAAACTCAAATCCTATTTTGATGCATATCATTATTTGTTAGTATTATTAGTGTTATTATTGTTATTATTGTTATCAGTATTCTTATTATTACTTTTATTATTATTATTATTATTATTATTATTATTATTATTATTATTATTATTATTATTATTATTATTGCTATCGTTATTATTTTTATTGTTATTATTATTGTTATTGTTATTGTTATTATTATTGGTATTATTATTTTTATCGTTATTATTATTATTATTATTTTATTATTATTTTGTTTTGAGCCCGAACATGCTCCATTTTATATGCATTTCACTGTTTGATTCAATGTGTGTGTGTGTGTGTGTGTGTGTATATATATATATATATGGCAAATGCTCAGTTGAAAACGGATCCGTTTTCAACTTGGCTGGAAAAACACAATTCTGGGCCGTTGGATCGCTCATGATCTTGATCAACGGCCCAGATTCGCTCCGCTCTGATCGGTTTGGCTTCTTAGTGTTTTAGCAGAGGGGTATTTTTGGTACTTCACGGCAAAAAATGCTTCTGTTTTTTGGCGTTGATATGGCTAAAAATAGGATTAAATCGGGACCGTTCACATCGGACGCGAATCTTAAGGCTCAGGGGTAAAACGGTAATTCCACATACTAACGGGTCTGAAGTGGGAACTGGGTCTTTATTCAAAGCCCAATAACCCATGAACGGATCTGTCTTACTGGGTGCGGGTTTCAACCCGCAACGAACCCAGTCCAGCCAGATAGAATTAGGGTCCTTGATTAATACTAATCAACGGCTCTGATTCACATATATCCTATCACTGGGAATTAGGGATTACATTCCTAATCTGATCACAGGGATTACTTTCCTAATCTGATCACAGGGATTACATTCCTAATCTGATCCCAATGACGACTATAAATACCCCCCATCCACCACCATTAAGAGGTAATCAATCTTTTGCCAATTTACGCTCTTTCATAATCATTCTTGATTACTGACTTGAGCGTCGGAGGGTGCGTCGCCGAGATCAACCCCGGTGTCTCGCACTTTTTGCAGGTGAACGGCGGGAGCCAACAGTCAAACTCCGGCGGAACAGGTTTCAGGTGAACGGCGGGGGCCAACCGTCAAACTCCGGCGGAACAGGTTTTAGGTTTGCTATTCAAGTTTTCCTAAGAATCCACAAATACTATCTGTTAACCCTCACACCAGATTTAGCAGTAACAGATTGGCGCCGTCTGTGGAAAACAAACGAATAGCAGCCTCCCCTCTTCCCGTTGGTCAGATCTTCTCCACCCATGCCTCCTAGGAAAGTAAGATCCAGAGGGTCCAACCATTGACCTACCCCTCCTCCAACACAACAAGAGATTCCCCATCAAACCGTCCTGCCGACGGGACCTGCCCCTCAGCCTAATCAGGCCCTTCAGTAGGGGCAACTTCTTCCTCAAGCTGAGGACCCTCTCCAGCAGGACCAACTCCCTCCTCAGAATCTTCAACCCCCCCCGGGATCCAACCGGGCCTCAGAATGCCGGCGCGGGGGGCTCGCGTCCCAATCCTCAGAAGCAACCTCTCCAACAGGACCGCATCCCAATACACAACTCCTCTTCCGATTCTATGGTATCCCATAAACCCCGAGCTTCTGATCTTCGCAATACCATCCTCAATCGGCAGAAGGAAGAGGATCTTCGCTGCCATTTGGATGAAAGGTGGGCCCGAGAGGGAGCCTCCCGCCAACAACGTCCAAATAAACGATTTCCTCATCGCCGAGACTACAGAAGGTCTCCTACTCAAAGAGGGCAAAGGGATTCCCCTCAGCATCATCGGCGGAGAACTCATTCTCCAGTAAGCCGAGCCACACATAGGGACCGCCAAGCTGGAGAGGCACCAGTCATAAGAGCAGACCTCCATTCTCCCGCAACTTACTAACCTTTAACAACGAGTTCGGAGTCCAACACTTGGCTCGGTTTCGCTTCAAATAACTTGCTCTTAAGCGAGTTAGAAGTAGTTCGCCATTCGGTTTCGCCATTCAGAATTGCTCCCATAACCGTTGAATCACCCTAACGATGGTTCGGAGTCCAACACTTGCCTCGATTCTACTTCGCAAGCTCGCTCTTAAGCGAGCCAAAAATGGTTCGCCATTCAGAATTGCTCCTGCAGCCGTTGAATAACTCTTAACGATGGTTCGGAGTCCAACACTTGGCTCGATTCTACTTCGCAAGCTCGCTCTTAAGCGAGCCAGAAGTGGTTCGCCATTCGGAATTGCTCCTGCAGCCGTTGAATAACTCTAACGATGGTTCGGAGTCCAACACTTGGCTCGATTCTACTTCGCAAGCTCGCTCTTAAGCGAGTTAGAAGTGGTTCGCCATTCGGAATTGCTCCTACAACCGTTGAATCCCTCTAACGACGAGTTCGGAGTCCAACACTTGGCTCGATTCTGCTTCGGATAACTCGTTCTTAAGCGAGTTAGAAGTGGTTCGCCATTCGGAACTGCTCCTACAACCGTTGATTCTCTCACTTAAATAGCGAGTTCAGAGCTCACAACTCTCTCCTAGAGTTTCTCGTCAAACTCGTCTTCCAAATGGCTCTCCCCCAGAGCTGAGCTCTTCACTCCGCTCTCCTCCAAAGCGGACCTCTTCTCAACGAGTTCAGAGCTCACCTATCTCCTAGAGTTGCTCCTCAAACTCGTCTGCCAGATGGCTCTCCTAGAGCCGAGCTCTTCACTCCGCTCTCCTCCAAAGCGGACCTTTTCTCAATGAGTTCGGAGCTCACCTATCTCCTAGAGTTGCTCCTCAAACTCGTCTGCCAGATGGCTCTCCTAGAGCCGAGCTCTTCACTCCGCTCTCCTCCAAAGCGGACCTCTTCTCAACGAGTTCGGAGCACAACTCTCTCCTAGAGTTGCTCCTCAAACTCGTCTTCTAGATGGCTCTCCGAGAGCCGAGCTCTTCACTCCGCTCGCCTCCGAAACGGACCTCTTCTCAACGAGTTCGGAGCTCACAACTCCCTCCTAGAGTTGCTCCTCAAACTCTTCTTCCAGATGGCTCTCTCTTAGAGCCGAGCTCGTCGCTCCGCTCGCCTCCAAAGAAGACCTCTTCTCAACGAGTTCGGAGCTCACAACTCTCTCTTAGAGTTGCTCCTTAAACTCGTCTTCCAGATGGCTCTCCAAGAGCCGAGCTCTTCACTCCGCTCGCCTCCGAAGCGGACCTCTTCTCAACGAGTTCGGAGCTCACAACTCTCTCCTAGAGTTGCTCCCCAAACTCTTCTTCCAGATGGCTCTCTCTTAGAGCCGAGCTCGTCGCTCCGCTCGCCTCCAAAGAAGACCTCTTCTCAATGAGTTCGGAGCTCACAACTCTCTCCTAGAGTTGCTCCTCAAACTCGTCTTCCAAATGGCTCTTCCCCAGAGCCGAGCTCTTCACTCCGCTCACCTTCAAAGCGGATCTCTTCTCAACGAATTCGGAGCTCAAAACTTCCTCATAGAGTTGCTCCTTAAACTCGTCTTCCAGATGGCTCTCTCCTAGAGCCGAGCTCTTCGCTCCGCTCCCTCCAAGGCAGACCTCTTCTCAACGAGTTCGGAGCTCACAACTCTCTCCTAGAGTTGCTCCTCAAACCGGTCTTCCAATTGGCTCTCCCCCAGAGCCGAGCTCTTCACTCCGCTCACCTTCAAGGCGGACCTCTTCTCAACGAGTTCGGAGCTCACAACTCCCTCCTAGAGTTGCTCCTCAAACTCTTCTTCCAGATGGCTCTCTCTTGGAGCCGAGCTCGTCACTCCGCTCGCCTCCAAAGAAGACCTCTTCTCAACGAGTTCGGAGCTCACAACTCTCTCCTAGAGTTGCTCCTCAAACTTGTCTTTCAAATGGCTCTCCCCCAGAGCCGAGCTCTTCACTCCGCTCGCCTCCAAAGCGGACCTCTCCTCAACAAGCTCGGAGCACAACTCTCTCCTAAAGTTTCTCCTCAAACTCGTCTTCCGGATGGCTCTCTCTTAGAGCCTAGCTCTTCACTCCGCTCACCTCCAAAGCGGACCTCTTCTCGACGAGTTCGGAGCTCACAACTCTCTCCTAGTGTCGCTCCTCAAACTCGTCTTCCAGATGGCTCTCTTCCAGAGCCGAGCTCTTCACTCCGCTCGCCTCCAAAGCGGACCTCTTCTCTCGAAGCTCACAACTCCCTCCTAGAGTTGCTCCTCAAACTCTTCTTCCAGATGGCTCTCTCTTAGAGCCGAGCTCTTCGCTCCGCTCACCTCCAAAGCGGACCTCTTCTCAACGAGTTCGGGGCACAACTCTCTCCTAGAGTTCCTCCTCACACTCGTATTCCAAATGGCTCTCTCCTAGAGCCGAGCTCTTCACTCCGCTCGCCTCCAAGGAGGACCTCTTCTCAATGAGTTCGGAGCACAACTCCCCCCTAGAGTTGCTCCTCAAACTCGTCTTCTAAATGGCTCTCCCCCAGAGCCGAGCTCTTCACTCCGCTCGTCTCCAAAGCGGACCTCATCTCAACGAATTCGGAGCTCACAACTCCCTCATAGAGTTGCTCCTCATACTCGTCTTCCAGATGGATCTCTCCCAGTACCGAGCTTTTCGCTCCGCTCACCTCCAAAGCGGACCTCTTCTCAACGAGTTCGGAGCACAACTCTCTCCTAGAGTTCCTCCTCAAACTCGTCTTCCAGATGGCTCTCTCCTAGAGCCGAGCTCTTCACTTCGCTTACCTCCAAGGCGGACATCTTCTCAACAAGTTCGGAGCTCACAACTCCCCCCTAGAGTTGCTCCTCAAACTCGTCTTCCAAATGGCTCTCCCCCAGAGCCGAGCTCTTCACTCCGCTCGCCTCCAAAGCGGACCTCATCTCAACGAGTTCGGAGCTCACAACTCCCTTCTAGAGTTGCTCCTCAAACTCGTCTTCCAGATGGCTCTCTCCCAGTACCGAGCTCTTCGTTCCGCTCACCTCCAAGGCAGACCTCTTCCCAACCAGTTCGGAGCTCACAACTCTCTCCTAGAGTTGCTCCTCAAACTCGTCTTCCAGATGGCTCTCTCCTAGAGCCGAGCTCTTCACTTTGCTTGCCTCCAAGGCAGACATCTTCTCAGCGAGTTCGGAGCTAAAACTCTCTCATAGAGTTGCCCCTCAAACTCGTCTTCCAGATGGCTCTCTCCTAGAGACGAGCTCTTCACTCCGCTCGCCTCCAAAGTGGACTTCTTCTCAACGAGTTCGGAGCTCACAACTCTCCCCTAGAGTTGCTCATTGCACTCACTTCAAAGATTGAGTCTTTCCATGGCTCTTACGAGGATCTTCCTAGCACCACTTATCCACCCCTAGGAGTGGAGCTCCTCTTCAAAAATCTCGAAAACCAAACAGAACAGAGGCAGAGCTCTGGAGCTCTTCACCTTTCCCATATGCCGACCCCCTTCCTCGTCGAGCTCCGACTCATCCTCTCAAGCCGAAGAGCAGAGGCAGAGCTCCGACCCATCCTCTCGAGATACTGAGCTACTATGGGCAGAGGGGGAACTACCGAGTCACCGAGCCGAGTGGACGAGGTACCAACCTCCACTATGGAGAAAAATTCCGCAGAGCCGGTTTCACCGTTGGATCATGCCAAAATTCGTGCTAGAACATGATGAACGGTTCAGATCGCGCCACGTCTCCACAAAACGACAAGATAACGTTTTCTTGAAATTCGAGCCTCTTGTCTTGTGATTCGCGCCACGATCGTGATCAACCGTCCAGATGGAGCCACGTTGCTCGGATCTGAAATCCGAACTACCGATCTACCAAAAAGTGGCAAAAAATGTGCCTTAAAATTCGTGCTCGGATTCGCCGAACAAGCAAGCAGATAAAGAGGAAGAAAGAATGAAAGAGGCTAACGGGTCGGGGTCGGATCCGATACCCACGGTCCGACCCACACCCTTCTTAGCTCCTTCATTCTTCTCCTTCTTCTTTAGTCTTCCCGCAAAAAGTACCCAACACTTCTGCTCTTCTTCACTGTGCGAAAGAACAAGGCAGAGGAGAGAACCCGAATGCCTCTCCTCCCCTTCCTCTTTCTTCTCAGGGCCGAGCTCTGCCATGGCCGAGCCACCAAGCCGAGGTGCCGAGGTACCGACCTCCATATATGGAGAAAAATACTGCCGAGCTAGTTTCACCGTCAGATTGTCTCAAAAAACGTGCTAGAACATGATGAACGACTCAGATCGCGCCACGTCTCCACAAAACGACAAGATAACGTTTTCTCGAAATTTGAGTCTCTTGTCTCGTGATTCGCACCACGATCGTGATCAACCGTTCAGATCGAGCCACGTAGCTTGGATCTCAAATCCGAGCAACCGAACTACTGAACTGCAAAGTGGCAGAAATGCACCTCAAAATCCGTGCTCGGATCTGCCGAACAAGAAACAGCTGCCGAGCAGCAAGGAAGAAGGAGGAGAAAAAAAAAGAGAGAGAGAGAAAGAAAAGGGTCGGGTTCGGACCCGTTAGGGTCCCAAACCCGAACCCACTTTCCCTTCTTCTCCTCCTACGTTTGGTGCCAAAACCAGACAAAAAGACAGCTTCTTCCCCGAAACGACCCCTTCTTCAAAACCCAACTTCTCTCCTTCACGCAACCAAACTCCATAATGCCGAGCACGCCTCCAATGTCGAGGAGACCCCTCACGGCAGCCGAGCTCGAGCTTCGACGTCCCCTTCGTCGAGCTCCAGCGCCTCGAGCTCAACTCCTCACCTCCAGTGTCGAGCGTCTCCATCGCCGAACACAAAGCTCCAACTACAGGGCCGAGCCCCACCTCCGAGCTCAGCCTCATCGGGCTCCTTCACGACCTCTCCTTCGCGAGCTCTCCTCGCCAAGATCATCACCGAGCTTGAGCTTCACAAGCACCAACACCATGCCTAGCTCACCATCGCCGAGTTCCTTCGCAACAGAGCTCCGAACCCAACTCCAAACGCAACGCTGCTCCGAGCAGCTCACTCATTGTCAAGCTCCTCTTCCTCGCCGAGCTCCCCTAATGTCGAGCTCGAGCTTCCTATCTAGAAGAGCTCCGAATCCACCGCCGCTTCAAGCTCCTCCTTTCGGTCTTCGCCAACTCCAAGCCCCTCTGTCAAACCCCTCACCTCCGAGCTCCGTCAAGCTCCACTCCAGCTCCACAGCGTCGAGCTTCCCCTCACTGTGCTCACCACCGCCATTAACGAGCTCCATCATCTCCTTCTTCGAGCTTCTCGAGCGAGCTCTCGTCAACGAGCTCATCCCCTCGCCAAGCTCAGCTTCCCCTACGCAGAACTCCAAACCCATCGACGAGCTCACTCTCCGCGCCATGCTCCTGCTTCGTCGAACCCAACGCTTGAGCTCCTCTCCTCCCCTACGACGAGCTCCATCCTCGAGCCCCGCACCAGTCGAAGACGGGGTGAGACGAAGGAGAAGTCGTCGATTGAGGTTTCGCCGAAGGGAGAAGACGAAGGAGAATGGAGGAGAAGAGAAGTAGGGACGAAGAGGAAAGGCAGAGGAGAAGAAGGGCAGGGGCGAAGAAGAAAGACGAAGGAGAAGAAGAGCAGGGGCGAGGAAGAAAGAAAAAAAATTAAGAAAAAGGGGCCACGTGGCATCATCTCACATGGTCGGCAGATCCAAGTCGCCGCGTCGAGGTGCCGAGCCGAGGAGCCGAGGTGCCGACCCTGAAATTGGAGAAAAAATCTCACCGACCTATACGGGTCGTCCGATCTTCTCAAAATTCGCGTCACGACACGATCGACGCTCAGAAGCGTGCCACGTGTCCAGAACGTGATCTGCCTTACGATGCGCGCACATCTGATCATGATCGACGCTCAGAAATGTGCCACGTGTCCAGGTAATATTTAATTAATTAATTAATTTATTTATTTGTTTTAATTATTTAAAAAATCCGAAAAAATATTTAAAAAATCGAAAAAAATTAATTAAAAATTCTAAAAATAATTATTAATTCAGAAAATTATTTTAAATTCTGAAGAAATAATTATTTAATTAGAATAATTAATTAATATTTTTGATAATTAATTATTTAATTTGGAAAATGAATAAAAAAATGAGAAAAAATTCAGAAAAATATAAAAAAATCACCAAAAATCCAGAAAATTCTGAGGATATTTTTGGATATCTTACAAGCCCAGAATAACACCGTCACACCCCAAGCAAGATTCCAAACTCCCTTAAGAACACCGATAAAATCCCGTACGCCATTAGAATAACAAAACTACTCCTCGAAGACTGTAAAACTCAGTCTCCAGGAGTGGGGAGCTCGTGATATGGCTAAAGTAGGATTAAATCGGGACCGTTCACATCGGACGCGAATCTTAAAGCTCAGGGGTAAAATGGTAATTCCACATACTAACGGGTCTGAAGTGGGAACTGGGTCTTTATTCAAAGCCCAATAACCCATGAACGGATCTGTCTTACTGGGTGCGAGTTTCAACCCGCAACGAACCCAGTCCAGCCGGATAGAATTAGGGTCCCTGATTAGTACTAATCAACGGTCCTGATTCACATATATCCTTTCACTGGGAATTAGGGATTACATTCCTAATCTGATCACAGGGATTACTTTCCTAATTTGATCACAGGGATTACATTCCTAATCTGATCCCAACGGCGACTATAAATACCCCCCATCCACCACCATTAAGAGGTAATCAATCTTTTGCCAATTTACGCTCTTTCATAATCATTCCTGATTACTGACTTGAGCGTCGGAGGGTGCGTCGCCGAGATCAACCCTGGTGTCTCGCACTTTTTGCAGGTGAACGGCGGGAGCCAACAGTCAAACTCCGGCGGAACAGGTTTCAGGTGAACGGCGGGAGCCAACGGTCAAACTCCGGCGGAACAGGTTTTAGGTTTGCTATTCAAGTTTTCCTAAGAATCCACAAATACTATCTGTTTACCCCAACACCAAATTTAGCGGTAACAGGCGTGAAGTTTTTTTTTTGGTCGAAAAAATCACTTAGGCCGTTGTTTTCTCCGTTGTTGGAAACAACGTCCTAGGTTGTTTTTTTTAAAAAAAAAATCAACCTTGGCCATTGTTTCCAACAACGACCAAGGTATGTACAAGTGTTTTTCCAAACACTTTTACATACCCAGATCTCCCTCATTTTGTCTTTGTCACAAACTCTCTCTCTCTTTCTCTTGAGCTCCCGAAATCCATCCCCAAACCCTAGTTCGCTTTCCAAACTTCTTTTCTCAATCTCTTTGCCTTCTCGATCTCCCCCTCTTGTCGAAGCCTCTCTATCTCTCTCTCCCTCTCCCGAATACCCCAAACCCTAACCTGACCCGATATCCCAAATCACCTGAACCCTAGCACAAATTCTTCGATACCCTAGACTCTGCAACTTGTTCGTCTACAGCAGCGGCTCCTCACATCTTTGTCAATTCTCTTCCTCTCTCTCTTTGGACTAGGTATTTACTTAATCACAATTTACTATAATGAAATATGTTAATTTATTGAATTATTTTTCAATTTTTAAGTTTGATTTTTTGTATTATGCGTAGTAGTCTATAATTTAGAGAGTATACAATTAGCTCGAATTATGTATGTTGTATATATTTTGTTGACATTTTTGTAGATGTAGTGTTAGTTGTAGTTGTAGAATATAAAAAAAGTAAACAAACGAGATCCAAAAATTTCCAAATTTTACGAGTAGGTCGGACTCACTGCGTAGAAGGTAACGGAACTTGTAAAGGCAATTTCCGTCTTACGGTTTGCAAGATACGTCCGTTTATCACTTTTATTCAATAAAATGGATATAAAGTGTTACATGGCCGTATCTTTCAAACCGAGAGTCGGAACTCACCTCTGCAAGTTTCGTTGGCTTGTGTTTGGTGTGCCAGACTTGACGGCCAAATTTAGGAATTTTTTGCATCTCATTTGTGTTGTTTTGACGCGTATATGAAAAAACTTCAATATACCTCGGAACTTTTTTAGTATGTTCTCAATAGAAAAATGCTTAAACGAAGTCCAAAAAATACGAAACTATGCGAGTAGGTTGGGCTAACAATTCACAACCCAACGCAACTTGTACTTGTGAGTTCCGACCCATGGTTTGCGAGATACGTCAATGTATCGCTTTCCACTCTTTTTTCAAGAGTGAAAGCAATACACGGCCGTATCTTTCAAACCGTGGGTCGGAACTCACTTCTAGAAGTTGCGTTGGCTTGTGTTTGGTGTGCAGACTTGGCGGCCAAATTTTAGAATTTTTGCATCTCGTTTGTGTTGTTTTAACGCGTATATGAAAAACTTCAATATACCTTGAAACGTTTTTAGTACGGTCTCAATAGAAAAATGCTTAAACGAATTCCAAAAAAAATGAAATTGTGCGAGTAGGTTGGGCTAACCATTCACAACCCAACGCAACTTGTATTTGCGAGTTCCGACCCACGGTTTGCAAGATACGTTAATGTATCGCTTTCCGCTCTTTTTTCAAGAGTGAAAGCGATACACGACCGTATCTTTCAAACAGTGGGTTGGAACTCGCTTCTACAAGTTGCGTTGGCTTGTGTTTGGTGTGCCAGACTTGATGGCCAAAATTTGGAATTTTTGCATCTCGTTTGTGTTGTTTTGATGAGTATATGAAAAAACTTCAATATACCTCGGAACTTTTTTAGTACGGTCTCAATAGAAAAATGCTTAAAAGAAGTCCAAAAAATACGAAACTGTGCGAGTAGGTTAGGCTAACCATTCACAACCCAACGCAACTTGTATTTGCGAGTTCCGACCCACGGTTTGCGAGGTACTTCAATGTATCGCTTTCCGCTCTTTTTTCAAGAGTGAAAGCGACACACGGCTGTATCTTTCAAACCGTGGGTTGGAACTCGCTTTTACAAGTTGCGTTGGCTTGTGTACGACAATTTATAACCAATTGCAAAGTTTGTTTGGTATTTTAGACCCACTTGCAAAGTTTGGTATTTTCTGAATGTTTTTTTTGCGGTTGTCTCATTTATTTTGTTTCGTATCTATATATATGCTTTTTTTTGTGAACAATTTGTTTTATATATGTGAACTTTCTTACAGTGAAATGGTTAGAATGAGGGGAACCAGAAGAACATCTGTTAGTGCTCGGGGTGAACATTCCACAGAAGTAAGAGAACTATTAATTTGTATTGTGCATTTTGTATATAGTGGTATTGTTAGTACACTAATAATAATTGTGGTTTATGTTCGTGTAGGTTGGTGAATCCTCTTCGATGGCACCACGTCGTGGTCCAGGACCAATATATGCCAGTAAAATGACCTTGCAAGACCGCCACAGATTCACGGCAGTGTGGGGTGGGACGACGCGGAGGTGTAATTTCCACACCCACGAGACCATGCCGGTGCACCCACGTATCGTCGAGTACCTAGTTCCATCCGGTTTCTATGGAATCAGCATGATGGGTCAGGTGAAACTCGACCAAGCACTTCTTTCAGCACTCGTGGATCGATGGTGGCTAGAGTCGCGCACCTTCCATCTACCGGTCAGAGAGATGATAATGACGCTACAGGATATAGCGATGATCTCCGGTCTTCCAATAGATAGGATGGCCGTGAGCGGTAATATAAACTTTAATAAGATAGAGCTGTGTAATGAACTCCTCGGTACAGAGTTTGATGAGGAGGCTGCGGAAGATAATGACATTTTTGTCGGACAATCAATTCGACTATCTTGGTTGAAGCGACATTTTGAAGGGACGTTGACCGATACATCGACCGACCACTATGTACAGTCCTAGACAAGAGGGTACATTCTAACGGTGCTCGGAGGGGTTCTCTTGCCTAAATCATCCGGAGATACGGTGCACCTCATGTATCTATGATTGCTCGCCGACCTAGGCTTAGCTGGCCGGTACAGCTGGGGAAATTGCGCGTTGGCAATGCTATACAGGATGTTGTGTTCTGTAGCATTAGATGAGACCGAGATGACCGGTCCGATGGTCTTATTACAGATTTGGTCATGAGAGCGACTGCACTTGGGTCGTCCCTGAATTACGAGACCGGCAGACGGTTGGATGGCCGAACCACCAAATCCTCATATGTTAGCACCCTTAGGGGTATATTGGGCAGGTAGACAGAGTTACAGAGACAACCCAAAGGGTGTACTAACGTACTACAGAGACGAGCTCGACCAACTACGAGAAGAGTTAGTGATTTGGGGGTCGTATACACCCGAGCGGGTTGGAAGACTACCACCGATCGTAGTGACCGGGTCGCAGTTGTGGATGACGACGGCTCCACTCATCAACTTTGGTATAGTGGAGCATCTACGACCGGAGAGAGTCCTTCGGCAGTTCGGTCTTCAACAAAATACTCCCCAAGGTGCGCAAATCTATATGACCATAAGTTACACGCCGTGAGGGGTACCGGTCGTATGCCTACCCATGATTTGGCAGATTTCCACCGTGTTCACGTTGCAGAATGGAACGAACGACAGTTTGAACTTGTAATTGTTAATGTTCTAGGGTACGATGGCACGGTGCAAGCGAAATACATGCAATGGTACAGATTATATACATGTCTGTACATCTCTCCCGATACAGAAATACCTGCTAGTTTTCAATGAGTAATTGAGGAGAGGGAGATTGAACCACCACCTGCCTATTCTAGTTCACAACCCATGTTCCAACCGAAGGCCTCAGCTATACGTACATTGGTGAGTATAATGTTTAAATTTTGTTGAATGTTCGTTATATTTAAAGTGATTAAATTGTTTACTTTCCGAATATGTTTAATTTTATTTTTTTGGTTTTTTGTTTTAGATCGATAATACGATGGACATGGCAAAAGAATGCGCGGACGTAATCAAAAGTAATGCTGGCACGCCTCTGAAAAAATTTGCTCAGAAGATGCTCTCTTCATGTCGTACCAATTTGGATATTTTGGGAGAGGGTGAATGTTTGGATTAGCATTACGCTCACAGAGAGGGCGCTGTAAGAGCGTAAGGGGTAGGCCATCTGCAGTTATGGGGCAACAACGAAAACAACAACTCAGAGAAAAACAAGCTACATCTTCACCTCCACCTGAAGAAAAAGAGCAACAAGATAAGAATGAAGAACGGGTTGTTGGAGACGTACAAGCGGAGGGAGAAGAAGTAGAAATTCCTGAGGCGTCATCCCCGCTATGGCGACCAAATTCTGCTCGGAAGAGGCGAGCACCACAACCATACACGCCCGGATCTTAGCTAATACCCGATACAATTTTTTTGTTGTAGTATTTTATTCAATTTTTTTTTTCTGTTGTAACTTATTATGTGATAATTGTTGGTGGCCAGTTTAAGTGTTGTTGATGTTGATGTTATTACTTGGTAATTGTCAATTATGTTGGTGATTTTGGTGTCCGTATGTAAAAATTTATTTGGAGAGTGTAGGTGATGGGAAAGTGTATGCCTTTTGGGGGGTGATTCAAGTATAGCAGTTGTAGCTGCTGTTGGAGTTTTTTTTTTGTTTTTTTTGTTTTTGTTTTTGTTTTTGTTTTTTTTTTGTTTTTTATAAACCTAGGCCGTTTTTGAAGACAATGGCCTAGGTTGTTTGTTGAATTTTTTTTGGGTTCAATAACTCACTGTGTATGGGAGCATGAAGTCAGAGAGCAACACCCTATTTTTTGATTAAGCTTAGGGTTATATTTTTTATGTTTTTTACTAATGTCTCTCCATTCTTTATGAACATTATCTCTTGAACTCTACAAAGTAGACATTCATATGCTTGTACATCGTTTATATTTTTTTATTAATTCTATTTATAGCCATCTAACTAACCAATATAAAATTGTTAAAGTTAAATGTTAAAAATAATTAGAAAAAATAAAATATGATATTTTTGTTCGTAAAAATCAATTTTTGTAATAAATTTTTATCCATATTATGTAATTTCTTCTGGAGTGCGTATACCTTTCAGTTTAGCACCTAACCCCTAAACATATCCCCCAAAGTGGTAATAATATATCAGCTAGGGTTAGTGTAAGGTTAGGGTTAGTGCTAACAGGGGTTAGGGTAAGCTAGGGTAATGGTAGGGTTAAGGGTTAGTGTAGGGTTATGAGAGTAGGATTATGGGTTAGGGTTAGGGTTAGTGGTTATAAAACCTTCCAATTTTCAACGTGTGGTGTCCACTTTGTAGAATGAAATGTAATAGTAGGCAAGTTATGGACTTGTTCTTTTCCTGTCAATTGGATCTGATGACTCTCCGCTCTAAAGTTTGCTGAATCTTTTCCCTTATTGGGTTCTACATGTGTAGATCTACATGTGGTGTCCACTTTGTAGAGTGAAATATAATAGTAGGCAAGTTATGTACTTTAGAATTTTTTCCAAAATTAGATCTAATGACTCTCTGCTCTAAAGTGCACTGAATCTTTTCACTTATTGGGTTCTACATGTGGGGATATACATGTGGTGCAAGGTATGGACTCCATGAGTTGATAAAACTCCATTCCATAACTCATTCACATTTTTCTTGTAATAATGCTCTTCATGGCCAATATATGCAAAATCTGTGACAGGTACAAAGAGCAGTATTACAAGTATCATGTGAATGAGGTTGGAATGTAGTTTTATCAACTCATAGATTCCATAACTTGCACCACATGTATATTCCCACATGTGGAACCCAATAAGTGAAAAGATCTAGTGCACTTTAGAACGGAGAGTTATTAGATCCAATATGAAAAAAATTGAAAGTACAAAACTTGCCTACTATTACATTTCACTCAACAAAGTGGACACCACATGTAGATCTATACATGTTGAACCTAATAAGGGAAAAAATTGAGTGCGCTTTAGAGTGGAGAGTCATCAGATCCAATTGACGGGAAAAGAACAAGTCCATAACTTGCCTACTGTTACATTTCACTCTACAAAGTAGACACCACATGTTGATCACCACATGTTAAAAATTGGAAGGGTTTTATAACCACTAACCCCAACCCTAACCCTAACCCATAACCCTACTCTCCTAACCCTACACTAACCCTTAACCCTACCATAACCCTAGCTTACCCTAACCTTACCTTAACCCCTGTTAACACTAACCCTAACCATACACTAACCTTAGCTGATATATTATTACCACTTTGGGGGATATAGTATTAACCCTTATCCTAACCCTAACACATAACCCTACACTAACCCTTAACCCTACCATAACCCTACATGTGGTGCCCACTTTGTAGAGTGAAATGTATTAGTAGGCAAGTTATGAACTTTAGGTTTTTCCCATGTTGGATCTGATGACTCTCCGCCATAAAGCGCACTGAATCTTCTCCCTTATTGGGTTCTACATGTGGGGATCTACATGTGGTGCAAGTTATGGAATCCATGAGTTAATAAAACTCCATTCCATTCTCATTCACAGGACACCACGTGTAATAATGCTCTTTCTACTTGTCACAGATTTTGCATCATAAAGCCACAAAAGGAAAGAAAAGAAAAGAAAGAGTGAATAGACTTTTAAAATTACAGAAAACTAGAAGAAAAACAGAATGGCAAGCAACATCTACAATAATTAACCTTAACCTAACCCTATCTTAAATATATTTAAAAAAATGATTTTTAAAAATGAGAAGATCATATTTTATTTTCTGCTATTTTTAAAAAATATCTACCCTTCATGATTTTATATTGGTTAAATAGGTGGAAAAAATAGAACTTAATAAAAAAATATAAACGATATACAAGCATAGATCATTTGTCTTTAGTATATAGTTCCAGAGACACTGTTCGTAAATAGTGAAGAGAAAGTTGTAAAAAGCATAAAACTTCAAATGTAGAGCTATAACCTAGGCCGTTGTTAGAGACAACGGGTGTTCTCTGACTTTTTCCTCTTTTTAACTTGGTCAAGTTAGAGAGCAACGCAAAAATTTTAATTTTTCTGCTATAACCTAGGCCGTTGTCTCCAACAACGGCCTAAGGTATAAAAAAAAATAGGGGTGTTGCTTTCTGACTTGTTGCTCTTTTTAACTTGGCCAAGTCATAGAGCACCCCAAAACTTCAACTTTTGGCGTATAACCTAGGCCGTTGTCGGAGACAACGGCCTAAGGTATAAAAAAAATAGAGGTGTTGCTCTCTGACTTATTGCTCTTTTTAACTTGTCCAAGTCAGAAAGCACCACTAAAAATCCAAATTTTCTGATATAACCTAGGCCGTTGTTGGAGACAACGACCTAAGGTATAAAAAAATAGGGGTTTTGCTCTCTGACTTGTTGCCGTTTTTAACTTGGCCAAGTCAGAGAGCACCCTAAAAACTTGCCTATAACGTACACCATTGTTGGAGACAATGGCCTAAGGTTTAAAAAAATAGGGGTGTTGCTCTCTGACTTGTTGCTCTTTTTAACTTGTCCAAGTCAGAGAGCACCACTACAAATTCAGATTTTTTGCTATAACCTAGGCCGTTGTTGGAGAAAACGACCTAAGTTAAGAAAAAATTTGCTCCTTCCCAATAGGCCAATATAAAGAGCTACCGATTCAAAGAAAAATTTTGCATATAGAGAACTTAGGCTGTTGTCAGTAAAAGAAAAAAAATTTAACAACACTTTCACACTGCAGCTAAAGCTACAATCTCCCAACAACAACAACAACAATATAAACAATCGACACAAACCAACAACACTTGAGTCTCAAGAACATTATAGTTAAGAACAAAAAGTAATTAACAACACTTGCATCAATATATAATATACTGAAACTTTACATTAAAAAAATTTCAATTCACAATGGATCATCATATCTCTCGTCAGAACTCTCTTCATCGAATGGAATCACTTCTTGTGGATTGATTGGCCTTTATGCAAAGATAAGTTTTAGTTAGCGAGAAACTCATTTACCACAAATGAAGTATAATAAATTTTAAAGAGGGACAAACAAAGAAAGTGTAATACCCTAAACTTTCATTTTTAATAAAAATACTATTTTTCACGTGTTGTGCACGTGCAAATTTCATGTGTATGTTATTTATTTATTTTTATATGAAATCTCATTTTAGAATGAACAATTATTTTTCTTTATTTTTCTAAAAGCCTAAAACACTAATTAATTGTTTTATCCCACTTTAATTAATTATTAATTTGTTGTCTTAGCCCACAAGCCTAAGCCCACAAATTGTGAAGCCCACTAATTTAATAAATCAATTAAATGGCCACACTTGTCATGTAGAGACAAAATGTGAACAATTTGATTTATTAAAATTGTACAACTTTTAAATATGGGTACTAGATGGCACGTGCGAAGCACGTAGTGTGCAATACACACAAAATTTTGGGGCCGGTTGTGCTTGGAGAATGGGAGTGTGGGTTGGTGTACGTGGGTAGTTATTTTGTGTGTGGGTGGTTGCCATAACTCCTACTCCCATCCTAACCCTCCATTCTATAACCATCCATTGAATCCTAGCCCTCCAATCTACTTCAAAATTAGTATAAATACCCCTCCCATTTATTTGTATTTTTCACTAGTAATCTATTGAAGGAAGAGACAATTATATAAGAGATACATATATTAGTGTGAGTTGAGTGCGAGTGTTCTCATTGGAGGCCGGCCATCATCACTTGAAGCTTTCGGTTTTGGCAAGAAGGCAAGGAGGAGAAGTTTGTGCAGTGCAATCTAGGAGGAGAAGGCACCCGCTCGCAATCTAGGAAGTTCTAGGAGATTTCTTATTGATTTTCTTCAAAAGATGGGTGTTTCTCATAACTTCTAATTTAGATACCATGTTAGGTTTTGTGCTAATTATGCAAGAATAAATGAATGCCATTATTTTGCTCTTTGATTAAAATAAAAATGGAACACAAGTGAAATTGTATGAAATGAATGTGTGAACTAATGGACATGATTGATGTTTTATTTTGATTTAACCTAGCATGCTAAATTGGGATAAATGTTTAACTCTGTAGAGAATGATTGAGTATGGAAAAATACCATTTTTGTTGAAGTTGTGGTTGTGTGGAAAATACTAGTCGTAAGAATCTCCACCTTAATTAGTAAACCATGCTTGTGGTGATGGTAGTCAAATAAAGTTGCATGTTCGTGTCGATAAATGAACATATTGTAGTTAATTAAACTAAAACGTTGTGTATTATTCGAATGGAAAGGAGAAACGATTCTATATTTCAAGTTTTGTTACTGATCAGTCGACTGAGTAGGTGTACTAGTCGACTAAACTGATTATTAAATCCTTCAAGTTAAAACCCCGCAGAACAGCCGACTGGTCTGAGTAACAGTCGACTGCCCCGTACCTTGTACTCTCGAGTTTAAAACACTGCAAAACAGCCGACTGGTCTGAGTAACAGTCGACTGACCTGAACCTTCTGAGTTTTTAAATCTTTTCAGAACAGCCGACTGGTCATGTTTAGCAGTCAACTATCTCGACCATTTTCTTGAGTCTTTTAATTTCTTAATGAACAGTCGACTGGCTATGTTTTGATAGTCGACTGTCCAGATTATTTTGACGTCTCAGATTTTAATTTCTGTCTCGTGATAAAAATGAATATATATATATTGTTTGAAAGAGATTTGATGGAGATTGGATGTGACGGATTAGAAAAGTGAATTTTATTTACCTTTGCATGAATCGTATATGAAGTGAAATGAAATATTCTGCTGGATTTATGAAAAGTTTTATGATTTATGAATACTATGAACATGAAAAAAAAGGAAAGTCTGATGTAATCATGAAAAAAGAACTTAAGAGCTTGAAAGGCTCAATTCTTGTGTAATTGTGAATTGAAATTGAGAACTAGAGCGTAGCTAAGCCTCATACCAGCATTGAAAAAGAAATGAATTGAAATGAAATTTGAAATGAAAGACCAGGATTTGGGTCATGTTGAATAAAAAATTAAGACTGGTATAGTGGAAAGGCTAACTCTAGAGAATTGATTTTGTTTATGATTCTAATAAACTAAGGACTAGATACATAGTGAAGATGTGATGAAAGTAAGAGAAAAACACGAGTATGAGGGCCATCGGATTGGCGGTGTGAGAGTGACTCACAGACTGCCTGCTTGATGCGTCATGACATGGCGTGAGCACTACTCCAGAATTATCGTCCCAGTGGCGATGCATGTGGGGTGTTTTGGTGGCTACGGGTGGTGCCATTGTTCCATGGCAGAGGCTGAATTGTCCGTAGTCTGCCTGCTTGATGCGTCATGTCAGTGCGTGGGATTCCCCTCCAGACTGCCTAGACATGGGCTCGTAGGTCATTGAGCATCTAGGATACTTACCGTAGTTACCGTAGTAGTTTAAGTAATGGCGAGGGATTGAACCCTATAAGATGAAGTATGATTAAGGGCTAGCCCTCGGACCTATGTAGTATGGGATGCATAGAATCCGAACAAGTCGCATTAGTGTCATATAACATAACAACTGCATTAAGGACTAAGTGCACAGCACGACACGACATCAATGGGATAGTCCCTTTAGCTTTGTTTTTGTGAACAAGTTTGTGATTGTTAAGAAATGAGAATCGTTATACTATTTCCGGCATAGAGAGGATGGCCGTGTATAATATTTATCGGTTGAATAAACTGACGTACCCACAGTTTTGTATGCAGGGAAAATGGCCTGATAAAGATTAAAGGAGAACTGATACTTAGAGATTATCCAAATATTGTTGTACTTTTATATAAATGTTGCAAATTTCTTCCGTTGTAAAATGTAAAGAGTAAAGATTCCATGTAACTCTGATGTAATGTAAAAAGTTTTTAAATTCCTTGTAAAATTGTACGAAAGAAGTGTAAAGATCCTGTGGAATCTCGAATTCAGTTGTATTTTGAAATTCGGGGTGTTACAAAAAGTACGAGTCTTACCCCTAAAATAATGTTTGACAATTTCTTGAATCATGATTCATTTGCACAATGCCGCATCTTCGGCACTGTCTCGGTTTTTTATGCGAAGTTGCTTTCTTATCGGCCTCAATCTTTTGGCGCGAAACCTTCCCTTTGTCGTGCATTACTGAGGGTCACTTATGCATGTAGGTATGTGTACACTGCCTTCATCATGAGGTTGTGCACTACCTTGCGGTTGTGAACTACCTCCTGGTTGTACACTGTCATGTGGTTGTGAGGCCTGTTTTGGTTGTTCACCCAATCCGGGTTGTAGCTGTGAGACGCCGTAAATGATCTTCTGCAAATTCTCCAATGTGTATTTGTAACTTTCAATGAAGGAACAACCGAGATCAACAATCTGTTTTGCGTGGTAGCTCAACTCACAATATCTAGAAGCAAAATTCTCGGTATTGGGTTCGGTTGGAACAGATGTATAACTTCTTCTCATCACATCCCAGGTCCATTTTCTTTTAATGTATACATCCGGAAGGAAAGTGTGATGACTGAACCGAAGAACGGCTAAAATATGCTTGCAAGGGATGCCAACGAAGTCGAAGAAGTGACATGCACATATAATAATTCTGTTGATTTTGCAAAACTGAAGAAGCCGAGCCGGTTCTGATTCTCCACAGAGTATCACATGGAAGGTTGAACTATCCGGTGTCTCAAGATTGCCAATAAAACTCACATTGTACATGAATCTTTTTGTAACTTCATCTTGGAATTTGTAAAAGATTTTCAAAGTGTATGTTTTCGCCATTTGTGCCTCCAAAGCCCATTCTCTCTTCAACTTCGGCCTCTTCTCACGGTTGCGATGATTTTCTTTCAGTTCATCGTGTCTTTGCCTTTCCAAAAAACGGTCGAAGATGACGGCAAATTCATGCAAGGAATATTTCTTTTCTGTATGATGCTTCAAGGCGGAATGCACTGACTCAACCCGTTGGCTACTCAACATGCCGACCCAAAAAGAATCTTTAACGTAGATGGGTGGCCAACTTTCACGGATATCAAATAGATCGTTCAACCATTTTTTATTCTCTAATTCGTATTGCAAAATCAATAAATTCTATTTTTCTACAAAGTCATGTACATATTCGGAATTGTATATGACATTCTTCAAAGATTCCTTAAACTTTTCGACATCGTTCGACATACACACCTCCTGTGTGCCAAATACAAAAACGATGCCGAGTCTAGGGGAAAATTTTCTTAACTGAGGTGGCGATTCCACTGTCTTGATCAGTGACGATACTGGATGAAGCACGATTCATAACCCCTAACCAATTTTCAAAGAACCATTCAAACGAAGAGGCCGTGTCATTTGGAATGAACCCACCTCCTAAGAAAGTCGATTGCCAATGTTGATTCACTCCAACAAAGAGAACAAATAACATTCCATACCGGTTCGTATTGTCCGTGGCATCAAAGCAAAGTTCATTGCCAAATTCTTGATAATTCATCCTAGAAATACCATCAACTTACATACAATGTGACAACTGCCCTCCGGGATCTACTTGAATGTCATAAAAAAATAAAGGATTCGTCTGTTTCTTAGATTCAAAAAAAAATTAATTAGCATTGTAGAATCATGTCCTTTCAATGCTTCTTGGGAATCTCTAAGTAAATTTCTAACATCTTTTTCGGTGAATCCTATTTGATCGTGACAACCACTAGCACTTTCGAAAAAGAGCATTTGTCAACATATCTGGATATTAGCTTGGTTGAATTGATCTATTATCCTTTTATTCGTATTTGACATGGAATGGTTTCGGGGTAAAAGATGCCTTCTACCGGGTGAGGTGAATTCGTGATTGTGTTCTTCGTGAAATGAATACACCACCCATGTATTACTTGCTTCGTTCAATTTTACACGAACGCAAGCCTTGCAACCCATTGTACATGTTGTTCCCCGTCTCCCATCACTATGTTGACTCGGCGATGACCCGGCTTTATTACAAAGATATGACTTATATACTTCCACTCCTCCCTTTAATTTATTTCCACCCTTACGCATTGCAAAACCCCTACAACGAGCATATGAAGAATAAAAATTTTCGGCCTCAACTAAAGTGGGAAACGTCATACCTAACTTTAGTTTTAGATGTTCTTCAACTAACGGCATGGAATCAATGATCGGTTTTACCCGCACAAAATTATTGTCGGCAGCAGAACTCTCCGTATTGTTGTTCATCTGAGGAAAAAAATATATTATTGGTAAATTAATACACACATCATATACAAAACAGCTTGTTCACAAACGATTGTCATATATATATACATACGAAACAAAAAAGTGACAAAACGATAAAAAGAGACGTACAAAAAATATGAAAGTCTGCGATTGGGTCTGGCTTGCCGCACACAAGGTAACAAAACTTGTAGATTCGAGTTCCGATCCACGGTTTGCAAGATACGGTTGTGTCTCATTCGCTTTCACTCTTCTAAATGAGGGGAATGCGATACACGGATGCATATAGCAAACTGTGGGTGACAACTCGCAACTACAAGTTGCTATGACTTGTGAGTGGCGAGACCGACCTACTCGCAAAATTACAGATTTTTCAAGTGGATCTTTATTGAAAACTCCCTCAAAACATAACATAATTCATGAGAAAACCGCACAATCGATGGTAAAAAAAAGTAAACTTTGTGATTGGGTCGGGCTCCCTGCACACAAGGCAACGCAACTTGTACAAGCGAGTTCCGACCAACGGTTTGCAAGATACGGCCGTGTATCGCATTCATTCATGAAAAATGCCAACAATGCGATACATTGACGTAGGCCCCAAACCGGGGGTCCAAACTCGCAACTACAAGTAACGTTTCGTTGCGAGTGGTAAGCCCAATATGCTCATATATATATATATATATATTTTGGATGTCGTTTCCTACTCAAAAAGTATCCTCAACACAAATCAAACATTAATTGAGGTTGTTGTTTGATATACGGTACAAATCTGCACAAACGATATAAAAAATAAACTTTGGGAGTAGGACGGACGCAAAACACATGAGCCATCAAAATTTGTAGATGTGAGTTTTGACTCATGGTTTGCAATATACGCTGATGTATCGCTTTCACTCACGAAAAATACTCGAAAGCGATACACGGCCGTACACTTCAAACCGTGAATCCAAACACACTTCTACAAGTTGTGTTGGCTTGTGCGTGGCGAGCCCAACGTACTCGCAAAATTGCATAACTTTTTGTATCTATTTGTGCGCTATTACTAACATCGAACAATAACCAACAACAACTAATACTACATCTACATCCACAATAAAACTAGAATTACCTATTCTATAAATACCTACGCATAATATAGAAATTGTACACTCAAACATTAGAGAAAAAATCCAATCAATTAACCTAGTTAGATCTACTAAAGTAGGAAAAAATTAATACCTTTCAGAATGAGGGTGTTCAGATTGGAGATACAGGAGGCCCTTGCGTGCTGCTGTAGAGAAAGGAAGGGGAGTAGGGTTTAGCTAATTTCTTTAGGATTAGGGTTTTAGTGTTAGGGAGATTTCGTATGGGTTAGAGTTTTTTTTGTAATCGGGATCTTCAAAGGAAGAGGGCAAGAGTGTGAGAATAGGGAGAGATTGAGTGAGAAGAAACGAGCAAAAGAGAGCAAGGGTTTTCAGATCGAGAGAGAGAGAGCTAGGGTTTGGGGAATTGGGTTTCTCGAGCTCCAGTAGCGAGAGAGAGTTGTGAGGGAGATGGCGATCCGAGTATGTACAAGTGTTTGGAAAAACACTTGTACATACTTAGGCCGTTGTTCCCAACCTACATTGTTCCCAACAACGGCCTAAGTACAATTTTCTTCAAAAAAAACTTAAAACAACTTAGGCCGTTGTTCCTAACAACGGCCTAAGTATATGTTCCTGGAAAAAAAATCACGCCAAAAAAATGCTGTGTGAAACATTTTTTGGCGTGAATTTCAGAAATTGCCCCTCCGCTTTTGGAGGCGTTAGTGGGAGACTTTAACGGGTTTCGATCTCATCCGCTGATCAAAATCTTGCAAGATCGGAGGGCTGAGATTGGTGTTTTCCAACCCGTTGAAAACGGATCCGTTTTCAACTAAGCATTTTCCTATATATATATATATATATATATATATATATATATATATGAATATTTTAAATACCCTATTTTCTTTCTCGATTATTTTCTTTTTTTATTAAATTTCCGTTCATGAAAATTCCTGTTCTTCTTGTTTGAGACATTCTTGCCAATCCTCTTGTTCTCTTGTTATTGTGGGTATTTTTATTTGAACCTTATTGATTTTGATCTATCTATTAATTGAACCCTAAACCCAATTTTATTTGTTCTTAGCCCAAAACCACTCTTATTGGATCCTAAACCACTAACCCGATACCCTAATTGTACCCTATAAATACAATCCTAATACAAATCCTAAAAATTGCACATTATTGAAACCTTAGTCGCCTATTCTCTCTCCTCACTCCTCCTGTTCATTTTCCTGCCAAAATCCCCCAACCCTATTTCGTCGTCTTCCCCGGCCACCCCCAGCCACCCCCGTGCTTCGGCGACCTCCCCCTCGTCACCACTCCCTCCGGCGACCTCAATTTTGGATTGGATTATTATTATTTTAGGCTTATGTCCCTAATTGTACCCTATAAATACAATCCTAATACAAATCCTAAAAATTGCACATTATTGAAACCTTAGTCGCCTATTCTCTCTCCTCACTCCTCCTGTTCATTTTCCTGTCAAAATCCCCCAACCCTATTTCGTCGTCTTCCCCGGCCACCCCCAGCCACCCCCGTGCTCCGGCGACCTCCCCCTCGTCACCACTCCCTCCGGCGACCTCAATTTTGGATTGGATTATTATTATTTTAGGCTTATGTCCCGAATTTTATTATTGTTCCAGATGTTGAATTATTATTATTGTATTTGGATATTTTTATTGCTTCATTTCAAGTATTTTTGTTCATGAGATTATTATTATTGCCTGCGCAATTGTTTTGTATTGATTATATTGTTGAGTTGATCGGATAAACAGCTTATGGGTGACGTTAGTCATTCGTAGGGCCAATGTCATGTACTCGTATTCCGTATTTTTGGGAAGCGGGGCGTGACACCATCCCAACCCTTTATCATGTAAGTTACAAACCTATGACTAGGTGGTACGACCAATGCATATTATATTATTAATCAATGAGACACAATACAAGAATAGAGTATATATTATTATTAATCATTGCCTCTAACATAGTCAGGTCCGGCCCTGAGGTAGAGGTCGGAGAGGTGGCTGCCTGTAACACCCCAAATTTTTTTTTTTTGAAAACTAAGTCTCCAAATTCAATTCTATCAATTTCTATATCACTTTAATCATAAACTAAGAAAGTTATATTTCAGGGAAAATTTTGGCAGTCTCCCCTGTAAATTTTGCCCCGAAACACAAAAAGCTTACGGAATTCTGCTTAAAATTCCGTAGCTCACAATACACCCAATCAATTCACGGGCTCCCCAGGCCAAAATGAGCAGAAACATACAGGCAATATAATATAATGCTCTGGGGGCCAAACTCATAACGGATTATCAAATATCAATTAAAAACTATCGATTTCTTTGAAAAACGAGGTAAAATTTTAGAAAAATCCTTGTAAAACCTACCACAGAGCCCGGTACTCCACAACGAGATGGGTACGGGTCACAAACATACCACACCACCCCACACTATACTCATCATCATCATATACATGCTTATACATCCATAATACAATTTAAATCATAAATTTTACTATTCCTATAACTAAATAGTACAAATTTTTAAAATAAAAATTTATCCTACCAATCCACTCCTCACCTCTGCACTGATGAGAACCTGCAACAGTGGGGGATCTAGGGTAGTCCTCAGACTTCCCTAACCCCCCAAACACTAAGGGGTTAGCCATTTCTAGTGTGAGTATAGTTATTAATCTAATGATAAATTAAAATAGTATAAAGAAAATAATTTAAACTTACGAATACCAAATTAAGATAATGCAACCTGAATCCTGAACACAACAACATCGTCAATACAATGATATATCAAATACCTTGCCAATCCTG
This sequence comes from Hemerocallis citrina, assembly GCA_017893485.1. Lineage (NCBI taxonomy): Eukaryota > Viridiplantae > Streptophyta > Magnoliopsida > Asparagales > Asphodelaceae > Hemerocallis > Hemerocallis citrina. Next base: position 217,711,575 of record CM030365.1, read on the forward strand.
CATTCAACTATTTAATTATCCATAACTTCCCACATTTCATAATATACTTCACATCAACCTTGTATATATATATATATACTTATTCGACATCTGCATAGTACGAATACACGTATCATCCATTACTTATCAATTTAACCACTCTAACCCAATATTCATTCTTCCACAAGTATCGTCATAATAGCATTATAACCATTTGTATGTTATTACTCCTTTCATTAATAACCATTGTATGAATACAATTCACAATACACATACTCTCTTAATAACCGGTTCCATAACCAATCCCATAATACGGGTATTTACTTTATTATGCCATATCCAGTATCATTTCTTACAATTGCTTATATTCTCTTAATACCACATTCGTTCAAGTCTTATAACACAAATATAACATCTAATTGCTTATTGCAATGCTCTTACACCTCATCCCATCATTAACACATTATTGATCGAATACATATACTTATTACCTCAAAAACATGCTTTATGGTTCATTTCCATCTCATTATACCACTTTAGAAATTCTCATTCTTATAAGTAATATATCTTATTATCATTTTCACTTAATCCCCAAACACAATCTGGGGCCACAACATATCACATCCCATAGCCGATAGCTTGGGTAATAATCACTGTACATCAAACACACAGTTTGGGTAATATCACATCACATCTCAAGCCGATAGCTTGGTTATTAATTTACTTCAATCACTTATCATCTTCACTTCACTTTATTTCTCATTTCTATCAATCATTACCACTATTATATCCACTCACCCTGTGAATTATGCCAAGGCAGGTAGTTCCCACAATTTCCACACAAATTGCGGGCGGGTAGTTCCTTGACACAATTCCAAGGTACAACTCATATCAATCTGTATTTACTTTAATGATCACACACATAATACAATTACTTCGTATTATTCATGATAACACATCTCTTTTATTATTTTCATCCTAAATTAATCACATGCTGCATTTATCATTTCTTTTCATACACTAACTCATAACACGTTCACTTTCACATTTACTTCATTCACAACAACTTTCTTTCCCACACAAAGTTCACATTTCACTATCCACTTTCTTTTCCACACGCAATTCACATTTTACTATCCAGTTTCTTTTCCACGCACAATTCACAATTTACTATCCACTTTCTTTTCCACACACAATTCACATTTTACTATCCACTTTCTTTTCCACACGCAATTCACATTTTACCATCCACTTTCTTTTCCACGCACAGTTCACATTTTATAATCCACTTTCTTTACTCTCACATTTTTATTAACACAAAGTTATTTTATTAATTTGTCGACCAGTGAGCCACAGTATCCCAACATACTGAAAGCCGACAGCCCAGTAAACACGCGGTCCGATGCTCACACAGAGTCTTACTCGTTCGAGGCTATGTCTTCCTCCTAGCCGAACTAGCGAGGGAAAAACATCGCCCCAAGTAGAACTTGGGTACTTCCTCCCAGCCGAAGCCAAGAGGGAAAAACATTGCCCCAGGTAAACTGGGTTCTTCCTCACGACGGCTGTCATCGAGGAAAAAACACATTGCCCCAGGTAAACTGGGTACTTCCTCCCAGCCGATAGCCAGGAGGGAAAAACATCGCCCCAGGTAAACTGGGTTCTTCCTCGCGACGGCTGTCATCGAGGGAAACCGGGCCTCAAGCCGATAGCTTGGGCGATAAAAATTACTTACCCCAAACATAGTTTGGGTCCACTATTCCCAAGCCGGTCCTTGGGCGTTAGGAGGTCTAGCCCAAACCCCCAGGATTGCTGTAGGTACTGGTCAACAAAGCCATCTGTTATAAGCATTAATCATTTCATCTTTTCAGCTTACTTTATCAACACGCATTTCACTTTTGAATTCAATAATTGCCACAACCTTAACTTTAATCATGGAAATTAATACCTCATTTTATTAGCACGTACCAGCTGATCTTTTATCTTCATATCATTATACCACACTATGCATATACCCTGTTATTCAACACATAACTCATCATATCATATTATTACATAATATTAATGAGCCAAGATAATTATTTTGCCATAACAATCCACAATAAGGATACCATGATATTTACTACTTTATTAAATCACATGTAGACATACGCCAAGTTATATCATTAATAAAAGAATTATAAGGTGTCATTCTGTATCGTAAGCATATCAAAATATACTTCATCACGTAATAATATCATATGATTACCCATTACTTGTCTTCGAACATGATTAGAATGTAAACATGCACCCACTTATTTAATTTCATCAACTAATGCATCCCGAGTCAATATCATGATATATATATAACACAAATATACACAACACATGCGGGCTTCCAAGAAAAAGGGGCCAAAATCATTTATATCCTCTAATTAAATCTCATAATATCCAATTATAGCATACTAGCTCATACATCATGTTTCATATAAGTAAAATCACCTATAAGGGCTTATATGCCCCAAAACATGCACAAAACGGGCACTATAATTACACGGATTTTCAAAACATGATCAAAATCACTAATTTCGTCTAATTACATCTTATAACATCCATCCATAGCATGCTAGCCCATACACCAGGCTCCGCATATACCCAATTGCCTATATCGGCCTATATACCCCAAAAACATGCACAAAACATGCACGGGATAAAAATATGCATAAACGATTTAATATATTTAATTTTTATATTTCAACACGTCACATTAACCCATAATATAGGTTTTGTATACTTAAAATAGTTAATTTCCTCAAATATTCCAAAAACTCAGTTTCGGACCCTTAAAAATCCGTATTTTTATTCAAAATCAGTTTTTAATATAACTTCTACGAAATACATCACAAAGCCATGAAATTCGGCCACAATATAAAATATTTATAAATACAACATACTCACCCGACGGATCGAGCAAACGATGCCCCACGTCCGCCCTGTAGCCAGTCGAAGTTCGACTTTTTCCACTTAAATAGAAAATTATAGGATTGATTAGTTTAAAACTCAAAACTCGGCCTACGAACCTCCAAACTCGAATCCGTCTTCACCCACACGTTACAAATGACCTAAGTAGCCGAGCTACATCGACGGATTTCGAATTTGGGTCCCAATACAAACATTCCCTTATTGATCAGAGGCTTTCTAATAAGAAAATTCATATTTTCTAAATTCCTTAATCCCCTTTGTCCTAATCTCACATATTAGGGTTAATAATAATAATAAGACTCAACTACACCTCCGAATGCATCAAATTCTCACCTCTATATCGCGCGGGCATTTCACCGAACACCCGGCACTTTCACCTATAATCCATTTCACCCAATTTAATTAGGCTGGAAGCCTATAAAAATAATCCTAAATTCATATTAATACTTTCATAATACTCTACACCCTCATATGCATTTTCTACAATTATTTGGATCGAGTTTTCTACCCGATTTCATAAACTCCATAATTCGAGTTTATGCCAAAATCACTACTCCCCATTTTATTCTAATGGCTCACTACATTTTTTTTACCAACACACAGAGATAATTCTTATATATATATATCTCTATTTTACAAATCCAAAATCCTAATTTATCAACAACTTACAATTTCTTTAACCATCTACCAATTCCTCCAATCTACTACTTCCAACCTCTCTAAATTTCTCTACTATAATATTTCTACTCAATAAAACTAACCACACTTAATTTTATACGAATAAATAAAATAGGGTATACCTTTTCAACATCCGTTCCAAAATCCGATGCTACCACGTTGTAGAGAACCCTTCAATTAGCCTATCCCTCAATTTAATTTAAGAATCATGGAGAGATGGAGCGGATTTGGGCGTGGGAAGGGATGGCCAAAAGTGGGTCGGTTCGGTCGGTAGGAAAGAACGGGAGAAAGAGAGATGGAGAAGGAGGAGAAAGGGATGGGGGGGGGGTTTGATAAAAAGATAATAATAATAATAATAATAATAATAATAATAATAATGCATATTTTCATATAAGCCCTCCCAAGTCAAAATATTACAACTAAACTCCAACTCTTTTCTATAATAATAATACGAACAAGACAAATACAGTAAATTATCATATAATAATTTCCCAAAATTATAAAATAACATAAACTATATTTCCTCACATAAAATCTCAACTCTTAACTCTAATATAACAATAATACCAATCTACCACAAATATTCATACTAATATCAATATTTAATTAAATTACACCAAAATAATTTTCACCACTCAAAATATATAAAAACAGGCATTTTCAGTATTTTACAAATTCGAGGTGTTACACTGCCTCAGGCCCTCACTTTTTGCACATTTTTAGGGGCCCCCAAATTTCTTCTGCACATTTTTAGGGGCCCCCAAATTTCTTCTTCTTCTTCTTCTTCTTCTTCTTCTTCTTCTTCTTCTTCTATACGTATTTTGTGCGTGAAGTTAAATTACAATTTACACATTTTTTTTAATGGGATCCCAAATTTAATTTTTTAGGAGTTCGCCTCGGCCCCCTGAGTTTAGGGCCGGCCCTAAACAGTCTCACAAGAATAGAGCTGGTATCAGTTCCTATCGGGTCGGGTCCTTCTGTCATGCCCCGCTTCCCAAAATACGGGAATACGGGCGCATAACTAAGGCCCAGCGAATGGTACGAACACACCATTCATGAGTTGTACAAGTAAACTCAACAACAAGATAATAAAAAAAATCACGCAGACATATAAAAATCACAATATGATAATGAAAGTTCATGACATAGTCCATAAATAACCAACAACTGGAAAATACAAATAATTACGGGTCAAACAAGCCCGGATTACACTAAAGAGTTGCAAGAAATAAAATACAAACTAAAGATAACATGATAACAATAAACTAGAACACTTGGTCAGCGACACCTTCTGATAACTCTCCATTTGGGCCTGCAAGTATATTATAACAAAAAGAAAGGAAAAGGGAAACAAGAAGACGTCCGTTAATACAAGTTACGGGCCGCAAGGGGGGTACAAGCTAAGGGAAACATGTGTAAAACAAATAAAAGAAAAACAGGAAAAGATAGCAAGGAATCGAGAGTCATGAAATAGGGAAAAATTTCAACATGTAAACATGATCATGAACAAGGCATTACGAAACAAGTGGCATGTAACACAAGTAATCAAGTAAACAAATATTAAGTCAACATGAATATATAACATGTAATTGGATCATGCAAGTGCACGTGTTAATCTTAAGTCTAATGTTTTGATTCTATCTAGGTAGCACTTCATGCATCCATTTTTTTACTACATGGTTGCTACTACAATCAGTTTCGTTTAGATTTAGTGGTGGGTTTTATAGGCCACGTACTCGGAAAAACATGTACATTCAATATTGTATCGAGATACGTGCAAACATATAACGTAAAATATATCGAGTCAAACATAGTGTAAACATATAGCGTGAAACATATAAACATATCATTCGCAAACTTGCAACTTGTAATCTTGCAACTTTCATCGGGAAACCATGAGCTCCCGTCCGAGTACGCTCTTCTATATTGCCCACTACTTAAATCTTTTCCTTATACCCCGACTTGTTACTTTTATTAATTTTGTTAACATGATCATAATGCAATGAGGACGATGTCAAGATATGGACAGGAAACATCAAGGAAGTATGCATGAAATATGTTCTTAAATCATGAGATACAAAACATGTAGTTTTAATGTCATATTAGGGTCTAGTTTTATTATTACATAAATGGGTCCACAATATTTTAGGGTCATATAAATAATATTGCAACTACAAAGTGACTGATTACATGTATAAAACTAAATCAAGATTTAAGAAAACATTCAAACAACATTCAAACTACTATCATGGGTAAAATAATTATTCATACTAACATGTATAACCCTAAAAGTACATATGTGTATATTTATTTGTGTTCGTGTCATGCATATGATAACAAAGTATTCACGATCATATGTGAATACCGGATCGACGGATTAGGTATAGAAATGGGTATCAATTCGACTTATGAATGCGAATTGGAGTAAAAAATAATATACTTGCAGTATTTATGCAAAGGGGCTTGTACTAGAACAAATAAATTATACAAGAGATACTTGCCTTTGTGACGATTCAAGAGAGAATAACCGGCGAGATCCGAAAATTAGGGGTTTAATTTGGGATTATAGGTGGTGGGAGAGATTTAAGGATTTGTTGATCTGGTCAACAAATGAGGTTGTGTTTGGGCTAGTGGATCAAGACCCAATAGGAGATGTGCTTGGTCAATGGCTCAAAACAATTTAAAATATAGAATTGGACTCAAAATAAATAATTAGGCCATTGGGTTTAATTTAAACAATTAGCTTGGACTCATACAATTTAAAGTACTGAGCTTATAATAAAAAATTAGGCTCCAAAACATTTCAAATATTAAAATAGTTAAATAATCAAATATTGGGCTTCACAAAATAGTTTGAATAACATATTAAATTAAAAGAGAATAGTTTAATTTAAAATACGGGAAGATACTTGAAAATACAAATTAACGAAAACAGGGGTTACAAATCCTACCCACCTTACAACAAAATTTCGTCTTCGAAATTTGCGTAGGCGGTATATAGGACGGGGCAAATGTAACACCCAAAGATAGAGATGCAGGAAACAATGAAAAGAAATGAGTGGGCTTAGATAATACTAAGGTTGAGTCTAAGAGTACAATCAAAATGTGCTTGTACAAGAAAGTATGCAGAAATAAGCGATGCAAGGAAAGAAATGACAGGAAGATAACAAAATAACAAAGTGCAACATACCTTCGATAATATCTTTAGCTGTCTCTGCTTCCTCTCCAATCAAGTTGTAGGCCTGCCCTCTCCCAGGAGCTGCGGGCCTCTGACCATATTCTTGCCGCTGTGGTGGGGGCGGTAGTCCTCGAACTGGTGCTCTCAACTAGATCGGCTCTCCGGCGGCTGGACCATTCCTTGCCTGTGGACATTCCCGAAGTACATGGTCACGAGATCCACGAGCGAAGCATTGGCGATTTACCCACCGACATTCTCTTCGTATGTGACCGGCTTTCTGACAGTAGTCACAGATCACATCCCTCTTCGGAGCAGCAGGTGGGTAAGGCATTGAACTTGTAGCAGCGGCGACTGGCCTCCGAATTGGTCCACCAACGGATCTAACAGCAATGGGGTTCGAGGCAGAACACTGCATAGCACGTTTCCTCGTACTAGTCTGTCCCTGGCTTCTGGTTGCCTCCAGGATGTCAGCATAGGATCAGAGTTGCAATGCAGCTAGGTGATCCTGAATATCGATGTCCAAGCCCAACATGAATCGGTGGCCCTTATCCTTGTCGTTAGCCACCATGGAAGTGGCAAAGCGGCTTAGTCGGGTGAATTCTGCAGCATACTCGTCTACGGTCCGATTTTCTTGATTCAAGACAGTGTTTTAGCTAAACGTTGATATAAACAACGAAGAATTTGCATAGTAAACACTATCTGACGAACCTGAGTGAGCGTGACGAATTGCCGCTCCATTTCATTCCTTGTTACATCGGGAATGAATTTCATGAGAAAGCTTTCCCTGAAGGTGGTCCAGGAAATAAGGCGCACAAGTCTTTCCATCTCAGCTCGCCACCAGATGTGGGCGAGGTCAACCATTTAGATGCTCACAACATCCACACGATCAACATCTGCTATATGTGCTGCAATTAATAGCTGTTCAGTACAGATAAGCCATTGTTCGGCTTCAAGCGGACCTTCTGTGCCCGAGAACTTGTCTGGTCGTAGCCTCATGAAATCTGCTACATTGCCAAGCCTCGGTGGCAGCACCTCAGGCGCAGTTACCCTAGGCTCCCTGTTGGTAGCTTCCAAAGCTACCCTGATCAGTTCTGCATGCTCCCGCTGCATCTGCATCATCTGCTGCATCATCAGCTCATTTTGCTCACGTTGCATCTGTATCACTTGAGCAATAGTAGGCCCTTCTGGCTGGCCGGAAGAAGAAGCACCTCTCCTAAACATTTCCATAATTTGTGCAATGGTGAGCTCCTCAGGCTGATCATCTCCAGCACTGGAAGAAAGAGTACCCTTCCTAGCCATGATCTGCAATAAAATTAAACGGTTAGTATCCAGTTTATATATTGGTTATTTCATTATCCATGTGATCAACGTGGTGTACATGTTGTTTAGTTGACCTGATTGAGTCAAGTCTGTCTAATGTATTAGTCAACTAATACATTAGCCAAACTTGAGCTCTGATACCACTAAAAACCCTGTCACGCCCTGCTTCCCAAAACACGAGAATACGGGCGCGAGACTAAGGCCCAGCGAATGGTGCAAATACACCATTCATGAGCTGTACAAGTAAACTCAACAACAAGATAATAAAACAATCCACGCAGGCATGTAAATCACAATATGATAATGAAAGTTCATGACATATTCCATAATATAACCAACAACTGGGAAATACAAATAGTTACGGGTCAAACAAGATCGGATTACACTAAAGAGTTGCAAGAAATAAAATACAAACTAAAGATAACATGATAACAATAAACTAGAACACTTGGTTAACGACACCTTCTGGTAACTCTCCATTTGGGCCTGCAAGTATATTATAACAAAAAGAAAGGAAAAGGGAAACAAGAAGACGTCTGTTAATACAAATTACGGGCCGCAAGGGGGGTACAAGCTAAGGGAAACATGTGTAAAACAAATAAAAGAAAAACAGGAAAAGAAAGCAAGGAATCGAGAGTCATGAAATAGGGAAAAATTTCAACATGTAAACATGATCATGAACAAGGCATTACGAAACAAGTGGCATGTAACACAAGTAATCAAGTAAACAAATATCAAGTCAACATGAACATATAACATGTAATTGGATCATGCAAGTGCACGTGTTAATCTTAAGTTTAATATTTTGATTCTATCTAGGTAGTATACTTCATGCATCCATCTTTTTACTACATGGTTGCTACTACAATCAGTTTCGTTTAGATTTAGTGGTTGGTTTTATAGGCCGCGTACTCGGAAAAATATGTACATTCAATATTGTATCGAGATACATGCAAACATATAACGTGAAACATATCGAGTCAAACATAGTGTAAATATATAGCGTGAAACATATAAACATATCATTCGCAAACTTGCAACTTGTAATCTTGAAACTTGCATCGGGAAACCACGAGCTCCCATCCGAGTACGCTCTTCTATATTGCCTACTACTTAAATCTTTTCCTTATACCCCGGCTTGTTACTTTTATTAATTTTGTTAACATGATCATAATGCAATGAGGACGATGTCAAGATATGGACAGGGAACATGTCACGCCCCGCTTCACAAAATACGGGAATACGAGCCCGTGACGAAGGTCCAGCGAATGATTTTAATATCATTCATAAGCTGTACCGGTTTCAACTCAACAATACTCAGAAAATTAAAACACAACCATGCAAATAATAACATCACAGAACAATCTTTGAATTCAAGAATTTAATAATCCAACATGATAATCAATACTGAGAAAACAAGTAGCAGTTACGGGTCAAAAGCCCGGGATACAAGTCTAAACAAATGAATTATAATTAAATGAAGATAACATAGAAAGAAACAGTTTATTCTAATGCATCTCCTGTTCCAGGCTAGAAATACTGCTCGTCAATACCTTCTGGCAATTCCTCAGGCTCACCTGTAGCTGGGTTAACTAAAGAAGAAAAAGAAATGTCCTTAGAGCAAGTATGGACAGCAAGTAGTGAAAAGCAGAGAGTAAAGGAGCGAGGTACATGTAGGAAATATGAATCAAGATCAAATTGCAAGGACAATAATGGTACTAATAGCAATGGTCTTTATCAAGTATATATACATGTCAACTAGGTCTATTATCAAGTTGTTTCTCCTATCTAGTGCACGTACTACTGCATCTCATACTACAGGTTCGATGCATGCACAACAGTGTTCGTTTTAGACTTCGTGGTGGGGTCAACAGAGCGTGTACTCGGATATATCACGACAACAAGATAACAAGATAACAAGTTCACGTCTCCACAAGTGATTCTCCACCTTCCATGTCAAGTTCACGTAACAAGATAACAAGATAACAAGTTCACTTCTCCACAAATAATTCTCCACCTTCCATGTAACAAGAGGGCCCTACCGAGTACATTTTCTGAGACTGTCCACTACTAGATCAACCCTTAGAAACCCCGGCTTGTTTATTATTTTATTACTAATTCATATATGTACATGCGAGTGGTTATAAGAATGTCAAGTGAATAGTGATAATGCAGCAACATGATGTATTACACAATAATAAGCAAGAAGTAGCAAATCTGAAATAGCTGACACAGTTACACTAAAACAGGGGTAACTCCTAGACTACAACTCCAAATTCGAACTTCCAGGATGCTGTGGACATCTAGACAGATAGGGCTACAAGTTATATTCAGTAACTTTCCTCCAATTCTGACTGTAGCTAGGTTAAATATTCTATTCTTTGCAGTTCAGCTGTTCTGGCAGCAACTAGAAGTCAACTTCTAAGGGGTAGATTCATGGTATAAATACACTATAAAAATCTACAAAAATTTGAGGTGAACCCTCAGCATGTCTATAAGGTTCCTGGAAAATTTCATATCATTCTAACACTGTTTACATGGTGTTTCACTATCAATATGTTGATGTTACAATAATTCTGCAGTCTGAAAAATACAGACCAGCGGGGACTAAAAAGGTGATATCTCAGCTCGTGACTCCGAATTAGGATCTGTCACTTGGGTTGGAAACTAGACTCAGTAGGCTAAAACTTTCTTTTGTATCAGAAGTGCTAATTCTCAAATTAACAGGGTCGAAACCTCTGTGCTAAACAGTGCATGCAACAATAATTTTATAAAAACTATCACGTTTATATTCATCAAGTGGTAATTATTGAGTTATTGTATCATGCATGTATCAAGACTAATGTACAGCAAGTAATGTGAATTTTTCCAGTAAACAAGTCAAGTAAATTTTCCCAGTAAACAAGTCAAGTTTATCATGTCAAGTTCAAGTCACAAGATCTCAAGTAATAACATGTATTTAATCACGACGTGTTTTCTCATGTACAAGTTTATTTATTTTATTTATGTCAAATGTATGTCTAGGCTTGGGTTTGAGTCAATGGATAATAAAAGAAGTCAAGAGTCGTCGGGTTAGCTCGTGTAAACCATCGATACTCCTAACGGAAGGGACTCAAGGCAAAGTTAACGATAAATGAATTGGAACTACTTGCATAAGAGGTCAATTAATCTTGAACTAGAATAAATAATGGAGTACAAGTGGACTTGCCTTTTTCCTTGTAGACGATTCGATAATTTAATAAGAATAACGGAATCAGAATCCCGAGGAGCAATCCTAAGAGCACGTGCAAAATACGTGCGAAGAAATAACCAGCAAGCAACAACAGCTTTAATTCCCTACACCGGATCGACCAAAACACGAAACATCGGAAATTGGATCTGGTGCGGCAAAACACAGAACAACAATAGCAGCCAATCAGAAATCACCTTCGCACCAGATCCGATTCGAACACGAAACAGCGGTAGCGAGATCTGGTGTGGCCGAACAGCAGACAGCAAGAAGCGACCAATCACTCTTCTTCTTCTTCCTTCGATCGAAGAGAGAGAACGGCGTGAGGGGAACGGTGCAACGACTGCCAGGGACTCGCGACGGCAACATGCGGCAGCTGGTCGGGAAGCGAGGCAACACCGGGGCGGCACGAGCGGGGGTTCTGGCGGCATTGACGGCTGTCCCTGCTTTCGCTCGAAAACAGAGGAGGACGGCGACGGCTTCGACGGGGCTTGGACGGCGCCAGTGAGGCAATAGGGAGCTCACTGCGATGCGGAGAAGGTGATTGAAGTGGTTGGGAGAGAGCAACGGTGGTTCGAAGGTGTAGACGGAGTGGGTTCAGTTGGCGAAATTTGGTTTTGGCGGAGGTTCGATGGGTTCGACGGAGTGGGTTAATGGGGGAGGCAACTGCGATGAGGAAGGGGATGAGGTGGTAATGGAGATGACGATAATGGAGTGGTGGTGACGATTGGTTTGGTTTGGTGATGCTCCGATGGTTTCTATGGGTTTGGTGATGGGGTGATGGAGCAAGACGGTGACGGAGGTAGGGGATGATTCAAGGGAAGGCAATGGCATTGAGGACGTGGGTGAAGGATGGTGACGGAGGCGAGGTTGGGTTCGTTTTAGGTTGTTTTTGGTGAAGGCGAGAACGGGGAAGGAGGGGAGTGAGTGGGCGATTGTTTATATTTGGTTTGGGAAACAGGAGAGGGAGGGAGAACGGGAGAGAGAGAGAGGGTTTGTTTACAGTAGTTCTGATTTGTGGGGAAGTGGGGGAGTTTTAATATAATAAAATAAAGAGAAGATCATGGGGAGTTGGAGATACGTGGGATTGAGGGGAGAAAGAGTCTGGGTTTTAGTTAGGGGAAGTGGGTTTGGGGTAGACTAAGTTTTGGATTCAATATCCAATAAGGGTATGAGTTGGGCTTTCATGAGAATGGGCCAAAATGCAATAATATAATAAATAATTGGAATTAATGAGCCTACAATATGACAAAGACCCAAAATACAATAAATTAGGAGGGAAAAGATATCAATAGAAATACAAGAATAATAACCCATACAATCGGAAACAGGGGTTACAAATCCTACCCACCTTACAAGAAGAATTTCGTCCTCGAAATTCAAATTGATGGATCGTAGGTACCCCGAGAAAAGAAAAGAAAAACAAACAACCAAGACAACATACATCTACTCAAAGAGATGAGGGAATTTCTTCTGAATTTCTTCCTCCAATTTCCAAGTCGACTCACCGGGCGAGTGAGGATTCCAAGAGACATGAACGAGTTTGATCACTTTGTTCTTCAACACTTTCTCGCGTCTGTACAGAATAGCAACTGGCTGGACTTCGCAAGAAAAGTCTGGTATCATGGACAACTCTGAGTAGTCAATCACATGGCTGTCGTCTCTAACATACTTCCTGAGCTGAGAGACGTGGAATACGTCATGAACTCCGGACAAGGCTGGTGGTAATGCAAGTCGGTAAGCTACCTTGCCCACACGCTCCACAATATTAAAAGAGCCAATGAATCGGGGACTCAGCTTACCCCCACCACCAAATCGGATGACGCCTTTCCAAGGTGATACCTTTAGAAATACGTGATCACCTGTCTCAAACTCTAAAGGTCGGCAACGACAGTCAGCCCATTTCTTCTGTCGATCCCGAGCGGCTTGCAGATGCTTCCGGATTTGAGCTACTGCATCAACTGTCTTCGTAATCAACTCTGGTCCCAAGAGTTTCCTCTCGCCAATGTCGTCCCAACAGATTAGGGACCTACATTTACGACCATAAAGTGCTTCGAATGGAGCTACATTGATACTTGCCTGATAACTGTTGTTATATGAGAACTCGACCAGGTGCAAGTGATCCTCCCAAGAACCACCAAATTGCAGAACACAGGATCGCAACATATCCTCCAGTGTCTGAATCGTCCTTTCGGACTGTCCATCCGTCGGGGGGTGAAATGCTGTGCTATAGTTCAACTTGCTCCCCAAACTCTGCTGAAGGCTTTCCCAGAACTAGGACCTGAATCTCGTATCCCTGTCAGATACGATGCTGACGGGAACACCATACAGTCTCACTACTTCCTAAATATACCGTTCTGCCAGACTCTCAGTAGACTGACCCACCCTGAATGAGATGAAGTGGACACTCTTCGTCAACCGGTCCACTATCACCCAGATAGTGTTATGACCCTTGGGACTCCTGGGCAATGCTGTCACGAAGTCCATAGCAATGTTTTCCCATTTCCATTCTGGAATCGGAAGAGGTTGCAATAATCCAGCGGTCCTCTGATGCTCTGCCTTTACTTGTTAACAAATCAGACATTGTGACACAAACCTTGCCTCAGCCCTTTTCATGCCATGCCACCAAAAGTGCTGCTTCAAATCTCTGTACATTTTGGTACCTCTTGGATGAATAGAGTATTGAGACTAATGTGCTTCCTCAAGTAGTCTCTGCCTGACTTCACCTCTAGGGACACACAACCTAGAACCAAAACGAAGTGAGCCGTCTGAATGAATAACCAAATCAGACCTCAGACGTGCTTCCACTTCACTACGAAATTCCTGCAGTTGCTGATCATCTGCCTGAGCTGCCTTGATCTGCTCCACTAACGAAGACTGCAACTGCAACATCATACACTGCGACGCTGCACCTGGAAGAACCACTTCCAATTCCATCCTCCTCATATCTTCTAATATCTCTCTCTGCTTGGTCAGAAACATTGCAGCAGGCCTCCTACTCAAAGCATCGGGTACCAGATTTACCTTGCCCGGGTGGTACTGCAAATCGATGTCGAAATTTGCCATCAGTTCTAACCATCTCCTCTGTCTCATGTTCAACTCCTTCTGCGTGAACACATATTTGAGACTCTTGTGATCTGTGAAAATTTCCACTCTATCTCCAAGCAAATAGTGCCTCCATAACTTCAGAGCAAATATTACAGCTGCAAGTTCTGGGTCGTGGATAGGGTAGTTCTTTTCATGCGGCCTCAGCTGCCTTGAAGCATAAGCTACAACTCTACCTTTCTGCATCAGAACTGCACCCAAACCTCTACCTGAAGCATCGCAGTGAATCACAAATCCCCCAGAACTTTCTGGTATCGTTAGCACAGGTGCTGATGTCAACCGGTTCTTTAATTCCACAAAAGCTTCCTCATAGGTGCCATCCCAGACAAATCTCTGTTCCTTCTTCGTCAAGTTGGTCAAAGGTCCTGCAATCTTTGAGAAGTCTTGAACGAACTTCCTATAATATCCTGCCAATCCAAGGAAACTCCGCACTTCTGGAACTGACTTCGACACTGGCCAATCCTTGACAGCAGAAATCTTCGACGGATCCACTGATACATCCTCACCAGAGATAACATGGCCCAGGAAGGCAATACAATTCAACCAGAATTCAAACTTGCTAAGCTTTCCATACAACTGATTATCTCTCAGCGTCTGCAAGACAATCCTCAAGTGCTCGGCATGATCCTCCTTGTTCCGCGAATACACCAGAATGTCGTCTATGAACACAACAACAAATTGATCCAAGAATGGCGAGAATACCCTGTTCATCAGGCTTATGAATACTGCCGGTGCATTAGTAATGCCGAAGGGCATCACTAAAAATTCATAGTGTCCATATCTTGTGCGGAATGCTGTCTTCGGAATATCTCCAGTCTTTACTTTGACTTGATGATAGCCAGAGCGAAGATCCAACTTCGAGAACACGGATGCACCTCCCAGCTGATCGAACAGATCATCAATCCTTGGCAGCGGGTACCTGTTCTTCACCGTAACCTGGTTCGGCTCCCGATAGTCGATGCAGAGCTTGTGACTACTGTCTTTCTTGTGGGCGAACAACACTGGAGCTCCCCACGGTGACACACTTGGCCTGATAAAGCCTCTGTCCAATAACTCTTGGATTTGTACCTTCAGGTCGGCCAATTCAGCTGGCGCCATGCGGTATGGGTTCTTCGAGATTGGTGTCGTGTCTGGCTGAACTTCAATGCTGAACACTACGTCTCGATCTAGTGGAATTCTGGGCAACTCATCAGGGAATACATCAAGGAAGTCCCGCACAACTACGGGTGCAACTTCACCGTCAGTGCACATTGACTCAAATGCACCGGCCTTCGGGAAAATCGGGCTCTCGACACGTGTAGACGGTGTCTCACCCGCATGGAACTCGAATTCAAGTTGCCCAAGAAGCTTGAAGGTCACTTTCTTCTTTCGATAGTCAATCACTGCGTGCGTGACTCCTAGCCAGTCCATCCCCAGAATGACGTCGAAACCCGAATTGTTAATTACAATTAGATCAGCTTCGAATTCTCTGCCGCCAATCAGAAGAGGACTCTGCTTGCACACCTTAGAACAAACAATAGTACCTCCTCCAGTAGTAATATCCCAAGCTACTGGCATGTCATCGCTTGCCAATCGATGACGGTCGACGAAATGGGAGGACACAAACGAATGGGTTGCACCAGAATCGAACAACACGTGGGCAGGAAGAGAATGCACAAGAATAATGCCTAATAGAAAGGTCCAATGAATAAGAAATGGGAATTGCATGCAGGGTGTACAAAAGATCAAACAGCAAAGAAAAGAGATATGCAAGAACTGAACATAAAATAACACAATGCAACTACAACATACCTGCAACTACTCCAGTAGCTGTCTCAGCTTCTGCTGTAGTCAGGTTAAAGGCCTGACCACGACCTCCCATCTGACCACCCCCAGGAGTCATCCTCCGGTGAACGAAAGCACGTCTCTGTGGAGGGAGAGGTGGCCTCGCCTGAGGTCGGGCTAGTGCTCCAAACTGAGCTGGACCTCCAGCTGGTACAACGGGTCTGTTCCTGGGGCAGTCCCGCATGATGTGATCAACACTCCCGCACGTAAGGCACAGGTGGTTGGCTCGGCGGCAATCCTTGTGCAAGTGCCCAACTCAGTTGCAGAAGGTACATGTCGGAACAACAGGCGGATACGGCTGCACTCTCACAGGTGGGGTCGGAGCTGGCCTCCGAGCAGGCCCCATAGCAGATCAAGAGAAAATAGGGTACTGCCCCCCCCCCCCCCCCCGCTGAGTAACATTGGTCCTTCGATGTGCTTGTTCTTGGACCCTTGCAGCATTAAGAATATCTGCATAAGTGCAGTGGCGGTGGGCCACCAACTGGTTATGTAGGTCTGGACGAAGCCCCAATAGGAACCTGCGAGCTCGATCTTCCTCGGTTGCAACCATGGAAGGTGCAAAATGGCTGAACCGAAGAAACTCGGCAGCGTACTCATCCACCGTTCGATTCTCCTGAGTCAAGGTAATGTTTTAATTAATACCGTCACACATATAGTAGGTAACAATAAATGGCATTTAAATAACATTACCGAACCTGAGTCAAGGAAACGAATTGTTGCTCCATCTTGGCTCTAGTGACACTGGGGAAGAACTTGACCATAAAACTCCCAGTGAATGTGGTCCATGCAATGGGCCTCTCCAATCTTTCAGCTTCAGCCTACCACCAGATATGGGCAAGATCAGTCAACTGGATGCTCACTACATCCACACGGTCTACATCGGCGACTCGCGCTGCTTGTAGTAGCTGTTCTGTGTGAATCAGCCTCTGCTCGGCATCTAGCTGTGTCTTCGTACCCGAGAACTTGTCCGGGTGCAATCTTATGAAGTCAGCTACTGTACTAGGCTTGGGTGGTAGCTGTCCTGGAGCGGGTCCTGCAGTAACCCGGTTTACGGCCTCCAAACTGGCCCTAATCAGCTCATTGTATTCCTGCTGCAGCGCCATCATCTGCTGCAGTGCTTGGAGCACAGCTGTATTTTCAGACCATTCTTCCCTCTGTTTGGAAGAAGAAGAAGAGTTGCCCCTAATCATCTGCATAATTTGCGCGATAGTGGGCTCTCCCACTGGGTCATCTTCAGGACGGGAAGAGGAAATCTCCTTACTAACCATGGTCTGCATCATAGAAAATATAATTAGCATCCAGATTGCATGAATATAAATAAATGAAAGGAACATGACGATTAGGGAATGAAGGAACTGAATATGAAGGAATCAATCAGGAATCAAGCAAGAGAGGTATCCAAATTATGTTGGTTATTACATGTTCATGTGATTCGCGTGGTGTACATATTGTTGAGTTAAACCTGGTTAGAACCGAAATCGAGTAATACACCAATCAAGGTCAGACATCAGTAAGATTGTCATATTTGATCGATATATTACTCAAAACCCAGGCTCTGATACCACTAAAAACCTGTCACGCCCCGCTTCCCAAAATACGGGAATACGAGCCCGTGATGAAGGTCCAGCGAATGATTTTAATATCATTCATAAGCTGTACCAGTCTCAACTCAACAATACTCAGAAAATTAAATCACAACTACGCAAATAATAACATCACAGAACAATATTTGAAGTTAAGAATTTAATAATCCAACATGATAATCAATACTGAGAAAACAAGTAGAAGTTACGGGTCAAAAGTCCGGGATACAAGTCTAAACAAATGAATTACAATTAAATGAAGATAACATAAAAAGAAACAGTTTATTCTAATGCATCTCCTGCTGCAGGCTAGAAATACTGCTCGCCAATACCTTCTGGCAATTCCTCAGGCTCACCTGTAGCTGGGTTAACTAAAGAAGAAAAAGAAATATCCTTAGCGCAAGTACGGACAGCAAGTAGTAAAAAGCAGAGAGTAAAGAAGCGAGGTACATGTAGGAAATATGAATCAAGATCAAATTGCAAGGACAATAATGGTACTAATAGCAATGGTCTTTATCAAGTACATATACATGTCAACTAGCTCTATTATCAAGTTGTTTCTCCGATCTAGTGCACGTACTACTGCATCCCATACTACAGGCTCGATGCGCACACAACAATATTCGTTTTAGACTTCGTGGTGGGGTCAACAGAGCGTGTACTCGGGTATATCACGATAACAAGATAACAAGATAACAAGTTCACGTCTCCACAAGTAATTCTCCACCTTCCATGTCAAGTTCATGTAACAAGATAACAAGATAACAAGTTCACGTCTCCACAAGTAATTCTCCACCTTCCATGTAACAAGAGGGCCCTACCGAGTATATTTTCTGAGACTGTCCACTACTAGGTCAACCCTTAGAAACCCCAGCTTGTTTATTATTTTATTACTAAGTCATATATGTACATGCGAGTGGTTATAAGAATGTCAAGTGAATAGTGATAATGCAGCAACATGATGTATTACACAATAATAAGCAAGAAGTAGCAAATCTGAAATAGCTGACACAGTTACACTAAAATAGAGGTAACTCCTAGACTACAACTCCAAATTCCAGGATTCTGTGGACATCTAGACAGATAGGGATACAAGTTATATTCAATAACTTTCCTCTAATTCTGACTGTAGCTAGGTTAAATATTCTATTCTTTGCAGTTCAGCTGTTCTGGCAGCAACTAGATGTCAACTTCTAAGGTGTAGATTCATGGTATAAATACACTATAAAAATCTACAAAAATTTGAGGTGAACCATCAGCATGTCTATAAGGTTCCTGGAAAATTTCATAGCATTCTAACACTATTTACATGGTGTTTCACTATCAAATATGTTGATGTTACAATAATTCTGCAGTCTGAAAAATACAGACCAGCGGGGACTAAAAAGGTGATATCTCACAACTCGTGACTCCGAATTAGGATCTGTCACTTGGGTTGGAAACTAGACTCAGTAGGCTAAAACTTTCTTTTGTATCAGAAGTGCTAATTCTCAAATTAACAGGGTCGAAACCTCTGTGCTAAACAGTACATGCAACAATAATTTTATAAAAACTATCACGTTTATATTCATCAAGTGGTAATTATCGAGTTATTGTATCATGCATGTCACGCCCTGCTTCCCAAAAATACGGAATACAAGCACGTAACAAAAGCCCAGCGAATGATTATTATCATCCTTAAGTTGTTTCAGAAATCTTTGCAACACATCACAGGCAATATATCAGTCGGAAGCAAAAAGTGGAACCAACATGCAACATTGAAACAATTTCACCAACAGAAATTACTTGAAATCAAATACCATGTTCTCAAATAAAACAGAGTCTGGAAAAAAACAAATATTCTGGGTCACATCGCCCAAATACAAGTAATATTCAAGTCTCAAAATACCAGAATAATCCAAGTCTCACGAATACAAAATAATGTTCTAGCACGAAACAGAATTAATAATTATAATGAAAAGCAACTAATACTGCAAGCCTCCAGTACCATCTTGAACCTGTCCGCCATAATCTGCAATTCATCGAATGCAGGAAAAAGGAAAAGAGAAAACACAAGTACCCGCCAATGGCAAGTCCGGGTCACAAATAGAATAGAATACAAGCACATGGAAACTAACTAACCACAGGATATACTAACAGGTATGAGTAACATATGTCAAGTGTCAACAGGTAAAACAGGTAACATGTATAATTATCAGGTATTCAGGTAATCAGGTTAATATGTATCAAGTATCAGGAAAACAGGTAACAGGATAATCAGGATAGTTAGGTAATCAGGTAATCATGTATCAGGTAAACAGGTATCAGGTATTAGGTTATATCAAGTCTAATCTTTTTATTTACTATCTAGGTAGCACGACATGCATCCCGGTTTTTACTACATGGTTGCTACAACAAACAGTTTCACTTAGTAAGATTTTCATAGTGGAGTCCATAGGGCAGCGTACTTGGGTATAGGAAACAGGAACAGGCAGAACCTAGTGGTTCTCTTCTACTCTACACCTTCTTACATAAGAAGCAATGTAGACAGGGTCAGGAACAGGTATAACCTAGTGGTTATCTTCCGAGAACACCTTCCTATAGGGAAGCATGCAATCAGGTACAGATAAATAGGCAGGTAAGACACTAGTCCTCTTCTAAGTACACATTTCTATATTTTCCACTACTAGAATCTTCCTTTAAACACCGGCTTAGTTACTTTTATTATTAAGATCATCAATAGGCATGAGTGTATAATAAATAATGTCAAACGAACCAGGTATAATCAGGTTTAGGCTCAGAAAATCAGATCAGCAAGTATAGATACTATACATTCACAAATACGAGCAAAATAGTGTATGTTTGTAATCAGGACAGCAAGACCAATCTACACTAAAACAGTGATTCAATGACCTCCAGGCATGCAAATCATGATCCGACGAAGGATCTGGAAACTAGACATTCACACGCTTCTAACGAGTATAATAAAGCTATATACTAGTTCACAGCATCTCAACTTAAAACGCATTTCAACACAGATTTCATGTACAGCCAGAAAACAGGGGAATGACTTCAAACACATAAAAACAGCAGGTAAGCTCATCAAATAAATCCACGAAAAATCTGGGGTAATCCCCTATAGATGTATACTCAAAATAATAAGTTTTATAATATTCCAGAAAGTATAGTTAAGTCATCAAAAATGGAAAGCAACACAAAATATGGTTTTGACGAATCCGGGGTTTCTCAACACTGCTGTACGAAAACAAACATATCTCGCAAACAGCAAATCAAAATCCAGTTCTGCCAAAAAAGCGTGAAAATAGATAAAATTCTCCAACTTTCATATCTCACATAAAATTTTCATATAGTAAATATAAATAGGGTGAAAACTGGGTTCAACATCGAACAACACAATTTACAGCAAAAGTAGGTTATAGAAAATGATATGAAACATCATGTAAAACTCATCTTTAAAATACGAAAAAAATCTGAGAATACCCTAACATCATGATGAAACACTGAGTAAAATATTATGGCATGATATTGTGTATAACCTAGATCTTGAAAATAAATAGTTCACAAAATCTACCCCAAACTGAATCTGAAAACTACCGACACACATGCACCAAAATTATCATATCTCTTTCATACAAACTCCAAACTCAGTGAAACCAGTGGGGTTCAAAAATAGATTCAATTATCTACAATTTACTGTGAAATGTTCACATTGAGATTCAGACTCTAACTCAGGTAAAAACAGTAATCAACACAGCACAGCCCGAAATTTCAGATTTCCCACATCATCTTAGAAACATCATAATTCCTACAAAAATGAACCAAACTCATCCAAATTTGAAACGCAGCCTACCCATCATCTAAATATCATAATGGAGGGTTTCTAACATGCCAAAACCTAATAATTCTCATATGGCAATCAATCAAACACATGGTATACAATATGTCACATACGCGATCAAAATCGCATTTGGGTGAAACCTAGGGCATCAACCTAACAAACTCCATGTCCTAAGTCATCTATGACCTGATTTACAGAATAGAGATGAAATCCACAAATAAAATTATCATCTTTGGCCGTCTCTAGTCTCAAACTACCTTATATGTGAACTTTTGACTTGTATCAACCTAAGGAAATTATATACAAGTTACTTGTCTCTTAATGACGATGAACGTGACGAAACAAAGCCTAGAAACGAAACCCACGAGCGAGAAGCCTTCCCCGCGATTCCAAGCGAACCCATGAACCGAAACGCGTCTACGATCGAACTACTTGATGCATAAACCAAAGCGGGCGATACCCAGTTCACAAAATCAGCAATGAGAGAGTTGGGGGCTGTTTTGGATGGATGGTGTGCAGGTTTGGGGATGCCGGCCACAAGGAGAGGGAGTTTATGGATGTATGGTTGAAGTAGGAAGTAAGGAGAAGTGTTGTAGGAGTATAGCAATGGGGGCTCGGTTTGGGATGCAAGGAGAGGGTCGGCCTGGGCTAGGGAAGTGCAGGCCGGGAGGTTTTGAGAAGGAGAAGGGAGGCCGGGTATTAGAGGAGGAGAGAAATAGATTAGGGTTAGGGTTTTAGGGAGATTAGGGGATATATATATGGGTTAATTGTGGGTTAATGGATAGTGGATATCAATAGGAATTAATAGGTATATAATTGGGTAATGGGTATTGGGTAGATTTCAAATGGAGATACAAAATACAATAAATTCTATGGCTCCTAAAAATCTCCTTAAGGGCCAAAAATTACAAATTGGTCAAAACACCTCTAAAAATTCACCACATCCCCAGAATAAATAATACATATGAACGAGGCCAAGAAAATGAGAAAAAAATCTCAAAATGGTAAAAAACGAACAAACGACGCACAATCAGCACAAGGAGGTCAAAAATGCAAGAAAAATAATATATAATAAAATAA
Organism: Hemerocallis citrina; assembly: GCA_017893485.1. NCBI lineage: Eukaryota > Viridiplantae > Streptophyta > Magnoliopsida > Asparagales > Asphodelaceae > Hemerocallis > Hemerocallis citrina. The sequence continues at coordinate 217,734,347 of CM030365.1, forward strand.
TTTAATATATGGTCCAGAAAAATACAAGGAATATAATAATACACAAAATGAAAAAAAAATACCCTCAAAAATACCAAAAACGAAAAACAGGGGTTACAATGCATGTATCAAGACTAATGTACAGCAAGTAATGTGAATTTTTCCAGTAAACAAGTCAAGTGAATTTTCCCAGTAAACAAGTCAAGTTTATCATGTCAAGTTCAAGTCACAAGATCTCAAGTAATAACATGTATTTAATCACGACATGTTTTCTCATGTACAAGTTTATTTATTTTATTCATGTCAAATGTATGTCTAGGCTTGGGTTTGTGTCAATGGATAGTAAAAGAAGTCAAGAGTACGTCGGGTTAGCTCGTGTAAACCCTCGATACTCCTAACGGAAGGGACTCAAGGCAAAGTTAACGATAAATGAATTGGAACTACTTGCATAAGTGGTCAATTAATCTTGAACTAGAATAAATAATGGAGTTCAAGTGGACTTGTCTTTTTCCTTGTAGATGATTCGATAATTTAATAAGAATAACGGGATCAGAATCCCGGGGAGAAATCCCAAGAGCACGTGCAAAATACGTGCGAAGAAATAACCAGCAAGCAACAGCAGCTTTAATTCCCTACACCGGATCGACCAAAACACGAAACAGCGGAAATGGGATCTGGTGCGGCAAAACACAGAACATCAATAGCGGCCAATCAGAAATCACCTTCACACCGGATCCAATTCGAACACGAAACAGCGGTAGCGGGATCTGGTGTGGCCGAACAGCAAAAAGCAAGAAGCGACCAATCGCTCGTCTTCTTCTTCCTTCGATCGAAGAGAGAGAACAGCGCGAGGGGAACGACGCGATGACTGCCAGGGACTCACGACGGTGACGTGCGGCAGCTATTCAGGAAGCGACGCAACACCGGGGAGGCGCGAGCGGGGGTTCTGGCGGCGTTGGCGGCTGTCCCTACTTTTGCTAAAAAATAGAGGAGGATGGCGACGGCTTCGACGGGGCTTGGACGGCACCGGCGAGACAATGGGGAGCTCGCTGCGATGTGGAGAAGGTAATCGAAGTGGTTGGGAGAGAGCGACGGTGGTTCGAAGGTGTAGACGGAGTGGGTTCAGTTGGCGAAGTTTGGTTTTGGCAGAGGTTCGATGGGTTCGACGGAGTGGGTTAATGGGGGAGGCAACTGCGATGAGGAAGGGGATGAGGTGGTAATGGAGATGATGGTGGTGATGGCAATGGAGTAGTGGTGTTGGCGATTGGTTTGGTTTGGTGATGCTCCGATGGTTTCTATGGGTTTGGTGATGGGGTGATGGAGCGAGATGGTGACGGAGGTAAGGGATGATTCAAGGGAAGGCAATGGCGTTGAGGACGTGGGTGAAGGATGGTGACGGAGGTGAGGTTGGGTTCGTTTTGGGTTGTTTTTGGTGAAGGCGAGAACGGGGAAGGAGGGGAGTGTGCGGGCGATTGTTTGGATTTGGTTTGGGAAACAGGAGAGGGAGAGAGAACGGGAGAGAGAGAGAGAGAGAGGGTTTGTTTAGAGTAGTTCTGATTTGTGGGGAAGTGAGGGAGTTTTAATATAATAAAATAAAGAGAAGATCATGGGGAGTTGGAGATACGTGAGATTGAGGGGAGAAAGAGTCTGGGTTTTAGTTAGGGGAAGTGGGTTTGGGGTAGACTAAGTTTTGGATTCAATATCCAATAAGGATATGAGTTGGGCTTTTATGAGAATGAGCCAAAATGCAATAATATAATAAATAATTGGAATTAGTGAGCCCATAATATGACAAAGGCCCAAATACAATAAATTAGGGGGAAAAATATCAATAGAAATACAAGAATAATAACCCGTACAATCGGAAACAGGGTTACAGAACATCAAGGAAGTATGCATGAAATATGTTCTTAAGTCATGAGATGCAAAACATGTAGTTTTAACGTCATATTAGGGTCCAGTTTTATTATTACATAAATGGGTCCACAATTTTTTAGGGTCATATAAATAATATTGCAACTACAAAGTGACTGATTACATGTATAAAACTAAATCATGATTTAAGAAAACATTAGAACAACATTCAAACTACTATCATGGGTAAAATAATTATTCATACTAACATGTATAACCCTAAAAGTACATATGTGTATATTTATTTGTGTTCGTGTCATGCATATGATAACAAAATATTCACGATCATATGTGAATACCGGATCGACGGATTAGGTATAGAAACGGGTATCAATTCGACTTATGAATGCGAATTGGAGTAAAAAATAATATACTTGCAGTATTATGCAAAGGAGTTTGTACTAGAACAAATAAATTATACAAGAGATACTTGCCTTTGTGACGATTCAAGAGAGAATAACTGGCGAGATCCGAAAATCACGCGCGAAATACGTGCAAGAAAGACTCCAAGCAAACAACACAACAACTATAGCAAAAACTCCACAGCGGATCAGATCCAAACAGGGGACAACAATCAAGATCCAATGTGCCAAAACACGGAACACCCGATCTGGCCAATAGATGAGTTCCCCACACCGGATCTGCACAACAGCGAACAGAAAATCCCAAATCCCTTCCAACAAACACAGAACTGTAACCTCCCACCAATCGTTCTTCGTCTCGAATTCGACAGAGGGAGGGAGCGATTAGGAGAGTGAGAGCGGCAGGGCGCGCTCACGGCGACTGGACCCTGACGAAGACAGCGGCAACACGTCGGGAAGCGAGGGCGGCGACGACAATCGGCGAGGACTCCTACGAAATGCGGAGCTCTATTTTCGACAAAAACAGAGGAGGACGAGAATGGCGGAGCTTCGGGGTAGTCTTCAACGGTGGCGACGAGGGCGAAGGGTCTTCGGGGGTTGCAGGGAGGTAGTAGACGGGGAGAGAATGGTGGTCTGCCGCGGTGGCTGATGGCAGAGAAGGTGAGGCGTCGATGGGCTCAGGGAGGTGATGAAGTCAAAGGTGGGAGTGTGTTTCGGTTGGTGGTCTTCAATGGTGGAGGCGAGGCCACCGAAGGGAAAAGGTCGACGAGGGAGAGCTTTGAGGTGGAGGGTGAAGGTGGGGATGTCAATGGCGACGGCTCAGGTGTAGTGGCGAACGGAGGCGGCGATGAGCGGTTGGGGGTGGTGATGGCGAGGCAGTTGGTGGCGGTTCGGGTGTAGTCGATGGGTTTTGTGGGTTCGACAATAGGGGTGAGCAGGAGGAAGGGGGAAGGGAATGGTCGATGGTTGTGGAGTCCGGGGAAGATGAAGGAGGAGTAATGGTTTTGTTTTTGGTTTGGGTTTAAACAGAGATGGAGAGAGAGTGTGTGATTAAATTAAAATAAATGTATAGAATTAATATAAAAATAATGAGTAGAGTGATAATAGGGGGAGGGGGTTACGGGATTCAATTTACTGTTTGTGTGGAGGAGAAATAAGGGCAACAAAATTTGTTATCACAATCAATTAAAAGAGGAGGGATTTTAGGGGTTTAATTTGGGATTATAGGTGGTGGGAGAGATTTAAGGATTTGTTGATCTGGTCAACAAATGAGGTTGTGTTTGGGCTAGTGGATCAAGACCCAATAGGAGATGTGCTTGGTCTGTGGCTCAAAACAATTTAAAATATAGAATTGGGCTCAAAATAAATAATTAGGCCATTGGGTTTAATTTAAACAATTAGCTTGGGCTCATACAATTTAAAGTACTGAGCTTATAATAAAAAATTAGGCTCCAAAACATTTCAAATATTAAAATAGTTGATTAATCAAATATTGGGCTTCACAAAATAGTTTGAATAACATATTAAATTAAAAGAGAATAGTTTAATTTAAAATACAGGAAGATACTTGAAAATACAAATTAATAGAAACAGGAGTTACACCTTCACTACCCGGACCCGGACTCGATACCTTACGGGTCCAAAAATTAGACCCGGATCCGGACTTGCAAGAACCGGATCCGGGTCCAGGTCCCGATAACGGAGAATAAATATTTGCACATAAGTATTTTGCACTCTATATCCTACGGTTCTAACAATTTTTGCACTTAAGTACATGAATAAATAATATATTTACACATCTATATTCATCAATTACTATTTATATGTATATCCCAATAACACTATTATTCAAATTATATATTTTTTGAGGTATTTTTTAGTGGGTCCGGTTCCGGGTCTGGGTCGGTTCTATTTTGAGCGGAACCGGATCCGGAAGTGCATCAGGTCTTATTTTAGGACCCGAACCCGTATAGATCGGGTCGGTTCCGGTCCAATGTCGGGTCCGGATCGGATCCGGATTAGGTCCAGGTATCGGCTAAATGTGGCAGTGCTACACATTAATGTGTCGGAAGAAAATGACAGTAGGGTCGGCCCTGAGCTGATGGGGGCCCAATGTGAATTGTCGAAATGACCTCTATAAATAATGTGAGATTTTTTAATTTTTTTTTTATTTTTATTTTTGTGGCAAAGAAAGTGCTATCAGTTGGTTGACGAGGGGTTCTTCTCGGTGGTCGGCGCCTACAACTACAAGAGCAACAACAACAACAACGTGCGGTAACAACAGTGACAACGACTACAAAGCAGAGGCTCGGGTTTGGAGTTAGGAGTCAGGTTCAGGTTTGTATGGAGGTTGGAGATGAGTTTGAAATGGAGGTCAGGTTAACGGTTGGGGCTGTCTATGAGGTCGATGGTGATGGAGTTGGAGATGGGTTTCGAATGGAGGTAAGGAGAACTGAGGAGACAACGAATGAAGTTTAGTGGATTTAGGGATTTAGGAATTTGCGGGAGATGGGAAGCAGACTGCTGGGTTTGGGGATCGAGATCAGGTTTAGGTGATCAGGTTTGGGGAGCAGTTCAAGTGATCGGATTGGATGACTCGGATCCATAAATAATCTAGTTATCTATTACCCCTTTAATTTCTTAGTATGTGGGCTAATCCATTAATGACAGTGATTTTTTTATTATTAAAAAAGGCCAAGTTTTTTTTAGGCCCCTAAACATCCGCACAAATTAGGGCCCAAGACAGCCGGCTCTCTCGCCAGGCCGGCCCTGAATGACAGTTCACAGATACCCGAAAGAAGATGATTCCATCAGCAACCCAACATAAAACCTAAAAATTGCCAAAAACTAAAATAAAAAAAAACCCAAAATAAAAAAAATATATCTTGACAACTGGATCCACGTCATATCAGCTTCCAAAAAAAGGTCAACAAATTTTTTTTCTTCTTCCAACCATAAAATGATTAACACAATGAGTTACGTGAACAAATAAATTTTCTTTTTTATTTTGCTTCAAAATGGAAAGTAGTAAGAAGCAGAGAGTCTGCATCGTCGGTGCCGGCGTCAGTGGCCTAACTACCTGCAAGCACCTGCTCTCCAAAGGCTTTGTCCCCACTGTGTTCGAGGCGGGGCCCACCATCGGCGGTGTGTGGGCCCAGACACTCTCGTCGACTTGCCTGCAGTCCCCTGCAATTGCCTACAGCTACTCTGATTACCCGTGGCCACCAGGGCTGGTTAACAACGGCTGCAAAGAGTTTGTTCCTGACCATGCACTGATTATGGAGTACCTTAATTCCTATGCCGAGAAGTTTGGAGTTATGCAGTATGTGCAGTTTGGGGTGGAGGTGATGGGGGCCCAGTATGTAGGCCCATCTGAGGAGGAGGTGATGGGGTGGGACTGCTGGGCCGGGAACGGGGAGGCGTTCGGAGGTGGGGAAGGGGAGTGGCATGTCACTGTTAGGGTTGATGGCGGTGCAAAGGAGGAGGTATGTACAATACATTATGTGAGATATCATGCCGAAAACCCATTTAACTTTTGACCCACTTGTCCACAGGTAAATTTTGGAGAGGAAAAAAAAAACAAAACTTTTGGTTAGGAAACCTAAATTATTAGAGATAAAACTTTTGTGTTTTTTTTTTTTTTTTTTGTTTGATTTGAATAAAAGATGGCAAGAGAATTGCCATCGGATCTCATAGATAACTTAAGCAAATACATAACAGAAACATGCTACAAAGTCAGCATCACCTCCCATAATACAAAAACTCAAAATACATCATTTCACCAAATCTGAAAATACATCAAAACACAGAAGACAAGCAAGAGCAAACTTTTGTGTTGTTAATGGATTTTCGTTATTGTCGTAGAATTTTGGAGAGAGAAGAAAGATTTTGAAATTTTCATAGGCCTAAATTAGTTTTATACAGAAATTGTCAAATATCTACTTTTTAACCCAGTCTGCTTTTATGCCTTTAAAAGAGTTTTTAGGCCGTTCAAAAAGCAATGTCAAACAGAGCCTTGAAAATAAAAAATGTCTATAGAAGTTGATATGAGTATGATATACATGTAGAGAGAGTGAGAACTAATATATGATATACATATGGAGAGGGGTATTGATATTGATGTTGGGGTGTTCAGAAGTTACAACATGAAAATGTTATGCACTGTGTGACCAAGACATGGAAAAGATTAGAAGGGAACATTCATGGTATCAAAGGGGGAAGAGAATTACACTCAACTATTTTGGTTTTGTTTTCTTTTTTTTATATTGATGCCAGAGCCCTCACAGCAAAGTGTGCAAAATGATCGAAGCACTTGGATTGCAAGGGTCTCGCCGAACCTTGAGGACAAGGTTCTCTTAAGGGGAAGGCAATGATACGAGTATGATATACATGTAGAGAGGGTGAGAACTGATATATGATATACATGTAGAGAGGGTGCGAACTGATATATGATATACATATGGAGAGGGGTATTGATACTGATGTTAGGGTGCAGTCGACGACTGTGTGTGTTCTGTAAGAGGAAGGTATCAGTGTATAGGTCTTTTACGGGTGTGCACGTGAGATGTTTAAGTGAAATAAAAGGCGGGAAGAGAGATGATGAGTTGTAACAGAAAGCTTATAACAACTACAAGTAGTAGACTCTCGTAATAGAATAGGATATTATGAATGAAGTAATTTCTTGATTCTTCTCTGATCTGGTCTTTCTCTTCCTCTGATTCTTTCCCATTTCTTCCACAAATCTTCAATCTCTTATCCCCAGTCTCAATTTCTTTCCCAATTCCAATTATACTCGTATCAGAAGTCTTATCAGATATCTCTCTTTAGTTTTTTCATTGCGCTAGTGGGAGATACTTTGAGATGTTCGTTCAACTTGATGTTCTACAATCATTGCTACAAAACATGGGCTTTCGAAATTTAAAAGAGAAAAAATGATTGTCACTTCAGTTAGTTAGTAGAGTTAAAGCAATGACTGAGGCACTATGCAAGAACTATTATCTAACGATGCAGGAGATTGCTCTGAGATGGGCAATATATGTTGCATCGGAAGGGTATATATAGATCACTGTTCGTAAGAAATCATGTAAACCACGGTTCATTTGATTTACTTCTCTTGTTTTCAGGTTCATCAATTTGATTTCTTGATTCTTTGCATTGGATTATTCAGCAGTACACCTAAAATCCCTACTTTCCCACCTAACATGGGCCCTGAAGTATTCAGTGGGCGAGTGCTTCATTCTAAAGACTGCGCAAATATGGGGAGTGATGGTTTGCTGTCATTGATCACAGGGAAGCGAGTTACGGTAGTAGGATACCTTAAATCAGCATTGGACATTGCAGCAGAGTGCGCTAATGCCAATGGTGAGAAAAACTCCTATTTATATTTAGTTATATTTTTTAGACCATAAAATATCCTCAAACTGCACGAAAAAAGTATCTGGTACTTTGTATTGATGTATCGGTTCTACATGGGCTGCAGATCACCATTAGGATACTCTTGCAGATACCATCAGATCAGTTGTCACCAAAGATGGTATCTGATAATTTCTAAGCTAGACATGACTTTTCCTCTTTCATTTGTGCAATCAACCTCATTCGAACATTTGAAGCTTATGAATACATTACCATGTATATATTCAAGGGTAAATGAGATTAACGAGTCTTTGTAATTTCATTGCAACCATTTGTTAAGGATCTCGCGAATCCTCCAATGCATATTAATGATGTCTACTCAGTTCCATAGTCTGAATTAAGGAATAAATTGCACATGAAAATTTATATTTTGGAGTCATAACAGTAGAGTTGAAGCATAATAGCATTTATGGTTTTTTTAATTTTCTTGAAGGGCCTGAGTACCCATGTACGCTCATATGTCGAACAAAAAGATGGAATATTCCAAAGTTTTCTGCTTGGGGTGTGCCTCTAGGATTGTTCTATGGAAATCGTTTCTCAGAACTATGTGTTCATAAGCCTGGAGAAGGACTTCTCTTGAGCCTTTTGGCCACTTTGTTGTCCCCTCTGGTAAGATCTAACCATCATCTTACCTTTACAATTATCACACAATTATTAGAGTATATATGAGGCTCACATCATCTTATCTCACTGTATGCAGAGCCTATCTCCTTTCATACTATAACGTTTTTGTGCATCGGCAATGTACATATTTTATTAATTTTCACAAACTTTAAATTTAGTGAACATTCTTAAATTTTTCGTGCCTGATAATGTTGACGAATTTCCTTGTATGTGCTTGGAATCAGTAGAGGATCGATTAGAACCTTCTCCTATAGTTGTTCTTCGGTTAAATGAATAGTCAAAGTACACTTGAACCAACCTTCTATATATGATGCTTTGAAATGTACATCTCTGTCGTTAATGTGTTGATGGATAAGTATACACTCCAATTCAATCCAAGAGCCTATGAAATCTAAACATTTCTCTCAAATTGTTGTTTCCTGGTTAGTTGATCTAGGTTCTATGGATACTTACATTAATCTAAGATTTCACAATTGCTTGTATATCACTATTTCTCTTTCCTGCAAAAAAAATATATATCACTATTTCTCTTTGTCTATTCATGGCTATGAATATCACATATTGCGAGGAACAGAAACATGTTCTTTTTGTGATTCTTCTGACTAGTTTAAATTCGTTGATTTCATTATGTTCATAACAGTCGTGGGCACTCTCCAAATTCATTGAGTTCTACTTCAAATGGAGAATTCCAATGAAGAAATATGGGATGGTACCAGATCATAGCTTCTTCACTGCAATCTCCTCTTGTCTACTGTCGCTGCTACCACCGAATTTCTACAATAAAGTGGAAGAAGGAAGCATCATCTTGAAAAATTCAAAGGCATTTTGCTTCTGCAATAATGGTGTGATGGTTGACGATGAGTCTTCTCTTATAGAGAGTGATGTAGTGATCCTTGCCACTGGGTACAAGAGCGATGAGAAACTCAAAGGAATTTTCATGTCTCCGTTATTTCAGAAGTTAGCAGTTGGATCAGAAACTAGTTCTGTAAAAACACCTCTTTACAGGTATTTTTATTCCTTTTCTTGTCTATATATATCGACTGTACTCTCACATAATTCTTCTGTTATAGGAGAGCTGATTTTTGGTTTGTTCTTTAATGACAGGGAATGCCTTCATCCTCGAATACCACAACTAGCAGTGATAGGCTATTCTGAGAGTGTATCAAATCTGTACACTTCTGAGATGAGGGCTAAGTGGTTATCTCATTTTCTTGATGGTGGTTTCCGGCTACCGAGCATAAGATGCATGGAAAGAGATGCAAAGGAGTGGGAAAAGTTTATGAAAAGATATACGCTCGGATATTACAAGAGAATAAGTTTAGGTACTTGTCATATTTGGTACAATGATCAGTTATGCAAAGACATGGGATACAACCCGCGAAGGAAAAAGGGGATTTTGGCCGACTGGTTCATGCCGTATGGACCTATTGATTATGCAGGAATTTGATTAAACAAAATGGACCTTTAGTAGTCCAAGACTGCACCTTAACTCCACGTAGTTTTTTTTTTTTTTGTTGCTTTAATTTTCATATCTGATATGGCTAAAATTGGGGTTAAATCGGGACCGTCCAGATCGAGCACGAATCTTGAAGCACGGGGGTAAAAAGGTAATTTCACATACAGGTGGATCCAAAACGGGTATTGGGCCTCCTTCTCACGAAACCAACCGCCCGCGAATAGATCCACTCCAACTGGGCGCGGGTCCCGACCCGATACAAGCCCGGTCCACCAAGGGAGAATCAGGCCACTGATTTGATTAGATCAAATCAATAAGCTTGATTTGCTCTCACCAGGGAATCAAGGCCTACTTTCCTAAAACAGAATAGGAGGATTTTGCTCCTAAATGTTAGCCAGGAAATCAGGACCCTGATCATTCCAAAGGCGACTATAAATACTACCCCTCTACCACCAAGACCAGGTTAATCACTTTTTCACCACTTAAGCTCTTTCTTAATCTTTTACTGATTACTGACAAGAGCGTCGGAGGGTGCGTCGCCGGAATCAACCCCGGTGTCTCGCACTTCCCTGCAGGTTGCGGCGGGAGCAAGAAGGCCGAGTCAGCTGTTCAGGTTTTTCTCGGATCCACAAATTCTATCTGTTTACCCCCACACCGAAATCAGCGGTAACAGATTGGCGCCGTCTGTAGGAAAACCACACGAACAGTCTCAGCCCATTCTCCGCCGTCCTCTGCAGCCATGCCGCCGAAGAAGAACAGATCCAGAGGGTCGAACCGTGGGGGCAACCCCACCGACCCGGCAAATGAAGCTCCGATCAATCCTGTCCTTCAGACCGACCTCCCTCCGCTGACCCAGCAGGTCCCACCTCCTCCTCCTCCCAAGCAGCAGCCCAACAACGGTCCGTCTGGTCACAACGGTCGGAAGGAGAAGCAGCCCCTCAATCCGGGCCACGTCTCGGTCCATAATGGGTCCTCGGACTCGATGGCTTCTCATCACCCCGACCTCCGCATCACACTCCAAAACCGCCATAAGGACGACGACCTCCGTACCCATCTTGACGAGAGGCGGGCCCGAGAGGGAGCCTCCCGCCAGCGTCAAGGTGAGCGGTCGCCACGTCGTCGGGACGGCAGAAGGTCCCCGGAACGTAGAGGCCGAGCGGCGTCCCCTGAACACCGAAGGAGGAGGTCCCGGTCCCCCAGGGATCGGCGTCATCCGAGAGACCGAGATATGCCCATCAGCCGGGCCGAGTTCCTCCAGTTTCAAGAGACCGTTCTGCAGGCCCTCAATCTCCGACAGAACGCCCAGAATGCTCAGAGGGTTCCGACGCCCCCCAGGGATCCTAGTCCTCGGCGCCGAACCCAGAGTCCTTCCCCGACTCCCAGCCGACAGCAGCGGCAACAGAGCCCTCGGCGGTCCCAGGAGTACCGGCGCCGCAGTCCACGCTCCCCTTCCTATGGAGAGGAGTCCGGGGGGTCGTACGACTACCAGCGGAGGGACAACGCCCTCATCCGCCGTATCCATGAGGTGGAAAGGCGCATCGGCCGCATGGACAGGGAGGAAGAGTCCTGAGCAGGAACCTTCCGACCCCCCTTCTCGCGGTCGATCATGGAGGCCCACATACCAAGGAGTTTCAAACCGCCGCAGTTTGAAACATACTCTGGGGAATCCGACCCGGTCGACCACGTCGAAAGCTTCAAGACCCTGATGCTGATCCACCAAGCTTCCGACGCGGTGCTCTGCAGGACCTTCCCTGCCACCCTCCGGGGGTCAGCTCGGGAATGGTATTCTAGGCTCGCCCCCTCGTCCATCTTCTCATTCGAACAGTTTGAGACACTGTTCATTACTCACTTCGTGAGTAGCCGACGAGCCAAGAAGACGAGCCTTTCCTTGCTGAACCTGCGGCAGGAGAAGCAAGAAAAGTTACGGGACTATGTGAAAAGGTTTACCGCGGAAGTCCGGTCAATTGCTTCCTTGGACCAGTCCGTGGCTACCGTGGCGTTCCAGTCGAACGTCCTTAACGCCAACCTCCGATCATCCCTGGCCAAGAAGCCCCCGCATGACTTCGCCGACCTCCTCCTGAGGTGCGAGAAGTACATCCGGGTGGAGGAGGCCGAAGCCCTTCCGAGCTTCGGGGGCACCGCCGCGGGGTCAAAGAGGAAGGCGACGGGAGAAGAAGGGTCCAAGAAAGCTTAGAAAGACATGGGCGGTCAGCGCCGCCCTCCCCCCAGGTTCGAGAAGTTTACTCCCCTCACCACCAATGTCTCTACTATCCTCATGGAGGTAGAGAAGGAGGGAATCATCCCTCCAGCCCCGAGGATGCACACTCAGGCGAAGAGGAGGAACAAAGATAAGTGGTGTCGTTACCACCGAGACCATGGGCACGACACGAACGACTGTCGAGCTCTGAGAGATGAGATCGAAGCACTCATTCGGAGGGGGCAGTTGGCCAAGTTCGTGAAAGCTAACGATCGAACAGATCGGAACTCACCTCCCCCTCGGGGGGCTAACAAGCGCTCCGAGCGGCGCGAGGAGACACCCGAGTTCGAAGAAGAACGGGTTTTGCACCTGATCCACGGAGGCCCAATGGGGGGCTCCTCTAATTCCTCCCGAAAGGCCTTCGTCCGGGAAGTCAACTCGGTCCACAGTGCCCCTCCCCCAAAGGGTCTCGGCGTCCCTGTGTCTTTCTCCGATGCCGACCTCGAAGGAGTCCGAACCCCCCATTGCGATGCCCTCGTCATCGACCTCCGCATGGCCAATTTCAAGGTGCAGAGGATTTTGGTGGACAATGGGAGTTCGGTCAACATCCTATTCCTTTCGGCCTTTCAAGGCCTGCAGCTGTCCCGGGATCGTCTTAAGCCGGCCGGTTATACTCTCCACGGGTTCACGGGGGTCCCGGTAACCGTCGAAGGGGTGATAACCCTAGACGTTACTGCGGGAAGCACCCCTACTACCCGGACCGAGCCGATGGACTTCATGGTCGTCGACGTCCCGGCGGCATACAATGTCATCCTAGGCCGTCCCGGCCTAGCCGCTCTGGAGGCTGTCCCCTCGGCATACCACTTGAAGATGAAATTCCCCACTCGCTCGGGAGTAGGGGAAGTCAGGGGAAGCCAGGAAACAGCTCGGAAGTGCTACATGACTTCCACCGGGGAACCAGTGCTCTCGCTCGAGACACTAGAGATCCCCGAGCCGAAGGCCCGTCCAATGTCCGAGCCGGCGGACGAGTTAGAGGAAGTACTCTTCTCCGACGAGGATCCGAGCCGAAAATTCCTCGTCAGCAAGTCCTTGCCGACCGTGCTGTTCTCCGACTTGGTGAGGTGCATCCGGGATACCGCGACCTATTTGCTTGGTCGGCCGCAGATATGCCCGGCATCTCCGAGGACTTGCTCGTCCACCGCCTAAGCGTCGAACTGGGGTGCAAACCGGTTCAGCAGAAGAGGCGAAAGTTCGCTCCCGAGCGACAGCAGGCAATCAAGGAGGAAGTGGATAAGCTGCTGAAGGCCAAGTTCATCCAGGAGGTAAATTATCCCGAGTGGCTGTCGAATGTCGTAATGGTCAAGAAGTCCAATGGCTCGTGGAGGATATGCATCGACTTCACCGACCTCAACAAGGCGTGTCCGAAGGATCCCTTCCCTCTCCCGAACATCGACACCCTTATCGACGCCACCTCGGGCCATGAGCTCCTCAGCTTCATGGATGCCTTCTCGGGGTACAATCAAATCCGGATGTTCCCTCCGGACATCCCGAAGACCTCCTTCGTCACCGACCAAGGCCTCTACTGCTACCGAGTAATGCCGTTCGGTCTGAAGAACGCAGGTGCCACTTACCAGCGCCTCGTCAACAAGGTGTTCCAGCATCAGATCGGCCGAAACATGGAGGTGTACGTCGATGATATGCTCGTCAAGAGCATCCGCGGCACTGACCATGTAGCCGACCTCCAGGAGGCCTTCGGCGTGTTGAGGAAGTACAACATGCGGCTAAACCCGAACAAGTGTGCGTTCGGAGTCTCCTCTGGCAAGTTCCTCGGTTTCATGGTGAGCCAGCGGGGAATTGAAGCTAACCCCGAGAAGATTAAAGCCATATTAGACATGGCCCCACCTCGGAATGTCAAGGAGGTGCAGAAGCTCACCGGCCGGCTCGCAGCCATCGGTCGGTTCCTCTCCAAGTCAGGGGAAAAGTGCCTCCCCTTCTTCAAAGCACTCCGGGGGGCTAAAGGATTTGAATGGGGCCAAGCACAGCAAGAATCGTTCGACTAGCTGAAAGCCTATCTGGTGAACCCCCCTCTGCTCAGTAAGCCGGTCCCGGGTGAGCCTCTCTTCATCTACTTGGCCGCTTCCGAGCAGACCTTGAGCGCTGTCTTGGTAAGAGAAGAAGACCGGACCCAAAGGCCCATTTACTACGTGAGCAAGGTGCTTCGGGACGCCGAGCTCCGCTACCCGAGGATAGAGAAGATAGCCTACGCACTGATCATGGCAGCAAGAAAGCTTCGGCCCTACTTCCAATCTCACTCGGTCGTTGTCCTCACCGACCAACCCCTAAAGCAGATTCTCCACAAGCCAGAGACCTCGGGCCGGCTGATGAAGTGGTCCATAGAGCTGAGTCAGCATGACATCTCCTATCAGCCTCGGACGGCAATTAAGGCACAGGCTCTCGCCGACTTCATTGTAGAGTCCACCATCCCTGAGGTCGGCCACGTCCCAAATGGGTTCACGGGGGTCCCGGTAACCGTCTCACACCCTCAGTCAAACGGACAGGCCGAGAACGCTAATAAGCAGATCCTCGCAGGCATCAAGAAAAGGTTGGACAAGTGCTCCAGAGGTTTGTGGGTCGACCAACTCCCCAATGTGTTGTGGAACTACCGCACAAGCAAGCGGACGCCCACCGGAGAATCCCCTTTCAACCTTACTTATGGGGCCGAGGCCGTGATCCCCCTCGAGGTCGGAATACCTTCCCCTCGGCTCGTGGCCTATGACGAAGCGCAGAATGCCAGGGACCTCAGAGGAAACTTGGACCTGATAGATGAACTGAGGGAAAGGGCTTCGATTCGGCAACAGAATTACAGAAGGAGGGTCGAGCTAGCGTACAACAAGAAGGTCCGACCCGCCAACCTTGAGCAAGGAGATTTGGTATTGAGAAAGCTAGCCATATCCCTCCCCAGTCAGAGGAGCAAGCTAGCTCCGAACTGGGAAGGGCCGTACCGGATCACAAAAGTTGTTCGGCCTGGAGCATACCGACTTGAAGACATGGATGGCAAAGAGCTTCCGAGGACCTGGAATGCCGACCACCTCCTGAAATACCAAGAGAGCGCTCCGGCGCCTCTCTAAGTAATCCGAGGTGTCGAACCATTCCTCTCCTCTAACTTGTAACCTGTCCCATGAATTGTACTATGTAAAACGGTTCGCCATCAAATATCAATAAAGAAAAGTTCTATCATGTTTGTGAATTTGCATGTTTCTCTCCCCTCTTATTTAAACCAATGGTTCGGAGTCCAACACTCGGCTCGACTTAACCTCCTCGGCTCGTCTCCGGACGAACCAGGGGTAGATCGCCGTTCGGAATTGCTCCCACAGCCGTTGAACTATACCGATGGTTCGGAGTCCAACACTCGGCTCGACTTTACCTCCTCGGTTCGTCTCCGGACGAACCAGGGGTAGATCGCCGTTCGGAATTGCTCCCACAGCCGTTGAACTATACCGATGGTTCGGAGTCCAACACTCGGCTCGACTTTACCTCCTCGGCTCGTCTCCGGACGAACCAGGGGTAGATCGCCGTTCGGAATTGCTCCCACAGCCGTTGAACTATACCGATGGTTCGGAGTCCAACACTCGGCTCGACTTTACCTCCTCGGCTCGTCTCCGGACGAACCAGGGGTAGATCGCCGTTCGGAATTGCTCCCACAGCCGTCGAGCTCCAGCGATGGTCCCGGGGTCCAACTAAACTACTCCGGTAGGTCGATGCCGGACCTTCGTTCGGACACAAAAGTCCGAACTCTCCTAACTACTAGCCAAAGACCGAAGACCCATAAATTCGGTCGGCTTCCGAGCAAGTGGCTTCCCGAGCGTGTAAACGGGGAAAACACACTTTCCCCTCAACTTTCGTACGTGATCTCGATCAGACGGCTCAGATCAAGCCACCTGCGCAAAACGACAAGATAACGTTTTCTTGGGAACTGAGCCGCCTCGAGATTCGCGCCTACGTTCGACGGCTCAGATCTCGCCACCTACTCTAAGCGACAAAATAATGCTTTCTTGGGTACGGAGCCTTGTCGTACCGTGTCAGATCCACTAAATGACAAAAAGCCGCACCCATGGAGATCCATTCGGCTAAACAGGCGCGCTCGGTTCGAAGATCTCGGCATGACCGATACGGTTATAAGCAAAGACAAACATGCAAAGCAACGAAAGGGAATTTTATTAATTGTCGGCGCTTAACACAAAACATTCAATTACAAAGTGTCGGCAAACAAAACACACAATGCCCGACCCACTACACTTGTCTCTCATATAAAAACATCCTCACTAAACTATTCGTCCTCCTCGGCTGACAGCTCCTCCTTCTCCCCCCGGAGCCTCGCCATCACACCACGCAGATGCCCCATCTCTGAGAGCAGGTCATCCCGCTCGGCGACGATCTTCGACTGAATGTGCCGAATGCTTTTGACCCGAAGAGCGTTGCTGAATGCGGTCTGCGAGTCTTCATCCTCCCCTGCGAGGCTCAGCTCGACAATTTTATTCTCCAAGCGTTGGATCTCGGCTTCCCGGAGACTGAGGACCAACGAAAGGTGGTCCCACTCACTCTCGGCTCGGCGTAACTTCATATCGGCGCTCCTAGGGCTCAGAACCACTGTTCCAGAGGTGGCCTCGGATTCAGAGTCATCATTCGAACGCTCGGAGTCCGAGCCATGGATCGTCACAACGAGCTGAAAAGAAGAGAAAACGAATAACACAGTTTCAATACACTGCCGGAGTCTAACACTTGAAAATTTTTCAGAACTATTTGCATTCAGACATGATAGTGTTACAGACGGTCGGTCGACCCTACAGCTAAGTTGTTACAATGGTCAACAAAAATAGGGAAACGACAGAATCAGAGCCTAAACCAACGAAGCGCGACCCCCCTTCGCTACTAGCTCTAACTGCGACGCCAGCCGAAGCCCCGCTCGACGAGGCGGCTGCACTGCTCTGAGCGTCGGCTGGACTCCGCCTGGTCAACGGCGAGCGCATCGCAAGTTCGTGAAACGTAATCCCCCTCTCGCTTTCTTCGCGAGTGCACGAAGTGCTGCGAACGTTAGCCCTGACCGGTGCCGGCTTGAGCAACGCGATCTCTTCCTCCAGTTCGATAATCCTATCCCTCAAGACGTCGTCCTTCGCCAACTTCTTCGGTCGCGGGGCCGTCAACGAGCCCGAGGCATTGGCGTTATCAGTCGCGAGCCGTCGGTAATGGGTGACTTCAATCCCCCTATCTATTGTGATCCTTCTGAGCCTGTCGACTTCGGCCGATAGCCTCTTGCGCTCGGTCAACGCTTTCTCCAGTTCGGAAGCCAGCTTCTCCCACTCCGCCGAACGCTCTTTTTCCGCTAGCTCCACGTATTGGACCTCGGCCAAAAGGTCGTCATTCTTCTGCTCGGCGGCGGTAAGCTCCCTACGGAGGTCCTCAACTTCGCCTTCTTGATAGGGGGCTGAAGAGTGCTTCCGGTACTGGTACAGCTCGCGACCATACCTCCGCAGAGCCGCCTTCGTATCCTCCAGCCTGCCGAGCAGGAGATATCGCTTATACCGGCTCTGAGAGAGCTCGTCCTTCGTTTTCACCAGCTCCTGCCGAAGGTATTCAGCCTCCGTGATCGGACCAAATCTCACCTGAAATGCAGAGATAAATCCGAGGCCCAACACTTGGAGAAAGTTACGCCAAAACAAACACTAAGTCCGAGACTCAACACTTAGACAAATTTGGGCCAAACAAAACATTTTTTCATTCAAAATTCGAAGAGTTTTACGACAGCGGTGGCCAGTCCGCAGTTAGGCTTACAAAAACAAAAAGAAAAGAGAGAAAAGAAGACAACCGAGTCAGGGGTCGACCTTTTTGTCGTCCGGGTCCGTCGACCCCTCGGCCTTGTCCTTGCCCTCGCCTCCGCCACCTCCTTCGCTCCAGCTCTCCTCCTCGGAGTCGTCCTCCTTCTCCTCCTCGGCCGCGGCCTTCCACGGGTCCTCGACGGGTTCCGTCTCCCCCTCGGGGCCGATCAACCCCTCGGGGACAACCTCCTCCCCTTCCACGAGGTCATAGAAGTTGTAGGTGGACGTGTCGAAGCCCGGGTTCTTGGCGACCACATGTTGCAAGGCACGGCCGTAGGCATCCAGCATGTTCTGGATCATGTGCATCGCGGCCTCCTCCTGCACGGCCTTCTTCACCCTCTTCACCTTCCTGAGGTGTTTTGCCTTGATCTTCTCGGCCCTCTTCCGAGCGTCCTCCGCCTCCGACCGAGCCTTGGTCAGCTCCAACCTCAGGTCGGCAGCCTCCTTCACCGACGCCTCGAGCTTGGCCGCCGAATCCTTCAGCTCGGAGACCTCCTTCTCCGAGGCCTCGAGCTTGGCCGCCGTATCCTTTGACAGCTGAGCAGCATCGGCCAGCTGCTTCTCCAGCCCCTCCACTTCGGTGGTCCTCTTCGTCGAAAGAAGCAACTCGGAATCGAGCCGCTTCGAGACCTTGACGCGTTCCGCCCTCTCCTTCTCCTTCTCCTGATCCTTCCTCGCCATCTCCTCGAGCAGGAAATTGAAGTGGCAGATGGTCTGAAAGAGAACAACAGAGTTACGATCCGAATCCAAGAACTTAGAAAATTTTCTAAGGAAAAAATTCAGATGAAGAAGAAATCAGCCTACTTACCGACATGGTATCCCGGGCGATCTGCATCACGGCATCCCCTGCCATCCCGGCCTTCAGGGTCGCTCGATCCTTCAGGGTCGGCAAGTGCCTTATCGCCTCCATGCAGATGTTCCCATCGCCCAGGAAACCATCGGCGTTCATCACCTGCCAGTCGGGGACGAAGATCTGCTTGTGACGCTCGGTTAAGATCTTCTCTGCCTCGGCAGTGAGGGGCGGAACCGGCATGGACAGCGCATCCTTCACACCGAACACGCCGCTCGACGAACCCGGAGCGTCCGTCCCCGGGGTCGGCACGGGTGCATCCGAGGTAGGGGGATCGGAGACAATGGCCTCCCCCTGCTCGGGGACCACGACCTTCGTCGGAGAGACGAGGACCTCAATCTCCCCCTCCTTGAGGACCGCGACCTTCGGTTGGTCGGCAGTCTTTGCGACCGAGGGCTTCTTCGGAGCCCGGCTGTCCTGAGGCGCTGCCGACGGCCTCTTCTTCTTCTCCTGCTCTGCCCGGCCCTTCGCCACCAGAGCCTTGTAATCAAGCTTCATTGTCTCTGCAAAAGCCGGATGGAAAAACTTAGAAAATTTTTCATGAACTTTAAACAAGGAGTATAAATACCAGAAGCATACGAGGCTCGATCGGACTGAGACCCCCACGGAACAGATGCTCCTCCGTAATATCCTTCCAGCTTAGCGCTGGCAGGGCGAGAAGCCTCCTCTGGACCTCAGCCTCCTCAGCATTCAGCGGGACGTCCTTCTTTGTACGCTTGGGCAGGCCGTCCTTCGCCCAAACCGTCGGTATCACCCACGACGTCAGATTTCGGACGAGGAAGTATTTATCCTTCCAATGTTTGATCGAGTCCGGGTTCTCGATCAACTTAACTCCCGTCCGAGGAGAAAGGAAAAACCTCTGCTCGTCACGCCTCGGCTGGCAAGGTCGGAAAAGACTCCGAAAGAGGAACATAGTCGGTTTGGCGTCGATCTCTTGACATCGGAGGAGAAACGCCACGACATGCCTCCAAGTGTTCGGCATCAGTTGGGCAGGACTCAGACCGTACCAGACCAAGACTTCGACCACGAATGGGTGTAGGGGAAAGCGGAGCCCGGCGATGAGGGAATCGACCGGGAAGACGCATATGTCCGGCGAGGACTTTGTGTTGGCTCGGAACCCCGGCCCAGGAAGGAGCAGCGCATACTCAAGCGGGATCCGGAAACCCTCTCGGATCGTGCGGAGATCGGCCTCGGTGAGAGTCGAGATCCTGTGGTCGACCTCGGACAGCTCCCTAGGCTCGTTCTCCTCCACCAGCTTCGCCGTACCTTGAGTGACCCTCTCCAAGGTATCCTCGGCGTAATCCCGGATGCCTCCCACGGTCGATACGGCGATGAGCTGCCGACCGAACGCCCCCGCTCTCTTCGGCGTTTCCACTATTGTGATCACGGCTTTACCCTTTCGGGACTCCGCCGCGACTTCCTCAGGCACTTCGGCCACTTCACCCTCTTTATCCGGACGAACAACGTCTTGCTCGCTCGGCTCCATTACTCCCTTCCCTTTATCCCCTCGGCCAACGGCTTGCTCCGAGGCGGGGGTCTCAGCCGAAATCTTAACCATGTTTTCCTAAAAAGAGAAGGGAAAGAAACTGACCTTGAAATGACAGGTGCGGTCGGAAAGTTCGCCGGAACTAAGAACGCTACCGCGACAGCTAGCAACGCCACCAAGGGAGCTAAAAACTGCGAAGCAAAGTAAAAACGGAAGAGAGAGAGTAAAAGTGAAAAGTGAAGACTTGGTCTTGGGGGGGTGAAGATTTATAGTAAAATTGGAACGTCCCTTGGACTTCCAATGAAACTTCGCGACTTTTGGGCTACTCTCGAAACGTCACGAAGGCCCATCACCACTACTCCTCTCACCGAGTCAATTGGCTCGGCCCCGAGGGATCCAAATCCGAGCTACGAACGACCCAAACACGCCGACAGTAGGGTCCGGTCGGAATCCGAGCAAGTGCCTTCCCGAGCTGGTAAACGGGGAAAACTCACTTTCCCCTCAACTTTCGCGCCCGATCCCGATCAGACGGCTCAGATCTCGCCGAGAGCACTAAACGACAAGATAGTGTTTTCTTGGGGACTGCGCCCGTCTTGAGATGCGCGCCATCATCCAGCGGCTCAAGGTGCGCCACGTCGCTCGGACGATTGAACCCTCGGACGCCTCACCTATGCCTAAAGGAACCTGGAAAAATTTTGTTTCAGTTTTGAGGCGCCGCCTTCGGCTAGCGCCCTCCAGGTCCCGTGCATCAGTCGGTATTCCACCGACCACGGGCCCCGGTCGGGAACAGATCGGCGTTCCTCTCATCTCTAACTCCCCCGGGCTGACATCCAACAGAAGCCATCAGCCCGGAAGGAAGACAGAGATGAGAGAAGGCCCATCAACACTCAGAGAATAGGAGAAACACGCCGTTCCGAGCTAGTTGTTTACGACTGGAAGGCGCGGCTTGTCAGAGGACTCCAACCGCAGTGCCTTCACAGTTGCAAACAACAGGCTCGGACGGCCCAGAAGCCCGAGCTGCAACTCATGATAGAGAAGCGCGCCATCCCGAGCTAGTTGGTTGCAACTGGAAGGATCAGTTTGTCAGAGGACTCTGACAGCGGTGCCTTCACAGTTGCAACAAACGGACTCGGATGGCCCGGAGATCGGCATCGGACATGGATCGTCACTCTCCCACCAAGACCTCCGCCTACTTCGGCACTCACTTCGGAGCAACCAAAGAAGGCAGAAGATCTTGGTGAGAGAACGACCACCCGTCCTCCCGAGACGGCCCATCCCTCGGATCCGGACTATGGTCGTCACCACTCTTGCCTTATTCTCCCCCGCTCCTGACATCCACTTAGGGACCGTCCGGAACGGGAGAAGATAAAGGTAAGAGAGCGACCACCCGTCCTTCGGAGATAACTCATCCCCCGGTTTCGGACTACGGTCGTCACCACTACTACCTCGTTCCCCCTCGCTCCTGACATCCACTTGGGGGCCGTCAGGAACAAAGGGAAAACCAGGCAGAAGAGCGACCACCTCTCCGAACCTCAAGAGAGAAGCTACCCAAGACAGACGCCTCCGAGGTCTGGAACTCAATTTGGTTGTGACAAAATGACAAAGGGAGTGGAGTACTTATAGCCTGCCCCCTAGAACCAGCCATTATGACCCTCGGAAATCGAAGCACCGCGTTTTAATTAAGGGAATTACTGATCCTCGGAAGTTGAAACGCCACGCATTAATTAAAGGAATTATCCTTAATGACGTCGGGAAGGCGAAACGCCATACAAGTCACGAAGCGCCATTAAAACCATTGGGAACAGAGCCATCTCAGATTGCCAAAAACCACAGGCCCTCGGTCGGCTGCCGAGCAAGTGCCTTTCCGAGCGTGTAAACGGGGAAAAATCACTTTCCCCTCAACTCTCGCGTCTGATCTCAATCAGAAGGCCCAGATCTCGCCGGGAGCACTAAAAGACAAGATAGTGTTTTCTTGGGAGCTGCGCCCGTCTCGAGATGCGCGCCCACATCCAACAGCTCAGATAACGCCACGTCGCTCGGCCTGCCGAACACCAATGCCTTCGGTCGGCATCCGAGCAAGTGCCTTCCCGAGCTGGTAAATAGAGAAAAAAAGACACCGAGCTACGTGGACCGCTGGATCTCTCAAAAATTCGCGCTCCCAATGATGAAGAGCCCAGATTGCGCCACGTGCGCTAAAAGACAAGATAGTGTTTTTTTGGGAACTGCGCCCATCTCGAGATGCGCGCCACCATCCGATGGCTCAGATTGCGCCACGTCGCTCGGAACGCCGAACCCCCTAGTCTCCGGTCGGCAGCCGAGCAAGTGCCTTTCCGAGCTCGTAAACGGAGAAAAACGCTGCCGAGCGGTAACAACCATCAGATCTTTCCGAAGTTCGCGCCCGTCCACGATCGATGGCTCAGATCGAGCCACGCCATTAATCGGTATTTAAATCGTTTTTTATTTATTTTAATCGTTTTATTTGTTTAAAAATTGCGAGAAAATTGCTAAAAATTCGGGAAAATTAGCTAAAAATTCTGGGAGATAATTGAAAATTCGGGGACACACTTTCGGACCCCGGAGCGAACAATTATTACCCTGAATGCACCGCTAAAGCCCCCGAACGATTAACAAACACATCGCAGAATTAAACAAATACTTCGAAAAAAGTAGATAAAAGACTGTCGGATACCCGACGCAGCTCAAGAACAGCACACAGCGTCAAAAGTTACCTCACTACCCCCTTTCTAGGTTCAAAATCCCACATTTGGACTCCGATACAACTCCACCTGCCACTGATACCGCTGAACTACTCCTCAAAGTCTGATCACGCTCAGCCTTTAGGAGTGGGGGGCTCGTGATATGGCTAAAATTGGGGTTAAATCGGGACCGTCCAGATCGAGCACGAATCTTGAAGCACGGGGGTAAAAAGGTAATTTCACATACAGGTGGATCCAAAACGGGTATTGGGCCTCCTTCTCACGAAACCAACCACCCGCGAATAGATCCACTCCAACTGGGCGTGGGTCCCGACCCGATACAAGCCCGGTCCACCAAGGGAGAATCAGGCCACTGATTTGATTAGATCAAATCAATAAGCTTGATTTGCTCTCACCAGGGAATCAAGGCCTACTTTCCTAAAACAGAATAGGAGGATTTTGCTCCTAAATGTTAGCCAGGAAATCAGGACCCTGATCATTCCAAAGGCGACTATAAATACTACCCCTCTACCACCAAGACCAGGTTAATCACTTTTTCACCACTTAAGCTCTTTCTTAATCTTTTACTGATTACTGACAAGAGCGTCGGAGGGTGCGTCGCCGGAATCAACCCCGGTGTCTCGCACTTCCCTGCAGGTTGCGGCGGGAGCAAGAAGGCCGAGTCAGCTGTTCAGGTTTTTCTCGGATCCACAAATTCTATCTGTTTACCCCCACACCGAAATCAGCGGTAACAATATCATTTTTGTAAGTTTTTTTTTTTTTTGAGATAAAAGTGACCGAATAGTCACCGGTTCCATTAATGAAAAATTAACGAAGCAAAGTACAACATTACATTTCTAAAATACTCCAGTTCTTTATAATAATCCTGACACACGGTCTCCCCATTAAATCCATACATATAACTTAGTGGACTAATCTAAATCAAAATAGATAACCTCCTGCTTTCCTCGCATTCAAAATCATAAGAAAGGAGGTTTCTGCCGGACTTGATATATCTCTACTCCGTTCCTTCCAATCGCAATCTCTTCCTTGTTCCTGTTTGACCCGTCCATGCATCTATTAGACCCAAGATTTTATTCAATAGCATTTGAAATGTACAAGAACTTTTACGGAAGCATAAATCATTTCTATCAATCCAAAGTGACCACAAAATAGCCCCCACAGTAATATTCCACTTTGGAGATAAATCTGGATCTCCAACTACCCCATATATCATCTATACAGTTAGGAGTCTCTAACGTATCGAAGCCCCTTCCAATGATTTCCCAAGTCAATCTAGCTATAGGACATAGAATAAGAATATGGTTCGTGTCTTCCTCTCCCCCTTTACATCGTTGACACATCACATCGATTTGGAAGTTGCGTTTCCTGAGGTTCGTTTTTGAGAGAATAGCGTTGTTGAGTACCAGCCATAGGAATGCCTTCACCTTAGCTGGTATTTTGGACTTCCAAGTTGTATTCGCCTTTGTACATCTAATGTCCCCTTCATTCAAGAATCCATACATGGAGCTAACTGAGAATGTATAGGTCTGATTTAATCCCCATTCTGTTTCGTCTTGTTCCCCCTATTCTGGCGATCCACCCCTTCCAACAACTTTTTCAACTTCAGCAGTTGTTCTTTCCCTTCGTTTGATAGCCTGCCTCCGTGATCAAATTTCAATCTCTCGTTCTTCCAAACGTCCACCACCAAGTCATCCTCCCTATTCACCTCATTCGCTAACTGTGGGAAAAGAGACTGTAGGGTGTTTGCCCCACTCCATTTGTCTTTCCAAAATCTAGTGCTTTTCCCATTACCTATCTTGCATTTCGTGTTCGAGTGATAGATATCCCCAACCTTCGCAATCCCTTTCCACAGATATGATACCTTTCCATGCTTGCATTTACCCCCAAACCTAACGATTTTTCTTCTTCGATATCTCATGAATGATTTACTCCACCATGTCGTTCGTTGCTTGTATATTTTCCACCACCATTTGGACAATAGTGCCTTGTTCATATCCCGCAGATTTACAATGCCCATTCCACCGAATTCCTTCCTTTTACATACCTTATCCCATTTCATCAGGTGCAACCCCTTAGTCTCCTCATTGCCTCCTTTCCATAGAAACCGGCGTCTGCATTTATCGATTCTATGGATAACCCATTGGAGGATCTCGTAAATAGACATCAGATATGTTGGAAGGCTACTGAGCACGGAGTTGATGATAGTGATTCTACCTCCAAGCAATAGGAACTTTCCTTTCAAGTCATTCAATTTCTTCTCAATCTTATCCACCAGAGGCATCCAATCCTTTACCATCTTTCCTGCATCTGGTCTGATAGGTGTACCTAAGTACCTGATAGGATACTGTTCTATCTTACAGTACTCTAGTAAAGATGATATCTCCCCATGGCAATCACATTGGTTTTGTTACTTAGTGCAGTCACGCAACTTTTATGAAGATTCACCTTCAACTCGGACCAGTATTCATAGCATCTCAGTAGGAATCGTATGGACACTATTTCTTCCATGCTTCCCCGCCCAAATAACAGAGTGTCGTCAGCGTACTGTAGTATTGAGAGGGGCATCGAGATTCCTTTAATCTACACCCCCTTGATCGTTCCTCCCTTTATACCTCTCTTATTCATTTCTGCCAGTCCATCGGCCACAATTGTAAAAATTAGTGGCGAAAGTGGGTCGCCCTGCCTTAGCCCTCTCTGTCATTTGATTTCGTTTCCTCTCCCCCCCATTAAATTGGATGAAGGAGTTACCATTTCTTACACACATCTTCATCCACATCCTCCATTTCTCTCTGAACCCTTTAGAAGTAGTGCCTCGTCCACATAGTCCCACTCGACCGTATCATAGGCCTTTTCGAAATCTAATTTGAGGAGAAAGCCATCAACTTTGTCTTTTTTACCTCTGAAGACCAATTCATGTGCAGACGCTATGCTATCCAAGATATCTCTTCCTTTAATAAATCCGCTCTGAGCCTCATCGACAATGTCATTTAAGTGAGGCGATAGTCTATTGGCTAAAACTTTCGTGATGATTTTGAAGGATCCGTTTAGCAGACTAATTGGTCTCAAGTCCCCTACCCTCTGAACTTCCCCTTTCTTCGGGACGAGGATAATATTCGCATAATTGAGTCTCTCGATCTGCTCCGTTCCCAGAAAAAGTTTCTGAAATATGTGTAAGAAGTCATTCCTAATGATTGACCAGTATTGTAACGCCCCGAATTCTAAATAAGACCGAATTTGAGATTCCACAGGATCTTTACACTTCACTTCATACAATTTTATAAGGAAATTTAAACTTTTCATCATACATCAGAATTCTTTACATTGTTTACACAGTGAAAGATAAAAAGAATTACAACAATGGAAATAATATACAACTTGTACAACTTTATCAATGTAATTAATCAACAGTATCATAACATCTTTACTTCTTCATGAAAATGTCCAGTTCCTGCATAATAAGCTGTGGGCACGTCAGTTATTTACAACTGACGAAAATATTATACTCGGCCATCCTCTCTATGCCGTACATATAACGATCTCAATACTTTAACAAACCACAAATTTGAATGAACAATAAAGTGTCAAAAGTGATTATTCTAAACATATAAGTGTATGCAATGCCTTAATGCCTAATGCACACATTTTATACTAAGATGACACTAATGCATACTTGTTCGGATTCTATGCATCCCATACTACATAGGTTCGAGGACAAGTACCTACGTACTCTACAATAAAGGGTTTGATCCCTCGCCATGAAAAACTACCCCGTAATAAAACAAAGTTGAGACGTTCCACGAGTATGGATCCCAGTCCCGGAGAACCGCCGCAGCAAGACCCCCGCTCGACTGTTATACAGACTCCTCGTCGTGTGAACTTCCCGCAAGTGCCCCTCTAGCCCCGGTATACGTATATACTTTGGAGTACGACAAACTATCCGCCCAACTATGCATAGTCCTGGATTTAAAATAAAAGCTCGTCTCCCATGAGGCAACCACAGTCCCGGAGTACACCGTCCGACTGGGTTTATAGTCCCGGTGAACCGCCACAGCAAGACCACTGCCTGACCATATAGAGAGCTCCACTTACGTTTGCCCAAGTTTTACCACATCTTCACTTATGTGCCTAGTTCTTAAGTTCAAGACATGAATAAATTATCCTACCTAGAGTTAGTTTTACCCCCTACCGGACTTAATCACAAATACCGAGATAGCTCCATGGCCTCATCTCAAAAGTATATCTCAAAATTTTTTGATTTCAACCGTGCCGGTACCCGAGGTCTTACTAACTCTAAATCACAACTTTTCATGTACAAGAAACCACGGGTACTCATACCCTTCAATAATCATGTCTTAACTCAATGTATTCTTATCTTCAACTTATTCACAAATGATCAAAGTCTTGACTTAACACTTATTCACAAAGTGATCATTGTCTTTTCTTGACACTATTCATAATTCACTTATTCATTTACAACATTTAGAAGCCATAACTCATTTTCGTGAATATAAATTAACCACTTGAAATCTTACAAGCAATCAAATGTATCTTAAAAACATTTCTTAAACCAAGTAAGAGTATGATCTTTTCAAAAGATATCACTTCACACAAACATATGTTTCTCTTCTTCAAAATATAAATTTTATATTCTTTAATAATTAAATCTTAAGTCAAAACTCACTTTCTATTTTAACTTCTCAAATATACTTGAAAAATTCTACAACTCTTTTCAATAAACTCTATTTCCTTTTATAGAAATTTTAGTATTTTTCTCAAAATTTTATTCTCATTTAAACTTCCCTTTTTTATTTAAACAAAACCCAAAAAAAAATATGAAACCAATAGGTTTTGAACCCATCTCCCCCGTCAGCACAGTAAAATGCCCAAGACCCCACTCGCTAGCCGCTTGGTCCATGTGGACCTGGCATTAGGAATCCAAACCGAAAACCCCAAATGCCAACTTAGGTCTCAGAAAGATTTAACAAAATAAAACAAAGTGGGTTTAGCAAGTTTCGAACCCTAGATCTCTTACAAGTTCAGTAGTGCTCTGTGGCGCATTGGCTAACCAGTAAGTCCAAGTATGATTTCTGATTAGGAATCATGCTACTGTAGTTTTGTTCACAACATTCTTAAATTAGTTATTTTTCACAAAACTCGGCATATGATTGATCTAATCTTTTTGATGAACTGAAACTTTCTTATTCATACTGATTTCATTTGAAAACATTAATTCATGAATTTCCAAACTTGTGTTCTAAACATTGTATTTGTATTTTAAATTTCTCCTTCTCTTGAATGAACAAAATTTTATTTCTTCATTATAATCAAAATATCATAATGTTTCTCTTGCAAATAATTTTAAAAATGATTCTATGAATATTAATTCAATTTCACCCACAAATTCATTTTTTTATCAAAAGGAAAAATCTCAACAAGTAAACTTTCCATTATATTTCTACATAAGCATGTATGGTCAAAACTCTTTTTCTCATTTCAAATTAACATGATGACAACTTGTTTCTTTAATCACATCAAAATTTCTACAATTTCATAGCGCACAAAAAAAGCATGGATTTTGTTCTCTTTCTTTTTCTTATGTTCAATCAATCATGTTGACTAATAATAAAATTCATAAATAGCATGGATTTGTTCTCTTATTGTCACATTCACTTTACTACTCATATAATATATTAGCATGCATGTCTCATAATTTAGAAAAACATAAGATTACTCACTTCACATCAATTGATCTATATTACTAATATCATGTTCTAGCATGCTCAAAGCTAAAATTTAGAAAATTTCAAGACCACCCACCTGTTATGAAGAATGAAAATCAAGAATGAAGAGACACTTCTAGCTCCTAGCTCCAACTAGCACCTCCTTGTCCTTCTCCTCCTAGCAAGCCTCCAAAGCACAATAAATACTCTCTTCTCTCTTTCTTTTTCCTCTCTTTATTTTTGTTTAGTTTAGGTGTGACAAGAGAAGAAAAATGAAGGTGTATTTATAGGTCTAAGTGAGGGTTTAAAGTGCAAAATTATTCACCTAATAAATTGCTCTACTTAATTTCCAACTCTTCATAATCCTAACTCTTATAACTCCCAGCTCTTCATGATCCCACCTCTTCAAAACTCAAATCCCATCTCTCCATCTTCTAAACTCCCAAACAGCCAACTCCCTAAATAATCGGCCTCCCACCTCTTCTCAACTCCAAACCGGTCATGCACTCCAACATCAAGTGCAAATATATTTGACCATATGTACATATGTACAAATGATTAAATGAAATAGGTGTAGTTGTAGTAGGTAGGCAACAGTGGATGGGAGTGTGCTGGTTGTGTTTGAGTTCAGATGAAGCCAAGGAAAGAAAGGAATTAGTGTGAATAGGTGTAAACATAGGCCTCTTATATATATATATATATATATATATATATATATATATATATAGAGAGAGAGAGAGAGAGAGAGAGAGAGAGTCCCCTTCGGTTGCACACTACTTTTGGTGAGCACTCCGTGAGCACTCACGAACTAGAGACCCTATGAAAAATCCGAACCGTTCATATTGTTCTATATGCCTCAGATAGCCTAACAATAAAAAATCAAGTAATTTGAAGTTCATTTGCCCATCCATCAAAGCTGTTAGAATTTTCAGCCATACAATTTTGTGATGATGTAAATCATGGGCAACTAAACTTCAAATTACTTGATTTTTTATTGTTAGGCTATCTAAGGCATATAGAACGATATGAGCGGTTCGGATTTTTCATAGGGTCTCTTGTTCGTGAGTGCTCACGGAGTGCTCACCAAAGTAGTGTGCAACCGAAGATTTCTCTTTCTCTCTCTCTCTATATATATATATATATACATACATAATATGTAAAAAAAATAGTTTAATTAAAATTTTATAATGTTTCATGCGCAATAAAATAAATACACGCACTCCTAAATTTATTTTGAAAACAAAATACGCTCACATACGCACACCGAAACACGTGCGTCGCACGTAAAACATAAAAATACGAAATTTTACGTTATCAACGGAAAAGTGTTAAAGATAATAAAAATAAAATATAAGAAAAATATATCTATTAATTTATACATATTCCACGACGTAATTTATACGTACATAGAAAACACGTGCATTACACGTACAAAATCATTTTAATCAAAATAGGAGAAAATAAATTTCCGTTTTATAAAATAGATTTGAATACCTAAATTAAATATTTTAAACACATAAAAAATATTACACGTAGCAGTGAAAACACATAATCGATACATGCATCGAAAACACGTAAAAAGCACGTAAAAATACCAAGATTGAAATATTATATTTGGGTTGACTCAAATAGGATTTTAAGAATATGAGAAAACCTATAAATAGTCAAAAATCAAAATACATAGTGAAAACATGTTACAAATATTACCAGTAACGGTACAAAATACACGTGCGTAACACATAAGGGCAAAATTGTCATTCCCAATTTTATGGGGTGTTACAAGTATTGTGCGTAGAACAGGATCGGAAATCCATCAGGTCCCGGCGCCTTATCCTGGCCCAGACCTTTAATTGCTTTAAGAATCTCCTCTTCCGAGAATTGTTCTTCCAAGCTGTCGCTCTCCTCAATCCTTGAACCAATCCACATCTCCGAGCTCAGATTACATCTCAGCAATCTCTTCTTTCCCAACAGCTCTCTAAATGCCCTGTCAATATGGTTTCTAACTTCTGCCTCATCCTCTGTCCACTGTTCTCCCACGCATAATCCCCCAATTTTTTTTGTGCCGTCTTCTACCATTTGCTACCTTATGGAAGAACGCCGTATTCGAATCTCCTTCCTTGAGCCATTGGATCCTAGATCTCTGTCTCCAATAGCACTCTTCCATTTCTCCTATTGAATGTAATTTCGCTCTGTTGTTAACCAATTCTTCAAATTCTGCCAATTGTAGACATCTCTCTTCTTCCGTAGATTCTAACTCTTGAACTCTCAGTCCCAGCATTTCTTTTCTTCTTTTGGCTTCCCCGAATTCTTGTTTCACCCACCTCTTTAAGCACTTATGCAATCTTTGTAGTTTTGTGTTCCAGTTGGATATCGCATCTGCTGTGTTGGATGGCACCATCCATGAGTTCTCAATGACCGTCTTCAGATTACTATTGAAAGTCCACACTTTCTCAAATCTAAACTGTCTGCTCGGCGCTCTCCTCACGTTTTCCCCCTCGAGAATGAGTGGGATATGGTCAGAGGTCGATCTGGGAATGGATCTAAATGTCGCTAGGGGGAATAACTCCTCACATTCCGTAGACACCGAAATTCTATCTAGCTTTGCTAAGGCAGGGTTCGCCTGCATGTTTGTCCAGGTAAATCTTCTATCATTCGCTTGGATTTCAATAAGATTCAAATCATTGATGATGAGGTTGAAGTGTTGTCTGTCTCTCTCATTAGTGCTCGTCCCTCTATGTTCGTTGGCGAATCTCGTGATGTTAAAATCCCCCCCCCCATAACCCACGGTCCATCCCATGTTTCCCAAATGTTATGAATCTCTTCCCAAAACCCTTGTCTAAGACCTGGGTTGCATGGGCCTTATACCGTGTTATCAGATGTTCCCACCCATCAGCCTTCCGCTTGACTCTAACCGTAACTGAAAAGCTCCCCACAAAGTCGTCTATGATATCAAAAATATTGGAATCCACCCCTACTGCTATACCCCCCGACATCCCCCTGGACGTCTTGCATCTCCAAACAAAGTCTCTTAACGACCTAAGACCCTTGAAGTCGTTAATTTTACGATCAACAATCTTAGTTTCTTGAAGAGCGCAAATAGAAGGTTTGATCCTAGCGATAGTTTCATTCACTAATCTACTCTTAACCCTCGTACGTATACCTCTAACATTCCAGAATATGTAACACATGGATACTAAATTAACCTTCGTCTACCCAATCTACCTCCCTATACAAAGAAAGCTCTAAAGACCTAGTCTATAGGCTTCCTTTCTAAGGATATTAACCCTAACGAATTGACCAATACGGAGGAACCCATGTCTACACCTAACATAGTAGCATAATAAAGTAGTTTA
This sequence comes from Hemerocallis citrina, assembly GCA_017893485.1. Classification (NCBI taxonomy): domain Eukaryota; kingdom Viridiplantae; phylum Streptophyta; class Magnoliopsida; order Asparagales; family Asphodelaceae; genus Hemerocallis; species Hemerocallis citrina. Next base: position 217,766,293 of record CM030365.1, read on the forward strand.
TCATCTGACATAAAGTTCAAAATTGAAAACGCACCTCCACATGCTGAAGCTGGTTCCTTAGCTTTAGCTACAGATTTGATCAGGTCCTCCTCGCTCGGCCCTTTAGATCCCCATCTGTCGATTTGCCTCTTACTTTTTCTCTTAACATCAAATAGAGCTTTCCCTAATGTCTCGATAGGCGGCTCTATGTTATCTAATTCTATGTTGATTGGAATTACAGGTGTTAGTTCCTTCACTCCACTCTCCCATTTTTGGAATTCACCGTCTGACTCGTTACTCTCACTGCCCACTTCTTTTAACGCCTCAATTTTGCCATCGTCTCTAGAGTACTCCTCTTTAGACCCTTGGTCCATATCCCCCTCCGAATCAACTTCAATGTTTTCTCTGTGCTCAGAATCCCCCCTACCCCGTCGCCTCCAATGTTGCCCTCCTTCCCTATGTGAACAGATAAAACGTCTTCTCCTAGATCAGACACCAACATCTTATTATTTTGCTCCCCCGGAACTCGTTCGGAAGGCCCATCTTCTAAATCTTCTGTTGATCCATTTACTTCTGCCCATGGGCCTGGCCCAGATTCAAAAAATCTCTTGGTGACTGTTCTAACCTCTAAGTCTACAGCATCCTTAAAATCCGCAGTCAACAGATTCAAAAGTTTGGCCTATCGCTTCATGGGGCCCCCCGCCACTTTGAAACTCTCTTGAATCTGTGCCACCTTAAACTTCGCGTGAAGAATACCTCGTACTGTCCTTTCTCCTGTCCCCATCTTTTCCCCGCCTCCCCCACGTCTCATCACCTCTGTGACCTCCTTTGTAGACCCAGTCTTAGTACCCTCTCTCCCTACTCCACCTTTACAGCTGATATTCTGATTCCCTATACGCAACCGATCCAATGTTTGTTGTGATGGACGTTCAAGATTAATTTGTCCTCGATCTGATGGCATAGGAGTAACTGGTTTATTGTGGAACTCTTCAGTTGATGGAAGATTGTGGTTTGTTGATGGAGGATCCAACGGTAGCGGTTCATCTTCTACCTTCCGCCCCCCTATGGCCTCTGTTCCCGAATTCGAACCGGAGAACTCTGAAGCATTCATGAACGTCACCCATTTTCTCCTCTCTACAATGACATTAATCTCATGTCTATCTTCCTCAAACTGCACTATGATAATTGATGGGATGATGCTTAGGTCCTCCACTCCAATTTGGATCCTAGCATACTCTCGTCTGATTTGGAGGTTAGTATTCTTGTCGATGGCGATAAGGTATCCAAAATTGTGAACTAAATTTTGAAATCCCAACCTAACCCAACAGTGAAATGGTAAATTAAAAAGACAAACCCAAACCGCTAGTAGAGAGTCAATCTTCATCGCACCGTAGCTTCTCGACCACCTTCTCATAGTGATGTAGAACTCTTCCCCCTCCAGGCACCCGAACAAAAGCAGCTCTCTCGTAATCTCTTCCGACTTACAATATACCATCAGAACATCTTCTTTCACTTTCTGCAGTTCCCAATTCAGTCTTGAAGCTGGCCTAACACTCTTTGAGAGCAATCCCTTAATCTCTTAGGTTGTTGGGTTCTCGATGTGTACCTTAAGCATGATGCAGAGCTTAAGGCGATTCTCGAAGTTAGCCATAATCGGGGTTGGATTTATGATCGCCTTAGCGACCTTCCTCCACCTATCCTGGCTTTCCTCCGATCTCGCCTGACCTCCTTTGCTACCCACTTCATCAACTGGCTCAATAGCCGGTGCCGAGAAAGACTGCACCCTCCCCGTCTTGTTCCTCTTATTGCAGTTCTTTGAGATGTGCCCAAACTTCTTACATGCATAGAAGAACCAGTCGTTGTTGCATTCGTGGATGGTGTGTCCTCTTCCCGCACACTTATGACACTGGGCACTTTTTGGAGCTGTTGCCGGAGCTGACGAAGATGAAGAGTATCCCTTTTCAGCTCTTCTCTCTGCCCTCTTCACTATTTTAGGTTTATAAAGAATCCATTCTCCCTCTTCATCCTCCTTCTTAACCACCGTCTCTCTTTCCGGCGAAATTCTACCCCTTCGATACTCTCCACGAGCCATTTCAACAATATTTCTCTTCGACGCTTCCAAGTATGATCTTCTGTAGATCGTAGTTGGGCGTACGGATGTTCTTTCCTTCTCCGGCGAATCACGTCGGCCACTCTTCGCATAGGCTCTATGCCCGTGCTCTCCCTCTCTTTTCGTCTGACCTCTATGGTCAGGACGATATTCTCTATGGTTTGCCAGGAGCTTCTCTCTAGTTGTTTCGTGTCACGCCCCGCTTCCCAAAATATGGGAATACGAGCACATGACATGGCCCAATGAATGATTTTAACATCATCCATAAGCTGTACCAGTCTTAACTCAACAACATGAAGGGAAATAATCACAACCACGCTGATAAATATAATCACATAAACATAATAAAATTCAATAACCAAATCTGGAATATAAGAACTTGCCAAATAGCTCGAGAATATGCAATGCGGTAGCAGTTCAACGGGTTCCTTTCAGTTACCCATCATTGTACCTGTATAACATAACTCAAAAAAAGGAGGAAGAGAACCCATTAGAGCAAACTTCGGGCGACAAGTAGTAGAAAACAGTAAATTAAATACGAAATAAAGGACTATATAACAAGAACATAATTTGGAACGATATCGGAGTCAATAAATGATAAACGGTAACAAAATCAAAAGTTGATAATCAATAATTCAGAAATCAGGAATCAATGTTTACTAATTAGTATTCAATTTAGTGTCAATGTTCAGTGTTCATTTATGTCTATAAGTCTATTATTCATTTTAATCCTAACTAATGCACATACTATTGCATCCCATACTACAGGTTCCATGCATACAATCAATTTCGTTTAGACTAAGATGGTAGATTCTATAGTTCATGTACTGGGTATGATGACGATAACGGTAATAACACTGGACATGTGTAATTTCTTACATGATGCTGATAACGGTAAAGATCACTGGACCTCATCCGAGTACAGTCACTACATTATTAACTACCTTGGTCAACCCTTAACCCCGGCTTGATTTAACATTCTTTTATTAACAATCATTTATAAACATGCATGTGATCAATATGGATGACGATATCAATACTCATGCAATATGTACAATCGATGAGACCGGTAGCACTCATACAATTTCAAGATGATATCAAGACTATACTATACATGAAATATACATGGTCCAATTTATTAAATAAGGAAAACATAGTTCATATGCAAGACATAAAAATATATGGACTAAGTGTACTACAATTTCTATGTGCAAGATTTTAAGTTATTGTGTCAGGAACCAGGTCGAAACCTCAATACAAAGTCAAGCAACGACATGGCAGTATATATGAATGTTCCATAGTACAATAAATTTACGGTTTGAGATTGAAGTCAACAATAATAGCACAATGAGAATACTATGAATCAAATAACATTGTACAATAAAGAAACGACGGAGTTCAATTAAATATGATATTCAATTTGATTACTACTGCCAGATTTCAAAGAGTGTTTTCTTGAACTAGAAACAATAAAAAATAAGTTCAAGAGACGCTTGCCTGTTAGGAGACGATTCTGAATATAAAAGAATAACGGGATTAGGATCCCGGTGACACGTGCGCTCATATATGCACAACGAAGCAAAAAAGAATTGCCTGCCCTCTGATCACCTGACCCTCCCCTCTGATCCTGACCCTCCCCTCTGATCACCTGCAGAACCCACCAAAAAAGAATTGCCGCTCAGAACCACCGTTCGATCCAGCGTGTTGAGAGTCCCTGAGGACTTTTGACCGGTGGGTTGGACGGGACGGTCCCTGCGACGAAATTCTCTGATCGGTGGTTCAAGATCTGGCCTCTGGTTACTCCCCTGAGCTTTCGCCGCCAATAGGATTTCTCGGTGAGCTCGTTCCACTTCGTGAGATCCGTCAATAGTGAGGCAATCGTTAGGCGAGACGACCTCCTTAAAAGTTCGGTGATCCGAAAGAGCAATCTTTGGTTTGGGGGGGAGACCAGTATCCGGCTTCCTCACTGAGTCCACCCTCTTTACAAGCACAAATCTAATCAAGTAGGCTTCGTCAAAAGAGTGCACTCTGGCGAAGCGCGGCATCGATGCAATATCGGAGCTCCTGATGAGAACCTTTGCGGAGACCAACTCCGATCGTTTAACCGTCTGTTCATCAATCTCCTCAATGCACCCAAAGTCGGAGACAATTTCTTGAAGTGCTTCCTTCTTCCAATAATGCATGGGTACGTTATGAATCCATACCCAATACTAATCTCCTTGGGGCAGCTCGGCTCCGAAAGTTGGAGACCAAGCGTTGAATTCAACTTGGAAGTGCCCAAAATCAACGTTCCCCAAGCTCACCGTCGCTGCCACCTTCTCCGGTGAGGGGAAAGAAACAAGAAATTGCATATGGCACAGCTTTTTGGCCACCCAATCCCTCCCGGCCCCCATAGGCCATTCTCGCTGAGAGCTTGAGTTAGGTGCACCTCCGATGGTCTGCCAGCTTTCACCTTTGCGATCGCACACCACTGCCGTAACCATCTCTCTTCATTTTTGACAATATCCAAGCTCTGTGCTAAGCGAATGATAGAGGGATGGTCGGGGGAGCTTCCTCGACTAACCTGTCTTTCATCGTCACTCTTGGAATCCACCACATTGGTGCACACGTACGACAAGTGTCCCCACATCAAACACTTGAGACACCGCACTTCCTTCGTGCACTTACTCCTGAAGTGGCCGAGGTCACCGCAGTTAAAACACGGTGCTGGCTTTCGTTTACCCTTTCGCTGCTTTTTCTGAAGCTGGGGATGAGCATCACGATGGTAAGAATCGAAAGTCTCACCTCTGTTCTTCTTACTCCGCACTAGTTCCCACTGGCCCCCGCAGTCCTCAACTCTGGGGTGACCCTCCTCCACATTCCCGTCTAGTGCAGTCCCCCCCGGGCCTCGCTTGGCGCTGGAGTTAGGAACAGGGCACTCCAGGCTTGATGCGATCACGGGAGGAACGGTGATGGGTATTGGAGAGTGCTATTGTTGTAGTGGTTGAGGAAGGTGTTGAGCCGGAGTTTGTGTATGGAAGGAAATAGGTGTTGGGTTATAGCTGTGATACTTGGGTTTTTGCTGTTGTTTTTGTTGCGGTTGCCTGTGTGCCCTAGGCTCTGAGTCACCCTGAAAGTGACCCCTGTATGGAGGGGGTTGATGCTGATGCGATGGGGAACTCTTCCGCCTACCCTGGCTTGGAGGAGGACCCCATCGTTGGGCCATCCCTCCACAAGACTCTTCTTGTTGACGATGATGCAAGGAGCGATGATGATCGTGCATCCTCCCTTCACGACGATGCAGTGTACGATGATGTGCATGCATCGGGGAGCGATCATGCCTGAGCTCTCGTTCACGTCGCTCAACAAGATTAGCCGACGACAGTTGCTGGTCCTTCATGTGTGATGCCACCGTGCACACAGCAGCCGGTCCCTCCTTGGCGTGAGGCACCTCCGAAGTGTCAGGTGAGTGTAGAGGTAAAGGGGTAGGTATTGCAGTTGTAGGTGGAGGAATAGAAACCGCCACGTTGCATATGGACGGGGGAGGCACCGGTGGGTGGCGGACCCCCTCATTGGGCCCGCACCCACTAAGCTCAAGGACAGAGAGCCAAGAGGACGCCATGGAAACTCAGCGAACAGAAGAAGGAGAAACTAGAGAAATGCAGACTTTGGAGACAAAGAGAGAGGAGGAGAGCAGCCAAGGAGAAGAAGATGGCAAGCCAGGGTGAAAGAAAGGATGCCTGGAAGAAGAAGGGGTAGAGGGGAGAGAAATCAGCACCAGACAGTCAAGGCTGGCAGGCTGTCGGCGGTGGAAACAGGGGGAAGGGGGGAGAAAGGAAGAGGAGGGGAGGGGGCATGTGGTCACTTTCATGTTTCTTTCATTGCTCTTATCTGTGTGCTGAATGTAATTCTGTTTTAGTGAATTAAAATTTGTAAGAAAATGTTTTCCTGCTCTTAACAATGGTTTCATCACAGAGACATTAACTGATTTGTTGGTTTCACCCGGATTCGTTTGTCAGTGGCTTACAAGGTCAGTAGTTTCAGCCTTCGCAAGAATTGCAATTTAATCCTCAGTGCACTCGGGGTCGTTCCTGAGCCCTTTTGGTGATTTTTCTTAATTTTTATTTATTTTTTCGGATCATTTATTTAACCTTGCGAAGTGTCGATTCGCTGTTCGGGGGTCTTAACCAATTATTCTAAGCAATAATTATTTACTCAGGGGCTTAGAAATATTTCTCTGATTTTATAATTATTTTCTAGAATTTTTAATTAATTTTTCCGAATTTTTAATCATTTTCGCAATTTTTAAATAAATAAATCGATTTTAATAAATAAAAATTGATATTAATTACGAATTATGACGTGGCGTGATCTGGACCGCCCATCTCATGTAGGCACGAATTTCTGAAAGATCGGATGGCTGGAGTCGCTCGGCAACGTTTTCTTCGCGTGAGCAGCTCGGATCGCCAGTTGCTCGGAATCCGAGCGACGTAGCTCGGCACCATTTCTCCGCGTGAGCAGCTCGGATCAGTAGTCGCTCGGAGCACAGATTTCGAGCGACATGGGGTGATCTGGACCACTCATTAGGTCGGAATGCGAATTTGGAGGAGATCCGATGGCTGTGGTCGCTCGGCACTCTTTTTCTTCGTGTGAGCAGCTCGGATCGCCAGTTGCTCGGAGATCGGATCCTGAGCGACGTGGAGCAATTTGGACCATTGGATCACGGCACGGATCACGAGGGTAGGCTCAGTTCTCGAGAAAACACTATCTTGTCGTTTTGTGGGCGTGGCTCGATCTGATCCGTTCATCACTTTTGGAGTGAATTTCGCAACAATCCAACGGCTGGGGTTGCTCGGTACTATTTTTCTTCAAATGTGCAGCTCGGATTTCCATATGCTTGGTTTCCGAGCGACGTAACTCTGACATTTTTTGTATCCGCGAGCAGCTCGGAGCTCTGGTCGGTCGGACTGGGATCCCGAGTTACTTTCTCTGCTTGGATCGCTTGTCGCTTGGATTTTGCTTTCGAGGGACGTGGAGCGATCTAAGCCGTTGGATCATGGTGCGGATCTCGAGGTAGGCTCAGTTCTCGAGAAAACACTATCTTGTCATTTTGTGGAGGTGGCACGATCTGAGCCGTCTGATCGAGATCTTGCACGAATTTTGGGGAGAAAGTCGTTTTTCCCCATTTTGCAGTTCGGATTGGCAGTTGCTCGGTTTCCGAGCTTCTTCATTGTGTGATTAGCTCGGATCGCTTGTCGCTCGGGCTTTGGTTCCGAGGGACGTGGAGCAACCTGGGCCGTTCGATCATGGTGCGGATCTCGAGGTAGGCTCAGTTCTCGAGAAAACACTATCTTTTCGTTTTGTGGAGGTGGCACGATCTGAGCTGTCTGATCGAAATCTTGCACGGATTTTGGGGAGAAAGTCATTTTTCTCCAATTCGCAGCTCGGATTGGCAGTTGCTCGGTTTCCGAGGAATCGTGGGCCGATCTGAGATCTTCTTGGTTGCTGAGTAGAGTGCATCGGCGACTTGGGGCTTGAGGCGCAGCCGAGCGGAGGGGCTCATATCGAACCGTTGTTACTTCTTGCGAACGGTCGCCACTCTTTGCTACTTAGTCGCTTGGGCTTCTTCAACGCCTTGAGGGGAGGCCCAAAAGTTGCGTCTTTACGTTACAAAGCCCAAGAGTCGTTTCTTTTACTATAAGTCTTCACCCCCCTCACGTTTTACCTCATTCTTCACTTTTCATTTCTTACTTTCGCTTTTACTTTCTACTAGAGAAGTTTTCGCTCTCGGGTGGCGCTACTAGCTGTCGCGGCAAGGCGCTTTCAGATTTTGGCGATCTTTTCTGTCCATTCACATCACTTCAAGGTTAGTCTCTCCCCTTATCCCTAGAAAATGGTTAAGTTTTCTTCTGAGGATGAGACCCCCCACCTCGGACCGAGACGTCGACCGAGCGGTGACGGCAAGGCCGAACAAGGGGAAGGAGGTCGCCGAGACGATCGATGTGACAACAGTTAGGCCGAGCAAGGGCAAGGAGATTGCTGAGCCGCTCGGGGTGACGACGATAGTCGAACACCCTAAGACAGCAAGAGAATTGGGTCGGCACCCGTCTGTCTTATCTAGTGTCGGCGGGGTGTGGAGTTACCCTGAAGATCTGTTGGAGAAGGTGACGCAGGGCACGACTCCATCTTATGAAGAGAATGATCCGAGGGACCCTTCCGAGGTGGATCAGATTTCCTCGATCTTGACCGAGGCAGACTTGCATCGGATCCAGAGTGGGTTTCGGATCCCCAAGGAGTATGTACTTCTACTCCCTGGCCCCGGTGTCCGAGCGTGCACGTCGACTTCGGCCGATACTTGCGTCTTTTCTTACGACGCACTGAATGCCGGACTTCGGCTGCCATTGCACCCTTTTGTAATCGAGGTGCTGCAATGGTTCGGCCTGAGTCTCGCTCAGTTTATGCTGAACATGTGGTGGCATGTGATTGCCTTCATCCTTCAGTGCCAAGAGATCGGTGTACGGCCGGAGATGGTTATACTTCGGAGCCTCTATCGCCTCTGCCAGATGAACAAGATGGAGGAGAGATACTATCTTTCGCCGAGGAAGGGCGTGAAGTTGATCGAGAACCTGGACTTGATCAAGCACTGGAAAGAGAATTACTTTCTCATCCGTGCTCCCGAGCCGTGGATCTTTCCGACGGTGTGGAAGACGACTGGGGTTCCAAAGCGGGCAAAGAAGGAGCCTGTGCTCACCAGAGAAGAGGAAGAGGTGGTAGAGAAGCTCCTCGGTCTTCCGACCCTTAGTTGGAAGGACATCACCGAGGAGGTCTTGTTTCGTGGGGATCTCAGTCCGATCGACCCTAGTATGCTTTTCTCTTCTTCTTTCGCTTTAGCTTTATCTTATGGTTAAAAGGAAAAAAAATTCCGAACTCTTTTTGCTCGGTTTTTTCAGAGGCCCCCGGTATGGACTACAAAGGACTGATGGCTAAGGCCTGGGCAGCGAAGGAGCAGGAGTCGAGAAAGAGGAAGAGGACTGTGGCCGGGCCTCAGGGGGGCCGAGCTGCGAAGGTCCCCTCGGCCTCACCAACCGTCGTGCAGCCGGTGGTTGGGGCACCTTCGGATGCACCCGCCCAAGGCCCTTTGGAGACGCCCGCCCCAGCTCCTTCAGAGGTACCGGCCCAAGCTGCTCAGGTTGAGGCGCCCGGGTCGTCGAGTGGGGCGTTCAACGTGGGTGCGGCCTTAGCTCTTGAGGTCTCCTCTCTCACCGCTGAGGCCGAGAAGATACTTACCGAGGAGCACAAGTGCCTCTTCGTCCTCGACTGGCAGGTGATGAAGGTGGACGGGTTCCTCGGTGATGGGGGCATTTGTATGCAGGCGGTGAAGCACCTGCCGACCCCCAAAGACTGAGCTGTGCTGAAGGCGGGTTCCGTAGGCGATGACGCCATGCATATCGCTCGGAACACCATGTCGGTGAGTATCAGAAGTTTCTTCAAAAATTATTCTAAGTTTTTTCGCTCGGGCCTAATAGTTTCTCTTGTGCCGCTTGCAGACCCTATGCCACTTCAACCATCTGCTCGAGGAGTTTGCGAGCAAGGAGAAAGAGATGACTTTGCTGAATGATTGGGAGAGGTCGGAGCATGCCAAGGCGGCCAAACTATTCGAGGTCGAGCAGCTGCTTTCCGCTTCACGCGCGGCCGAGGTGGCTGGTCTTGAGGCAAAGCTCGCCGAGGCTGCCAAGGTCGAAGCTTTGGATAAGGAGACGGCTTGTCTCGAAGAGGAGCTGTCCAAGGCACTAAAGGCGTCGGAGGAGGCTTTGAGCAGCCAGGCATTGAAGGTGGCGGCTGCGGAGCAGGCGGTTCGGGACGAGGCCGAGGCCCACATGTTGACAAACACGGAGGAGGCGTACGCCCGAGCACTGAAGCATGTGGCCACTCACATCCCCAGGTTCGACAGCTCCTCCTACTACTTCTACGACCCCTGTAGAGGGGGAGAAAGAACTGCCTCTGGCGGAGCTCGCCCCCGGGCAGGAGGGCAAAGAGGCCGAGGACGAGGTGCGCATCGAGGGCGCGATAATCATCGTGCCAAGCGACGACGCTTCGGAACAATATCACGAGGTCGACCCCTGACTTAGTCGCCTCTTCTCTCATTGTTTTTGCTTTTTTTGTTTTGTTTTTGTTGTAACGCCTAACTGCGGACTGGCCACCGCTTTTATGTATATTTTGGGTTTTTAATGAAACGACTTCCCCTTTTGAAATCTTGGCCGAAAGTTTGAAATTTTTTGACTTGTGTTCGCCTTGTTTTGAGATTTTGCTGTATTGAGGGTTGTGATACTATTGTTGAAATTTTGCCGAAGCGTTGTGAACACGTCGAGATTTCGCTAAGTGTTGAACACTTTTTGTTCGTGTTGAGAACTCAAGTGTTGCGAACACATTGAAATTTTGCTAAGTGTTGAAGACTCCTTTTGATATTCTTTCACTTTTCAGGTCGAGTCGAGTTCAGCGGCTGAGGTTTCTTGCCTTCGTACTGATTTGAAAACGGCGAAGTGGGCCCTCTCTCGCAGCCGAGAGTGCTTCCTCAAAAGCGAGTTAGATCTAGAGGATGTCAAGGCAATGGCGAGGGTACTTCTCCGAGCTGAAACAACTACGGAAGCGATCTCACGAGGTTCGTCTTGAAGGCGAGGTGGAGTTGCTCCGAAAGGTGCTGTTCGACGTTACTCGAGCAGAAGGTGACCTTGTGGCGGAAGTTCAAGATTTGAAGATAGCTGAGGAAGAACTTTTGGCGGAGGAAGATGAGTTAGCTTCGGTAGTGGGTAAATTGATGGCCAAGCGCGACGAGTTGACGACGAAGGTTGACAAGTTGAGGAGGGTTACGGTCGACAGAAGTATCGAAGTGACCCACCTTCGTCGAATCATAGCCGATAGCTCTGGCGCTGAAGGCTCTGCTCGGCTTACTCGCTTTAAGATATCTGTGAAGGATGACTCTTTGAAGGATCGGATTGTCGAGCTCGAGGAGGAAGTCGCTCGACTCAAGCCTCAGCTGGCAAGAATCAACGTTCGGAGCACGTCGTGTACGCGCGAAGAGAGTGAGAAGGGAATCTTTTTTTACGAGCTCGCAACTCGTTCGCCTGTCGTTAGGCAGAGCCCGGCCGATACTCAAAGCAGGGTGGCTGCCTCGTCTAGTGGCGCTTCGGTCGGGGCCGCGGTCAGAGGCAGCGCCAAAGAGGCGTCTCGGTCCGTTGGTCTACAGACGAGCTCCGAAGTTAGGAGACGCCGTCCCTGAGTGTCTTTGAACCGAAATATCCCTATTCCAAAGAAGCATTGAATAAGTTGTAATTATGCTTCTTTGAGTTTTTGTAGTGCCCCGTAGTAGTAACTCGGTCTTGTAATTTGGGTTCCTTTGTCGAACTTTTTAATGAAATAAAAGCTCGTTTTCTTTCTGATGTTCGTGTGTTGGACGTGCATGGTAGTTCGATTCGAAACGAGTCATAAGAACCAAATGTTAGCTCTTTTAAGTACTTTTCTCCCATGTCTAGTCTAGTTGTAGAAATTTTGCACGCGTCGACGGTTGTGGGAGCAATTCCGAATGGTGAACCACTTCTAGCTCGCTTAACAGCGAGCTTGCTAAGCAGAGTCAAGCCAAATGTTGGACTCCGAACTCATCGTTTGAGTATGTTTCAACAGTTGTGGAAGCAATTCCGAATGGCGAACCACTTCTAGCTCGCTTAAGAGCGAGCTTGTGAAGTGGAGTCGAGCCAAGTGTTGGACTCCGAACTCGTCGTTTGGGTATGTTTCAACGGTTATGGGAGCAATTCCAAATGGCAAACCACTTCTAGCTCGCTTAAGAGCGAGCTTGCGAAGCAGAGTCGAGCCAAGTGTTGGACTCCGAACTCGTCGTTTGGGTATGTTTCAACGGTTGTGAGAGCAATTCCGAATGGCGAACCACTTCTAGCTCGCTTAAGAGCAAGCTTGCGAAGCGGAGTCGAGCCAAGTGTTGGACTCCGAACTCGTCGTTTGGGTATGTTTCAACGGTTATGGGAGCAATTCCGAATGGCGAACCACTTCTAGCTCACTTAAGAGCGAGCTTGCGAAGCGGAGTCGAGACAAGTGTTGGACTCCGAACTCGTCGTTAGAGTATAAAGAAGGTAAAAACAGAGAGATACAAGCAATTCACAAGATAAGAAGAAAAATGTTCTTTATTGAAAACTAATAGTCGGCTGCTTCTAAGTTGCAAGCCGTTATTACATTAGAGAAATAAAGAAGCAAAAGTAAAATACAAGTGAAGGGAAAGGAACGGTTCGACATCTGAAGGTACTCAGAGAGGCGTACATGCGCTCTCTTGGTACTTCAAGAGGTGGTCAGCATTCCAAGTCCTGGGAATCTCTCTTCCTTCAAGGTCTTCTAGATGGTATGTCCCGGGTCGAACCACTTTTGTGATCTTGTAGGGTCCTTCTCAATTTGGGGCTAGCTTGTTCTTCTGACTGGGGAATGAGATAGCTAACTTTCTGAGGACCAAGTCCCCTTCTTTGAGGCCGGTGGGACGGACCCTCTTGTTGTAGGCCAGCTCGATCCTCCTTCGGTAGCTTTGTTGGCGAATCGAGGCTCTTTCACGGAGCTCATCAATCAAATCCAAATTTGCCCGAAGCTCCCTAGCATTTTGCTCTTCTTCATAGGCAATGAGGCGAGGAGAGGGTACACCAACTTCCAAGGGGATCACAGCTTCAGACCCAGAGGTGAGATTAAATAGAGACTCTCCCGTAGGGGTCCGTTTCGTAGTGCGGTAATTCCACAGTACGTTAGGGAGCTGATCAACCCATAAGCCTTTAGCGGACTTATCCAACCTCTTCTTAATACCGGAGAGGATTTGTCGGTTGGCATTTTCTACTTGACCATTTGACTGTGGGTGGGAGACGAAGGAGAAGCGTTGTTGGATGGCGAGGTCTTCACATAGAGCTCGGAATGTAGCCCCTGTAAATTGTGTTCCATTGTCTGTTATAAGGACTCGAGGGATGCCGAACCTGCAGATGATGCTCTTCCAGAAGAATTGAAGTACTTTGTTCTCGGTGATTGTAGCCAAGGGCTCGGCCTCTATCCACTTTGAAAAGTAGTCGATTGCCACGACTAAGAATTTGAGCTAGCCGAGAGCTGGGGGAAACGGCCCCAGTAAATCCATCCCCCACATTGCAAAAGGGATTGGACTTGATAGGGAGGTGAGCTGAGCTTGGGGTAGGCGACGAATGTTGGAATACTTTTGACAAGAGCTGCATTGCCGAACGTGTCGTTCGGCGTCTTGGAGGAGGGTAGGCCAGAAGTATCCATAATTTAACACCTTCCAGGCGAGTGATCTGGACCCTGAATGCGCTCCGCCTATGCCTTCGTGAAGCTCTTGTAAGGCATATGTGGCTTGTTTCGGGGAAAGGCACCTCAAGTAGGGTCTGCCGTCTATTTGAGTGAAGGAGCGTTTGTACAGGACCCCCTCAACAAGGGTGTAGCGCTCCGCTCTGGTTCTGACTCGATGAGCTTCTTTCGGGTCTTCGGGGAGGAGCCCATCCCTTAGGAATTCTAATAGGGGTTTCATCCAATTATCCTGAAGTTGAACAGGCAGTGACTCCATCGGGTCGGAAGTTTCTTCTTCTATGCTCGGCCTCAGGAGTACCTCAATCAGGACAGTCTGCTCGAGTCCTTGGAGGGAAGAAGAAACTAACTTGGAGAGGGCATCTGCTTGGGAATTTTCCTCTCTGGGGATTCGCTGAATAAGTGGCTCTTCGAATAGAGCCATGAGATTTTGGACCTTGACTAGATACTTAGCCATTCGGTCATCTCGTGCTTCGTACTCGCCCAAGACTTGATTTACGACCAGTTGAGAGTCACTAAATATCCGGAGGTATTGTGCCCCTGCTTTGCAGGCCATTCCGAGACCGGCTATAAGGTCTTCATACTCCGCTTCATTGTTGGAGGCTTTGAAGTTGATGTGAAGGGAGTATTTGTAACACCCCTGCCCCGGGCTCGGACAATTTATACAATTTATAAGACAAATTAGATACTATGTAGTACAACTGCCCACCACAGGCTGCCTCTCAAAAGGTGGTTAACCGAATTGGTGACTCTTGATCCTTGGCATTTATTATTTATATAATAGTTTATTCTTTGAAACTATCGATATGGGATTTAAATCCCTTCACTTTGTTTCTTTCCAACCCGTGCACACACTAGGGAAACAATCCCCTAGGTGCCACGTCACAAATTCAAGCACACAACACACATAGTGCTGTGCTTCTTCACAAACCGGTGGGTCCCCCCACCTATTCACAACCGGATTCAAAGAATCCCTTCATTCAAATCCAAATTAAATTCTTATAAATCCCTCTTATAGAGCAATTCTATAGGACCAAGTCAAATTCATTATATATTTCAAACCATATATACATTTCAGAAATACGGGGTATTACACACACCCCCCTTCAGAAATCAGCGTCCTCACTGATGAACACGGGGCATGCACAATCTAGTGCAGGATCTACTTTCTAGCCGATGCAGAGCATTTCTGTGAGCGTCACTCTCGTCTTTGGAATTCTGGAGACCAATCCCACTCTGCGGATCATTCTGTGGAACTCTGTCCATCGTCCCAGACTTCTGGGGATTGTCTGTCTCACTCCGCCGATCATCCTGGAGTCCATAACTCACTGCTCTCACACACTCGGTGTCGAAAGTCGGCTCTGATACCATTTGTAACACCCCTGCCCCGGGCTCGGACAATTTATACAATTTATAAGACAAATTAGATACTATGTAGTACAACTGCCCACCACAGGCTGCCTCTCAAAAGGTGGTTAACCGAATTGGTGACTCTTGATCCTTGGCATTTATTATTTATATAATAGTTTATTCTTTGAAACTATCGATATGGGATTTAAATCCCTTCACTTTGTTTCTTTCCAACCCGTGCACACACTAGGGAAACAATCCCCTAGGTGCCACGTCACAAATACAAGCACACAGCACACATAGTGCTGTGCTTCTTCACAAACCGGTGGGTCCCCCCACCTATTCACAACCGGATTCAAAGAATCCCTTCATTCAAATCCAAATTAAATTCTTATAAATCCCTCCTATAGAGCAATTCTATAGGACCAAGTCAAATTCATTATATATTTCAAACCATATATACATTTCAGAAATACGGGGTATTACAGTATTGGAGAACAAAGTCGTCTGGGCCCGCCAGAATGACCCCGGCTCTGCTCCCTTCGGTGCAAGAGGATCCATCTACATATACCGTTCAAATAGGAGGTCCGTTTTCCGCTTGACTGACCTCGGAAATGGTGCTCTCAACTATGAATTCTGCTAGGGCCTGAGCTTTAATTGCGGTCCGAGGCTGGTATGATATATCATGCTGGCTCAGCTCGATTGACCACTTCATTAGACGGCCAGAGGTCTCCGGCTTGTGCAGGACTTGCTTCAGCGATTGGTCGGTAAGAACGACCACCGAGTAGGACTGGAAATATGGGCGAAGCTTCCTAGCTGCCATCACCAAGGCGTATACCATATTTTCTAGCCTTGGATAACGAAGCTCGGCATCCCGAAGTACCTTACTTACGTAATAGATGGGCTTCTGAGCCTTGTCTTCTTCCCTTACCAAGACAGCACTGAGGGTTTGTTCGGAGGCAGCTAAGTAGAGGTAGAGTGTTTTCCCGGGGATAGGCTTGCTGAGGAGAGGGGGGTTGACTAGATAGGCTTTAAGCTGATCGAATGACTCCTGCTGTTGTTGACCCCATTCGAAGCCCTCAGCCCCCCTGAGAGCCTTGAAGAAGGGAAGATACTTCTCCCCTGACTTGGAAAGGAAGCGCCCTATAGCTGCGAGGCGCCCGGTTAGCCTCTGAACTTCTTTCACATTTTTGGGAGGAGCCATATCCAGTATGGCTTTGATCTTCTCGGGGTTGGCTTCGATTCCTCTTTGGCTGACCATGAAGCCCAGGAATTTCCCCGACGAGACTCTGAATGCATACTTGTTCGGATTAAGCCTCATATCATACTTTCTTAATACATCGAACACCTCCTGCAGATTGGTGACATGGTCGGCGCCACGGATGCTCTTCACAAGCATATCATCAACATACACCTCCATGTTGTGGCCGATCTGATTTTGGAAGATTCTGTTAACGAGGCATTGATAGGTGGCGCCTACATTCTTCAACCCGAAAGGCATCACCCTGTAGCAGTAGAGGCCCTGATCGGTAACAAAGGAGGTCTTCGGGATATCCGGGGGGAACATGCAGATTTGATTGTACCCGGAGAAAGCATCCATGAAGCTGAGAAGCTCATGGCCCGAATTTGCGTCAATCAGGGTGTCGATGCTTAGAAGAGGGAATGGATCTTTGGGGCATGCTTTGTTCAGGTCGGTAAAATCGATACAGATTCTCCAGCTCCCGTTGGCCTTCTTCACCATCACAACATTTGAGAGCCATTCGGGATAGTTAACCTCCTGTATGAACCAAGCCTTAAGGAGCTTGTCCACTTCTTCTTTTATAGCTTGTTGGTGCTCGGGAGCAAATTTGCTGTAATATCCCGGACGGATATTACCTTGTATAAATTACTATTTTATTATTATTTTGTTTTAATTCCAAAATTGGAATATTTTGGTGATTTTCACCCGGTTTGTTCATAGACATTATCTGTACCCAGATACCGGTCAGTATACATCCGTATTGTATCAAATCGATACCGTGATCTTCCGAACTAATAATAGAATTTATTTTATTATTATTTCCGAAATTAAATCATTTTTATACGGATTATGCAAAGATTTTCGGTATACGTATATATATACACACGTGTATGTAGTATGTCGATTAATACATTATACAAATTTTGTGTTGTGTATTTTTGGACAAACACTTGTCTTGTTTATGACAACCTATTAGATTGTTAGGGTTTATAAGTGGTTAACCTAGGTCAAATGTGCATGAGAGAATTAGGAGAAATCTTCTAGAAGCTCTCTCCCTCACAAAATACCTCCACCACACCATACCTCCACCTCACACCCCCCCCCTCCCCTAGGCAAGGCCGGCCCCAATTCATGGGGGGACCTTTGTGCAAATGTGTATGTGCACATTTGCACTCTCCACCACTCTCTCCACCTATAAATACCCCCTTCCTTCACCTTAGTCTCATTTTAGAAAGATCATAAAGAAAGAAAGAAAGAAAGGAAAAGAAAGAGAGGAACCATACTAACTTGAGAGTTTTCCATTGTAGGTTTCATAAGGATTCCTAGGAGCTAAGGAGGAGAGTTAGTCTAGTTCTTCCATCAAAAAAAGAGATTAAGGTGGGGGTTCTCCACTTTCTTTGTTGATTTGTTGTTTTGACTTCTTCTTCTTATCTTCCTTGTTTTGTTTCTTTTATCCTTTGAGAATGATTTATTGGGATGGTGTTGTGATGTGTAGTTCTTATTTTTGTATGGTTATGGATGGTTAAAGATAATAACCACATGAAAAAGAAAAGAAATGAGTGGTAGTAGTAAAGAACAAAGAGATCAATTTTGTAGTAGTAGTTGTTGTTTTATGTTTACTAATTGGACTAAAATACACATATGCATATGAACTTGTACATACAACCATTTGGGGTTGTAGGACTTGAATGTGGACTCACACATAAAGCATATGAACTTGTATACAACCATTTGGTTGTAGGACACACACATTGAACTTTGGACAAAAAAAAGGAAAGCATACGTTGGGATGGACCGAATGAAGGGTTCTTGCTTTATCTTATTATTGTCATTTTCTTTTATAATCTTAAATAAGAAAGAACCCATTGTAGATGTAAATTCTAATGGTGAAAAAGAAACTAATCTAAATCACTAGTTGTAGAATGAATAAAAAGATCTCTTTTTATGATCACTAGTAATAATGAGAAAATAAATGCTAATAAAGATTTAGTAGATATGTAAGTAGTAGATGCTTCATGATTAAATAAAGTAGTAGTAGTATGTTTAAATAAAGTAGTAGTAGTTTATGTTTAAAATGAAGTAGTTGTAGATGTTTATGTTATATTTTGGTAGATGTTCATGGTTAAAATAAAGTAGTAGTAGAAGTAGATGGTTATATGAAGTAGAGTAGATGTTTTGTTAAATAAAGAGGCTTTAGTGGATGGTTATATGGATAGTAGTAGATGCTTGTGTTAAATAAAGAAGTTAGTAGGTGTTTATAGTAGATATTGGGTTAAATAAAGTAGTTGTAGATGTGTATGTTGTGTAAAGTTTTAGTAGATGCTTAATGGTACACATGGTTAGATCATTGTAGGAAAAATGTATACAATGTTGTAAAAATCATTATACCATGCTAGATTAATTTATCTATGCTTAGATAGTTGTAGGAAAGTGGTATATCATGCTAGATTAATTTATCCATGCTTACATGCTAGTAGGAAGGTTGTATACCATGCTAGATTAATTTATCTATGTTTAGATAATTGTAGGAAAGTGGATATCATGCTAGATTAATTTATCCATGCTTACATGCTTGTAGGAAAGTTGTATACCATGCTAGATTAGTTTATCTATGCTTAGATAGTTGTAGGAAAGTGGTATATCATGCTAGATTAATTTATCCATACTTACATGCTAGTAGGAAGGTTGTATACCATGCTAGATTAATTTATCTATGCTTAGATAGTTGTAGGAAAGTGGTATATCATGCTAGATTAATTTATCCATGCTTACATGCTAGTAGGAAGGTTGTATACCATGCTAGATTAATTTATCTATGCTTAGATAATTGTAGGAAAGTGGTGTATCATGCTAGATTAATTTATCCATGCTTACATGCTTGTAGGAAGTTGTATACCATGCTAGATTAATTTACCTACACTTGGATGTTGTAGGAAGGTTGTATACCATGCTAAAATTAATTGTAGGAAAGTTGTATACCATGCTAGATTAATTGTAGGAAAGTTGTATACCATGTTAGATTGATATATCTACACTTGGATGTTGTAGGAAAGTGGTATACCATGTTAGATTAATTTATCTACACTTGGATGTTGTAGGAAAGTCGTATACCATGCTAGATTAATTGTAGGAAAGTTGTATACCATGCTAGATTAAATAAATATTCATGCTTAGATGATATCCATGCTTAGATAAGTATATGTTCATGCTAAGTTAGTAGATGATCATGCTTAATCATTATTCATGCTTAGTTAGTAGACATTCATGCTTAGCTAATATCCATGCTTAGATAAGTATGTGTTCATGCTAAGCTAGTAGATGATCATGCTTAATCATTATTCATGCTAAGATAGTAGATGTCATGCTAATTATTGTTTATGTTAAGTTAGTAGATGACCATGCTAATGATTGTTCATGCTAAGTTAGTAGACGACATGCTTAATCATTGTTCGTGCTAAGTTAGTAGATGATCATGCTTAGACGATATCCATGCTTAAATAGTGTATGTTCATGCCTAAATGTTGTTCAATATCGAGCTAGAAGATACTCATGTTTAACAAATACCATGTTTAGATTAAGGTAGAAATTAATCTACCATGCTTAGAATGAGTAGGAGTTATAATTCATGCTTAGAACGTGTAGGAGTTATAATTCATGCTTAGGAATATTGTAGGTTAATACTAATTATATATCCATACTTGGGTTGTGATGATTAATCGTATTAAGTAATGAAGATCTATGCTTAAGGTGGTAGTAGAGATATATATACTCTAAGTAGTAAGTATTCACGCCCAGTTGTAGCTTATGCTTGACTATAGTAAACTTCATGTTTAGATCATAGTGATAATTCATGCTTAAGCTTGATATAAGCACATGCTTAAATCATATTCGTACTTAGGAGTATTGTGGTGAGTGGTTATGTTAGGTACCATAATTAGATTGTCGTGGATAGATGCTTGCAATTGTATGCCATGCTTAAAGTGCTATAGGTTGAAGTAATAAGGATTTGGGAGACCACTAGTAATAGTTAGTTTTATAAAGGTTGTTATGTCGCCTTCGGTTTCTCATTGGTAGAATACCGATCATAGACTATTAGTAGATTCTTCTGTTGCTTCTAATAATAGAAGATCAAGTTTGCTAGTAAGCACGTTTGGTTGCTTCTAGGATTGATTACCTGTATGGTTGTTTGCATATGGTTGTGCTCGTACGTGGCTCGACTGGCCCGTATGTAGCTGTGGGTCTCATACGTAGTTTATTTGGCTCGTATGCAGGTTGTTGTCTCGTACGCGGCTCGACCGGCCCGTGCGTAGCTGTTGGTCTCATACGCGGCTTATTTGGCTGGTATGTACGTGGTTATCTCCTACGAGGCCCGCCTGGCTCGTAGGTAGCTATTGTTTCATACGTAGCTTATTAGCTCGTATGTGGTGGTTACTCGTATATAGCTTATTAGCTAGTACCCAGTTGTTGTGCTCGTCAAGGGTGATATTGTTACCCTAGGGGCTATCGACCATCAAGACCTATGGTTTCTTACCCTAAGGAACTGTGGAGGAGTCACTCCTCGGGTACCATCGGATCTTAACCTGTATAGGTTATCGAGGACCGGAGTATAGACGGAATCCAAGTTCAGGGTAGTGGCATGCATATATATTCGCATTGCCGAGGTCTTGGATCGATAAGCCACAAACCGGATCCTGAAGGGTTCTGGTAAGTCTAGGTTGAGCAGCCTAGTAGAGTTGTCTTGCGAAGTCTAATTTAAGGCCTAGCATGTTGTGTTTATAAGATTGTCATCCCTAGAATTGTCGAGTCAGGGACATCATTAAGGTAGTGACTTATAAAGATCATTTTACCTAGACCCTTGCCGAAAAGAGAGGAGTTGGTTGTAGGGGGCGCCTTACGACCAACTTGTCCCTTGAGGGAGGCCTTAGGCGGTAATATTGGGTTGTACCTTCCCGTCAAAGGAATACGTACGGTGGCATCTCACAAGTTGAGAATACGAGTTGCGTATCTCGCGTTGTTAATTCCTGAAGTGCCGTGGCTGGGGTGCCACAGGATGCATTGTGCAGTCCTGTGCTTGCAAGACCCCAGAGGGTGCCACAGGGTAGGCTTCGCGCCACCCTGCGCGTGCGAGACCTTATGGTTTGATTTTGGAACGAGGCCCGATACACTTGGATCGTCTGGTTTGGAGTGAGGTCCGGCATGCCGGGTAGTAGTAGAAAACAGAGACACCATAAGCAGACTGCGTAGGGGGACTTGACCCCTTCTGCAACCTCACAGAGTCATGGAGTACTGTCAGGAACAGGTTGTGTACAATTAGAAATTCATAACGCGGGTTCAAATCCCTATATATGGAGAAACGGCTTGAGATGGAGTCGCATGTAGTATGGGCTGCATGTTGCTTCGGAGACTCGCTGACATTAGAATAGGAAGCATCCTAGTTCTAGTTAAATATCGCATTAGAGTCTAGTCATAGCACTCACGAACACTTAAACTACACCAACACCATTGCCATGTTTTGTATGTTGTTTGGGAGATTCGCTGCTTTGATATCAGCATTTAAGCGTCAGTGAATACTGACGTCCCCACTTCCATAGGTACTGATCGCCGAAGTACAAGGGCGAGATTCAGGAGGACTCAAGGCGAGGAAAGCAAGGAGTCAATGTCTTATTTAGTTCCGCTGTAATATGTGTGTTGTTATCTCAAGTGAGAGTTACCAAGTGTTGTTCTTCATTCCTTGTACTCTGAAGTAAGATGTTGAAGGTTGTAATACTTGGGAATGTAAAGGTAATATTGTAACTCTATTATAATGTATTGCAGTTGTATAATATTCAGACTTGTAATACATTGGGTGTTGAATAAAAAGTTTTAAATTCTCCTGTTTTTTCTGTGTATTGTGACTAATTGAAGAAAAGGTCTTGGCTCGTGTCTCGGTTTTCCCAGTATTGGAAATCGGGGTGCTACATTTGCGCATCTTCTGTTGAACCGGTTTGGACCTCGGTGAAACACTCAAGTGGTGGACGAGGAGCTCTTCGGAGATTCCTGGCATGTCGGCAGCCGACCATGCGAAGAGGTTGCGATTCTTTCTAATGCATTGGACTATGTCGGAGCATAGAGCGGATGGGAGGGTCTTGCTGATAAAGAACTTGCGGCTCGGGTCCTGCCGGAGAAGAGCATTTCTTCCAATTCATCCACCGGCTCGGACGTTGGTCGGACACCATCTTGGGGAATTTCAAGAGTTTCGAGGGAGAGGACTGGACCCCCAGTAGAGGTAATGTAGCATTTGTGGGCCATTTCCTGACTGCCCCTTACTTCTCCTACCCCTGCCTTGGTGGGGAACTTCATCTTGAGGTGATAAGCCGACGGAACGACCTCCAGAGCAGCTAGGCCAGGTCAGCCTAGAATCACATTATAAGCAGCAAGGACATTGACGACCATGAAGTCCATCGGTTCCGTTCAAGTAGTAGGAGTTTTGCTAGCAGTTACGTCGAGGGTGATTACCCCTTTGATAGTCACTGGCACTCCCGTGAACCCGTGGAGTGTGTAGCCGGTGGGCTTAAGCCTGTCCCGGGATAGTTTGAGCCCTTTGAAAGCGGCGAGGAAGAGGATGTTAATGGAGCTGCCGTTGTCCACCAGGATCCTCTCCACTTTAAAATTCGCCATATGGAGGTTGATGACTAGTGCATCACAATGGGGGGTTCGGACACCCTCAAGGTTTTCATCTGAAAAGGTGACCGGTACTCCGAGGTCTTTGGGGGGGCATGCCATGTACTGAGTTGAGTTCCCTTATGAAAGCCTTTTGAGAGAAGTTGGAGGTGCCTCCCATGGGGCCTCCATGGATGAGATGTAGGATGCGTTCCTCTTCGAACTCTGAAGTTTCATCGCATCGTTCAGGACGCTTGTTAGCCCTCCGAGGCTGAGGAGGGAGATCGGTCCGGTCCTTTCTCACAAATTTGGTCAGCTGTCCCTTCTGGATGAGGGCCTCAATCTCGTTCTTCAAGGCCTGACAATCATTGGTGTCGTGGCCATGGTCCCGGTGATAGCGGCACCACTTCTCTTTGTCCCTCTTCTTGCCAGGGGTGTTCATCTTCGGGGCAGGAGGTATCACCCCTTCCTTCTCAACTTCCATAAGAATAGTAGAAATGTTGGCGTTAAGAGGAGTGAAGAATCTGGGGGGAGGGCGGCGCTAACCGCCATTGTCCTTCTGGATCTTCTTGGCTCCCTCTTCTTCACCTGCCTTTCTTTTGGTTCTGGAGGAAGACCCCTCAAAGGTGGGGTGATGCTCAGCTTCCTCAGCCCGAATGTACTTCTCGCTTCGGAGAAGGAGGTCAGAGAAGTTCTGCGGGGGCTTCTTGGCGAGGGAGGACCGAAGGTTGGAGTTAAGGACATTTGATTGGAATGCTGCTGCAGCGACCGACTGGTCGAGGGAAGCGATGGACCTAGCTTCCGTGGTTAACCTTTTCACATAGTCTCTCAGCTTCTCACCCTTCTTTTGGTTGAGGTAGAGTAGCGAAATGCTCGTTGTTACCGCTAAATCTGGTGTGGGGGCAAACAGATAGTATTTGTGAGTTCTTGGAAAACCTGAATAGCACACCTGAACCTGATCCGTCGGAGCTTGACCATTGACTCCTGCTGTTCACCTGCAAAACGTGCGAGACACCGGGGTTGATCCTGGCGACGCACCCTCTGACGCTCAAGTCAGTAATCTAAATGATTAAGCAAGAGCTTTTTATTGGAAAAGTATTGATCACCTCTTAATGGAGATGGGTGGGGGTATTTATAGCCGCCTTAGGGATCAGATTAGGAATGTAATTCCTGTGATCTGATAAGGAGTAAAATCCTCATAATCAGATTAGGAATGTAATCCCTTAATTCTCCGTGAGAGGATAGTCGCGAATCAGGCCTGTTGATTTGGTTCAATCAGAGACCCTAATTCTATCCTGTCGGACTGGGTTTGTATCGGGTCGGGACCCGTACCCAGTTGACGTGGATCCGTTCGCGGGTTATTGGATCTGTGAGAAGGAGACCCAGTACCCATTTCGGACCCATTTGTATGTGAAATTACCGTTTTACCCCTGAGCTTTAAGATTCGTGTCCGATGTGAATGGTCCCAATTTAATCCTATTTTTAGCCATATCACGAGCCCCCCACTCCTGAAGACTGAGTTTGATCAGCCTTTGAGGAGTAGTTTTACTGTTCTAATGGCGTACGGGATTTTATCGGTGTTCTTAAAGGAGTTTGGATCTTGCTCGGGGTGTAACGGTGTTATTCTGGGCTTGTAAAATGCCCAAAAATATCCTCAGAATTTTCTGGATTTTTTGTGATTTTTCTAGATTTTTTTGAATTTTTTCTCATTTTTTTGAATTTTTTATTCATTTTCCGAATTAAATAATTAATTATCAAAAATATTAATTAATTATTCTAATTAAATAATTATTTTTTTCAGAATTTAAAAATAATTTTTCTGAATCAATAATTATTTTTAGAATTTTTAATTAACTTTTTTCGATTTTTTAATTATTTTTTTGGATTTTTTAAATAAGTAAAACAAATTAATTAATTAATTAATTAATTAATTATTACCGGGACACATGGCACGTTTCTGGACGTCGATCGTGATCAGATGGAGCGCATCGCAAAGCAGATCATGCTCTGGACACGTGGCGCGTTTCTGAGCGTCGATCATGATCAGATGTGCGCGCATTGTGAGGCAGATCACGTTCTGGACACGTGGCGTGTTTCTGAGCATCGATCTTGTCGTAGCGCGATTTTTGAGAAGATCGGACGGATTGTATGGGTCGGCGAATTTTTTCTCCATATACGAGGGTCGGTTCTTCGGCACCTCGGCCACGCACCTCGGCAACTATCCAAGCATGGAAGTTGACACCACGTGGCCATCACGTGGCGCACGTGGCCATTTTTTTTTTTCCGAAGAATCCTCTCTTCGGCTCTGTTTCCTCTCCTTCGTGCCGACTCGACCCCGCCTCTGTGACAAGGAGTCGGAGCTCGGCGAAGGGTTCGAGCACTGGAACGGAGCTTGGCGAAGGCGGTTGACATACTAAAGCTTGGAGCTTCGGCAAGGGAGCTCGACACCGTGGAGAAATGGGGTTCGAGCTTGGAGAAGAAGCTCGACGGGAATGGAGCTCCGGCGAAGTGGGAGTTCGGAGTTCGATGCTTCGGAGCTTTGAGAGCTCGGCATTGGAGCTCGGAGGTGGAGTAGAGCTCGCGAAGGAGACGAGGGTGGAGCTCGGCATCGGAGCTCGGAGTGGAGGTGGTCGGCCATGGCTGAGCTTCGTTTGTTGGCTTCGGTGGATAGAGGAGATCGGCTCGGCGATGGGGTCGAGCTCAGTGATGGAGCTCGGTTGAGGTGGAGCTTGGTTCGGGGCTCAGTCGCGAGGGGAGCTCGTCGAAGGTGGTCGTCGAGTGGAGCTCGGAGCTTCGTCGAGGAAGAGAGCTCGACGGAGGAGCTAGCTTCGGTGTTGGAGGTTGGCGAGCTTGGCATTAGAGGTGATTGGTGGATGACCAATCTCAGTGTGACGAGAAAGAGGTGGAGCCTCGGCAATTGCTCGCTGCGAGCTCGGCGACGAAGGTGGCAAGCTTGGCGATGGGTAGTGCTCGACGTCGTCAGAGGAGCTCGACGCCGAAGCGCTCGTCGGAGCTTAGCTTGAGCTCGGTGGAGGATGAGGTCGGCGAGGGGAGCTCGTGACGAAGTGGAGTTTTGGGTTTCTTTTCCTCTGGTTTTGGCGGGAGAGTGGAGAAGAAGAGATACAGGGTTCTTAGTGAAGAAGAGAAGAGTTCGGTTTGAGTTTTGGGTCCCAACGGGTGTGGGTCCGACCCGCTAACCCCTTCACCTTTTCTTCTTTTTTTTGCTGCTCGGCAGATGCGTCTTGTTCGGCAGATCTGAGCATGGATTTTGAGGTGCATTTTTGCCACTTTGCAGTTCGGTAGTTCGGTAGCTCGGATGTGAGATCCGAGCTATGTGGCTCAATCTGGACGGTTGATCACGATCGTGGCGCGAATCACGAGACAAGAGGCTCAAATTTGGAGAAAACGCTATCTTGTCGTTTTGTGGAGATGTGGCGAGATTTGAGCCGTTCAACATGTTCTAGCATGAATTTTGAGACGATCCGACGGTGAGATAGGATCGGCAGAATTTTTCTCCATATGTGGAGGTCAGTACCTCGTCCCTTCGGCTCAGCAGCTCGGCCATGGCGGAGCTCGGCCCTGAGAAGAAAGAAGAAGGGGAGGAGAGGCATTTGGGTTCTCTCCTCTGCCTTGTTCTTTCGCACAGTGAAGAAGAGGAGAAGTGTTGGGTACTTTTGGCGGGAAGATTGAAGAAGAAGGAGAAGAATGAAGGAGCTAAGAAGGGTATGGGTCAGACCATGGGTATCGGATCCAACCCTGACCCGTTAGCCTCTTTTTCTTTCTTCCTCTTCATCTGCTTTGCTGCTCGGCAGATCCGAGCACGGATTTTGAGGTGCATTTTTGCCACTTTGCAGTTCGGTAGATCGGATTTTAGATCCGAGCAACGTGGCTCCATCTGGACGGTTGATCACGATCGTGGCGCGAATCACAAGACAAGAGGCTCACATTTCGAGAAAATATTATCTTGTCGTTTTGTGGAGACGTGGCACGATCTGAGCCGTTCATCATGTTCTAGCACGTTTTTTGAGACGGTCCGACGGTGAGATGGGATCGGCAGAATTTTTCTCCATATGTGGGGGTCGGTACCTCGTCCACTCGGCTCGGTGACTCGGTAGTTCACCCTCTGCCCGTAGCAGCTCGGTGTAGTGGAGCTCGGAGTTCGGACGGCTCGAGCGTGAGGAGAAGCTCGGCGAGTTGATGAAGGGGATGGGTCGGCATATGGAAGAGGTGATGCTCTGTTTGGTTTTGGAGATTTTTGAAGAGGAGCTCCACTTCTAGGGGTGGAGAAGACGTGCTAGGAAGATCCTCTTAAGAGCCATAGGAAGACCCATTCTTTGAAGAGAGTGTATGGAGCAACTCTATAGGAGTTTTGAGCTCCGAACTCACTTAGAAGAGGCCCGCTTTGGAAGCAAGCGGAGTGAAGAGCTCGACTCTAGGAGAGAGCCATCTGGAAGACGAGTTTTGAGGAGCAACTCTAGGAGAGAGTTGTGAGCTCCGAACTTGTTGAGAAGAGATCCGCTTTGGAGGTGAGCGGAGCGAAGAGCTCGGCTCTAGGAGAGAGCCATCTAGAAGACGAGTTTGAGGAGCAACTCTAGGAGAGAGTTGTGAGCTCCGAACTCGTTGAGAAGAGGTCCGCTTCGGAGGTGAGCGGAGCGAAGAGCTCGGCTCTAGGAGAGAGCCATCTGGAAGACGAGTTTGAGGAGCAACTCTAAGAGAGAGTTGTGAGCTCCGAACTCGTTGAGAAGAGGTCCGCTTCGGAGGTGAGCGGAGCAAAGAGCTCGGCTCTAGGAGAGAGCCATCTGGAAGAC
Organism: Hemerocallis citrina; assembly: GCA_017893485.1. Lineage (NCBI taxonomy): Eukaryota > Viridiplantae > Streptophyta > Magnoliopsida > Asparagales > Asphodelaceae > Hemerocallis > Hemerocallis citrina. The sequence goes on from CM030365.1 coordinate 217,793,747, forward strand.
GAGTTTGAGGAGCAACTCTAGGGAAGAGTTGTGCTCCGAACTCGTTGAGAAGAGGTCCGCTTTGGAGGCGAGCGGAGGGAAGAGCTCGGCTCTAGGAGAGAGCCATTTGTGAGATGAGTGTGAGGAGGAACTCTAGGAGAGAGTTGTGCTCCGAACTCGCTATTTAAATGACAGAATCAATGGTTGTGGGAGCAGTTCCGAATGGCGAACCACTTCTAACCCGCTGAAGAGCAAGTTATTTGAAGAGGAATCGATCCAAGTGTTGGACTCCGAACTCGTCGTTAGAGGGATTCAACGGTTGTGGGAGCAATTCCGAATGGCGAACCACTTCTAACCCGCTGAAGAGCAAGTTATTTGAAGAGGAATCGAGCCAAGTGTTGGACTCCGAACTCGTCGTTAGAGGGATTCAACGGTTGTGGGAGCAATTCCGAATGGCGAACCACTTCTAACCCGCTGAAGAGCAAGTTATTTGAAGAGGAATCGAGCCAAGTGTTGGACTCCGAACTCGTCGTTATAAGGATTCAACGGTTGTGGGAGCAATTCCGAATGGCGAACCACTTCTAACCCGCTGAAGAGCAAGTTATTTGAAGAGGAATCGAGCCAAGTGTTGGACTCCGAACCATCGTTAGAGTTATTCAACAGTTGTGGGAGCAATTCCGAATGGCGAACCACTTCTAACCCGCTGAAAAGCAAGTTATTTAAAGAGGAATCGAGCCAAGTGTTGGACTCCGAACTCATCGTTAGAGGGATTCAACGGTTGTGGGAGCATTTCCGAATGGCGAACCACTTCTAACCCGCTGGAGAGCAAGTTATTTGAAGAGGAATCGAGCCAAGTGTTGGACTCCGAACTCGTCGTTAGAGGGATTCAACGGTTGTGGGAGTAATTCTGAATGGCGAACCACTTCTGACCTGCTAAAGAGAAAGTTATTTGAAGAGGAATCGAGCCAAGTGTTGGACTCCGAACTCATCGTTAGAGGGATTCAACGGTTATGGGAGCAATTCCGAATAGCGAACCACTTCTAACCCGCTGAAGAGCAAGTTATTTGAAGAGGAATCGAGCCAAGTGTTAGACTCCGAACCATCGTTAGAGTTATTCAACGGTTGTGGGAGCAATTCCGAATGGCGAACCACTTCTAACCCGCTAAAGAGCAAGTTATTTAAAGAGGAATCGAGCCAAGTGTTGGACTCCGAACCATCGTTAGAGTTATTCAACGGTTGTGGGAGTAATTCCGAATGGCGAACCACTTCTAACCCGCTGAAGAGCAAGTTATTTGAAGAGGAATCGAGCCAAGTGTTGGACTCCGAACCATCGTTGTTAAAGGTTAGTAAGTTGCGGGAGCAGCCATGTAGAAGAAGCTGGACTCCGAACCCACCATTTAAGAGAGTCGTGACTCGGAGAGATAGAGAAGCAAGAGCAATAATTTTCAATGGAAAGATGTAAAGTTTTATCGAGATAAACTAAGTGGCCGCTTCAATAGGGCGAGCCATTATTACATGCCATTGGCCGGGTTACAAGGATCGGCCTTATTGAAAATCAGGATCCTACTTCTACAATAAGGTGAAGACCTATTGGGAGGAGCTGGGAGATTCTGAGTCTTGAAGCTCGGCGGGCCCTTCTGTTCGTTTGTAGTCTCCTCAGGGGGGAAGCTCGGCCCCCTCTTTTTGGACGAACTTGATCAGGTGCCCCCACTGTATGAGTTCTTCGATCTCCTCCTTGAGAGCCCGACAATCATCCGTGTCGTGGTCGTGGTCCCTGTGAAAGCGGCACCACTTATCTATGTTCCTCTTCTTGCCAGGTGTATTCATTCTCGGGGGAGCACGGAGGAGCCCTTCCTTGTCCACCTCCATAAGAACTTCTGATATATTGGCAATAGGGGGGTGAACTTCTCAAACCGAGGAGTCGGGCGACGCTGTCCATTGCCGTCCTTCTGGGATTTTTGGGACCCCTCTTCGCTTGTGCTCTTTCGTTTGTTCCCGGAAGATGTCTCCTCAAAGCCCGGGAGATTCTCGGCTTCTTCGGCCCGAATGTACTTCTCGCTCCTAAGAAGGAGGTCGGCAAAATTATGTGGGGGCTTTTTGGCAAGGAAGGAGCGAAGGCTAGAGTTGAGGACGTTCGATTGGAAGGCGGCCGCTTCAACAGGCTGATCAAGGGAAGCGATGGATCTCACTTCTGCAGTGAACCTCCTCACATAGTCTCTCAACTTCTCTCCCTTCTCCTAGCGGAGCTGGAGTAACGAGATGTTGGTCTTCTCCGTGCGTCTGCTACTCACAAAATGAGTGATGAAGAGGGTCTCGAATTGCTCGAAGGAGAATATGGAAGACGGGGCGAGGCGGGAGTACCACTCCCGAGCCGAACCCTTAAGAGTGGCGGGGAAGATTTTGCACAGCAAAGCATCGGAAGCTTGGTGGATTAGCATGAGGGTCTTAAAGCTTTCGATGTGGTCCACGGGGTCCGACTCCCCCGAGTAAGTTTCGAACTGCGGGGGCTCGAAACCTCTTGGGATAGGAGCTTCCATGATGGTCCGGGAGAAGGGGGTCTGCTCGGGCGGATGGTCCTTCCTCTTAACTCCTCATCCTTGTCTATTCGGCCGATGCGCCTCTCCATCTCGTGGAGATGGCGGTAGAGAGCATCATCCCTTTGACGGTAGTCAAACGAGCCTCTGGACTCGTCTTCATAGGAAGGGGAGTGGGGACTACGACGACGGTAGCTCTGGGAGCGGCGAAGACTAGGAGCTGAAGGAGGAGTTATGGACCGGCGGCGAGGACTTGGGACCCGTGGAGGAGTAGGAGCCCTTTGGGCATTGTTGTTGTTGGGTCGGAGGTTGAGAGCTTGCAACACTGTTGCCTGAAATTGCTGGAACTCAGCACGAGTGATGGGTGCCTCATCGTTCCTCGGATGTTGCCGACCGGCAGGGGAATGATGTCTTCTCCTATGGTGTTCGGGGGACTCTTTCATCCCTCTTCGGGTAGGGGACCTTATGTAGTCTTGGTGGTGAGGGGATCGCTCATCGGGACGTTGTTGGTGGGAGGCTCCCTCTCGGGCCTGCTTTTCATCCAGACGACAGCGAAGATCCTCATCCTTCTACCGATTGAGAATGGTATTGCGGAGGTCGGAAACTCGAGGATTGTGGGAGGCCATGGAATCCGAAGAGGCATTGTGTACTGAAATGCGGTCCTGATGGAGGGGTTGCTTCTGCGGGTTGGGACGCGAAGCCCCCGCACCGGCATTCTGAGGACCGGCAGGACCTTTAGGGGGTTGCTGATTCTGAAGAGGAGGCTGATCTTGTTGAAGAGGGTCTTCCGCTTGGAGAGGAAGTTTCCCCTGCTGCTGAGCGGGTTGGATGGGGACTACCTCTTGCTGATCAACGGGATTGGGTCCACGGTTGGACCCTCTGGATCTTACTTTCCTAGGAGGCATGGCTGGAGGAGATCTGACCAACGGGAAGAGGGGAGGCTGCTATTCGTATGTTTCCCACAGATGGCGCCAATCTGTTACCGCTAAATCTGGTGTGGGGGCAAACAGATAGTCTTTGTGAGTTCTTGGAAAACCTGAATAGCACACCTGAACCTGATCCGTCGGAGCTTGACCGTTGACTCCTGCCGTTCACCTGCAAAACGTGCGAGACACCGGGGTTGATCCCGGCGATGCACCCTCCGACGCTCAAGTCAGTAATCTAAATGATTAAGAAAGAGCTTTTTATTGGAAAAGTATTGATCACCTCTTAATGGAGATGGGTGGGGGGTATTTATAGTCGCCTTAGGGATCATGTAACCCCTGTTTTTCCAAAAAGGTATTTTTCGATATTTTCTGTATTTAAAATTTTCGCAAATTATTTTTATTGTTAAAACTATATTATTTCATAAATTATATTTATAAATTATTGTATTAATTTTCTTATTGGATTATTTTCATTTTATATTATTTTTCTTACATTTTTGACCTCCGTGTGTTGTTTGTACGCCGATCGTCCGTTTTCCGCCATTTTGAATTCTTTTTCGCATTTTCTTGGTCTCATTCATATTTGTTAATTATTTTTGGGTCATGGTGAATTTTTAGAAGTGTTTTGACCAATTTGAGATTTTTGGCCCTTAAGGAGATTTTTAGGAGTCGTAGGATTCATTGTATTTTGTATCCCCATTCGAAATCCACCCAATATCCATTACCCAATTGTATACCTATTGTTTCATATTGATATCCACTACCCATTAACCCACATTTGATCTCCTATATATATATATATATATCCCTAAACACTAATTAATCTCTAACCCTAATATTCTCTCTCCCTCTCCTATTCTTTGCCGGCTACCCCTCTTGCTCTCACCCGGCCTGCATCTCCTAGCCCCCAGGCCGACCCTCCCTCTACTCTCCCTTTGCCTTGGCTGACCACAAACATCACCCCCTTCCACCATATAATACAACTCCGCCTCCAAAAACCCTTCTCTCCTTCCTTTTGTGTGGCCGAACCCTACCCAAATAGCCCCCAACCATCTCATAACAGCCCCTACACCTCCCTTTGCTAATTTGGAGTAGTGGGTATCATCCGGTTGAGTTCGTGCTTCAAGGAGACGATCGTAGGCAAGTTTCGGTTCGTGGGTTCGCTTGAAATCACGCGTGGAAGGACTTTTGCACGTGGTTTTTCATTGCTAGGCTTTGTAGCGCCGTGTTCATTATCAACAAGGCAAGTAACTTGTACTTAAATTTCTTAGGTTGATACAAGTAGAAAGTTCACACATAGGATAGTTTGAGACTAGAGACGGCCAAAGATCATGTTTTTAATTGTGGGTTTCGTCTCTATTGTTCAAAACAGGCCATAGACGACTTAGGACATGAAGTTTGATAGGATTATGCCTTAGGAATCACCCAAACGCGGTTTGATCGCGTATGTGCCATATCGTATATCCGATGTTTGTTTGAACACCATATGAGAAATACTAGATATTGACATGTTAGATACCCTCCATTATGACATTTGGACAATGGGTAGACATTGTTTTGAATTGGAAGAGTTTGGATGATTTTTGAGGAAGTTATGACGTTTTGAAGTTTAGTTGAGAAATCTGGAAATTTGGATTGAACTGGATTGATTGCTGTTTTTACCTGAATTAGAGTCCGAATATCAACGTGACTATTTCTGAGTAATTTGTAGAGAATCGAATCTATTTTCTAATCCCACTGGTTTCATCTCGTTTGGAGTTCGTATAAATTAGTTATGATTATTTTAGTAACTATACGTCGGTAGTTCCAGATTCATTTCGGGGTAGATTTTAACACCAATTTATTTTCAAGATCCAAGTTAGACATAATTTCATGCTACAAGATTTTGTCCAGTGTTTCACCATGATGTTAGGTAGTTCTCTGATTTTTGTGGTAATTAAAAGATGAGTTTTGAGCGATGTCTTATATCCTTTTGTATAGATCGCTTTTGCTGTAAACTGTGTGTGATTGTATGTTGAATGCCGTGTTCACCTTATTTCTAATTACTGTATGAATATTTTATGTGAAATATGAAAGTTGGGTAATTGTGTATACTTTCATCCCGTTTTGGCGGAGGTGGATTCTGATGCGCTGTGTGCAAGATATGCATGATTTTGTACAGCAGCGTTGAAGAATTCCAGATCCATCAAAACTGTGTTATGTGTTATTTTCTATTTTTGAAAACATATCTATACTTTCTGGAAAAATATGAAAATTTATATTTTGAGACTATACATATAGAGGATTACCCCAGAATTTTCGTGGATTTAATTAATGACTTTGTATGCTGTTTTCATGTGGTTTAAGTTATTTCCCTGTTTTCTGGCTGTACATAAAAATTGTGTTGAATTGTGGTTTAAGTCGAGATGTTGTGAACTAGTATATAGAATTATTATATCCGTTAGAAGCGTGTGGATGTCTAGTTTCCAGATCCTTCGACGGATTATGATTTGCATGTCTGTAGATCTTTGGATCACTGTTTTTGTACAGACTGGTCTTGCTGTCCTGTTTATAAACATACACTAATTTGCTCGTATTTGTGAATGTTTGGTACCTATACTTGCTGATTTAATTCCCTGAGTCTAAACCTGATTATAACTTGTTAGTTTGACATTATTTAGTACACTCTCATGCATGTTGGACATTAATAATAAAAGTAATCAAGCCGAGGATTATGGGAAAGATCGAATAGTGGATAATTCAGAAACGTGTACTCGGAAGGGGGCCCGTGTTTCCCATGTTGATGCATGATACATTTGGGTTCATGTACCTGTTGATGCACGTACCTATTGATCGTGTACCTGTTACCTGTTGATGCACGTACCTTTTGGTCGTGTACCTGTTACCTGTTGATGCACGTACCTGTTGGTCGTGTACCTGTTGATTCATGAACCCATTGATGCATGAATCGGATGATTCGTGTACCTATTTTTGATTCATGAACCTGTTTTCCTGTACCTGAGTATACTGCCCTCTATGGTCCACTATGAAATCTAAAACAAAATTGCTTTGACTGTAGCAACCATGTAGTAAAAACTAGGATGCATGTCGTGCTACCTAGATAGTAAATTAACAAGATTAGACTTGACTTAACATGATTACCTGTATACCTGTTACCTGTTACCTGTTACCTAATATTCCTGTTACCTGTATACCTGATACCTGATTACCTGAATACCTGATAATCCTACATGTTATCTGTTTACCTGTTGACACTTGACATATGTTACCCTTACCTATTAGTATATCCAGTGGTTAGTTAGTTTCCATGTGCTTGTATCCTATTCTATTTGTGACCCGGACTTGCCATTGACGGGTACTGTGTTTTCTCTTTTCCTTTTTCCTGCATTATGTGAATTGCAGATTTTGAAGGACAGGTTCCTAAAGGTATTGGCAAGATGATGGGCTAGAGGCTGAAATTTGCTATTACTATTCTTGTTGCTTATTTTGGACAATATTGTATTTTGAGACTTGTATTTTTTTCTTGTATTTGGGCGATGTGACCCAGGATTATTGTGTTATTTCAGATCATGACTATTTGAGATTAATGCATTTTATTTCAAGTATTCTTATTGGTATTTGGTTCATATGTGCATGTGGTTGACTTTTCTGGCTTCTGACTCTGATTTTACTGTGACATGTTGTAAAGATTTCTTGAAACAGCTTAAGGATGATAATAATCATTCGCTGGGCTTTTGTTACGTGCTCGTATTCCGTATTTTTGGGAAGCGGGGCGTGACAGATCAGATTAGAAATGTAATTCCTGTGATCTGATAAGGAATAAAATCCTCATAATCAGATTAGGAATGTAATTCCTTAATTCCCGGTGAGAGGATAGTCGCGAATCAGGCCCGTTGATTTGGTTCAATCAGAGACCCTAATTCTATCCTGTAGGACTGGATTTGTATTGGGTCGGGACCCGTACCCAGTTGAGGTGGATCCGTTCGCGGGTTATTGGATCTGTGAGAAGGAGACCCAGTACCCGTTTCGGACCCATTTGTATGTGAAATTACCGTTTTACCCCTGAGCTTTAAGATTCGTGTCCGATGTGAACGGTCCCGATTTAATCTTATTTTTAGCCATATCACTCGTCTTCTCAGTTCAGAGGCTACTCACGAAGTGGGTGACGAAGAGGGTCTCGAATTGCTCGAAGGAGAATATTGAGGATGGGGCAAGGCGAGAGTACTATTCCCAGGCCGAACCCTTGAGAGTAGCGAGGAAGGTATTGCACAGCAGAGCATCGGAAGCTTGGTGGATTAGCATGAGGGTCTTAAAGCTTTCGATGTGATCGACGGGATCAGACTCCCCGGAATAAGTCTCGAATTGTGGAGGCTTGAAGCCTATTGGAACGGGCACCTCCATGATGGTCCGAGAGAAAGGAGGTCGGCTTGGACGGAGGGTCCTTCCTCTAAGCTCTTCTTCTCTGTCTAGCTGACCCAAGAGCCTCTCCATTTCGTGGAGACGACGGTAGACAGTGTCATCCCTTCGACAGTAATCAAATGAGCCTTTGGACTCATCTTCGTACTAAGGAGAGCGGGGGCTACGACGATGGTAGCTCCGGGAGTGGCGAGGACTAGGAATGTGCTGGGGTTTGCTAGGAGCTGGGAGAGGAGTTAAGGATCGTCGGCGAGGACTTTGGACCGGAGGAGGAGTGGGGACCCCCTGAGCATTTTTGTTGTTGGATCGGAGATTGAGGGCTTGTAAGATGGTTGCTTGGAATTGCTGGAACTCGGCACGAGTGATGGGTGCATCATCGTTCCTCGGAGATTGCCAACCAGCAGGAGAGTGAGGTCTTCTCCTATGGTGGCCGGGGGACTCTCTCCGCCCTCGGCGAGGAGGGGACCTTCTGTAGTCTCGGGGATGAGGAGATCACTCATTCGTACGTTGCTGATGGGAGGCTCCCTCTCGGGCCCGCCTTTCATCCAAACGGCGGCGAAGATCCTCTTCCTTCTGCCGATTGAGGATGGTATTGCGAAGGTCGTTAGAAGCTCGGGGGTTATGGGATGCCATGGAATCAGTAGAGGGATTGTGTACGGAGACGCGATCATGTTGGAGAGGTTGTTTCTGAGGATTGGGCCGGGACACCCCCCCTCCCCCCCCCGCACCGGGATTCTGAGGCCCGGTTTGACCGTGAGGGGGTTGAAGATTCTGAGGAGGAGGTTGGTCCTGCTGCGGGGCCTGATCAGGTTGAGGAGGAAGTCCCGCCGGCTGGACGGTTTGGAGGGGGATCTCCTGTTGTGGTTAAGGAGGAGTGGGTCCACGGTTGGACCCTCTGGATCTTAGCTTTCGGGGAGGCATGGCTGAGTAAGATCTGACCTACGGGAAGAGGAAGGGCTGTTATTCGTTGGTTTTCACAGACGGCGCAAATCTGTTACCGCTGAATCTGGTGTGGGGGCAAACAGATAGTATTTGTGGATTCTTAGAAAAACTGAATCGCAAAAACCTGAAATCTTCTCACCGGAGTTTGACCGTTGACTCCGGCCATTCACCTGTAAAAATTGCGATACACCGGGGTTGATCCCGGCGACGCACCCTCCGACGCTCAAGTCAACGCAACCTCCTCCATTCACCGCAACCTCTACCAGCTTTGCGGGAGCAGAAAAACTCGAGCAAGTGTATGGAAGCTCATTGTTCCTAAAGTATCATCTAGTAAGCCGTCATTAGAATTACCAAAGCGAGACTGCAACATTCGAATACCGTTGGAAGGTGGAGGGAGCCTTGATGTAAGGGGAGTTCGTGTGGAGCGTGGCACCTCCATGATTACTTCTACAGGGGTGTTCCCTTGAGGGAGGGTATACAGGTGGAGGTTTGTTCAACTAACAGAAGAAGCCATAGAAACATGTTGTTTACAAAGTAGAGAAGAAAGGTCTAGAAGAGTTTTAAATCACACAAGTATGGATTCATGCATATGCAATCCAAGGTGGAGATTGTTGGGTTTATGTTTTGCATACGATGTTGGATACGACGACGATAAGATGATGGAGGGATCGAGATGATTGGAAACGGAGTGGAGGCAAGAAGAAAATAGTTAACGGCAGCAGCAGAGGGAGGTTGCAGTCGACCGCAACTCAGGTGCGGTCGACCGACCCCTGTACAGTGTCCTCCCGCAAGCAGGACAGTCGACCGTCTTGTTGGGCAGTCGACCATTTGCGGCACTTATGGGTTTTGGGCTTGAGTCTGGCTGATTCATGAGAAGCCCAACTTGCTATTCAAGTTAGATCGTGTGACTCTTATTGTAGGATTATCTCTTCTGTAATATCCAATGACTATTGTATCAAGATGTCAACTTAGGGTTTTCTCAAGATCTATATATAAACAATTATAACGGCTCCTAGAACGATATTATTCTATTGAGTGCCGAATATAAGAAGAGAGTACTTCATCTGAGAGGGTGGGAGAGTTTCTCCATTGTAAACAGCAACCAAGTTCCAGTTAGGCTTGAGAGAGGGTCGTGGTGAGAATTATAATATTCTTGTATCTTCTCGAATTGAAATAATATCTCGGTTCTTCTTCTACCGGATTAAAGCGAAAGTCCCAACCAGGACAATTCATGTGTGATTGGTGCGATTTAGTTTTACTTGGTGGTTTGTGTTGATTGTGTCAAAGACTCAACAATATCCTCAAATTCCTAACAATAATTGATTATTATACATACCAATTTCAATTTCAGTTTGGATTTGGGCTTGTTGTCAACGGAGACCGATCGTGGATGGTTTTTGGGCGAGGGCTGAGGGTGGACGGCGAGGATCGGCGAACGTGACGAATGGCGAACAGTGGCGGCTTTTTTTTGGGCGAGGACCGAGGGGCGACGGCGAGTATCGGTGAACGGGAGGAACGGGAATGATCGTGACTGTTTTTTGGCCGAGCGCCGAGGGGCGACGGCGAGGATGGGTGAACGGCGATGGCGTGGTGGACGGTTTGGATTGTGGGGGGACTTGGGAATGGCGATATGCGGTGTTAGAAAATGGAGAGCGGAGAACGACGAGGATGGGTTAGGGGGGTTTGGGGGGATTTGGGAGAGGGAGGGTTTTTTGTGTTTATTTTGTTTGTTAAGTTAAAGGTGTGCTATGCACGTGATAAAATTAGGTTGAACTCCTATGTTTGGCTCTCCTTTCTCTATTTAAAAATAGATAAAGGAGAGATGGGGTAGGCCTATTAGCTTAAGATATAGTATAACTAGTGTACCCTTGTGCAATATTGCACAAACTTAAATAATATAATATAATATGTAGTATAACCCGTACAATATTACACATAATTTTTTTTAAAATAAGAAAATACTAATAAAACTTTTATTTTGAAAAAAATCATCTAATAATATCTATATATTAATGCACCATTTTTAAGGTTTGATTGAGAGATATGATTCTAATTCAAAATTTGAATGGAGAAATAGTGGGATAATCGTGTCCTACTTTTGAGAAAAATCTTTGAACTAAAAGTTATATATATATATATATATATATATATATATATATATATATATATATATATATATATATATATATATATATAGTCCCCTTCCGTTGTGCACTAGGCCACCGTGTGCACTGGATCTTCCTGCCTTCGTATTGACGATCTAAACCGTTCACATTGATCTACACATCTAAATTAGTCTAAATATGTAAAATCAAATCATTTAAAATTAATTTGCCCATCCATCATGTGACTATAAAAAACAACGATTTTCAGCCATACAATTTTGTAACACTTCAATGGATGGGCAAATGAATTTCAGCTGATTTGATTTTATATATTTAGACTAATTTAGATGTGTAGATCAATGTAAACGGTTCGGATCGTCAGTACGAATGCGGGAAGGCCGAGTGCACACGACTGCACACGGCGGCCTAGTGCACAACGGAAGGGCACTCTATATATATATGAGTCCCCTTCCGTTGTGCACTAGGCCGCCGTGTACACTCGTGTGCACTCGGTCTTCCCACCATCGTATTGACGATCCGAATCGTTTACATTGATCTACATATCTAAATTAGTCTAATATGTAAAATCAAATCATTTAAAATTCATTTGTCCATCCATCATGTGACTATAAAAAAGTAGTACACGGCGGCCTAGTGCACAACGGAAGGAGTCTCTATATATATAATAATTGGATTCTTTTTAGGATTTCGAATAGAGCCTTTACATATGGTCTAAGGCCTAAAATATCGTTCGACTGGAGAAGCCTACCATACTTTTAACAAGTCAAGAAATACCAATTTGTCAACAGAGGGAATAGACTGTTGCCATACTTTGATGTTGAATTTTGATAACCCAACTACAATTTTATGCTTAAATTTTCAAATTTTTTTGAAAGTTTTATTTTATGAAAGATAAGTAAACCTTAATTAATGGAGGAAATAAGATATATTACATAAGAATAGAAACCACCATCAAAGACCTAGCACGATAATGCTAACGTTTCTCAAAACATAACTGCAAAGTGCAAACTTAACTCCTATTTCAAATATATCTCAACTGCATAGAATGTTGCTCATGAATTGTTGATGTTGCTCATGAATTGTTGTTTTCCATGTTGTCCATTATAGAAGCATCTGAGGTTATTTTCCATATTTGCTGAATGTTCTCATTTTTTGTTTTTGCTTTCAACCTCAGGTGCATTATAAAGTGAAGTAGAAAACTATGAGGCGCCTTCAGGAGTCAGTTACAAAGATCCCTGGCGAAACTCTTGATGTAGTCGTAGTTGCGGGAGTAATGGTAGCTGAAAGCGACATGTATATTGCAGATGAAGCTGAGGAATGATTAATGCTTCTATTTTCAGACATTAATAAAAGGTATATCAGATCAAGATGCTCAGTTTGTTTTGAAACTGAGAGCAATCTTGATTCTTGGAAGCCCCTGAAAAATAATGAATGATAGAATAAGGGAAATTAAGAAAATATGGTTGCCAATAATTATGTTAGCTTTAAGTTGGTACAATGTGTGCATGTAATGAAGCGGTGGGTGACGTGGTTATCTTTTTCTGAAAAAAAAAATAAAAAAATGTGTGCATGTATAAATCTAGTAAGGTACCATCCAAATTTAATTGGCATGTCTTCATCAATCTGAAATCTCCAGTTTTCCTTTCCTTCGCCTATTTTTCTCTCTTGCATTAAATGGAGGGGTTTACATTTTTTTGATAAAACAGCTGATTGTTAATTAGAAGTTTTGAAGGATTGGCATTGTACTGTATTGCACCTGTTTATTGGTTGAAATGTCAACTCAAAATGAAATGTCTTGCCCATTTCAACCGAAAGTTCCTGTGGATTAATTTATGACATGTCTACCACCACCATATCATCATGAAATATGATCCAGTGAAAACAAAAGCCTTATCCTCGACTAAATCCGAATCACACCAGCCACTTTATCCAAATCCATCACAATTTCACTTTCTTGCATTGACATCAAGAGTATCCAACGAATTTTATGCCATGCATACTGACCCATTTTTTGAAAATATTTGACGATCTGACGCACTTCTGAAAATATTTTATGATGTGACCCAATTTTGGACACGTCAGCATAAACCGTTATTAAAAATAACGGCATAGGTTATTACCATGCCGTTCTTCCAAAAAACTGCTGTAGTTTAACTTTTTTTTAGCATGTCGCTATTTGAAAAAATGGCATCGGTACATTTTTTATATAAGTATGAATCTTTTGACTTGAAAAAAATTCTAAGTGTTGAAACAACTTATAAATAATGCCGTTATCCCCAATAACGACATTCGAATTACTGATGCCGTTGTTGCAAATAACGGCATCAGTTATAACAACGACATCAGTTATTCCTAACAATGAATATTATAACTGATGCCGCTATTTCTAACAACGGCATCTGTAATGTTGTTTCCGTTGTTCCAAATAATGGCATCATCTATAAGATTTTTTCACACTTGCATTTTTTTCAAGTGAGAAAGAGTACAGGATTGGGAATAAGTTAACTAATGTCGTTACTTCAAATAGCGGTATGTGAATTTTTTTTTAATAGATGCCGCTATTGAAAATAACTACATATAAATAACATATACCGTTATTTCAATAACGTTTTATGCTGATGTGTCCAAAAGTGGATAAAATAGCTAAATATTTTCGGAAGTGGGTCAGATCGCCAAATATTTTCAAAAAGTGGGTCAATACGACAAAAAATTCGTATGCAACAGGGTTTTGGTGGAGGTTACAACTTTGATGTACTATAGTGCAAAACATTAATATGATTAACACATATACGGTATATATATTTGTTTTTTTTTGATGATACGGATAGAGTCAAAAGACTCCAGCCAACAGTCGATTAATTAAGAGTAAGAAATGTACAAAGAGAGTTTTACAAGCGGTAAAACGACCAAAGCAGCAATCAAAACAAACTACAACCCTAGGGGAACAAACATTCCCTATGACGAACATACAGACAATATAATTTTTTTTTACATCCTCCCAATCGCAAGATCAGCAATAATGAAGCGCTCATCGTTAGAGGAACTGCAAGGATGAAGGGATGAGACCTCGAACTATCAATACATCAGTCGGGGACCTCCCTAGCCAATGACCGATAGTTATCGCTCCCCAAGCTTCAACCGCAGAGAAGGAAGAAAACAGCTCGCAATGAGTTGCTCGAGCGATTATTGGGCGTTCACTCGCTGCAGACAAGAGCCGAACAAATTGCCGCACCCTCCTTTGCAATAAGGAGTGATACAGACCTCCCGATCAAGAACCAACCTGCCCAGGCTGTACACAAAGATGATGATAATAACTCTCAACCAAAGGTAATCCACAAAGAGACAATGGACATAGCAATTAGAATGAACCCCAGAAAACATGATCAGCACGGGAGATAAAAATTCCTAGGGTGAACCAGAACAGAGAGCAGCTGATTTCGATCAGCATGCTATCACAAAAAGAAAACTCCAAACATCACAAGCCAACAAAACTGAAATTAGAAAAGGAAACATTCATATCCATTAGAAAGCAGTCTTAGTACAAAAGTGGGATAATCTACTCATCGGTAGATAACCCTGAACCTCCCAGTTAATATCGAAATCATCACCGCAGTGAACATCGATTCCAGCAACGGGAGCACAAAAGAGAGATAGTGTTCATAGCCTAGAGGGCATAAGCCAGCAAAAGATAACAGAAGCATCAGAAAGGAGAGGATGATAGTGTTCATAGTCCAGAGGGCTTAAGCCAGCAACCTCCAACCAACTGGCCCGTAGAACCACCATTCAGTTCATCCATGAATTCATCAAGCGATAAGATAAGCATCAGAAAAAGGAGATAATACCAGTAGGTGGAAAGAGTAAAGCTATTAAAAAAGAAGCAGATATAAAGGAGGGAAACAGCAACCACACACAATAAACCCTCTTAAAAATCGCCCGATACAGACTTAAAGCGCATTGAGAGTACGAAGGTACTGATGTGCCGACTCCAGTCTATCAATTCTAAGAGAATCTTTAGCATCTGAATTTAAACTAGAAGACCAGAAATCGAAGAGAAATAAAAACTCATCAATAATGGAACGAGAAGATGATGAGGTGTGGCGGAAGATCCTTTTATTCCTTTCCATCCATATAACCCACACTATGATTTGAAACGATAGGTACCACGACTTGTGGTAGTTGCTATTAGAAGGGGAACAGTGTCCGACATCCGAAAGGTTAAGAGGGGTAGCCGGAATTTCCCAAGCAAGGGCCGATATTTTCCACAAAGGAAGAACGAATTCACAGCAGGTGAAAAGATGGTTGGCATTTTCTGGTTCTGATGCACAAAGAGGGCATAATTGGCCCCAAGCTAAACTCCTCTTGTTGAGATTCTCAACAGTAAGAAGTTTGTTGTTAAGCGCTAGCCAAGACAGAATTTTGACTTTTAGGGGAGCACAGAATTTCCAGACGAGATTGGAGAAAGGTGAGATAGTGCCTCTAAAGTTAAGAAAATGATAGAAAGATTTAACTGAGAAGGTACCTGAACCGGTCCATCGCCAGTAAAGGTCTTCCTTATCTTTCCACTCAAAATTAGTGAGGGAAAGCATCATGTCGTTATAATCAGGTAGTAAAGCGGGAGGGATGTCTGAAGAGAATGAAATCGACCATTGACCATTAAGGTTGGACGAATTGAAATATTCTGCTACTGAAGAAAGTGGATTGGAAGCTAGCTGAAACAGAGTCGGATATGCCGACGCTAGCTTAATGTTACCAATCCAGAGGTTGGTCCAGAATTTGGTCCTAGATATATATATTTGTTACGTTGGTATATATATTTGTTAAAATATATATATATTTGTTAAACCAAGTATATTTACTTTTTTTAAAATAAAAAGCTACGTTGTAACTTGTTTAAGCATCCACAGTCGTGGGCTAAATACCCAAAATTTGGAAAATTTGGAAAAAAACGAACTGCAGTCGTCGTCCAAATACCCAAAATTTGGGTTGACGATGAACAGTGCGCTGCCAAATATAGCCGGAGATATGGCGAAATGGAAAATATAGCTAACGGAAGAAAATACTCCGTCCGATCTAATTAACGGCTAATAATGGTCCGTCTCGTACCAAAAACACTGTTCCCAATGATTAAGAAGCTTTCGGATAAAAAAAAATTAAAAAAAAAAAAAAAATGAGAGACGGCGTATTATACACCGTGTGCTAAATGAATGGGAATTTGAGAATTGTGAAGGACGGTAGTTAAACTACCGTCCACTCTAAAAAAATTTATGCCAAATACCTTTTCACAATTACCAACTTACCCTTCCCTATTGAATCCGGTCTCTCTTTGCCATTTTTTTTTCTTTTCAACGGCTAGAAAAAAATCAGAATCGCTTCTTTCAACGGCTATTTTTTTCTGAGCCAACGGTTAGAAAAAAATTTCTTATATAATCGATAGTGAGAAAGGAAGACAGCCTTCACTTCTCTACATATCCTCCTACTCTGTGCTAGCTCAATTCCTCTCTCTCTGCTCATTATCAACGAGGTGTTCCTCTCTCTCTGTTCATAATCAACTGAGGTATTCAAAACAGTTTATAATTTTGTTTAATTTTTCAGTATAATTTCTTCCTATCTCATGGTCGTTTTCAAATTTATTTTCAGTTCATTTTATGGCTAATCCCCGTCCAATTAGAGGCCGAGCATATACCGTATATGAGGATATTCTTTTGGCACAAAGTTGGGTTGCTATAACCCAAGATCCGTTGATCGGTAGCGATCAAACTGGCAACCAATTTTGGAATAGGATATATCTCACATTTGAGAATCTGTCTGGGTGTACAACAGATCGAACGGCCGGCTCTCTTTCTAGTAGATTTTCCACTATGGCCAAGGAAGTATCACTGTACATTGCAAAGTTGAGCGGTGTGACAAATAGAGCTGCAAGTGGTACGACGAACGCCGATAAGGTTTGTTTTGTAGGATTGTATTTTATTGCAATGATTGTATTATTTTTTTCTATTTTAAATTTTGATCACGTATTTTTTGTTACCAATTATTAAACTATGATAGGTACGTGATGCAAGATTAGAATATATGCAATCGGCCGGAAAGCCCTTCAAATTTGAAGAGTGCTACGAAATTTTGAAAGATCAACCCAAATTTTCTGTACGTACTACACAAGTTTTCGAGAATGTTCCGAATAGTCAATATGCCGATGGTGGTTGTTCAACACCTTCCCCCACATCCGTTCAGTGGGATTCAGATATACCGATTGATTTAAATGCGCCCTCGCCACTATCGCGACCACCCGGTAGGAAAGAAGCAAAGAAAAAAGGGAAGCGCACTGTTGAAGCCAGTGACGTTTCCGCGATGGTGGAAGAAACGCGTAATTTCAACAATTTTTATATGAGCAATCAGAAAGACAGGCTTGAACTGAAACAAAGAGATTTTGATTTTAGAGTGTCAAGTGAAGAAGATCGTATAATGGCTATGGATCTAAGTAGCTTACCTGAACATCAGCGTTATTATTTTCTTAGTCGACAACATGAAATTGCTCAAAAAAGGGGCTATCATCCGGGTTGAAGATGTATTAAATTCCATCTACTAAAATATAATAATTTTTTTTATTGTTGTTCGTATGTTGTTCTTATGCTTATTATTCCTGTTCTTAGATGAGATTAATGTAAAATTGTTTAACATTAAAGTTGTTATGTAATTATTTCTTGTGATACGAAGGAAATCCATTCTATTTGAAACTTAATTAAACAATCTTCTCCGGGATGAAAATAGTATTTTATTCATTATTGTAATTTAAAAAACATTACATTAGAAAAAGAAGGAAGGAACATTAATGAAAAATAACATATATGCCACAAACACAGTGTAATCCATTGCTTTCCAGTACATCTTCACTTAATCTTCAGCCTCTTCATCTTCCCCATATGCGTTCCAAATGTGCTCAACTAAATCAAGACGCAGTCTATGATGGATTTGTCTGTCATGAAGCTGCACAGTGCGTGCCGTTCGTGCTGCACGCTCAGTTGGGTCAGACCTATCAGGTACGACAAATGACGAGTTGGAATCATGATCGTACACATAGTCACTGATCCCTGCTTCCCTTTCATCTTCAACAATCATATTGTGTAATATGGTACACGTTTTCATGATGTATGATAGGCTGTCTGCATCCCATAGTCTAGCTGGTCCTTTCACTATAGCAAATCGTGCTTGTAAAACCCCGAAGGCGCGCTCAACATCCTTTCGTGCAGCCTCTTGCATCTGTGCAATTTTTTTCTTTTTTGGTGTATCTGGGGCTGAGTAAGTCTTAACTATAGTCGCCAATGGAGGGTATATACATCAGCTAAATAGTACCCCATATTGTATGCGTGATTGTTTATTACAAATTCAGCAGGTGGTGCACAACCATCGAGGACGTTGTTGAACAGTGGAGAACGGTTAAGGACGTTCAGATCGTTATTGCACCCCGGCATTCCAAAAAAAGAATGCCAAAACCATAGATCGTAGGATGCAATAGCTTCAAGCACAATGGTGGGTTCACGTACGTGGCCCGTGTACTGACCATGCCAGGCTGCCGGACAATTTTTCCATTGCCAATGCATGCAGTCAATACTTCCTAACATTCCGGGAAATCCCCTCGCTGAATTTTCTGCCAGCAATCTTTGAACATCATTAACCGTTGGATGTCTCATGTATTCTGGACCAAATACATTAACAATTGCCACACAAAAGCGGCGCAATGTCTTCAATACCGTTGTTTCGCCAATACGTACATACTCGTCGATTGCATCGGTTGATGATCCATATGCTAAACAACGAATTGCGGCAGTAATTTTTTGATGCGGTGATAAGCCAAATGTTTTTGTCGCATCTTGCCGTCTAAGAAAATAAGTGTCAAAACTTACAGTTGCTTGGAGGATTCGGCAAAATAACTCCCGGCGCATACGGAAGCGACGCCGAAATAGACTGTCGCCGTAGATAGGATTATTGGCAAAATAATCCCTGTGAAGCCGTCTATCACCATCTTCTCTTTCCCGACGAATATAGCGGCGGTGTTGTGTATCACGATTTTCCTGAACAGCTAACGATAACACAGTCATGCGTTGATTAATAACCCTCGCTACCATGTCATTCTCTTCGTCGGATGACGATGAATCCATAGCGTTACTTGAAGAAGCCATTTCGTTAGAATGTTTGGGTTGTAGTTTGGTCTACTGGTTTGTTATTCTGAAAGGGGGACGATGGGTTTAAATAGGATTTTAATTAGTGAACACCATTTTTACTTCAAACAGAAAGTGGACACAAACAAAAAACCCAAATAGTAACATGATGTGACGTATCATTTGTCACATTAATTGACAAATATACCAATTCCCTAAAATACCCTTCTTATTTTACTAACCGAACTAACTTAATCACCACAATCTATTAATTCTTAAAACATGATTAATATTTACAGGCGAAATATGTCTATTCACTATACTCATTTTCACTTTCAGGGACATATTCCTGTGATGGGTTAGATGATCCAAAATGATAATTACTGTAGTCATAATTCCAACCCCTCCCTCCCCGAGCTGACTGTGAAGGCCGTTCTCCCGATACTGATCGCCGACGATTGTCAACTTGTGTTGGAATAGACGACCTTAATACCATGTCGGTTAGAATGAGCTGTCGTAATTGTGCTTCCGTATTAGACAATAAAGCATTCTCCTGGTACAATTCCTCCTGTTGAAAGATATATATAGTAAATAAATGTGTGTATATGGGGGTAAATATTGAATGTTGGAAACTAAACTTACATAAGACTTGGTCCCACGTGGTTCCACATAAACTGGTTCTCGTGGACAACTTCTTCTAATTGTACCCCCGGAAAATAGTGGAATTTCCACTATACAATCTCCATAATCAACTCGCTCCTCTTGTATTGGTTGTGTTACGTACTCAGAAGGTGCCCAAAATGGCGGAGCTGGGAAGGGTAACTGTGCAGTTGGATCAGTAATGCTAGCTGGTCCGATGAAATCAATATTTGCTGCATGTGAAACTTTCTTCATTATAGGACCTATTGATACTTTGGACCAATACTTATCATATATTCTTTGGGTTACTGGTTGGACCAAATGTGTAGCGTCAATCAGTGGGCATATATCATTTACAGCTATTCTTTTCATAACTACTGGTGGCTGTCTTGGTATTGCTATAATTCCAGTCAATTGACGGTAACACCGATCACCAAGATACCATACACCCTACAGAGATGGGAGGAAAAAAATGAACATTTCATGAATAATTTGGAAAATAGCGACAAATATAAACTATTACCTGATTCCAATGCTGGAGAATCACTCGATGACGAGACATGATATTAGCGAACGTAATATCATTCTCAAAATCATGGGAAGATCCTAAATACGGTTGCCATATAATTGACGCAGGAGTTCTCATCTCTAATTGGTACCTAGCTATAGATACATTGTATCTAACTTGATCCGTTCTGCAGGTGTCAATTTCAGATTTGTTCCAGCGTGTTATTCTTGGCCTTTTATCAGCGGCCTGCACATCGTTGGCAACATTTCCCGTATTTACAGTGATTGGAACACAACAATGTGTGTATTCATATGCCCAGTACTGAAAATATATAGTTGTATTAATATCGACTATGTAAATAATAAATCAAGTATTTCCAGTAAATAAAAAAATTACCTGTAAAACTTGCCATGGACCGTTAAATGATTTAACCTTCTGCATGGAGCAAGCATCCAGAGACATGTACAATAGTGCCACAGCTTGACCACCCCAATCATATGTCCCAACTTTAGTCAGATCTTCAAGAGCTGCAAGCCATCCACACCTAATTAAAGAAGCACCATTGGCGAAAAGAAAATCGCCCAGGAAGTAAACAAAAAAAGCCCTTGCGACTCTCGCTGCAATGTTGTTGTCTGTTATTGCTTGCTCAATCATACTGCTATGGAAATATTTCTTCAAGAACGAACAGCGTATTCCCTGAGACTTCCAATCCTCTTCAGTAATTTCTGGAAAGAAGCGGGATTGTACTATTTCAAATGGATATGCCTCATCCAAACATGGTGGTTGATCGCCGATCCCAATGGATATTCCCGTTAACATTGCCCAATCTAACGGGGTAAATCCTAACTCGCCGCACGGGAAATGAAATGTGTGGGTAGTATCCCACCACCTCTCAACCAAAGCTTCGGTAATCTTCTGAGATGATTTTTCTGTATCAATTGTGAAAAATCTTTGCCAACCAGTGTTATCTATTATTTGTTTTATAACGGGAATACGAGAACATACTTTGTAGGCTTTAATTGGACCATTCCAACTACCCCTAAATTTGCAGAACCCACCAAAAGAATTTTCAGCTACATTCTTACATATATGAAAATCGTTGTCGAATACCTGTGTCCACATTGTTGGATCGCTTAAATCAACTTCTCCGGTATCTACTTCAGGTTCTTTGCCTCTATTTCCTTGTTCAGAACTAGATACACCCTTTGATTTGAGTCTGCCAATAAAACGCCGGATCGACATCTTGTTGAACTTTCGCTTCGAGACTTGAATTCGAGAGTTGAATGTTGTAGATGGAATGAAAGTTTTGATTCGTGAAGCCGAAACTATAGGAATTGGAAGAAATATTGATTAGTATCACAATCTTAAGTTTGGCTAATCTTCTTCGGATCAGTAGCAATTTATAGGAAAACATGTAAGGGTATAATAGTCACAAATTAGATGAATGGCCGACAAGATGATTTGGGCTTTGAATTTTTTTTTTCCCTTAACTTTAACGGAAGTGTCCAAATAATCTCATACCCGTGTCACAAAATTCCAAAGCCCCAATCACATCCCACCATTTAAACAAAAAAAATGTAAAAAAAATCTACCGACGGTATATAGAATACCGTGGCTTCACATTGACGGTGTATTATAACCCGGTTGTCGGAATTTTTTTTAAAAAAAAATTTCAAAATTGTGAAAAGACGGTGTATTATTGTCCGTCTAGTGAGATTAACGGGTCTTCATTTGCCGTTGTTGGGTTTTTTTTTTTTAAAAAAAATATGAAAAACTGGAGGTCAACCGACGGTGGAAAAAACACCGTGTATTCAAAATGACGGGGTATTATGATCCGTTGCTGGGTTTTTTTTAAAAAAAAAAAAAAGTCAACCAACGGTAAATAATCCACCGTGTGATCAAATTGACGGAAGATTGTGACCCGTTGTTGGATTTAATTTTTTTTTTTTAAAAAAATTTAAAAAATAAATCAACGGACGGTTAATAAACAACCGTCTGATCAAATTGACGGTGCTTTATAACCCGTCCTTGGCATTTTTTTTTTTAAAAAAAAAATTAAAAGAACGTCTACCAACGGTGAATAATGTACCGTGGCTTCAAATTAACGGTATATTATCACCCGTTGTTGGGTTTTTTTTTAAAAAAAAAAGAAAAGGGTTAATACCGCTCCACCCACGGTGTATTATACACCGTCTTATGAGATTGACGATAGATAATCTTCCGTCGTTTAAACGGAAACAAACGACCAATCGAAAATAGCTGGAAAATAGCTTCAACGACTGCAGCTACATTCTATTTTTCCTATTTCTAAATTTCTATTTACCCAAAATTTGGCTTCAACGACTGTGGATGCTCTAACATGGTCTCGAACATGAGATCGTTCTTTATCCATCTCAAAATTTTACATGTGAATTATACATCTACAGCTAACTGGTACGACCAATTAATCAATGAGACCCAATACAATAATAGAGTATATATTCTGGTACGTTGAGGAAAGAAGAAGATTCCATTAGCAACCTAACATAAAATCTGATAAGTGCCAAAAACTTAAAAACAACCCCCCCGCCCCCCCCCACCCCCCAGTCACCACCACCAGATCGACACGCACACACAAAATAAAAAAAATTATACCGACAACCGAATCCAGGTCATATCAGCCTCTAAAATGAGTACCGCATCACACTGTATAAGTAAACCCACCACCATCTCCTAACTATATCAATTACTTTCGTCAACAAATAAATTTTCTTTTTTATTTTGCTTGAAAATGGAAAGTAGTAAGAAGCAGAGAGTCTGCATCGTCGGTGCCGGCGTCAGTGGCCTAACTACCTGCAAGCACCTGCTCTCCAAAGGGTTTGTCCCCACTGTGTTCGAGGCGGGGCCCACCATCGGCGGTGTGTGGGCCCAGACACTCTCGTCGACTCGCCTGCAGTCCCCTGCAGTTGCCTACTGCTACTCTGATTACCCGTGGCCACCAGGGTTGGTTAACAACGACTGCAAAGAGTTTGTTCCTGACCATGCACAGATTATGGAGTACCTTAATTCCTATGCCGAGAAGTTTGGAGTTATGCAGTATGTGCAGTTTGGGGTGGAGGTGATGGGGGCCCAGTATGTAGGCCCATCTGAGGAGGAGGTAATGAGGTGGGACTGTTGGGCCGGTAACGGGGAGGCATTCGGAGGTGGGGAAGGGGAGTGGCATGTCACTGTTAGGGTTGATGGCGGTGCAAATGAGGAGGTATGTACAATAATACAATATGTGAGATATCATGACGAAAACCCATAATTAACTTTTGGCCCACTTGTGACTTGTCCACAGGTAAATTTTGGAGAGAAAAGAAAATAAAAGAAAAATAACCTAAATAAATTATTAGAGAGAACTTTTGTATTGTTAATGGATTTTTCGTTATGTCGTAGAATTTTGGAGAGAAAAAGAAAGATTTTGAAATTTTCATAGTCGTAAATGAGTTTTATACAAAAAATTGTCAAATATCTACTTTTTGATCCAAACTGTTTTTATTTTTACGTCTTTATAAGAGCTTTTAGGCTCTTCAAAAACAATGTCAAATAGAGCTTGAAAATGAAAAAAAAAAAAAAAAAAAAAAATTGTCTGTGTTATGATCCAAATTTAGTCTTACATCGGTTATATGGAAAACTAATGTTGGGTAGTTATAAATTTGGGTTCCCTCCCTTTAACAGCTAACTTTTAATGGTGAGTTTTCCTAGGTTCCTAACAATTGGTGTCAGAGCCAACCCCATACTTCTTAATTCGCTCTAGAGGCTAGATTAAAATTACTGGTAGACCTGGGTCGGGCCAGTGTCGCTAGAGTGAAAGCCGCCGAGAGTCGGAAAGGGCTACCTAGAGTCTAGATTAAAATTACTGGTTGGGCCGGGCCGGGCCAGTGTCGCTAGAGTGAATACCGCCGAGGGCGGCGGGTTACGGAAGCGTAGTGGAATGTTATGATCCAAATTTAGTCTCACATCGGTTAGATGGGGAACCAATATTGGGTAGTTATAAACTTGGGCTCCCTCCCTTTAACAGCTAGCTTTTAAGGGTGGGTTCTCCTAGGTTCCTAACACTATGGGAGTATTATCTATCTCTTTAGTCCCCCGAGTTTCATTAAAAAGCTTTTAATCAAACAAATACCAAACAAAAGGTAATGATTTTCATGTATCCCAATAGTTGGGCTATGAGATTCATTACCAGCCAAAAAAAAGAACCCATCTCTTACAAGATAGGCCCTCCAAAAAAAATGAAATAATTACAGATGATACCAAAAAGTATGAAAAAAGTGGGACCAGTCCACACAACCCCGGGTCCTGTCGGTCACTCCCCTCTCGGTGTCCCGTCCCTTTCCTCTGATTCATCTTCGAAAGTTGAGTCACTGATATCTGCGTACATCTTCGTGATTTTCTTTGTCAACTCTGCACCTGCTTTTTGAAACCAGAATTTGAAATTGGCAATAATCTTAAATAACAGTTGCTGATGCATGATGTGCTTGTGTGTAATCTCTTTAGTTTTTTCATTGCGCTAGTGGGAGATACTTTGAGATGTTCATGGGCTTTCGAATCTAAAAGAGGAAAAATGATTATGTCACACTAGGCACGAACTATTATCCAACGAAGCAGGAGATTGCTCTGAGATTGGCAATATATGTTGCATCGGAAGGGTATATATAGATCACTGTTGGTAAGAAATCATGTAAACCAGGGTTCATTCGATTTACTTCTCTTGTTTTCAGGTTCATCAATTTGATTTCTTGGTTCTTTGCATTGGATTATTCAGCAGTACGCCTAAAATCCCTACTTTCCCACCTAACAAGGGCCCTGAAGTATTTAGTGGGCGAGTGCTTCATTCTAAAGACTGCGCAAATATGGGGAGTGATGGTTTGCTGTCATTGATCACAGGGAAGCGAGTTACGGTAGTAGGATACCTTAAATCAGCATTGGACATTGCAGCAGAGTGCGCTAATGCCAACGGTGAGAAAAACTCCTATTTATATTTAGTTAAATTTTTTAGACCATAAAATATCCTCAAACTGCACGAAAAAAGTATCTGGTACTTTGTATTGATGTATCGGTTCTACATGGGCTGCAGATCACCATTAGGATACTCTTGCAGATACCGTCAGATCAGTTGTCACCTACGATGGTATCTGATAATTTCTAAGCTAGACATGACTTTTCCTCTTTTATTTGTGCAGTCAACCTCATTCGAACATTTGAAGCTTATGAATACATTACCATGTATTTAATTTTTTTTTGATAACAGGATGGAATCCTAAGGGATTCCAGTCAACCAAAATAAATATAAACTAGAACTAGAGAAAACAACCAGACATAAGCACTACTTGGTGCAAAAGAAGCAATAAAGATTCGAAACAAAAAGGCATCAGTAGGCTAAGAGTTTAAACAGAGTATCACATAGTAACAGAAAACAGGCTAAAGAACAATACAGACATCTGCCTAAGGGTCTATAACAATAACAGGGCTACCATCGTGACTAACACCACGTTCATACGCAGACTGATAAGACGACACCAGCAGAATCCCCGTAATGTATTCTTGATCATGAGCCGACATAGCAGAGATGGTGTCTAAAGTAGAAGACATAGGGTCAACCTCCATATGGTCATTATCACGAACAGGAGCAGCAAAAGAGTCATCAGAGTCAACAGAAGGGAAGTCCTCCGACACATTCCCAAACGCAGCAGCAGCAGCAGTAGGAGCTTCAGGAGCAACAATAGGAGAGTCATTAACCTAAAAAATGTCCACAATAACATCTTCAGAAGGGGTATTGTTCAAATGGGCATCGTCAGGAACATTCACAGCAGGGAGAAGAGCATCTCCCTGAGAAGCAGAAGCAGAGTTCCCTAAATGTGAAAAAGCACTTGTCACTGAAAATTCAAGAATAAAATTTTGAAAAGCAAACTTAATAGGGTTTAAATCAACAAGATGCTTTTTAGAATGAGGAAGGATCTTCGTCCAAAGAGAACTAAAAGAATGGAGTTAAGAATACAGATAATATCATAGCACTTTTTGGTGAAAACTTTACTATTTCTTTCTTTCCAAATAACCCAAATAATAGTCATCATAAGAATGTTCCAGAGTAGACCTAACTTAGGTTTGATTCTATTCTTCCTCTAGATACTCCACCAAGATTTAATAGAAGGGGGATACCCTTTAATATTCCAAACCCTTTTTAGAATAATCCAAATATTTCTCACAAAAGGGCATTTAATGAAGAGATGAAGAGCATTCTCAGAACCATGAGTACAAAGGATACATTTTTGACCCAAGGCTAAATTCCTTTTATTAAGACTAGTAGTTTACACGTGAGATGCACGTCTTAATAAATATAGTTTTTTTAAAAGTAAAAAATTCAGACGTAGTCTGGATTTAATCTAAAACCTCATTTACAATAGTTATACATGTGCGTTGCACGGATTGGTAGATGGACAAATTACACTAAGGCCTTCTCCCATTATAGTAGTAGAGATTAATAAATATAGTTTTTTTAAAAGTAAAAATTTAGACGTAGTCTGGATTTGATCTAAAACTTCATTTACATTAGTTATGCACGTGCATTGCACGGGTTGGTAGATGGACAAATTACACTAAGGCCTTCTCCCATTATAGTAGTAGAGATTGTCAACAGTAAGTAACTTATTGTTAATAGTCATCCAAACTAGTATTCTAACTTTTAAAGAAGCAATATTCTGCTAGATAATTTTATAAAAAGGGCATAAAACACCTCCAGACTTAAGAAATTTGTCGAAGGATTTGTGGGTAAAAGAAATAAAGGGCATAACCATGTATGTATTCAAGGGTAAATGAGATTAACGAGTCTTTGTAATTTTAGTGCAACCATTCGTTATGGATCTCGCAAATCCTCCAATGCATATTAATGATGTCTACTCAGTTCCATAGTCTGAATTAAGGAATAAATTGCATATGAAAATTTATATTTTGGAGACATAACAGTAGGGTTGAAGCATAATAGCACTTATGGTTCTTTTAATTTTCTTGAAGGGCCTGAGTACCCATGTACGCTCATATGTCGAACAAAAAGATGGAATATTCCAAAGTTTTCTGCTTGGGGTGTGCCTCTCGGATTGTTCTATGGAAATCGTTTCTCAGAACTATGTGTTCATAAGCCTGGTGAAGGACTTCTCTTGAGCCTTTTGGCCACTTTGTTGTCCCCTCTGGTAAGATCTAACCATCAATATCTTACCTTTACAATTATCATGCAATAATTAGAGTATATATGAGGCTCACATCATCTTATCTCACTGTATGCCGAGCCTATCTCCTTTCATACTATAACGTTTTTGTGCATCTGCAATGTACATGTTTTGTTAATTTTCACAAATTTTAAATTTAGTGAACATTCATAAATTTTTCGTGCCTGATAATGTTGACGAATTCCCTGTATGTGCTTGGAATCAGTAGAGGATTAGAACCTTCTCCTATAGTTGTTTTCGGTTAAATGAATAGTCAAAGTACACATGAACCAACCTTCTATACATGGAATTTTTTTCCAAAATGACCCTTTTTGCAAAAGTATTGCCACAAACGACCTGTTTTTTTTTTATTTCCACAAACGCCCTACTCGCTTTTTGAAAAAGCGAGTGTGGTACAAACCCTCGCGCTTTTTCAAAAAGCGAGTCTTAGGTTTCAGAAAATTGAAAACCTAAGACTCGCTTTTCGAAAAAGCGGGATGGTTTATACCACACTCGCTTTTTCCAAAAGCAAGTCTTGGGCTTCTTTGCCCAGCAACACTCGCTTTTTGAAAAAGCGGGGGTAATTATACCACACTCGCTTTTTCAAAAAGCGAGTGTCGTTTGGGACTTAAACCCCCCGCCCCCAAAACAGATCTCACTTCTCTCTATTCTTTCTCTTCCTCTTCGCTCGCGAAACCCTAACCCATCTCTCATCTCAAATTCGTCAAAATACCCTCGTAATTTGTTGAATAACCCACAAAATTGCTTTGGACAACTTAAACCCATCTTCCGTTAGAGGTTTAATTTGTTGGGATTTGGGTATACTTCAAAAGGGAAGCAACTTTATTGTGAAGGTATGATGTTTATTCCCCCATTATTTTGTTAATTTAAATAGGTTTTCTTTATGGGTAGATAATAACTCGATTATTGGTATAAATTAACGTAGGTATGGATTTGGAGATTCCTATTTGGTTATATTTTGGTGGTGAAATAATTCGTGATCCAAAGATTGGTTGTTGTTATAGTCATTTGGATCCGGAAATAGTTTGGGTGCCCCGTACCATCACATTTGAAGAATTAGTTGGGAAAATCTATGAAGTTACTAATTGGGATAGGAATGAATGGAATTTAAAAAATTTAGCTCGATACGCAGCAGGAAGAGGAGATGATCAGTATTTTATGACAGTGCCCGTACCTACTGATAATGCGCTGAAGTCATTGATTGCTAGGACATTTGATCCCAATTGTGCTTGGTCTGTAGTAGAGTTATATATTCAGCAAATCCGAGTTGTCAATGCCCAGCCACATGATATCCCCAGTGCAAGCTTCATACGGGTAGTACCTACACAGCAGTCGAGGCCTAACCCCGATCAATCTTCACAACCAAATCCGGTATCCTCACAAGAAAACACCTTCGCCCATACTCCAATTCCGGATTCTGTAAATGTTGAGCTGCCACGCTAACCTAGCCCGGTTCCTGACTCTGTTCCAAATAGCAGTATGTTTGAACTCTTTCAAAATGCTGTCTGTAACAACAGCTTATTAGAAGATGATGAAGAAGATGAAGAAACAGACGATGAAGATGTTGATAGTGGTGACACTGATGACGTAGACGATGATGAAGATGTTGACAGTGGTGCAAATGTAAATCCCACGAACATCAGTTCTAATGAAGCCAGAGGTACTTATGGCTACGGCAATGTTGACGGTCATGTTACTGAGGAGATGGCTGAAGGTGCTAGAGTACACCTAGTTCTACAAGAGTCGTCTGGTTCGTCCAATGTAGACGAATTGTACGTTGGGCAGGAGTTTATAAGTAAGCAGTCGATTTAACAGGCAGTGAAGTTGTATTCTATCAAAAAACATCGTGAATTCGTAACTTTGAAATCTACACCGTCACTGTACACTGTTAAATGCAAAATGGCACCTAGAAAACGTACCATTGAGGAGATCGTGCAAGGGCCCCCTGGAGTAAGTGATGGTGGCTGCCCTTGGAGATTACGAGCAATGGTTCCAAAAGGCGGGACGAATTTTGTGGTGAAGAAGATAGTTGGGCCACACACTTGTACGAATCCAACGCTGAATCAAGATCACCTTAAAATTGATTACAATATTGTTTGTAATCTGATTGTTGATGTGGTGAAAAAGGATACCGCTTTATCACCGAGGTCAATTATTGAGATTGTTAAAATACAATATAATTATCAGATTTCCTATAAGAAAGCTTGGCGAGCAAAACAAAAAGCGATCGAGAGGTTGTATGGTACCTTCGAAGAAGCATACACAAAGTTGCCTGCTCTACTCACAGCAATTCAAGCTGCAAATATAGGAACCGTTGTTCACTGGGATAAGTATGAGTCTGGCCCTGGCGAGGAAACATTCAAGGGTGTATTCTGGGCATTTGGTCCTTCAATTGAAGGTTTCAAGTCCTGCAGACCGGTGATCAGTGTTGACGGAACTCACTTGTACGGTAAGTACAAGGGTTGCTTGCTAATTGCTGTTTCCCCAGATGCGAATGATTGTTTATTTCCGTTTGCATTTGCATTGGTTGATGGAGAGAGTATAAATACGTGGACATGGTTCATGAGTTGCATCCGATATTATGTCACCGATCGCACTGAGTTGTGTGTTATTTCTGATCGTCACGCTGGTATAATGCATGCTATGGAGTTACAAAATGGAGCTTGGAACGAACCAAGTGGATACCACCGTTATTGTATGCGCCATTTTGCTACAAATTTCTTTACTAAATTTGGTAGCAAGGCATTGCGTAAGAAGGCGAAAATTATAGCGTGTGAACACCAACCCAAAAAGTTCATGGCCAAACTTGCTGAGCTTGAGAACGTAAATGTGGAGGCGGCTAATTGGTTAAAAGAGAAGCCGGTTGAGAAATGGGCACTTTATGCAGATGAAGGTCGTAGATACGGGATAATGACTACGAACTTGTCAGAAGTGTTCAACTCAGTCTTGAAAGGAGTCCGTAGTTTGCCAGTGACAGCGATTGTTGAGACGATCTTCGAACGTCTGAACAATTATTTTACTACTCGTCGACAAGAAGCAACTCAACTTTTATCCGAAGGGAGGATTTTTTCTCGAAAAGTACATGAACTGCTTGATAGTCGCCGTGAGAGAGCTAACGGACATGGGGTGACAATGTTCCATCATCAACCGGGAGTTTTTTCCGTGAGAACGGGTATACGCATGGTGGGTGGAGAAAGGAAGGGTGGGAACTTGCACACTGTGAATTTGGGAACGAAGACGTGCACATGTATGAAATTTCATCTATACCATATCCCATGTTCTCATGTACTGGCAGCTTGTGCATATCGTGCAATCGATCACAAGCATCTCATTGATAAATTTTACACCGTTGCTTCATTAGCACAAACATACGGTCCAGTGTTTCAGCCTATACTAGATTCAGCATATTGGCCTATTATTGATGGACCAAAACTAGTACCTGATGCCACTTTGCGACGTAAAAGGAAGGGCAGGCCTAGAACTACCAGATTCCGCAATGACATGGATGTGAGAGATAGGTCAAGTCGTGGTACGGGGATGAGATGTTCAAAATGTGGTTTACAAGGACACAATAAGTGACGATGCACTAATAGTGGAACTCAGCATACTTAAATATTGTGTGCTTGTAATTATTAATTTGGACTTTGTTATTGTACTAGATTATGTCGATAAAAACGCTCCCAGCTCCACACTTGAAGCAAAATCATCGGGCCATTCATCTGCACGGACCCGAGGGCACACAGGCACAAACTCCTGTAGAGGGCTGCTAGGGCAGCACTACCCCAACTATACTGGCCGACTCGTCCAAGGTCTGCAATAAGCGGGAGGTACATGAGGGGGACGGAATGACCGCTTGAGTTAGAGAATAGTACCCCTCCAAAAAGAGTAAGGATGTACGCCCTGCAGTACATCTGGACCTCCTCTTCGGTCGAATCATCTGTCAGTCGGTCTTTAAATTTTTCCTTCAACCACTTCAGACGAATTTGTTTCCCAACTACTGCACCAGTCTCCACTTCGACACCTAGGTATTGTTCTACTAAGTATGGGGCGTCGAAGTCCATAGAGCCGGTCACCTCCTGCCCATCTACCGGAAGGCCTGTGATGACTGAAACGTCCTGCAACGTAACAGTCATCTCCCCAACTGACAAGTGGAAGCTGTGGGTCTCGGGACGCCATCTCTCCAGGAGTGCTGTTAGTAGAGGCCGATCGCACTTGATGCCGCTCATCAGTGCAATACCATATAGACCGCAATCCCGTAATATTTGGTGAATCCGTGGGTGCATAGGGAGTGGATGCCCCCCACGGAAGGTACACTCTTTCGAATCCCCCTGCCACACATCTTTGGAGCGATGGTGCGACTGAAGCGTTAGAAGAGTGGGGTCGAGTGGACCTGGACCAACAAGGGGAACCGTAGATGAAGAAGGGGCAGGCGACGAAGTACCAGCCACATTTTGGTTTGTTGGGACCTGCAAAACAGTATTTACATCAGCAAATAAATATATCAATCAATTATATGACAATGAAACAAATCGAATGCAAAAAAAAATATAACTTACATTACTTCGTTCGTTGCCACCACGACGACCACCAACACGTCCACTGCGTGGAGGTGGGCCAAAAGATGTACGTGGTCCATCGCCACGATTGGCTCTACTACTACTGCCAGCCTCCACACGTCCCTTATTCCGTGGCATTTTTTCAAAAAAAAAAGAGTATCCTACAATGATGAACGAGCAATCATTATTAACAATACCAAAATCATTTTAGCAATTTAAATAATCACGGAAGCTAAAGAGAATTGAAATGCAAATACAACTCACAAAAAGTCACAAATTATAGGTGGAGATATTACTAATCTACAAAATCTACAACTCACAAAATCTATAGGTGGAGATATTATCCTAATTTTACTCACAACATCTACAACTCACAAATACAACTCACATATCCTAAATTCAAATAGTTGGTCTGTGAATTGCAGTAAATATATAATTAGAATTGCAGTAAATTTCTCCTGATTACAAATCCCAACTATATACTTAGAATTGCAGTAAATTTCTCCTGATCACAAATCCCAAACTCACAACTCACAAATACAACTCACAAATACAACTCACATATGCACAAATCTACAATTCTTGATTTAAGTAAAATCAAAAATTGAGTTCTAGAATCGTTCAAATCCCAAATTATACTTTCACAAAATCACATATGCACAATTGTACTTTTACTCACATATGCACATATGCACAAATACTACTCACATATGCACAATTACACTTTTACTCACAAATCCCAAATTCTACACACATTACAAACAAATCGTTCAAATCAGAGATATACAGTTATATATTCAGCAAATCGTTCACAAATTCTACACACACCACCACATATTACACACAATATATATACAACATTAGAAAATATTGAGTTCTAGAAATATACCGTAATCTTCACGCAAGAATTGAACCACCGCAATCACCACAAACCAAAAAGAACCACCACCAAATCGCGAGCGTCACCGACCTCCACCCCTTGTTCTTCAATCCACCGCAATCACCCAAAAATTCGAAAAGAAAACTCAAACACAACGTGGGCAACTAGATTGGGATGAGAAAGCGAAGATTTTAGGAGCTAATCGACGGCTAATTTGATGAAATAGGCCAGAAATCGAAGAATACGAGGATTGGGTTAGGGTTTCGAAAGCGAGTCTTGAGGAAAAGAGAGAGAAGTGAGATCTGTTTTGGGGGCGGGGGGTTTAAGTCCCAAACGACACTCGCTTTTTGAAAAAGCGAGTGTGGTATAATTACCCCCGCTTTTTCAAAAAGAGAGTGTTGCTGGGCAAAGAAGCCCAAGACTCGCTTTTGGAAAAAGCGAGTGTGGTATAAACCATCCCGCTTTTTCGAAAAGCGAGTCTTAGGTTTTCAATTTTCTGAAACCTAAGACTCGCTTTTTGAAAAAGCGCGAGGGTTTGTACCACACTCGCTTTTTCAAAAAGCGAGTAGGGCGTTTGTGGAAATAAAAAAAAACAGTTCGTTTGTGGCAATACTTTTGCAAAAAGGGTCATTTTGGGAAAAAATTCCTATACATGATGCTTTGAAAAGTACATCTCTGTCGTTAATGCGTTGATGGATAAGTATGCACTCCAATTCAATCGAAGAGTCTATGAAATCTAAACATTTCTCTCGGATTGTTGTTTCCTGGTTAGTTGAGTTAGTTCTATGGATACGTATATTAATCTAAGATTTCACAATTGCTTGTATATCACTATTTCTCTTTCCCGCAAAAAAATATATATCGCTATTTCTCTTAGTCTATTCATGGCTATGAATATCACATATAGCGAGGAACAGAAACATGTTCTTTTCATGAACCTTCTGACTAGTTTATATTCGTTGATTTCATTTTGTTTGTAACAGTCATGTGCACTCTCCAAATTCATTGAGTTTTACTTCAAATGGAGATCTCCTATGAAGAAATATGGGATGGTACCAGATCATAGCTTCTTCACTGCAATCTCCTCTTGTCTATTCTCGCTGCTACCACCAAATTTCTACAGTAAAGTGGAAGAAGGAAGCATCATCTTGAAAAAATCCAAGGCATTTTGCTTCTGCAACAATGGTGTGATGGTTGACGATGAGTCTTCTCTTATAGAGAGTGATGTAGTGATCCTTGCCACTGGGTACAAGAGCGATGAGAAACTCAAAGGAATTTTCGTGTCTCCGTTGTTTCAGAAGTTAGCAGTTGGATCAGAAACTAGTTCTGTAAAAACACCTCTTTACAGGTATTTAAATTCCTTTTCTTGTCTATACCGACTGTACGTACTCTTACATAATTCTTCTGTTATAGAAGAGCTGATTTTTCTTTTGTTCTTTAATGACAGGGAATGCATTCATCCTCGAATACCACAACTTGCAGTGATCGGCTATTATGAGAGTGTGTCAAATCTGTACTCTTCTGAGATGAGGGCTAAGTGGTTATCCCATTTTCTTGATGGTGGCTTCCGGCTACCAAGCATAAGATGCATGGAAAGAGATGCGATGGAGTGGGAAAAGTTTATGAACAGATATACGCCCGGATATTACAAAAGAATAAGTCTAGGTACTTGTCATATTTGGTACAATGATCAGTTGTGCAAAGACATGGGATGCAATCCTCGAAGGAAAAAGGGGATTTTGGCTGAGTGGTTCATGCCGTATGGACCTACTGATTATGCAGAAATTTGATTAAACAAAATGATCCTCTAGTAGTCTAAGACTGCATTTTAACTTCACCGCAGTCTTTTTTGCTTTAATTTTCATATCATTGTTGTAAGTTCGAGGCCTGGCAATGTTGGAGTAACTTACGAGCATGTACTTGGAGTAGGAGGGGACGAGGAATATCCAAAATTTTGAAATTTTAAGCTATCCTCGTGCATGGGATGCTCCCATTGTGATGCATAAAACTTTACATTATCTAGGTGTCTTTTGGTGCGGGAACACGTTACATTTAGTTTACATTTTTCGTGTATTTTCAGATTTCTATTAAAGACTGTATATAAAGTTATTAGATATTGTATTATATATATTTAGTCTCATATCGGATACGTATCAATTTAGTAGTTGGTTCCCTCCTATATATAAGAGTCTTTGTACACAGTTATATTCAATCCCAATAATCCAATCATATTTTTCAATCTCTCTGTTAACCCTATCATGGTATCAGAGTACAATTATACAAAATTTTATTTCTTCCCAAAATCCTAGAATTCCACACACACCCCAAAAAAAAAAAAAAAAAAAAAAAATTTCGAAAAAGAAGAAGAAACAATGTGTCGAAACCTCAGCTCCTAGTGCGCACCTTCATCCGCATCACCAAAACCCCAGCTCCTAGCGCAGCCCTCCTAGCGTGCACCCTCCTCCACATCGCCGAAACTCCAACTCGACGTCGTCTGCTTCGAACCCACCTCTGATGCTCCTCCTCGCCTTTTATTCCTAGCCGCCTCCATCTCCAAACCCTCGGCAAACCCTAGCCCACTCCCGTCCCTCCAACTTCTACCTCGTCGTCGACCTCGTTGCTCTCCCGTTTTCATACTCTAGCCGCCACCTATCATACTCTCCCGTCTTCATACTCTAAACCCAAATCTTTCAAACCCTAATACTCTATATCCCAAACCAAAACCCATATCCTATCTCTAATTCCATACCCAACCCGTACCCTATATTACCCGAAACCCTCTTTCCCTATACCCGAAACCCAAACTCCCCCTCCTACACACACACACACACACACAAAACATCAAAAAAAAAAGTTGCAGGTACTCTTTCTCCTCCAGTCACATGCAATACCGCCATCATCCTGACTCCGATCTCCTACCTCCTCCTTCCAGCATCATCCCTCACAATGCACCACCACTACTTCCGCACCCGATAGCACCATCCAGCTCCCGATCCCAACATCAGCAACAGTTCCGCTCTCACTTTGATCCCTGCCACAGCGACATCAGTCTCATTCCTCTTCGTAGCACTTCATCACTTACATCCCCGACCATAACTGTTACTCCAGTCTTGTCGACTCCTGCTGATTGGGCTAATCTCCAGCATCACCGGGCTCAGCTGAAACTTCAGCTTTTGGGTCAGTCTATCACTAGTGGCCCATCTGTCCCTGCATTCTCTGTTACTTCCAATATGAATTCTTCCTGGATATTAGATTCTGGTGCTTCACATCATCTTACTAGTAATTATACACTGCTCACCACCAGCACTACACTTTTCTCTCACTCTCTATCCCTACAGACTGCCGATGGCTCACACATTCTCACTACACACTCCGGGTCTATTAGCTCTCACACTCTCACATTGCCCTATGTTCTTTTGTTTCTAATTTATCCATGAACCTTATTTCCATTAGTGCACTATGCCAGAGTGGTCTTGTCATTACATTTGATTCTATCGGTTGTTCTATTACTGAGTTTCATACAGGTCAGGAGTTTGGGCGTGCTAGTCAACAAGATCGTCTATATCACCTAGATTTTCTTCATGTACATAGATCTCATCAGCATTTTCCTTTGCTACTGTTTTACACTCTGATGCTTATCTGTGGCACAAACGTTTAGGACATATTAGTGTGTCTCGACTCAAGAATTTTGCCCATATTGGTGTCCTTGGTTCTCTTTCTTTTACTAATTTGTCTGATTGTCAGGGTTGTCATTTGGTCAAACATATAGCTCTCCCCTTTAATCACAAAAGTACCTCCCAAACGACCCATCCTTTTAAATTTATTCACTCTGACATATGGGGACCATCTCCTACACCCTCTCACAAAGGCTATCTCTACTATGTTTGTTTCATCAATGACTTTACTCGATACACATGGGTATTTCTTATGCGCCAACGCTTTGAGATACCTGACATTTACCAGTTCTTTACAAACATGGTTCACACTCAGTTTGGTGTGTGTATCAAAACCTTTCGCTCTGACGGTGCTCGTTAATACACTTCCACGGCTATAAGAGCGATCTTTCAATCTCATGGTACACTCTTTCAGTAATCATGCCCTCACACACATGAGCAGAATGGTGTAGCTGAACGCAAGTATCGTCACATCCTTGAGTTGGCTCGCGCTCTTCTACTTTCCTTTTCTGTTCCTCGTTCTTTTGGGGCTGAAGCTGTCATGACATCTGTCAGTCTCATTAACATCACTCCCTCGTCTGCTCTATCTAGCACATCACCTTATGAGGCTCTTCGTCACTCCCTGCCATACTACAATATGCTATGTACCTTTGGGTGCACCTGTTTTGTCCTTCTCCCTTCCACTAAACGCACGAAGCTCACAGCTCGAGCTACTAAGTGTGTTCATCTAGGTCTCAGTCCGGAACATAAAGGTTAACTTCGTTTTGATCCTGTCATGGGTCGTGTTCTTATTTCCCGACATGTCTCCTTTGTGGAAGATTCTCCCTACTACCTAACCTCTCATGAGGATGCTAATTTTCTTGACTTCCCTGTTGTTAGGCCTCCTTCCCCGGTCAGAGTGTCAGACCTTCACGCATTACATTTGATCCCACTCCCTTAGCTCCCTTCCCCTCTCATACTGTCAGTTCCACCTATTATTCCTCCTACGGAGACATCACCTGCATCCTCACAGCATCATGCCCCCTCACTACCTACATCCCCACTCCCGCATATACACACATAACCTATCTCACCTCATCCTGTTCATCCACAACCAGTCTGTCACGCCCCGCTTCCCAAAAACACGGAATACGAGTGCGTGACAAAGCCCAACGAATGATTTTCATCATTCATGAACTGTAGGATCGACTCAGCATCATAACAAAAATATAACAAATGTATACAACCACGCTTGCATGAATAATTTATTAATCAACAGAAAATAATTGAAACAAAATAATAATATCCCGAATAGTTTTCAAATCTGGGTCAAAAGATAAAACTCGAGACTATAAGCTCATTACAAGATTCAAGTAGTAAAAGAAATAAATAACTCAAAAGAACAAAATATTTAAAGCAAGTCTTTTCTCTAAGAGAAACCTAGAATGTCTACTCTCCAATTTCAGCAGGCAATTCGTCTCCAAAGTCTGTATATATATAAATATAAAAAGAAAAAAAAAGGAAAACAAGATAAATGCCTTTAGTGCAAGTTAGGGCCTCAAATAGTATAAGCATGGGTATGAAAACAAGTACAAGAAATATGAAACGAGATTTGGAATCAAGAATGTATAACATAATATAATAGGAATGCAACAAGTAGTGGAATTCAAGAAACTAGCTAGCAAGAAAGACAATTCAAGTGATAAGATTGGGTAACAAGTATTAGTAGTAGAACAAGTGGCAAGTGAAACATGTAATGATATCAAGCATCAAGTAACAAGTAACAAGTCCGAAGTAACAAGTCTCAAGTAACGAGCATCAAGTAGGGTATCAAGTGTGTACAAGTGACAAGTTAATCTTAAGTCTAATGTTTAATTTTATCTAGGTAGCACTTCA
This sequence comes from Hemerocallis citrina, assembly GCA_017893485.1. Lineage (NCBI taxonomy): Eukaryota > Viridiplantae > Streptophyta > Magnoliopsida > Asparagales > Asphodelaceae > Hemerocallis > Hemerocallis citrina. Next base: position 217,832,199 of record CM030365.1, read on the forward strand.
TGCATCCATACTTTTACTACATGGTTGCTACAAACAATCAGTTATGTTTAGACCTAGTGGTGAATTTTATAGGGCGGTGTACTCAGGCATCAAGTATCAAGCAAGCATGGTTCATGAATCTGAAAATAAAGTAACAAGTTCACGAAACAAGTTCATGAATCCACTAACAAGCTCAAGAACCACATAGTGGGTTTATGAATCCAACAAGTTCATGAGCCAAGTAATGGCTTCAGGAATCCATCAAGATACAACAAGTTCATGAACCAAGTACAGGGAAACACGGGCCCCCTAGTACACTTACCTATATTGTCCACTACTATGGTTTTTTCTTTAAATCCCGGCTTATTATTTATTATTGTCATCAAGCAAGCATGAAAATGTGCAAAACAGGTCAAGTAATAATCAAGAACATGGAACAAGTCTAGGCTAGGTAGGATACATGTTCGAGGGTCAAAACAAATCAAAATATCAAGAACAACGATAATTCCAAATCTGGACAGCATGATGTTGCTGTACCAAAACTGCAATTTCTGTTGCTACAAGATAGCAAATGTGGATCCGTTAGAAGGTCTAGAAACTAGACTCCTGCCCGGTTCCATCGCATATAATTAAGACACCTAAAAGTTGTAGCAATTGATGTCAAAACAACAAATTATACATCATTTGTGTTCAGTCAGAATTGGTAAAACTGAGTCTGTATATATGAAACAGGATTGAAACATCATTAATTAATTCTAAGAAAATTTGGGAATGTTCTATAGGTTGTCCAATATCAGCAAACAAAATTTCAAGCCATTTACTTACTGTTAGCATAGTTAAAATAATTGCAAACCAAAGTAGTGCAGCAGTTTTTATGAATCTGCGATTACAGACACAGCAGCAGTAAAACTACGATATCTCTCAAAAAGTAACTCGGAATTCAAAATTTCAGGATGTTATTGGCAACTAGACACTTGGGGCTACATTTTATATTCAGGACTCAAGTTTAGATTCCGGTTTTATCGGGGTCGAAACAGCAAGCCAAGACAGGACAGAAACCAAATGAGACACTTTTTGCATGAAATGTATCAAAATTATACTAGTGTGAACGAGTGTATCAACGAAGGATTGTGACTCTTAGATCGTATGGTAGATAATGCGAAACATGAGATCATCAATGATAAATAAGAGGAGTCACATTTACAATCTACTTGCAGTATTTTTAAGGAAAAGCTTGTACTAGAAAACGAAATGAACAAGAAGATACTTGTCTGGGGGTGTAGATGATGAAACCGAACATGAACAAATAATGGGATGAGAATCCCGAGAAACGAAGCACGAATACGGACACACGCAAGCACGTGCGATACACATGCAAAACAGCACACAGCAAATCAAGGCACACAAACAGCAACTCTGATCGGATCTTCTACTCCCCTCCAAACAGCACACAGCCAACCAAAAACCCAATCATGAAGAGATCAGATGGCCCAGATCTGATCTGATGGTGATGATCAGGATGTTGGCTCGGATCTTGATGCGATCGGGTGGCTCAAATTCAAACAACCCATCTTCTTCCCTCCTTCTCTTCTCTGATCACAGTCACGACCATGGTGGACTCTCCGAGCCTCCGGACCAATTGTTCGACCCACCACTCAAGCAACTCGGGGTTTACGGCCCTCAATGCCAAAATCCCGAATTGTTAGAGGGTGACTAGTGCGCCACCAATCCGAAACTCTCGGACCAAAGCTCTACTTGTGGGTGCCCGCCTTCGGCAGGCACCTGAATCTCATAGACGATCGACCCACCTCTCACCCGCTGACAGGTCGGGGTCAACGACCCTCGGAGCAGAAACCTCGAATTGTCAGTGGGTGGCAGATGAGTCAATCTCAATTCCTAATGAAAAACAATGGAGAGATGGAGATTATATAGCCACATGAGCAGTGCATTTATTACATCGGGAAGTCCAAATGGCGGAAGGCGAAACGTCGCCATTAATATTTATCGGAAGGTGAAACGTCACTCATTGGGCGTTGCCTGCAAGAAACTACGGTTCGGCCTTTTGCCTCGGCGGCGACCCCCTGCAAGGCCTAGCTCGGCAACAATCTCGAGCTACACTCCTGCCCTCCTCACTCAATGAATCGTCAAAGTTAAAGAAGTCAGAAGTTTTTTATTACTTATAGGGCGCCTGAAACGGCCGCCCAATACAATGAAAAGCTTGCAAATCAGTCATCGCTCTACTTAAAAATCAAACTCGGCGCTTCCCACGGGTTCCTTCGCACGCTCGACCGGTCCGACCGGAGAAGGCACTCCAGCAATAGAGCTTTCCGCATCGGCAGGCTGGGCTGCCTCTAAGAAAGAGGTCGGAGAAGGTCCTAATACGGAATTGCTCGCCTCCTCGATCAGACCGGCACCTAGCATTAGCTTCAACCTACGGATCTCCAACTCTTTCTCTACAATAGCCTCATGAAGAAAAGACTCCGAAGCCGACCGCCCACTCGAGGCATCCAAGATCGACCAGTTCGTCTCAACTGCCCACCAGTCCCGGTCGGCTATGTTTTTCTTCAGACGAGCGACCTCCAAGCTGAGCTCCCTAGACTTTTTCATGAAATAATTCACTGCGGCCTCTCGGTCCCGAGCCTGCTTACGTTGGCAAGCCAGAACACTCTCCATGGCCCCCAGCCCAACTCGGACCCCGGAGACCTCGGCAGAACCAAGGTCGGCACCGAGGACATCATGCGTCTATCAAAAATATGGAAAAAACAACAGGTCACAAAAGAGACTAAAAAACACAAGTCATGGAGCATCGGCCAAAGAATCCTCTTGTATAAATTCAAAAAATTTCTAGTTACAAAAAGCAGTGGCCAGGCCGCGTTCGGCAATTACAAAAAAAAAAGAAGAAGAAGAAGAAGAAGAAAATTCCTAGACTATTGTTTAGGAGGGGGATGGCACCTCTTCGTCACCTTGGTCATCCCTGGCCTCTAATCGAGCATCCCCCTGCTCCTCGTCCTCCCCGCCGCATGGTGTCAGCGGAAGCTTCGGGAACTCCCACCGACAGTGGAGATGCCCGACCTGAAGGTCCGGATAGATTCGCAGGATGTGCTCCCTAGCCTTGTTATAAGCCTTGTCGTGCGAGGTGATCAGGGTATCTGATCGCCGCCTCCTCGCTAGCCTTCTTGGCCTTTGCCTTGAACTGCGCCAGCTCTTTCGCATGATGCTCCGTGTTGGAGACCGGCTGGGCTTGGGCGACCGCAAGGGCAGCCTCCACCGCCGTCTGCTCGTCCTTCAGTTGGGTGGCTTCACGAAAATAGCATTCGGCGTTCTTCTTCTAGATGATGATCTCCTTCTTGAGGCACTCGTTAAAGTGATGCGCGTATTGCATCGCCTGGCCGAGGATGATCAAGTTAGGAGAATTCTCCGCAAAACTAAACCAAAATGTAAAGGAAGACTTACCGCGAGGTGGGCCTGAGCGAACCTCATGTAGGACGTATCAGCCGTCTCCACCACCAGGGCCATACGATCCTGCTCGGTGGCGATATGCTCCACCACCTTTACCGCAACTGGGCCTTCGAGGAATGTATCCCCTGCCTTGACCCCCAGTCGGGGGTATAGGGCCTCATGCCCTGCCGACCCACCATTTTCACGACGTCCAGTCGAAGCAGCGGGAGAGGTCCCTTCGCGACCTCAGCAACCTTTTTGCTACCGGAGCTCCTCCGGATCCTTCGTCGACCTCGACGAATGGTGATGATGCTTCTTCACCCTCTTCGGGGTCGACTCCTCGGGCCTTCGAATTGCTGCCTGGCTAGTCCCTGCCCCCGAGGCGGCCTTCTTCGCCATATCGGCCCTCCTCTTGGCAGCCAGGGCCACTACAGCGTTGCAGTTATCAAGCTCCTTGGCAGACATCTCTACACGAAGAAAAGTGAACATGTTAACGCGAAGGCAGAAAGAAATACAGAATGGAAACAAAAACATACTAGGGTTGGCCAGGCTCAGTCTCGCTCGGGCGAGGTGTAGCTCCATGACGCGAGGCCACCGAATGCTGTGACCCTCAATGATCTTGTCGACCTTTGCCTACTCCTTCTCAGTCAAGTCTCTTCGCTTCGGTGGCTTGTGGTTCGGCTTTCCGAAGTTCCAAACAATGGGGATGTCCCAAGGCTTCTCACTCCAGACTACGAAGTACTTTTCTTTCCAACCCTTGATGGAGTCCGGATGGCCGTGCATCACCTTCTTGTGGGGGCGGGGCAAAAGATAGAAAATCACCTCCTAGTCCCCAAGAGAGCTCATCCCCAGGATGGCTTGGAAGTAGGTCAGCCTCGGCGTAATCCCCTTCTCCTGACACTTCAAAATAAAATACACTCAGTGTTTCCAAGAGTTGGGACCATACTGCATCGGGCTCAGCTCCCCCCAGTTCAGCACTCTCTTGATGAACGGGTGCAACGGAAGCCTCAACCCCGAGACGAAAGCGTCCTCAGGGAACATGCAGAAGCTCGATTCGAGCGCAGTGATCGGGCAGATTCCTAGGTTCGGCACCAAAAGCTCGAACTTTCGATGAATGAAGTAAGCCGCCCTCAAGATGGGAAAGTAGTCCCTTGGCAGGGCACACTTCACACTGTCCATCTTGATCATGGACCGGCCCTCGTCCCTCAACAGCGATGTATATGCCAAAATATCCTTCACGTCATCAGGGTACATCCTGATCGACCCTGGATTTTTGCCAGAGAGAAGGGGGTACGTGAACCCGGAGCCATACTCATACTTATCCTTCTTGGCCAGACTGTCGGGCTATATCCACTTGCTCTTCCTCCTTCGGGAGCAATCTTTCCTATCAGGGGAAGGGGTCACTAGGGGAGGCAATGGTGGGAGGTCTGCCTCTTCTTCCCCTACCTCCTCCGCAGTCCCTCCGACCTCGCCATGGTCACTACCACTTTCAGTCCCTTGATCGGACTCCACTTGATCATCGCCCTCCTCGACCTGCTCCTCTTCTTCCCGACCTCCTTCTCCGAACTCATTCTCCTCCTCCACAAGCCCCTCTCCCTCGGGATCCCTCTCTTCATGCTCCTCTTCTACAGGCTCCTTACCCGGCCTACTGGATTACAGGGGCTCTACGATAAAGGCTACGTCGCCCTCTCTATCTGACCCTCCTACTGACAGAACCTCCTCCTTTACTGGATGCAAGTCACCCGATGAAAAGGATATTGAAGACGAATGAACCTCCTCCTCACCGCGACCTGAACTGCTTGCCTCGGAACCGGACTGAGACCGTGACATTTTAAAGCAAAAACACTAACCTATTTCACCGAGAATGCAAAGGTCAACGGAAAACGGTCGCCGACGGTGTCCAAGAAAATTTCTGTTACTAAGAAGTTGAAAGCAAAGTGAAGAAGTAGGGTGGGGGGAGGGGGATTTATAAGCGCAGGCAGGACTCCTCGAATTCCACCAAAAGATTTAGCCATCTGATCTTCATCATCAAGATCTAATGGCCACTAAGATCTTGATGACGTCAGCCTAAAGTGCAAAAATACCTTCTTACCCTCGACCCTATCGACCAATGCGGCGCCTCGTCGCGCAGGGTCAACTTCTCGGGTACTTCACCATTATTCACCCAAGTTCCTCCAAAAAGTTTCTCCCAAACTGCTTGGACTTCGACCGCGAGCCCAAAAAGTTTCTCTCGAACTGCTTTGACCTCGACGCTTGGAAGCCACCGCGAGCCCAAAATGTTTCTCCCAAACTACTTGGACCTCGATGCTCGGATGTCACCGCGAGCCCAAAAAGTTTCTCGCAAACTGCTTGGACCTCGACGCTCGGATGCCACCGCGAGCCCAAAAAGTTTCTCCCAAACTGCTTGGACCTCAATGCTCGAATTCCACCGCGAGCCCAAAAAGTTTCTCCCAAACTACTTGGACTTTGACGCTCGGATGCCACCGCGAGCCCAAAAAGTTTCTCCCAAACTGCTTGGACCTCAACGCTCGGATGTCACCGCAAGCCCAAATAGTTTCTCCCAAACTGCTTGGACCTCGACGCTCGGATGTCACCGCGAGTGCCAAAAGTTTCTCGCAACGGCTTCAAGGTCGATGCTCGGATATCACCGCGAGCCCCAAAATTATCCCCCTAACAATGAGGGGCTCGCCTGACGACCCTAAACGCTCGGCAAGAAGGACCCCCGCTCCACAGACTCCTACGTCCCCTTGCTTTTCCAACAAGTGAGGGGGCTCGTTCGCCAACCCCCTACGCTCGGCCAAGCGACCTCGATGTCGACACTCAGATATCACCGCGAGCCCCAAAATTATCCCCCAACAATGAGGGGCTCGCCTGCCGACCCTCAACGCTCGGCAGGAAGGACCACTACTCCCCAGACTCCAACGCCCCCAAACTTTTCCAACAAGTGAGGGGGCTCGCCTACCGACCCCCTACTCTCTCGGCTAAATAACCTCTGGGTCGACACTCGGATATCACCGCGAATCCCAAACTATTCCCCAACCAGTGAGGGGCTCGCCTGCCGACCCTAGAGGCACAGCAAGAAGAACTCTTACTCCACGGGTCTCAAAGCCCCCATTTATTTTTCCAATCAGTAAGGGGGCTCGTCCACCAACCCTCGATACTCGGCCGGCCGAGCTCTGACGCCCCGCGTGACTCCAAGAGGGAATCCCTTCATCCTACCCCACTGACCTCTTCTAGAAGATACGGTTCCCATTCTTTGCGTACACACCAACCCGCTCTTCCTACAGAGGCAAAAAATCACTTCTACATGGCTGGATTACCTAGCCCTCTAGGAGTAGGGGGCTTCTTATATGGGTCAGATGACGTGGCACCTCCTGGGCCACAGGATCCTCTCAAAAACCGTTCACCCCCGATCATCGGATCTGCCACATCAGTCCTAAACTGCCTAGGCTTCTGCCACATTAGCCATACACCGCCTGGGCTTCTGTCATGTCAGGCCCACAGTCAACCGGGTCCAGACCCGGCTCCAAACGGGTCCAGACCCGGTTGGCACTACCTATAAATACCAGGCCCTCTACCCCTTCAATAGGTAATCAATCTTTTCCCTCTCAAAACCCTAGTTACTGTTACTCTTCAGAGACTGACTAGACCGTCGGAAGGCCTGCCACCGGGATCAACCCCGGTGTTCCTAGGCCGTGCAGGTACACGAGACTTCCGAATCCGAGCCTCCAGATCCGAGCCGAGCCTCCAAATCCGAGCCGAGCATCTGACCTCTGCCTCACTCCCGCCTACTCCCGAGCCATCCTCCCGGCTGAGGGTCGGGCGTACCGTCAGTACCGAAGCTTCCGCAAAAATACAAATTGAGAAGAACTCACACCTGGCTACAGGCGGTGCTTGGGAGGAGCAGCACAGGGGAGGACAAGCATCGACATGGTGCTCTGTTCTTGGAGAAGGAACAGAGGAGCGATGAGTGCTGCGATGGCAGGAGTTCGAGGTTCTGCATTGGGCGAAGACGATGGGGATGAAGGTGAGAGCAGAGCAAGGGGACGATGGCGAAGGTGATGGGAATGGGTGGAGTCAAAGGCGGTGACGGAACGAGGGGTGGTGAAGGTTAGGGGATTTCGGAGCAGAGGTGGGTCGAGAGAGAAGGGGGGAGACGATGATGAACAGTGAAGGGGTAATCTGTTTGGCGGCTACAATAATGGGGTAGAACAGTATAGGTTTAGGGTTAGGGTTAATCTAGGTTAGGGTTTAAATAGTATAGGGTTTTGGATTTTGGGTTATTGGATAGCGGGTTTGAGTAGGATCCAACAGAAGATTGAGTCCAAAATCACCATAATTAGGGAAAAAGAAATAGATGAGGCGAAACAATTAACTCTCCATGAAGAACAGCAAATCAGAACTGATAAGAACAATGCAATTGAAACAAATATTGGCACATAATTGAGCCGAAACAAATGAAATGATTTTATTAGGATTGGAAAACAAAATACAGAATCTTGGATTGATAAAAGAGTACAGTAAAATGAAATACAGCAAAAAAATACAAATACAGGAAATAGGGGTTACAAATCCTACCCACCCTACAACAAAATTTCATTCTCAAAATTTGCTTAGGCGGTACATAGGACAAGGCAAAAACAAACTTGGAAAATAACAAAACGGGGAGTTAAAGGGAAAGGAATAAAGCAGTGGCAATCACCAGAAAAAGAAGAGGATGAGTCCCGGGGATCAGCGAGATACGACCGAAGGGAAGACTCGGTCTACCGCCGTCTCCACAAGATGGAGAGGCGCCTCGGCCAACTTGACAGAGAAGAGGACCAACGGGCGAGGAATTTCTGCCCGAGCAGGCCTCCATTCTCCCTAACCATCATGGAAGCCTCGGTTCCAGAAAAATTTAAGCCCCTCACAATGAATCATACAGTGGGGAGTCGGACCCCGCTGACCACATTGAGAGTTTTAAAACTCTCATGATAATCCACCAGGCTTCGGATGCTCTTATTTGAAAAACCTTCCCAGCCACGTTGAAGGGACCTGCGAAAGAATGGTACTCGCGACTTGCCCCAGCCTCCATTTTCTCCTTCGATCAGTTCGAAGGCTCTTCCTTACTCATTTCGTGAGTAGCCGCCGGGTCGAGAAAACAAATATATCTCTGGTGACCATCAACTAAAGAAAGAGTGAACGCCTAAGATATTACGTTCGACGCTTCACCACCGAAGCCCAGTCCATTCCCTCCCTTAACCAATATGTAGCCTCGGCACCATTCGGGCACAACGTCACTAACGTCGACCTCAATGCGTCCCTTGCCAAGAAGCCTCCTCGAGACTTCTCAGAACTCCTGCTTAGGAGTGAGAAGTACATCCTGGTGGAAGAAGCTCTCAACCCCCCTACTCTTGAGGAATCATAATCCGGGAACAAACGGAAGAATACGGGCGAAGAAGGGTCACAGAAATTCCAGAGGGACGATGGCCAACGCCGCTCAGCTCCTCGTTTTGAGAAGTTCACCCCCCTCAATGCTAGTATATTAGCAGTTCTAATGGAGGTGGACAAGGAAGGGCTACTCCGTGCTCCCCTTAGAATGAATGCCCCTGGCAAGAAGAGGAACAGGGATAAGTGGTGGTACTTTCACAGGGACCACGGCCACGACACGGATGATTGTCGGGCTCTTAAAGATGAGATCGAAGAACTCATACAGCAAGGACAGTTGACCAACTTCATCCAAAAAGATGAGGTGGGTGACTCCTCCCAAGAGGCCTTCACCCTATTGTAGAAGTAGTTTTCAGTTTTCAATAAGGTCGATGCTTGTAACACAGCCAAGAAGCATGTAATAGTGGCTCGCCCCATTGAAGCGGCCACTTAGTTTATTTCAATAAAACATAGAATTTTTTTCTATTGAAAATTATTGCTCTTGCCTCATCTCTATCTCTCCGAGTCACATCTACGCCTCGTTAAAGAGTGAGTTCGGAGTCCAGCTCTTCCTACAGGACTGCTCCCGCAACTTGCTAAGCTCAAAAAACGAGTTTGGAGTCCAACACTTGGTTTGACTTGCTTTAGTCGCTTGCAAACAGGCAAGTGCAGGGCAGCTCAGCATTCGGAATTGCTCCTACAACTCGTTAACCCCCTCAAACAACAAGTTTGGAGTCCAACACTTGGTTCGACGTTGCTTTAGCCGCTTGCAAACAAGCAAGTGCGGGACAGCTCACCATTTGGAATTGCTCCTACATCTCGTTAACCCCCTCAAACAACAAGTTCGAAGTCCAACACTTGGTTCGATGCCTCTTTAGCTACTTGCGAACGAGCGAGTATAAAGTAGCACACCATTCGGAATTACTCCCACAACTGTTGAGTCTCACTTAAACAACAAGTTCGGAGCTCAACTCTCTCCTAGAGTTGCTCCTCAAACTTGTCTCATAAATGGCTCTCTTCTAGAGCCAAGCTCTTCGCTCCGCTCGCCTCCAAAGCGGACCTCTTCTCAATGAGTTCGGAGCTCAACTCTCCCCTAGAGTTACTCCTCAAGCTTTTCTCCCAAGTGGCTCTTTCCTAGAGCCAAGCTCTTCGCTCTGCTCGCCTCCAAAGCGGACCTCTTCTAAGCGAGTTCGGAGCTCAAAACTCTCCCCTATAGTTGCTCCTCAAACTCATCTCCTGAATGGCTCTCTCCTAGAGCCTTGTGATGCTCTTCACTCTGCTCGCCTTACGAGTGCCCTTCCCTTCAATGGGCTCGGAGCTCAAACTGTAATACCCTGATTTTTAAATATATGAAAAATTATTTATTTTTGCACGTAGTGTGCACGTGTAATATTTTGGCTATTATTTTCAACATGATGAATGAGAATATTGTTTTCTATAAAGCATTTTTTTTACTAAAGCCCAAATGTTAATTTACTTATTTTTCTTTAAATATTATCTTGGCCCAATTAATTTAAGCCCATGGAACTAATCTTTTATTCTCTACAACATGTAATGTGTAGCATCTCTTTTTCAGACTTGTCATTGTGTACAAGTTCTTGTAGGGTGATTTGTGCATTCACGTGCATGTTGCATACACGTGTAGAGCACACCCTTTATTGGCCGGTTGGAGTAAGAAGTGGGTTGGAGTCATGGGCGGTTATTCAAGGTGTGGGTAGTTTTTACAACTCCCTAGTGCATCCTAGTCTTTGATTCAACAACCAACCAACTAATCCTAGCCCTCCATCTCACTCCATTTGGTGTATAAATACCCCCTCTCATTCATTGGTTCTTTTACACTAAAGGTTATTTTGTAAGAGAACTATTGTTGAGAGAGAGTTGTGTGTGCTTTTTGTGGAGTCCGGGCATCATCTTCTGGAGATTTTCGGCAAGGAGCAAGGAGCAAGGAGGCTGCATTGCATTAAGGGATTTCTCTGGAATTCGATTGTTTCGTCAATAAGGTGGGTGTTTCTCAGGACTTCTAGTGTAGAAAACATGCCATAATTGTGATGTTTGTTACTATGTTTATGAGGAGTAAATTCGAATGTATTAGAATTGCTTGAGTATATTTATGTTGATAATTGTGGAGGACTAATAGTGTAGTAATGGCACTGAAAACAAGGATGAATTGGGTCGGTACAGTCGACTGTCGTGCGGATAAGTCGACTGGTGCGAGACATCTGTTACATGATTTGTTAGAAAGCTTCATGACATATATGTGAATAATTAAAATAAAGTAGTAAGGCTAAACTCATATCCTTCATGATGTACATGACTAAGTAGACATGAGCATGTGGAAAAAGAACTAGGGATAATTAATAAAACTGAGAATGACTGGTGCAGTCGACTGATGTTAGGAACAGTCGACCGATGCATTGATTAAACTATGAATATGCCTGTAATTCTATGAAATGAGATATGTTTTTATTGTAATTGTCCTAGTGTAATTGAGAATAATGTTTCATCTCTGTAAGAAAGTTATGAACAAGTGTAAATGCATGTTTAAATACTTCCTCGAAGAAAAGACAATATTAGTAACTTGAAATTCCATGCTGTGATGTTACTGAACAGTAAGAAGTTTTGTGTTTATGAAACATGAATGTATGTATATTGTGATTTGACACCATGATGCAAGTGCATGTAAGAACTGTTGGAAAAATGATCTCTTATTTGAAATATGAATCTGTCCAGTCGACTTAATGCGAGTAGCAAGTCGACTGAGCTGAACATGATAATGTACTGTTAAAAACCCCAGGACAGACGACTGATGGATTAACAGTCGACTGTCACGTGAATTATATTTTGAGTATAAAAGTTGCGGGACAGCTGACTGGCCATGTGCAGCAGTCGACTCTCCCGAGTGTTTACGAAGGACATGAATTGACTGTACAAGTCGACTGGTCTTTTTCCAAGTCGACTGTACAGAGTATATTTTGATATGTCAGAGATTTCATTTGATTACTGTTAAGAGTGTGAACCTTATGATTGATGTTGATAAACTCTATTCTATTGCTGCATGAATTTACATGAATGAATCATAGATTTGAATTGAGAATTACATGAATATGAAAGTTAAGAACATGATATGCTGAGGCAATGAGAAATGAATTCATGAGTTAGAAATGCTCAAATTGGAAATTGTGAATTGGAAATTGAACAAAAGAGTAGCTAAGTCTCCCCCGGCAATGGAAATGAAATGAAATTGAAAAGAAGACCAAGGTTGGTCATGTGAACATGAAATGAATAAGTCCGGTTTAGTGGAGAGGCTAACTCTAGAGTTTTGATTTTTATTCATGATTCTAATAATTAATACATAGTGGAGATGAGATGAAAGTGAGAGAAAACATAAGTATGAGAACTAGAGTTTACGGTGCGGGTGTGTGAGCCACAGAATGCATGCGTGATGAGTCAAGACATGGCGTGGGCACAACTCAGTAATGATTGGACTTTAGCCACGCTTGTGGGATGTTTGGTGACTGCAAGAGGATCGTGTTCAGGGAGGAGGATGAATTGCCACAGAATGCATGCTTGATGAGTCAAGACATGGCGTGGGGTTCCCCTCCAGGGTCCAGAGCACGTGCTTGTACTCATAGATCATCTAGGATACTCACCATAATTACAGTATTAGATTAATTCATGGCGAGGGATTGAACCCTACGAAAATGAAGAACGATTAAGAGGCTTGCCCTCGGACCTATGTAGTATGGGATGCATAGAATCCGAACAAGTGCGCATTAGTGTCATGTAAATTAAGTAATTGCATTAAGGATTAAGTGCACAATCACAACATGACATCATTAAGATTTCCCTCTTTTCTTTCATTTTGAATGTGAACAAGTTTGTGATCTGTTAAGAAATGAGAATCGTTATACTGTTTCTAGCATAGAGAGGATAGCCATGTATAATTATCGTCGGTTGAATAAACTGACGTACCCACAGTTTTGTATGCAGGATAAATGACCTGTTAAAGAGGAATGGATGCATAAAGATTTTACCATGTTGTTGTGTATTTATTCAAATGTTGTATATTTTTACTTCCGCTGTGCAATGTAAATGTAATATATGATGTAACTCTGATGTAAAGTGAAAAGTTTAAATTCCTTGTAAAATTGTACTGAAGAAAGTGAAAAGATCCTGTAGAACATCTCGAATTCAGTGTATTTGGGATTCGGGGCATTACACAAACTCTCCCCTAAAGTTGCTCCTCGCACTTGCCTTTAAGAATGGATCTTCCCATGGCTCTTACGAGGATCTTCCTAGCTCATCTTCTTTGCTCCTAGGAGTGGAGCTCCACTACGAAGATTTCGAAGACCAAAGCGCTCCTCAACTTCATGAGGACAAGGATGTTGCAGGGCTATTTTGACCATGAAGAAGGTTGATTCTTCAACTCATTTATGAAGAGAACTTGTAGACCTCTGAGTTAGCTTCGAAACGAGGGGTCACACGCCCCTATCCGACCTCCGTAGCACCGGGAAAGTGGGTTACAACACAACCGTTCGTCACAGCTCTCATGACGTTCGACACAAGATGTCGAATAGACGTGTTTCCGAGCTGAAAATGACCAAAATTGCGTTGACCAGTCAACGCTCGCCCACGTTCGCCATAGCTCGCCTAACGTTCGACACAAGAATGTCGAACAAACGTGTTTCCGAGCTGAAAGTGGCCAAAATTGTGTTGACCAGTCAACGCTCGCCCACGTTCACCGTAGCTCGCCTAACGTTCGACACAAGATGTCGAACAGACGTGTTTCCGAACTGAAAATGGACAAAATCACATTGACCAGTCAACACTCGCCTATCGTTCTCCACGTTCGACACCAAGCTCACCATGCTTACTACCTCTTGTCGAACAGACGTGTTTCTGAACTGAAAATGAGCAAAATCGTATTGACCAGTCAACGCTCGCCTAACGTTCGCCACATTCGACACCAAGCTCACCATGCTCGCCGCCTTTTGTCGAACAGACGTGTTTCCGAACTGAAAATAGGCAAAATCGTGTTGACCAGTCAACGCTTGCCTAACGTTCGCCACGTTCGATGCATCGTGCGCCACGTTCGCCACAACAAGCCGAACAGAGCTGTTTCCGAACAAGAAATGAGAGAAAAATTCTGCCTTCAAAATCCGTGCTCAAATCAAGATCGATGGATGAGATTCGCCCAACAAACAAACAAATTAAGAGAGAAAAGAGTTAACGGGTTAACGGGTTGGACCCGTTATGGACCCAAACCCGAACTACCCCTACTCTTCTTCTCCTTCAGTTTTTTCCTGCCAAAAACGAAAAACAGATTGGCCATTAGTGGCGTCGTCTTCTTCAAAAACCTTCGAAGCCAACTTCGCCATCACCTCACACCGCCAACGTCGAGCCCCTCCATCGACTTCAAGCTCATCAGCTTGAGTGCTGAGCTCCACTGCCTTGTCGAGCTCTCCTCCACAGCATCGTCGAGCTCACCTCCACCCTTAACGTCGAGCTCGATCGTTCTTCCTCACCATTACGAACCCATCAAGTGGCGAACCCAAAGACCTCCACACCAAGCATCACAGAGCTCCAACCCACACCTTCACGAACTCATCTTCAACCTTCGAGCTCTGCTTCCTCCTCGCCGAGCTCTCTTGCGCCGACCTCACTCTCGACCAACCCCATGGCCGAGCTCTAGAGCTCCCCTCCATTCCTCTACCTCCATACGTCGAGCTCTCGGTCCCGTTCACCGAGCTCCGAAGCTCCTAACTGAGATAACCCATTGACGAGCTCAAGCACTCTCCTTCGATGAACCCATCGAGCTCCAAAGCTCCTCCTTCTTTGTCGAACTCCTTACCGCCTCAGGCCACTGAGCTCCAACCTCTCTCTCGCCGAGCTTCTTCGTCGCCAAAAATGAGCTCCGAGCCTCCTCACCAATTCCCCGTTCTGAACTTCTCGCCGAGCCACACGTTCGTCCATGAAAGCTTCGTTGAAGCTCCTCTTCACGAGCTCACGATGTCAGAGGAGCGAAGGCGAAGAAAGAAGGAGAAGACGAACGAAGGCAGGAAAAACAAGAGAAAAAGAAAGGAAAAAAAAATTGCCACGTGGTGGTCAACGTTGACCGGCCACGTGGCGCTGCCTGGTTGGTCGTCGAACGAAACGATCGGACGGTGTCAAACAGACGTGTTTCCGACCTCATTATGGGAAAAAATGCTGTCTTCCGATGCGCGCTCGTTTGATCTTGATCAACGCACAGGATTGCGCCACGTCATCAGGTATTTATTTATTTAATTTTTTTATTTAATTGAATTAATTATTTAAAAAATCCAAAAAAATTATTTAAAAATCAAAAAAGTTAATTCAAAAATTCTAAAAAAAATTATTAATTCGGAAAATAATTTTAAATTCTGAAAATAATAATTATTAAATTAGAATAATTAATTAAAATTTTCTATAATTAATTATTTAATTCGGAAATTGAATTAAAAATTCAAAAGAATTCAGAAAAATCTGAGAAAATCACAAAAAATCCAGAAAAATCTAAGAATAATTTTGGGTATTTTACAAGCTCAGGAAAATACTGTTACACCTCGAGCAAGATCCAACTCTCCCGAGAACTCCGATAAAATTCCGTACGCCATTAGAACAAAAAACTACTCCTCAAAGGCTGTTAAATTCAGTCTTTGAGAGTGGGAGGCTCGTGATATGGCTAAAAATAGGATTAAATCAGGACCGTTCAAATCGGGCACGAATCTTAAAGCTCTCAGAGGTAAAACGGTAATTTCACCTACAAACGGGTCCGAATTGGGAACTGGGTCTTTTTTCAAAGCCCAATAACCCATAAATGGATCTGTCCTACTGGGTATGGGTAGAAACCCGCTACAAACCAACCCAGATGGATAAAGAGTAATTCTAATTCATGGTTATCTCTATGAAACGATTTAAACTCTATCTTATCCATCCACACCGGGAAGAAGAGATTTATCCTTATCTCGAAACGGATCCCTAAGGCGACTATAAATACCCATCTCCCCTCCATCCCGATGTATCGCACTTTTCGTAGGTTAATGAAAACGGCAAGAAACCAGTCAACACATTGGTGAAGGTCAAAAGGTTTGCTTTATTGTTTTTCAAAAGAATCCACAAATTCATCTGTTTGCTCCCACACCAAAATCAGCAGCAACAGTAGGATACTGATGCGGTTTGTTTTTGGGAGACGTGTGGATGCACCAGGTGTGAGTTCTTACTCGATTTGTATTGGTGGAGGAAGCTCCTTCGAGGACGACCCCCAGCCGGGCAAACAGTACGGAAGTAGACGATAGTGAGGTGGAGGCTAAATGTTCGGCTCGGATTGGGAGGCTCGGATCCGAGGTCTCGTGTACCTGCATACGTTCTAGGAACACCGGGGTTGGTCCCGATGGCAGACCCTCCGACGATCTAGTCAGCTACTAAGAGAGAGTAACAGTAACTAGGGTTTTGGTGGGAAAAGGTTGATTACCTGGATAAGGGGTAGGGGTCTGGTATTTATAGAAGATGTCAACCGGGTCTGGACCCGTTTGGGGCCGGGTCTGGAAACGACTGCCCGTGGGGCTGAAGCGGTGGAAACCCGGGCAGTTTCCAAGCTGACGTTGCAGAGGCCCGGGCGGTTTCCAGGCTGACGTGGCAGAGGTCCAGGCAGTTTTATGATGCTGACGTGGCGGATCCGGATAATCCGAAAGTGCACATTTCCTGAGGGGATCCTATGGCCCAGGAGGGGCCACGTCATCCGACCCATATCACAAGCCCCACACTCCTAGAGGGCTGGGTGAACTAGCCGTGTAGAAGTGGTCCTTCGCCTCTGTAGGAAGAGCAGGGTGGAGAGTGTGGTGAGAAGGTAGGATCTGCCACTTCCAGAAGAGGCCGGGAGGAAGGAGGAAGGGATCCCTTATTGGAGTTTTGCACAGGATGCCGTGTAGAAGGATCGGAGCGACGCTTGCTGAGCCTTAGGGTCGACAAACGAGCCCTGGGTCGGCAGACGAGCCTCGGGGGTCGGCAGACGATCCTCTCGCTAGTCGGAAGAGCAAGGGGATGCCAGCATCCTATTGGGTTGGAGATTGGCTCACCGAGCATGAAGGGTCGGTAGGCGAGTGCTGAGGGTCGGCGGGACGAGCTTTGAGGGTCTGTAAAAGACCCCCTCGCTAGTTGGAAGAGCAAGGGGATGCCGACGCCTGTTGGGTTGGAGATCGGCTCGCCGAGCATAGAGGGTCAGTGGGCGAGTGCTGAGGGTCGGTGGACGAGCTTCGAGGGTCGAAAGACGACCCCCTCGCTAGTTGGAAGAGCAAGGGGATGCCAATGCCTGTTGGGTTGGAGATCGGCTCGCCGAGCATGAAGGATCGGTAGGCGAGTGCTGGGGGTCGGCAGACGAGCTTCGAGGGTCGGCAGACGACCCCCTCGCTAGTTGGAAGAGCAAGGGGATGCCAACACCTGTTGGGTTGGAGATCGGCTCGCCGAGCATAGAGGGTCGGTAAGCGAGTGCTGATGGTCGGCGGACGAGCTTCGAGGGTCGTCAGACGACCCCCTCGCTAGTTGGAAGAGCAAGGGGATGCCAACGCCTGTTGGGTTGGAGATCGGCTCGCCAAGCATAGAGGGTCGGGCAGCGAGCCCCTCGCTTGAGGAGGATTTTTGGGGCTCGCGATTTCATCCAAGCTCCGAGCCTCCTGGGAACAGAGGAGGGCTGTAGGGGCTCGCGGTGTTATCCGAGCTCCGAGCCCTTTGTGAATAGGGGAGAGCTTCTGGGGCTCGCGGTGACATCTGAGCTCTGAGCGTCCCATGGAGATAGGAAAAGAAACAGGGGCTCGCGGTGCCATCCGAGCTCTGAGCGTCCTATGAAGATAGGAGAAGATATTGGGGCTCGCGATGCCATTCGAGCTCCGAGCCTCTTGGGAATAGAGGAAGGCTGTAGGGGCTCGCGGTGTTATCCGAGCTCCAAGCCCCTTGTCAATAACGGAGAGCTTCTGGGGCTCGCGGTGACATCCGAGCTCCGAGTGTCCTATGAAGATAGGAGAAGAAATAGGGGCTCATGGTGCCATCCGAGCTCCGAGCGTCCTATGGAGATAGGAGAAGATATTGGGGCTCGTGGTGCCATCCGAGCTTCGAGCCTCCTGGGAATAGAGGAGGGATATAGGGGCTCGCAGTGTTATCCGAGCTCCGAGCCCTTTGTGAATAGGGGAGAGCTTATGGGGCTCGCAGTGACATCCGAGCTCCGAGCGTCCTATGAAGATAGGAGAAGATATTGGGGCTCTTGGTGTCATCCGAGCCCCGAGCTTCCCGAATAATAGAGAAGGAAATTGTGGCTCGCGATGCCATCCGAGTGTCGACCCTTCTGTGAAAATAGAAGAGAAATTTGTGGCTCGCGATGCCATCCGAGCGCCGAGCTTCCCAAAACATAGAGAAGGGAGTTGTGGCTCGCGATGCCATCCGAGCATCGACCCTTCTGTGAAATAGAAGAGGAATTTGTGGCTCGCGATGCCATCCGAGCGCCGAGCTTCCCGAAACAGAGAGAAGGGAGTTGTGGCTCGCGATGCCATCCGAGCATCGACCCTTCTGTGAAATAGAAGAGGAATTTGTGGCTCACGATGCCATCCGAGTGCCGAGCTTCCCGAAAAAATAGAGGAGGGAGTTGTGGCTCGTGATGCCATCCGAGCGTCGACCCTTCTGTAAAAATAGAAGAGGAATTTGTGGCTCGCGATGCCATCCGAGCGTCGACCCTTCTGTCAAAATAGAAGAGGAATTTGTGGCTCGCGATGCACTCCGAGCGCCAAGCTTCCCGAATAATAGAGAAGGGAGTTGTGGCTCACGATGCCATCCGAGCGTCGACCCTTCTGTGAAATAGAAGCGGAATTTGTGGCTCGCGATGCCAACTGAGCGTCGACCCTTCTGTGAAATAAAAGAGAAATTTATGGCTCGCGATGCCATCCGAGCGCCGAGCTTCCCAAAAAATAGAGGAGGGAGTCGTGGCTCGCGATGCCATCCGAGCATTGACCCTTTTGTGAAATAGAAGAGGAATTTGTGGCTCGCGATGCCATCCGAGCATTGACCCTTCTGTCAAAATAGAAGAGGGATTTATGGCTCGCGATGCCATCCGAGCACCGAGCTTTCCGAATAATAGAGAAGGGAATTGTGGCTCGCGATGCCATCCGAGCGTCGACCCTTCTGTGAAATAGAAGAGGAATTTGTGGCTCGTGATGCCATCTGAGCGTCGACCCTTCTTGACTTGTCGAAAAAAAGTCTGTTTGTTGGAAAAAAAGGCCTGGGGGTAGTTGAGCAGTTTTTTGCCTTCTGCTGACGTCATGAGCACAAGAATCGAAGCGACTCCAGATCTTAGCGGCCATTAGATATTGATGATTTAAGATCCAACGGCCAGATCTAATTGCGGAAATCGATGAGTTGCTTTCTCCTTATAAATCCCCCCTCCCTCCCCACTTTTTCCTCCTTATTTCTTTACTCACTTTCCAATTTTTCAAGAACAGAGTCTTACTTGCCGTCGGCGACTTCTTCCGGTGATCGTACGGATAATGCTTCAAGTTAGTATTTCTACTCAGTAATGTCGCGAACTCAGTCCGGATCCGAGGCTAGCTCGTCGGGCCGCACCGCGATGGAATCCGAGTCAGAGACGTCTTCGTCACTCAGTAAATATAAGGTCAAGAAGGAAGTCCTGACAGACCCTGGGTCAGATAATGGTGACGATGTAGCCTTCATAGTATCGCCGCTGAGATCCCGAAGGCCGGGGAAGGAACCAGTGGTCGAGGGCGAAGAGGAAGAGGTTGATGACGAGGGTAAAGAGGATCAGGAAGCAGAAGGCGAAGAGGAAGAAGAGGAAGAAGGGGATGACGAGGATCAGGAGGATTCGGATGCCGAGGATGAGGGCGAAGATGACAAGGATCAGGATTCCGATGGTCAGGGCACCGTAGATGACGAGAATGAGGGCGACGAAGGGGAGGGCGCTCAAGAAAGTGCTGGCGAAGGCACAGCAGGAAGGTCGGTCGGGGATGACCTTCCACCCCTTCCACCTTTGTCGACGCCGTCTCCTGAGAGGAAGGCTCGTCCTCGCCGAAAGAAGAGGAAGCTAAGTATCCCAGACAGTCCCCCTCCATCGGACGAATATGCACCCAGACTGGGGCTCTAGTTCCCCTGTGTCTCCTTTAAAAATTCGGGGTCGATCCGGATGTACCCTGATGATATCAAAGACATCGACCCTATCCCCCCTGTGCCGGGTGAAGAGAGCCGCGTGAAGATTCGGGTGGATAGCATCCCGTACGTCTTAAAGGCGGATTATCTCCACATTCTCAGGGCCGCCTACTTCATCCCGCAGGAGTTTGAAGTCTTCATCCCGAGCCCTGGCGTCCGACCCACCATGGCTCTCGTGCCGAGCTTGTATGTTTCCTGAGGACGCCTTTGTCTCGGGCATAAGGCTGACATTGCATCCCTTCATCAAGAGGGTTGTAAATTGGGCGAAGCTGTGCCCCATGCAGTACGGCCCAAACTCTTGGAAGCACTTGATTTGCTTCATTCTGAAGTGCCAAGAGAAGGGGGTAAAGCCAAGGTTGACGTACTTCCGAGCCATCCTAGGGATCAGCTCGCTCAGAGACCATGAGGGGATATTTTACTTCTCGCCCAGGCCGCACAAGAAAGTCATGCACGGCCATCCAGATTCCATCAAGGGATGGAAAGAGAAGTATTTCGGGGTTCGGAGTGAGAGGTCTTGGGGGATACCAACCAGGCGGAGTTTCTTCAAACCGAACCATAAACCTCCGAAGCAAAGCGACTTGATAGCAAAGAAGTGGAAGAGGGTGGAGAAGATAGTAGGGGGGCACAGTATCGCGTGCCCTCGAGTATTTCGGGCAAAGAGAAGTATTTCGGGCAAAACTTTCGATGCCCCGGGGAAGAGGCTCCCCCCAACACAGCCCACTACCGAACAGATGGTGGGGCAACAGGGGCTGCGGCCCTTTGCTCCTGATTGATCGATCGTCCACGGGGACTCTCTTCTTGATGGCCCCATCTCCATGGAGTTTGTCAGGAAGGCCGCCACCGAGCAGGATCTCATGGCACTGGCTTCGCAGACGGCCGATCAGGCCTTTATGCGCTGGTCTTAGGCATTGATCTCGGTAAGTGCTTGAGACTTCGTATTTCTCTCTGGTTTTGAACTTGGTGAAACTTTTCTCCTGACCATTTCTCCTTCGGCCAGGCAATGCTTCATGGGCAGCACTTTCAAAAGTGCTTGGAGAGGGAGGTCATGGTGGAGAGGAGAAATGCGGATAAGTATCTCCGCGAGTTAAACAAGGCAACCGACGATCTGAAGGAGGCCCAGAGCATGGCGGCCATCCATGAGGCCCAAATGGCCTCGCTCTACGAGCATCACAAGAAGGACGTGGATCGCCTCAAGGAAAGGATTGAGGAAGAGGCGGAGAAGAGGCAGAAGGCCTTGGCGAGGATGGAGGCTGCGTCTGCGGAGGCCCTGATCATGGCGCAGGACGAGGCATACGACCAGGTGATGAATCCAATAATATCCACATTTAGGAGCAATATTCTCAATGCAATTAGACATTTAAATGCTCTATATGTGGTAATTTACTCTTCTTTTCTCTTTTTCATAGGAAACAGCCTAAAAACAGCTAAACGAAGCAGATTCAAGATTTACTCCAGATTGTGAGGATGATACACAGAAACTGTAGAACACAAGTCGACTGGTTCTTCAAACAGTCGACTGAACAGAGGAGGTTGAAATCCCAAAGCTATGCAGTACAGTCGACTTACTCTAAAGGCAGTCGACTTGACAGATTGATTATGAAACTACAGACGTCTCGACATAGTCGACTGATTCCAAAACCAGTCGACTGGTATCCAGCGGAGTTAAAAGATAAGATAGTTGAAGATCCGTCCTCATCTAAATCCAAATCAAAATTAAGTTATCCAAACCCAGGTTATCTACGAATAACAACTTCTCCAACAATCAAAGCTAGAGACCGGGAGTGGAAAGTAAGAAGATCATCCTATGAGTAAAGAGATAAGAATCAGGAACTTGAAATCTGCAGATGTGGGCAAAAGAAGACTATAAAAAGACTGAAGCATAGAGTTTAGAGGGGGCCTCTCTCGAAATATCACTTAATCTCGGAATCATCAATCATCAACCAACAAGCATTATTCTATCAGCATCGAAGAAAGAAGGAGATCAAGTACACTAAAAGGAACGATCCAGTCGACTGAGTGACAGCAAGTCGACTTCTCGGGCCGAACATCATCAGTTTATTTCTTCTCTTTCTAGTTTTATTTTAATCATGTATTCGAAACTGTTAGTCAATAAAAGTCTTATTATGTGGAACTAATTTCATAGTTGGGTAGATTGAAACCGTAGTCATGTAATGTTTATATTCTTCTGAATGCTACTCCATTACTTATTGATTAAACCTGATTGTATTGGTATAGATTTATAATATGAATCAAACTTGTTCAG
The DNA here is from genome assembly GCA_017893485.1 of Hemerocallis citrina. Classification (NCBI taxonomy): domain Eukaryota; kingdom Viridiplantae; phylum Streptophyta; class Magnoliopsida; order Asparagales; family Asphodelaceae; genus Hemerocallis; species Hemerocallis citrina. The sequence goes on from CM030365.1 coordinate 217,854,505, forward strand.
AAGTTCTAAGAGCAGTCGACTGAGAGTGACAGTAAGTCGACTGCCATGCAGAACCTGAGATTATCAAGTTTGCGTATTATAAATCTGAATCTGTTATATGAGCATAGAGACGATCTGTATCTCGTGCTCATAGCTTGTAACACAGGAATCTTTAGGGGTTCTTGGTTTAATCAACTTGAAGGATCTAGATCTGATACCAATTTCTAGAACTTCGAGTGTTTGTTCGTTTCCATTGATCCTATGTTTTCTTTAAGTACAACTTAGTAGATACCATGCTAAATACTTAAGGAAAGAAACGAATTAGAGTAGATACCATGCCTAATTCTTGGCTTAGGGAAACAATAACTTTAAGGAGTAGATACCATGCCCTTAAAGGAACGAACATGAGTAATTAGAGTAGTATAGAAGGTGACTTAGCATTATTGACTATAGGTGGAAATCAAAGCCCAACTACTTAATAGATATTTGTGATTCAGGACTACTTGATCTAGTTTTAATCTTGTAATTTCTTTTAGAACAACACTTTAAGATTCTTATTTCTGTTTTATTGGTTAGTAAGTTAATTTCTACAATCTCTGTGGGATCGACCCATGCTTGTCACTACGCTTCTATAAACGATTTGTACACTTACGAGGTTTTTAATTTGTGTCCAGATTATCTATTTATTTAGATAGCTGGATTGCACAACAAGTTTTTGGCACCGTTGTCGGGGATTGTTTAGTATTTTAACTTGCAAAATCAATACTAATCTTTTTCTTTTTATTTTTTTTTCTTCTTTTCTTATATTTTCTTTTAGATTACATTCTGCAGATTCAGATAAGTCGACTGTCTCCAAGGATCAGTCGACTGTACAGAGGATTTTTCCAAAAGCAACAATGGGGGAGAAAGTACCAAATCGAGTACCAATGCAAGACAAATTCACTCCGAAGAACATTGAGCAACCTTCTTGCATAGCTTTTCAACCTAATGTCACAGGGAATATGCATCTGTCACCTTAATTACTCAGCATGGTTCCCCACTTCAGTGGCAGACTAGACGAGGATCCGCATCTACATTTGCAAGATTTCTTTGATCTTTGCAGAACACAAAGCATCCAAGGGCTTACCCCTGAACAAATCAGGTTAATTTTGTTTCCATTTTCATTAAAACTTAATGCTAAATTGTGGTATAATTCTTTGGAACCAGGATCAATTCAGTCATGGGAGCAATTGGCAACAAAGTTCTTGAAGGAATTCTTTCCAGCTCAGAAAACCAGACAACTGAAAAGGGAAATTCTACTCTTCCAACAAAACGATGGCGATTTATTCTTCGAGGCATGGAAGGACTTTAAGAACAAGCTTCTCAAGTGTCCTACGCACAATATACCCAAGGATGATCAGATACAAGCATTTTATGAGGATTTAAATGACACTAACAAAGCAATTATGGATTCAGCTTGCAACGGAATATTGATGAGGAAAAGTGGTGAGGAGGCCATCAAACTATTTGAAGAACTCAGCGAGAACTCACAACAATTCTCAACAAGGGGAAGAGGCCTTTCGAAAAAATAGGGAGTTTACCAAATTTCTAATAATAATAATAACATACAATTAAAAATGGTAAACATGAACAAAAAAATTGATATGTTTGTTAATGCAATATCGACGATGGGTGGTGTAAAAAACCAAACAAAAGAAATTTGTGCAATTTGTTCTCATTTTGATCATACGACTGATACATGTCCCATGTCTTCTTTCACAGATCAGGAGCACGCAAACTACATAGGACAGGGAGTGTACCCGCCCAAGAACAACCCTTTTTCAAACACGTACAATCCAGGATGGCAAAACCATCCAAATTTCTCATGGAGCAATAATCAAAACCATCAGGGCAATCATTACTCACAAGGGCATGCGCAGCAATTCCAGATTGGGAATGGGTTGGATCGGCCAGTACAAGAACAAAAGAAGTTGGATTTTGAATCAACTGTTCTTCAATTACTCCAACAGCAACAGCAAATAAGCAACCAACAAGGGCAGGCCATTCAAAAATTGGAAACTCAAATTGGTCAAATTGCTAAGGAGTTAAGTGAAAGAAAGGCAGGAGAACTCTCATCACAAACCATACCACACTCTAGAGGACAAGAACAGATCCAATCGGTGACAACCCTAGAGGACAGGATTGAGTTAAAAATGTTTGATGCACCAAAATTACCAAACAATGATCATGAATGTTATAATGTTGATGTGGTTCAGAAAATTTGTGACCAAACATTTCAGGAACATAGTGTTGATCCATTACAAGCAACAATTACACACCTTCTAATACTATCTCAAGTTGAACAGGAATATGATGATTGGAGGATTGCAGAGATAATACATACCCTTGGAAATCCAAAATCATATTCAGGTAAGTTTGCACATGTGTTTGAAAATCTTGTGTCTAATAATATTTTTGTTTCTTTTGTTACCAGGACACCAGATGTAGAACTAAAGCCACTACCTGAACACTTGAAGTATGCATATTTGGGTGAGAACCAGACGCTACCTGTGATAGTCGCTGAAAAATTAAGCATGCAGGAAGAAGAGAAGCTGCAGGGAGTCTTGCAAAAACACAAGGGTGCATTAAGGTGGACCATTGCAGATAGGCTTATGTCAAGATGGTACGGTCCGTACACTGTTACAAAGGTTTCCCCACATGGAGCGTTGGAGAAAAATCAAACGTTCAAAGTGAATGGACAGAGGGAGAAACCTTATAATAATATGAGTTTTAAGCCGCGAGCCATTCAATACATTGCATAAACTCATCATGTCTGGCTGAAGACTTAAAACTTAGCGCTTATTGGGAGGCAACCCAATTTTCAGGGGAGTACTTACACTCTCTCTTTATTTATTCATTTTTTTATCATTTCTTTATTTCTTTTATTGCCTTTAGATTTGATTTATCTTTTAGTTTATTTTATTTTAATTTTTGAATTGTAGGATTGCAGAAAATTTGAAGTCGCCGGGGCGGAGCTGTTTTGAACACATGCATTGACGGCTGTTTTTGAGCAATTTGGAGTCAAAATCTGGAAAAGTGATTCAAAGAAACGTTGTAGCCTATCTTCTTAGCTTTCCAGCAAAAAAAAAATTCAGCCCATTTGGACATCTTCAGCTCCAGATATCGTCAAAATACCGAACGCTGCGCGTGCAGAATTTTCAAGACGAATCAGGGGAGAATTTCTGAACTTTTGCATTCTTTTTGTTTTTCTTTTTCCTTTCCCATTGAGGACAATGTGGTATTTAAGTTTGGGGGGGAAGGTTTACAAATTTATGATTTATTTTTTTAGAAAAGAAAAACAAAATTTTAAAAAGATTTAAATTAATCTCACCATTACACTTTTGAGTTCTTCATTTAGATAAGCATTGAAATAATTTTTTTGGATAAACAATTTCTTATAAAGTAAGAGTAAGTATACTTATTTACTTTAGGATTGTTGAGTTTCATAATTCCTTACAAAATTGTAAGAGTCATGCGATTATACATAAAAAACAAATGTGATGCTTTTTCTGGTAATTATCCCCTTGATCTAGTCCTAAACTGAGTTTAAGTAAATAGAGTAATAACGAAAAAAACAAAACAAAACAAAACAAAACAAATATATATATATATATATATTTGAATAAAGTCAATCTACTCCAATATTTTGAGTTGCTTAGTAACTAGGGGTATTCATCACCAATGTTTACTTTTACGTCAAACGGCAACTTGAAATATGAGTATGCAAAGCACTTTAAAGTTTGTGACTTGTTGAGTAACCGGGTGGATTCATCACAAATATTTTGCATTCGCGTCAAAAGGCAAGTGACAACTTAGAGAAAAGACTTAAAAAAAAATAGAAAATAAAAAAAATTAAAAAAAATAAAAATTAAAAAAAAACCTCTAGTTTGCTACTCGGTTTGTAGTAGAGAAAAGGGATAATCACAGATGGAGTTGTTACATACTATAATTAAATTAATTGCATGACAAATATGATTGGGTTTAGGGATTATGACTAAATAATTGCACTGGAGAAAGTGGGTATACTTGGTTTTACTTTATTTGCAATTGTTTATATTTTTTAATTGCAATTTTGATGCTTGCATAATGAGAATTCTTGGTGTGATGGGTTGAGTCTACTATTATTTTTTCCTTATTCATAATTTTACTTTTTGCTTGAGGACAAGCAAAAGCTAAGTTTGGGGGTATTTGATGAATCCAATAATATCCACATTTAGGAGCAATATTCTTAATGCAATTAGACATTTAAATGCTCTATATGTGGTAATTTACTCTTCTTTTCTCTTTTCCATAGGAAACAGCCTAAAAACAGCTAAACGAAGCAGATTCAAGATATACTCCAGATTGTGAGGATGATACACAGAAACTGTAGAACACAAGTCGACTGGTTCTTCAAACAGTCGACTGAACAGAGGAGGTTGAAATCTCGAAGCTACGCAGTACAGTCGACTTACTCTAAAGGCAGTCGACTTGACAGATTGATTATGAAACTACAAACGTCTCAACACAGTCGATTGATTCCAAAACCAGTCGACTGGTATCCAGCGGAGTTAAAAGATAAGATAGTTGAAGATCCATCCTCATCTAAATCCAAATCAAAATTAAGTTATCCAAACCCAGGTTATCTGCGAATAACAACTTCTCCAACAATCAAAGCTAGAGACCGGGAGTGGCAAGTAAGAAGATCATCCTATGAGTAAAGAGATAAGAATCAGGAACTTGAAATCTGCAGATGTGGGCAAAAGAAGACTATAAAAAGACTGAAGCACAGAGTTTAGAGGGGGCCTCTCTCGAAATATCACTTAATCTCGGAATCATCAATCATCAACCAACAAGCATTATTCTATCAGCATCGAAGAAAGAAGGAGATCAAGTACACTAAAAGGAACGATCCAGTCGACTGAGTGACAGCAAGTCGACTTCTCGGGCCGAACATCATCAGTTTATTTCTTCTCTTTCTAGTTTTATTTTAATCATGTATTCGAAACTGTTAGTCAATGAAAGTCTAATTATGTGGAACTAATTTCATAGTTGGGTAGATTGAAACCGTAGTCATGTAATGTTTATATTCTTCTGAATGCTACTCCATTACTTATTGATTAAATCTGATTGTATTGGTATAGATTTATAATACGAATCAAACTTGTTCAGAAGTTCTAAGGGCAGTCGACTGAGAGTGACAGCAAGTCGACTGCCATGCAGAACCTGAGATTATCAAGTTTGCGTATTATAAATCTGAATTTGTTATATGAGCATAGAGACGACCGGTATCTCGTGCTCATAGCTTGTAACACAGGAATCTTTAGGGGTTCTTGGTTTAATCAACTTGAAGGATCTAGATCTGATACCAATTTCTAGAACTTCAAGTGTTTGTTCGTTTCCATTGATCCTATATTTTCTTTAAGTGCAACTTAGTAGATACCATGCTAAATACTTAAGGAAAGAAACGAATTAGAGTAGATACCATGTCTAATTCTTGGCTTAGGGAAACAATAACTTTAAGGAGTAGATACCATGCCCTTAAAAGAACGAACATGAGTAATTAGAGTAGTATAGAAGGTGACTAGCATTATTGACTATAGGTGGAAATCAAAGCCCAACTACTTAATAGATATTTGTGATTCAGAACTACTTGATCTAGTTTTAATCTTGTAATTTCTTTTAGAACAACACTTTAAGATTCTTATTTCTGTTTTATTGGTTAGTAAGTTAATTTCTACAATCTCTGTGGGATCAACCCTTGCTTGTCACTACGCTTCTATAAACGATTCGTACACTTGCGAGGTTTTTAATTTGTGTCCAGATTATCTATTTATTTAGATAGCTGGATTGCACAACACCAGGCCAAGGAGCACTTCCGGAGGATCTACCTGGAGCAGAACGTGGATCACCTCCACTACAGTTGGCAACCGGATCTTCCTCCGACTCCTGGTGGCGAGGAGATGGGTGGCGACCATGCTGATGATGAGGTGCCACCCCCCCTCAAGCATAGATTATGCCTTCCTTTCTTCATCTTTTTTTGACTGTATTCGCCTCATGCGGACTGGCCACCGCGGTTTTGTACCCTTTTTGAAAGTAATGAAATATAGCTTTTTTGGCCGAGGCTTCGTGACGTGTGCATTTTCTCGCTCTCTTTGTGAATGCTTGTTTTTCGTCTTTTGATAGATGCACGAGGTCCTAGGTACCGACCCCATTCCTGCCGAGAGATCCCTGGTCCGAGCAGGGAAGGAAGCGATGGAGGCAGCTCTGGCTCGTCAGCGAAAACAGGCCCGGGACTGGACCGCCGCGGTGAGTTATTTTATGAATAAGTCTAGGGAGCTCGGTCTGGAGGTGGCTCGTCTGAAGAAAGTTATAGCCGACCGGGACTGGTGGGTGATCGAGACGGACTGGTCCATCTCGGATGCCTCGAGTGGGCGGTCGGCTTCGGAGTCTTTCCTTCGCGAGGCCGTCGTCGGGAAGGAGTTGGAGATCTGCTGGCTGAAGTTGGTGTTGGGGGCGGGTTTGATCGAGGAGGCGAGCAACTCAACCCCGAGGCGGTCTCCGACATTTTTATTGGAAGCGGCCCAGCCTGAAGATGCGGGAAGCTCGGTGGCAGGGGTCTCTTCCCTGGTCGGTCCGGCCGAGCGTGGTAGGAGCCCCGAAGGGAGCACCGAGTTTGAGTTTTAAGCCGAGTGCGAGTGAATTGTAAGCTATTCTTTGTATTCGTACCGACATTCATTGAGTTGTAAGTAATGAGTAATAATAAGAACATTTGATTTTCTAATCCTTGATAGTCTCGGTTGCCGGGGATGGTTGCAGAGCTTGTTGCGCAGGAGGTCGCCGCCGAGGTTCCTTGTCGCAGCGAGCGCATATGTTGCGGCTTTTCGCCTTTCGATAAGTTATTAATGGCGACGTTTCGCCTTCCCACGTGCATTTATGGCGACATTTTGCCTTTCGCCGTTTTGCATCTCCAGATGCAATAACTGCGTGCCTCAGGGGGCTATATAACCTCCACTCCCCCTTGTTGGTTTCTAAGGAGTGAGAGTGGCTGATCTGCCGCTCGATTTGGGTGCTTGCTGAAGGCGGGCGCCCTGAACATAATATTTCTCCGAGGGCTCCGAATTGGAGGCACACCAATCACCCTCGAACAATTCGGGGTTCGGGCCTTGAGGGCCGTAAGACCCCGGGTTGTTTGTTGGTGAGTGGGGGGCCGACCGATCGGTTCGGAGGATCAGAGAGAGCCGAGGGACGGTGACTCTCCTACCGTCCTCGAACAATTCGTGGTTTTGGGCTCGTGAGAGCCGTAAACCCCGAGTTGCTCGCAGGCGAGAGGAGGGTCAATGAATGGGGCCGAAGTTGGAGGCATCTCTTAGGGACGCAGAGAGCTGAGGGTCGGTGGCTCCCCTGCCGTTCTCGAACAATTCGGGATTTTGGCTTGTGAAAGTTGTAAACCCCGAGTTGTTCGCGGGTGAGAGGAGGGTCATCCAATCGACTTGAAGCTCGGGGTGTCTGCCGAAGGCGGATGCTCTAAACCTTAATTAAAACTTTGTTGAAGCAGAAATGGTAGTAGGTCATAGCCAAGCGTATTGGTCGAGCGGCTTTGAAAAAAGCCGCGGCGTTGCTCTGGGTTAACGACGAGGCACCACCTGTTCTTAGGGAGACGGCACGGGTGTGGCTGGCGGTTGTCGCCTCGTGCATAGGTTGGTGGGCTCGAAGAAGCCCAAACCACACTAGGGATAGGTGCCGAGCCCCCCACACTGGAGAGAAAGCCAGTAATGGCATAGCTGAAGGTCATCGCCGAGCGTTAAGGTCGGGTCACTTTGAAGAAAGCCTCCGCCTTGCTCGAAGTCGATGCCGAGCTCCCGCACTTGTTCTCGGGAAAGACGGTACGGGTGTAGCTGGCGATTGTCACCTCGCGCATAGGTTGATGGGATTGAAGAAGCCCAAACCACACTAGGGACAGGTGACGAGCCCCCACACCATGGAGAAAGCCAGTAACGGGCGTAGCTGAAGGTCGTCGCCGAGCATTAAGGTCGGGGTGCTTTGAAGAAAGCCTCCGCCTTGCTCGAGGTCGATGCCGAGCTCCCACACTTGTTCACAGGAAAGACAGCACGGGTGTAGCTGGCGGTTGTCGCCTTGCATATAGGTTGATGGGCTTGAAAAAGCCCAAACCATGCTAGGGACAGGTTCTGAGCCTCCGTACCGGTGATAAAGCCAGTAGCAGGCGTAGCTGACGGTCGTCACCGAGCGTTAAGGTCGGGGTGCTTTGAAGAAAGCCTCTGCCTTGCTCGAGGTCGATGCCGAGCTCCCTCACTTGTTCTCAGGAAAGACGGCACGGGTGTAGCTGGCGGTTGTCGCCTCTCGCATAGGTTGATGGGCTTGAAGAAGCCCAAACCGTGCTAGGGACACATGTCGAGTCCCCGTACCGGTGAGAAAGCCAGTAGCAGGCGTAGCTGAAGGTTGTCGCCGAGCGTTAAGGTCGAGGTGCTTTGAAGAAAGCCTCTGTCTTGCTCGAGGTCGATGCCGAGCTCCTGCACTGGTTCTCAAGGGTGTTGGTAGATGCTCCTTTGCTTGATTGGATGCACGTTACTACAAATCAAATAGGCCGAGCTGTCCGAGCGCCGAGCCCCAAGCTTGTAAGGAAAACTTTTCTGGCTCAAGATTCTATCCGAAAGCCGAGCTCCAAGCTTGTAAGGGAAGCTTTTCTGGCTCAAGATGTTATCCAAGCGCCGAGCCCTAACCTTTTAATGGAAGCTTTTCTGGCTCGAGATTCTATCCGAGCGCCGAACCACAAGCTTGTAAGGGAAGCTTTTCTGGCTCGATATGTTATCCGAGCGCTGAGCCCCAAGCTTTTAAGGGAAGCTTTTCTGGCTCGAGATGTTATCCGTGCACCGAGCCCCAAGCTTGTAAGGGAAGCTTTTCTGGCTCGAGATTCTATCCGAGCGCCGAGCCCTAAGCTTATAAGGGAAGCTTTTCTGGCTGGATATGTTATCCGAGCGCCGAGCCCCAAGCTTGTAAGGGAAGCTTTTCTGGCTTGAGACTCTACCCAAGCGCCGAGCCCTAAGCTTGTAAGGGAAGCTTTTCTGGCTCGATATGTTATCCGAGCGTCGAGCCCCAAGCTTGTAAGGGAAGCTTTTCTGGCTCGAGGTTCTATCCGAGAGCCGAGCTCCAAGCTTGTAAGGAAAGCTTTTCTGGCTCGAGATGTTATCCGAGCGCCGAGCCCCAAGACATGTTCCTTATTGGTAACATAATACGAAGTTAAAAAGCTTGTTTTAAGAAAGCTGGCATATGTACACCATATTGGAATTTTACAAAAACCAAGGCACGACGTGCCGATTACATTCTTGATAATTTTACATGGTGGAGGCTAATCTCCTCCTAGGAACTTGATGAGGTGCTCCGCATTCCAGGGCCTCTTGATTAGCTTGCCTTCTGGGTTGGTCAGGCGATACGTTTCTGGGTGTACGACCTCCGATACTCTGTAAGGACCCTCCCAGTTGGGGGCCAATTTTCTTTTCTGACCGGGATTGGAGACCGCCAGCTTTCGGAGAACAAGGTCCCCGAGTTTGGTGTCAGTGGGATGCGCCTTTTTGTTGTAGAACCTTTCGATCCTTTGCTGGTAGATGCTCCTTCTAATGGCTGACCTCGTCTATGAGGTCCAGGTCGGCTCGCAGCTATTCGGAGTTAGCTGCTTCGTCGAAAGCCATGATCCTGGGTAAAGGGATCCCGATCTCCAAGGGAATGACGGCCTCCGCGCCGTATGTCAGATTGAAAGGGGATTCTTTCGTGGGGATTCTCTTCATTGTCCGGTGGGTCCAGAGAACGCTTGGTAGCTCATCGACCCATAATCCCTTGGAAGATTTATCGAGTCATTTCTTGAGGCCGTCGAGGATTTGGCGGTTCGCGTTCTCGGCCTGACCGTTGGACTGGGGGTGGCATACTGAGGAGAAATGCTGCTGGATCCCAAGATCTTCGCAGAACTTGCGAAAATGCTTACCCGCAAATTGAGTCCCATTGTCCGTGATGAGCACCTACAGGATTCCGAACCGATAGACGATGTGTTTCCAGAAAAACTGTTGTGTCTGTTGCTCGGTGATATTGCTAATGGCTCCGCCTCGATCCACTTTGTGAAGTAGTCGATCGCCACAATGAGGAACTTTTGTTGGCCCGTTGCTTTTGGAAATGGGCCCACCAGATCCATCCCCCACATTGTAAAGAGGGTCGGACTGGCCATGGAACGAAGATTTGCTTGTGGAGCCCTCTTCACGAGGGAGAACTGTTGACAGGGGCCGCACTTCTTCACTAGGGCGAGGGCATCTTGTAGCATAGTGGGCCAGTAGTACTCGTAATTTAATGCCTTCCGCGCGAGCGAGCGGCTTCCCATGTGGCATCCGCCGATCCCCTCGTGCAGCTCCTTGAGGGTAGGGTCTGCCATCTATTGTGGTGTAGGACCTTTTGAAGAGGGTGGCATTGATTACCGCGAATCTTTCGGATCTTAGCCTGACCCGCCTCGCTTTGGCCCAGTCTTCAGGGAGCTCTCCCTCGACTAGAAATTTCTTGATAAGAGTGGTCCAGTCCTCGGGAGGAGCTCCGTCTTCAACGCATAGAACCTCTGGGAAGTCTGTACTTGGCTTCAACAGGACTTCAATCAGGACCGTGCAGTCGAGGCCTTCAAAGGATGAGGAAGCCAACTTTGACAGGGCGTCGGCCTGGGCGTTCAGCTCCTGGGGAATCCTCAAGACAGCCGATTCATCGAAGGACGTTAATAGGCATTGGACAACGGCCAGGTACCTGATCATCCGATCATCACGGGCCTCGTACTTCCCGGTGATCTGGTTGACCACAAGCTGAGAGTCACTAAAGGCCGTGATCTTTCTAGCACCGGCCTAATGAGCCAGGTTGAGCCCAGCAATCATCTCCTCATACTCAGCCTCATTGTTAAAGGCCGGAAAGTTGAGGTGGAGGCAGTACTGAAGAAGGAAACCATCTGGGCCTCACAGAATGATGCCCACATCACTTCTCGCTTCGCAAGAGGAGCCATCGACGTAAACTTTCCACATCTGATCGGCTTCCTTGCTTGTGAGTTGCTCGGAGATGGTGCATTCTGTGATGAACTCGGCGAGGGCCTCCTTTTGATGGTCGTTCTGGGCTGATAGCCGATGTCGTACTGATTGAGCTCGATCAACCATTTAACTAGTCGACCCGAGCTCTCGGGCTTATAAAGCGCAGCCTTCAAGGGTTGGTCCATGAGCACCTGGACCGAATGCGCCTGAAAATATGGACGGAGCTTTCGCGCGGCCATGACCAAGGCATATGCTACTTTCTCCATCCTAGAATACCTGGTCTCAGCGTCGAGCAGGACCTTGCTCACATAGTACAGTGGCTTTTGGACTCCTTCCTCTTCTCGAACAAGGATGGCACTGAGTACGCTCTCCGAAGCCGAAAGGTAGAGCCAGAGTGGCTCCCCTGGTTCGGGCTTGCTGAGGAGAGGAGGGTTGGCGAGGTACTCTTTTAATTGGGCAAAAGCCTCTTGCTGCTGAGTGCCCCACTCGAACCCTCCGGTGCCGCGCAGCGCTTTGAAGAACGGCAGGGACTTCCTTTCAGACTTGGAGAGAAAACGACCGATGGCCGCCAGTCTCCCCGTTAGCCTCTGGACTTCTTTGATGTTCCTGGGAGGGGCCATGTTTATTATGGCCTGGATCTTTTCGGGGTTCGCCTCGATGACGTGCTGGCTGACGATGAACCCTAGGAACTTTCCCGAGGAGATGCAAAATGCACACTTCGCCGGGTTGAGCCTCATGTTGTGGGTTCAGAGGACCCCAAAGGCCTCTTCCAGGTTGGCGACGTGATCCTGTCCCTGCCGGCTTTTGACGAGCATGTCGTCGACGTACACCTCCATGTTACACCCAATTTGATCTTTGAAGACTCGGTTAACGAGCCTCTGATAAGTGGCACCGGCATTCTTCAGCCCGAAGGGCATAACCTGGTAGCAATATAGTCCTCGGTCTGTGACGAAGGACGTCTTGGTGATGTCGGGAGGAAACATTCGGATCTGGTTATAGCCTGAGAAGGCATCTATGAAGGATAAGAGCTCGTGACCCGATGTGGCGTCGATAAGGGCATCGATGCTGGGGAGGGGGAACAGATCTTTGGGGCATGCCTTGTTGAGGTCGGTGAAATCTATGTAGATCCTCTAGCTCCCGCTCGCCTTCTTAACCATGACGATCTTCGCCAGCCACTCAGGGTAGCTGACCTCTTGTACGAAATGCACAGACAAGAGCTTGTCTACTTCCGTGTTCACCACCTGCTGTCGCTCTGGGGCGAACTTCCACCGCTTTTGGACAACCGGTTTCGACCCGTGGATCACGCTGAGTTTTTGCATGATGAGATCCTCGGAGATACCGGGCATGTCAGAGGGCTTCCAGGAAAAGTGGTCGATATTGCGGTGAATGCAGCCGATCAGGGCGGACTTGAGGTCGGGAGCGAAGGAGCAGCTAACTCGAAAGTGCTTCGACGCGTCCCCTGTCTCGAATGAGACATCTTCTAGCTCGTCTGCCGGCTCTGGTTCTGGCTGGGTCCTCTCGGGCTGCAAGTCAACGGCATCGAAGGGAAATACACCACTCCCGATCGCCGTCATGTAGCACGAGCGTGCTGCTTCTTGATTTCCTCGGACAACTCCCACACCGGTGTCAGTAGGAAATTTCATCTTCTGGTGGTAGGCCGAGGGAACCGCTTGGAGGGAGCAGATCCCCAGACGACCGAGTATTGCATTGTAGGCTGCCTTGACATTAACAACCATGAAGTCCATGGACTCGGTTCTTCTGTTAGGGGTTGTACCCGCCGTGACGTCTAGGATGAGGTTCCCCTCTATTGTCACTGGGATGCCGGAGAATCCGTGCAAGGTGTATCCGACCAGTTTTAGATTATCACCGGAGAGTTTCAAGTTCTCGAATGCTTCCAGGAACAGGATGTTGACCGAGCTTCCGTTGTCCACGAGGATTCGCCGGACCTCGAAGTTCGCCATGCCGAGGCTAATGACGAGTGCGTCACAATGAGGGAGCCGGACTCCCTCCAGGTCCTCCCCCGAGAAGGAGACAGGGAGTTGCTGGATCTGGGGGGAGAGAGGGCCCTGGACAACGTTGACCTCCCGGACGAACGCCTTGCAGGAAGTGTTGGATTCCCCTCCCATGGGCCCTCCGTGGATCCAATGCAAGATCGCCTGACCCTCGGGTTTATCGGGTTCCGGATCCCGCTCAGGGCGCTGTCGGGGTGCTCGAGGAGGAGGGAAATCCCTCCTCTTTCTCGTATCCCTCTGTTCCCGAGCGCCTTCTCTTTGGAACTCTCGGAGGTACCCTCGTTGAATGAGGGCCTCGATTTCTTCCTTCAGGGCACGGCAACGATCTGTGTCGTGTCCGGTGTCCCGGTGGAAGCGGCAGTAGAACCGCTGATTCCTCTTCTTGCTGGTGTTGTTGGACGGTCGAGGGGGGAACTGCACGAGGTCCCTGTCTTCGATTGCCAAGAGGATGGCGGACACATTTTGCGTCAGAGGGGTGTACCTCTCAAAGCGAGGGACCGGTGGAACCTTCTTTATGGCGCCCCCATCTCTTGGAGCTTTCTTCGCCGGCTCGACCACATCGGCCTTGCGTTTTCCCTTCCCTTGCACTTCTCTTGGGTCTTCTGGATTTAGGGCCTCTTCGGCCTGGATGTACTTCTCGACCTGATTGAGGAGATCGGGGAAGTCTACTGGGGGCATCTTTGCCAGGGAGGCCTTTAGCTGTCCGTGTCGGACGTTGTATCGGAAAGCCGCCGAGGCAACACCGGGGTCGAGGGAGGAGACCGACCTTGCCTCAGTGGTGAACCTTCAGACGAATACCCAGAGCGACTCCCCCTCCTTCTGCTAGAGGCCAAGCAGGGACGCGCTTGTCCTTTTGGCCTTCCGGCTGGTCACGAAGTGGGCAAGGAAGTTGCCCTCCAGCTGGTCGAAAGAGTAGATGGAGCCGGGGGTGAGCTTGGAGAACCATTCCCGGGCCGGACCCCGGAGGGTGGCGGGGAAGGCTCGGCACAGGAGGGGATCCAATGCGCTGTGAATCATCATGAGGGTTTTTAAGCCCTCCATGTGATCAGCAGGATCGCCCTCGCCGTCATAGGTCTCGAATTGAGGTGGATGGAAATTCCGAGGTATCTCCGCCTGCAGGATGAGGGTGGAGAAAGGAGGTCGGACGGGCCTGTATCTCTGAGCTGTCCTTGGGCCGCCGTCGCCGAAGTTGTCGAGGCGGTCTTCCATTTCCTGGAGGCACTTCAGGAGTTCAATATCATATTCCGGCGGGATAGAGGGGACGCGAGACACGCTGGCCTCGGCATCCGACCGAGTATGGGAATGGTGGATGCTCTCATCGACAGGGGTCCCTCGGATGGCCTCCAGGATTTCCCTACGGAAGTCTTGCAACTTCTGGTGAGTGACAGGGGCCCGCTCGGCTCGGTTTGGTTGAGCGGGCTGTTGCCGACCGACACGGCTGAGCGCCGGCTCCCGCCCTTGTGACGGAGGTTTTGGATGGTTTGGAGCCGAGTTGGAAGCGGCTCCTCTCCTGCTGCGGCGAGCCTGTCGGTTCAGGATTACCCCTCGTAGGTCGGGCTGGACCGGACGGGAGGCATTTGGCTGGGGCCCATGGCTGACCACTTTATTGTTCAATCCATGAGCGTCGGCAGCGATGCCTTGTGGAGGCACATCCTGCCGATGCGCGGAGGTAACAGTTCTCGTGGCTTTGGGCGCCATGTGAGCTCGGGTCGGCGAGGTACCGTTGGAGGCAGAGCTCGGGTCGGCGTCTGCAATAGAGTTTCCCACAGACGGCGCCAACCTGATGCGGTTTGTTTTGGGGTGACGTGTGGATGCACCAGGTGTGAGTTCTCACTCGATTTGTATTCGTGGAGGAAGCTCCTTTGCGGGTGACCCTCAGCCGGGCAAACGGTACGGAAGTAGACGGTAGTGAGGTGGAGGCTAAATGCTCGGCTCGGATCGGGAGGCTTGGATCTGAGGTCTCGTGTACCTGCAGACGGTCTAGGAACACCGGGGTTGGTCCCGGTGGCAGACCCTCCGACGATCTAGTCAGCTACTGAGAGAGAGTAATAGTAACTAGGATTTTGGTGGGAAAAGGTTGATTACCTGGATAAGGGGTAGGGGTCTGATATTTATAGAAGATGCCAACCGGGTCTGGACCCGACTGCCCGTGGGGCTGAAGCGGTGGAAATCCGGGCGGATTCCAAGCTGGCGTGGCAGAGGTCCGGGCGGTTTCCAGGCTGACGTGGCAGAGGCCCGGGAGGTTTTCTGATGCTGACGTGGAGGATCGGGATAATCTGGAGGTGCACGTTTTCTGAGGGGATCCTGTGGCCCAGGAGGGGCCTGGTCATCCGACCCATATCAGATACTTTAAACCAACATTGGACATTGCAGCAGAGTGCGCTAATGCCAACGGTGAGAAAAACTCCAATTTATATTTAGTTGAATTTTTAGACAATAAAATATCCTCAAACTGCACGAAAAAAGTATCTGGTACTTTGTATTGATGTATCAGTTCCACATGGGCTGCAGATCACCATTAGGATACGCACATCAGTGTACTCTTGCAGATACCGTCAGTTGTCACTAACGATGGTATCTGATCATTTCTAAGCGACATGACTTTTCCTCTTTGATTTGTGCAGTCAACCTCATTCGAACATTTGAAGCTTATGAATACATTACCATGTATGTATTCAAGGGTAAATGAGATTAACGAGTCTTTGTAATTTTTGTGCAACCATTCGTTATGGATCTCGCAAATCCTCCATTGCATATTAACGATGTCTACTCAGTTCCATAGTCTGAATTAAGGAATAAATTGCATATGAAAATTTATATTTTGGAGTCATGACAGTAGAGTTGAAGCATAATAGCACTTATGGTTCTTTTAATTTTCTTGAAGGGCCTGAGTACCCATGTACGCTCATATGTCGAACAAAAAGATGGAATATTCCAAAGTTTTCTGCTTGGGGTGTGCCTCTCGGATTGTTCCATGGAAATTGTTTCTCAGAACTATGTGTTCATAAGCCTGGTGAAGGACTTCTCTTGAGCCTTTTGGCCACTTTGTTGTCCCCTCTGGTAAGATCTAACCATCATCTTACCTTTACAATTATCACACAATAGTTAGAGTATATATGAGGCTCACATCATCTTATCTCACTGTATGCCGAGCCTATCTCCTTTCATATTACAAGTCTATAACGTTTTTGTGCATCTGCAATGCACATGTTTTATAAATTTTCACAAACTTTAAATTTAGTGAACATTCTTAAATTTTTCATGCCTGATAATGTTGACGAATTCCCTGTATGTGCTTGGAATCAGTAGAGGATCGATTAGAACCTTCTCCTATAGTTGTTTTTGGGTTAAATGAATAGTCAAAGTACACATGAACCAACCTTCTGTATATGATGCTTTGAAATGTACATCTCTGTCGTTAAAACCAGTTTTTTGGTTTTAAAAAAAAATTATGTTGAAAAAACTGCTTGGATACCAATTTTTAGAAATGGGTTTTTTGAAATGGGTATCCAACCCCTCATTTTAAAATGCCTTTTTCCCAAAACTATAAAAAGCTGTTTTCCCAAACTCATTTCTCCTCTCACTTACGTTGTCTTCCTTCTCCCAAGTCGACGTCGCCTCCTCGAAGCTCCACCGACCACAGTCACCGCTCGAGCGCCTCCTCCTCCTTTGCAAGCACCAATCCTGCTCGTTGACGTCGAGACGCCTCCTCGAAGCTCCACCGACCACCGTTACTGCTCGAGCGCCTCCTCCTTCGCAAGCACCCATCCTGCTCGGCGACGTCGAGACGCCTCCTCGAAGCTCCACCGACCACCGTCACTGCTCGAGCACCTCCTCCTCCTTCGCAAGCACCCATCCTGCTCATCGACGTCGAGACACCTCCTCGAAGCTCCACTGATCACCGTCACCGCTCGAGCGCCTCCTCCTTCGCAAGCACCCGTCCTGCTCGTCGACGTCGAGACGCCTCTTCGCCAGCACAGTCGACCCCCCGTCTCCTCTTCGTCATCAACGCCCCGTGTAACCCCCGTTCCCAAAAATAAATATTTTTTTAAAATATTTTCTGTATTTCGATTAATTTTATAATTAATAAAAAAAAATTAGTATTTTTAGTATTATTATTTTATCATATTTCTTATTATGTTTATTATTGTTATTAGTACTATTATTATTACTGTTATTGTCATTATTATGTTTGTAATAATTTTTATTATTGCTATTATTATTATTATTATTATTAATTTTGACTGTTTATTAAAAATTCATTTCTATGTACCAATTGTATTTGTAGTTATTCCAAATAAATTTTATATTGTAACGCGAATTACTTTTTATTATATAATTATATTTTTATTGGTTATTCTATCTCCTTAATGGATTTAAACCAAAAACCCAATACCCATTCTCTTATTGGATCCTATATCATCTAAACCCACACCTGTAACCCTATTTATATAATACCCTAATAACCTAACCCTAACCCTAACCCTACCTCCTATTCACTGTGCAAACACCCCAGCAGCCAACCTTCACCCCCTACCTCTTCATCTTCCTGAATTATCCAACCCATATGCCTCCCGATCTCCCCTAACCCATCTCCCTCTCTGTCTCCCGTCCTGTCCTCGTCGCCAGCAGTGCCGCCCTCCTCGTCACCCCGCTCTCATCCCCTCGTCGTCCCCGTGAACCCACCACCTCAACGCAGCCACCGCAGCCAGTTGCGACCCCCATTAGCAACTTCCGGCCTCCATCTCTCCCTCACCCTCTAGTGTGCTCCCCAACCTCCTCCGCCTCTCCTCTCCCTTCCCCCGATTGCGCGATAGCCTCCCACCGTCGCAACCTCGGCAGCCAGTCGACAACGCGACCCCTCTGGTCGGCCCCCCTCCTCCGTCAACAGGACAGACCG
Organism: Hemerocallis citrina; assembly: GCA_017893485.1. Classification (NCBI taxonomy): domain Eukaryota; kingdom Viridiplantae; phylum Streptophyta; class Magnoliopsida; order Asparagales; family Asphodelaceae; genus Hemerocallis; species Hemerocallis citrina. The sequence continues at coordinate 217,872,477 of CM030365.1, forward strand.
CGACAGCGACGTAGTGCCACCCTGCTCCCCAGTCGCGCCACCTACCCACGGCGCCGCCAGTTTGCAATGCCCCGACCTTGCACCGTCGACCCAGCACGTCCCTGTGCATCCTGCCATCCTCCGCCGCCGCCGTCAGTGCCCTCTCTCGTTTGATCAAAGCGAGGAAGGAGAACAGTGAAGCTTTCGGTGTTGCTGTTTTGGTTTAGGGGATCAATGGTTGCCGTTTGGTGTTTATGTGAAGGAGAAAGGATTGGGTATTGTACTGTGTTTGCGGTGTTGTGGAATGGCGATCGTGAGTTTGTGTTTGGTGTTGTGTGGGGAGATCCGATCTTATGTTGGTGCTTTGTGAAGGAGAAGGGATTTGATTTTGGATGTTTGGTGTTTGGGATCTGAGTTGATGTTTGCTGTTTTGGAGAGTAGGGGATTGGTTTTGCTGTTGTGGAGTAGGGGATTGGTTTGTATTGTGTTTGGTGTTTTGGAGAGAGGATCTGTGTTTGGTGTTTATGAAGAGAGTGGGTTTGTGTTACTGTTTGGTGTGTTTACTGTTTTGGTGAGGGATCATGTTTGCTGTTCGGATCCGCTGTGCTATTGGATCTTGTTGCTGTTCGCTGCTTTGCACGCGGCTCGCACGTGTGATCGTGGTTCGTCGCCCAGGATTCTGATCCCGTTATTCTTTTAATATCCAGAATCGTCTCCTAACAGGCAAGCGTCTCTTGAACTTATTTTTATTGTTTCTAGTTCAAGAAAATACTCCTTGAAATCCGGCAAGTAGTAATCAACTTGAATATCACATTTAATTGAATTCCGTTGTTTCCTTATTGTATAATGTCATTGATTCATAGTTGTCTCATCGTGCCATTGCTATTGAAATAATACTTGAACCGTAAAGTTATTGTACTATTGAACATTCACATATATGCTTATCATTTGCCTGATTTTGTACTCAGGTTTCGACCCGGTTCCTGACACAGTAACTTTAATCACTGCATATAGAAAATGTAGTACACTGAATCCTAATATTGTTATGTTTTGCATATAAACCATGTTCTCCATATTTTAAGAAATTGTATCACGTATATTTCATGTATTGTATAGTCTTGATATCATCTTGAAATTGTACTGGTGCTATTGGTCTCATCGATTGTATCTGTTGCATGAGTATGGATATCATCACCCACATTGATCACATACATGTTCATAAAATGACTGTTAATAAAATATTAATCAAGCCGGGGATAAGGGTTGACTAGGGTAGTTGATGACATAGTAACTGTACTCGGAAGAGGGGCTCATATTTCCCTATTTATTGGTTTATCGGTCTATCGGTCTATCGGTCATATCGGTCATTGTTTAATTGTAGATTACTGACTACAGTATCTCGATTGAACCGGTCATCGATCATTATTGAATATTGTTCCCGAGTACATGATCTCGAATCTACCACCTTGGTCTAAACGAAATTGATTGTCTCCATCGAACCTATGGTATGGCACACATGGGACACGTAGTACGTGCATTAGTTAGGATTAAAATGAATAACAGACTTATAGACATAAATGAACATTGAACATTGACACTAATACTGAATATTAGTTATTAAACTTTGATTCCTGATTTCTGAATTTAGTGATTATCAACTCTTGATTTTGTTACCGTTTATCATATATTGACTCCGATATCGTTCCAATTTCTATTTTTGTTATATAGTCCTTTATTTCCTATTTTACTATTTTCTACTACTTGTTGCCCGAAGCTTGCTCTAACGGGTTCTCTTCATCTTTCTTTTGAGTTACGTCATACAGGTACAGTAAGGGGTAACCGAAAGGAACTCGTCGAACTGTTACCGCATTGCATATTCTCTAGTTATTTGGTAAGTTCTTGTATTCCATATTTGGTTATTGAATTTTATTTTGTTTATGTGATTATATTTATCTGCGTGGTTGTGATTATTTCCTTTCATGTTGTTGAGTTAAGACTGGTACAGATTATGGATGATGTTCAAATCATTTTCTGGGCCATGTCACGTGCTCGTATTCCCGTATTTTGGAAAGCGGGGCGTGACAATGTTTTTAGTAGTATCAGAGCCAGGTTAGACTCTAACTAGTTTGGGATGGGACCCTGATTAGTTTGAGTTTAACCGATTTGACTCAACAATATGTACAACACGCATGAATCACATGAATAATTGATAACCAACATATAATCTGGATTCCAACATTTTTGACCCACTTTTTGATTCCTTCATATCCGGTTCCTTCATTTCTTAGTTGTTTCGTCCCTTCCATTCATTCACATTCATTGATTCCTTACTGGATATAATTTTATTCATTTGTGCCCATATTCCTCTGATTCTGGAGTTGTCCATTCTTTTCTTCCCGCTTGGTTCGTCGATCGGCATCGGTGGATCTTCAACGACGTGTTAGGGGCTTATTTAATTCCTACGATACTATATATTTTATGATATATTTATTGTGTAAATTAGCTACACTGCATATTTATTTTCTCATTCACATTGTATTGTGCTTATGCATGTATTTCATTCCGTTTTCTCCCTACTTTTATAAATCATTTTCACTACTACTATTTTGTACTATTGTATTTAATATTTATAATCTATACATCTATTTTGATATTCCATTGTGTGATTTTCAACTCTATTTCTTACTTTTCTACTATTTTTATATTACGAATTTCGAAACATAACATTCATACTTAAATTAAATTGTAACTCCCGTTTTCATTTTTTCCCTTTTTGTTATTGATCCCAATGGTAATCTCCATTGTAATTCTAGTTCATTTCTTTTGTCGCATTTTGTGTTGATTAATATTTATTCTAATGTTATTCATGATCCAATCCTGATCTCAGTTGATTATTTTAAATCTAATCCTTGTATTTCTAATTTAGATTTAATTGTCTTGTCTTCTTGGGTTGTGAATTGTCCTCCTAATTGATCCATTTTGTACCCAAAGCCCAATATCCACCTCCTATTGGATCTCTCACCCAAACCCACTAACCCAAATCAACCCCCAAATTCTTCCTAACAGACTAATCTCTATGATTCCTCCTAATCACTCCCCACAATCTCCACAAATCCGTAACTCCCAAAATTTGAAAACTCAATCCCTATTATTAAGCCCTATAATCCTCCCCATTACTAATTCAATCAAATTCTAACCTAATAAACCCTAATGTGCAGCCACATAACCCAAAAGAAAACCCTAACCCCATCTACTATTCATCCCTAACCTATCCCCATTCACTGTGCAAACCCCCCACACTGTCGAAACCCAAATCCTCCCCGCTCATCGTCTTCCTCTTCCGCTCACCTTCCTCTTCCCGTTTTCACTTCAACCCATCGCCCAAACCATCACCTTTGCCTTGCCATCCCCTCTCCTCGTCGCCCAGTCTCTGCGTCATCACCATCATCGTCAAACACTGAAGGACCCATCGACTCCTCGAACCCATCGTCCTCATCGCCGCTCATTACACCTTCACCACTCCTCGCCACCACCTCGTTCTCGCCCCTCCGTGCACCCCCGCAACCACCGCGGACCCACTAGCCTGTCGCCGTCGCTGTCGCGCCGAGATCCTCCATCGCTGCTTTCCCCTGTTTTCGGAGTGAAAACAGAGCCCACCGACATCTTGGTCGCCACTGCGTCGCTTCTCGACCACAGCGCCGCCGCTCATCGTCTTCACCTACGCCGCTGCCACCACCCCGATCGCCGCAATCCGCCGCCTCTCTCTCTCTCTCTCAGTCGCATTGGAGAAGAAGAGACGGGAGTGGGTGAAAAGGTTGTTTGGTGTTTGGAAGGGGGGATCCGCCTTCGCTATTTGGTGTTTGGTGTTTGGCATTGGGATCCGGGATTGTATGGTTGCTGTTTTGCTGAAGGGAGGAGTTTGATTGGGTGAGAAGGATGTTTGCTATTCTGGGGATCTGAGAGTGTTGCTATTTGCTGTCTTATGCTCTAGCTGTTTGGTATTTTGATGTTCGGTGTTGGCACGTAGCTCGCACGTGTCTCGGATTCAAATATTTATCGAATCAAATCGTCAAAAAGGCAATTCAATATTTTTATTGAATCCCGCAAGTAGATCCAAATTGATTATCGTATACTGCTTATTGTATTCTAACGTTGGGATGCCACGGATTTACACGAGCGAATCCGAGTGGTAATCTAGACTTCGTACCGTCTTTTTGCCTCTAATGTATAGAGATCTTACATGCACCTATGTAGTTAGTTACTGAATATAAGAATAGGAAATTATTGTTACATTTCATCTCATGACATTAAAGACAACCATTGTAGATTGTATATTAGGGTTGATTGTTCATGTGATTGCTATCGATAAATTAGTTGATTGAAGTTAGTAGAGTTATGGACATTATATATCCTAATACCATGTTCACATAGGATTGGCTCGCTGTGATTTATGATTATTAAATCCCAATTCATCGTTCTTCACATTTTAATCGTTTTATTCAAAATGAACATGTTGACATTCTGAAAATTTACGCCAACCGGAACCTTGTTGTGATGTTTCAACCTAAATAATGTCATTAAAATTAGTCACTTCCTGAATATGAAACGTAGCCCTAAGTGTCTAGATATCAATAACATCCAGAATTTTCAAATTCTGACTTGTATCGCTCGAGTTATGACCGTTTTACTACTGCTATGTTGTAATTTCATATTCATGTACATACCACGTTAGGCAGATAAATTAAGTGAACTAATGATCAAATATGGCCAAGATAAATTTCAGATTTGTAGATAATATGCTTAGGGTGATAAAAATTATTTTTACTGATTTTTGAAATGATTAATTACCGCTCTTACAACTGAAATTAGTCAACATCGATAACCAGTCAGAAACTAAAATCTGTAAAGAACATTGAATTTCACCTAGCTACCTTTGTCAGAATGTAAACTTTAAATATGCGTTGGAACCGAACAGGAATCTAACTTCAAGAACTTCTGACGGATCTGCATTTGCTATCCTATAGCAACGGGAATTCTGATTTTAGTACAGCAACCTACTGCTGTCCAGAATTGGGTTCCTATGTTTAATAATATGGAATTGAATCTATAATGTTATATTTGGTGTATTTAATTGTATAGAGTATATTGCATGATCTTAGGGTTGTTTTGTCACCTTTTCTAGTGTCCCTTATTAATCGCATTATTGTGTGTTAATTGAAAAAAGAACGTAAATCAAGCCGGGGTTAAGGGTTGACTAGGGTAGTTGATGACATAGTGACTGTACTCGGAAGAGGGGCCCGTGTTTCCCTGTTTATCGGTCTATCGGTCTATCGGTCTATTGGTCATATTGGTCATCATTTAATTGTAGATTACTGACTACAGTATCTCGACTGAATCGGTCATCGGTCATTATTGAATATTGTTTCCGAGTACATGATCTATAGAATCTACCTCCTTAGTCTAAACGAAATTTATTGTATGCATCGAACCTGTGGTACGGTACACATGGGACACAGTAGTACGTGCATTAGCTAGGATTTAAAAAAAAAGAATAATAAACTTAAGGCTCTCATTACATTATCATTGCATATTATTATTTTTATTGAACAGTGTTATCGTTATTGTTATTGTTTATCGTTACCGTGACAAATCACCGTTATTGCATATTGTACTGTTATCGCTTTGTCACTGTTCAACACTATTGATTTCATCGTTCATTGAATTCATTGTTATACCGCCATTGTCATTGTTTCTCTGATTCTCTACTTGCATGTCCACGACTTGCTCTAAGGACATTTTCTTTCCACTCTAGTTGATCCAGTTGCAAGTGAACAAGGAAAGTTGTCAAGAGGCATTGGTGAATAGTTCTTCTAGGATTAGAGCATGAGCCTCTCGAGCCATTTGGTAAGTTCATATATTCCAGATGTTGGATTTATTTCATGTTGGTTATTTATGCTTAAAATTTCAAATACTGTTATTTATGTGATTATCTCTTTTATTGCATGCGTGGTTGTATTACTTTATGTTTTATATTGTTGAGTTGAATCAATGACAGCCTATGAATGACGCGAGTCATTCGCTGCGCCGTGTCACGTGCCTGCATCCCGTATTTTTAGGAAGCGGGGCGTGACATAAATGTCCCATATCCCTGTGCATATGGAATGTTACATCTTCCGTTCACCTTTTCAGTGCAACCTAATGTCGAGATGGCAAATATGCAACTCGATGTCAATGAAGGCAAATTGCAACTGGATGTCGGGGAGTCAAGATAACAGCTGATTTCCATGTCCTTTCACTGGGGACTAGCCAACTCATTTTGGGAGTGCAGTGGATCAGGACCCTTGAAGGACTATGGCTGAGTTTTAAGGATTACACTCTCTGCTTTGAGCAAAATGGAGATCTTATGACATAGAAGGGCATCCAGGGAAAGGAAATTGAAGTAACTTCATCCAAAGCCATGATGAAGACTATAATGGGCACCAAATTGGGAATGCTACTGCAGGTGGCTCCTCTAGGTGGAACAACCCTCACTTCCCCATTACTTTCATCCCTTGCTCAGCTCCTTGAGGAGTATGCAGATGTTTTTTTCTGAAAAGAAGACCCTTCCCCCAAGTAGACCTCAGGATCACAATATTCCCCTCTACCATGGTGCCCACCCTGTGAGTCTGCGGCCTTACAAACACCCCTAGCACCAGAAGAACGAGATAGAAAAGCTCGTCAGGGAAATGTTGCAATCAGGGATCATTCGTCCTAGCACTAGATCGTTCGCATCACCAGTTATCATCGTTAAGAAACAAGATGGGTCTTGGCAAATGTGTGTGGACTATCGAGCCTTGAACAAAGTGACTATAAAGGATAAGTTTCCAATTCCAATCATCGATGAGTTACTTGATGAGTTGCATGGTGCTCAGGTGTTCAGTAAGTTAGACCGGATGTGTGGATTCCACAAAATTAGAATGGAGGAATATGATGTGCATAAAACCGCATTCAAGACTCGCGAAGGCCATTATGAGTATACAGTCATGCCCTTTGGTTTGACTAACGCGTCGTCCACCTTCCAAGCCTTGGTGAATGAGATTTTCAAGCCCTATTTGAGAATGTTTGTGTTGGTGTTCTTCGATGATATACCTGTCTACAGTCGCTCTTGGACAGATCACATTCAACACCTGAAGGCAGTGTTGCAGCTACTATAGGAAAATTCCCTCTCTGCCAAGCTGAGTAAATGTGTCTTTGGCGTACAGGAAGTGGCATATTTGGGACATATACTCTGATAAGGGGGTGTCTGTCGACCCCAGCAAGGTAGAAGTTGTGAAGAAGTGGCCAATCCCAAAGAACATCAAGGCATTAGGATTCCTTGGGCCTTCGGGCTACTACCGCAAATTCATCAACAAGTATGCCTCTATAGCTGCAGCATTGGTTGCTCTAACTAAGAAGGGGGCATTTCGATGGTCAGAAATTGTGACTGAGGCTTTTGAGGAATTGAAAAAGGCACTCACTACCTCCACTGTGTTACAGCTCCTAAATTACAACGAGACTTTTGTGCTTGAATGCGATGCAGCAGGCACAGGGATAGGAGCTATCTTGACGCAATTGAAGCACCCAATTGCTTACCTCAGCTTTGAATTAAAGGGGAAGAATAGGCACTTATCAGCCTATGAAAAGGATATGTTAGCCATTCATTTGGCAATAAAGAAGTGGCGACACTACTTGTTAGGAAGAGAGTTCGTGATTAAGACGGACCACAAACCATTGAAGCACCTGCTAGAGCAACGATTGGATACCGAAGCACAGCACACCTAGCTTTGGAAATTACATGGATATCACTACAGGGTTGAGTACAAAAGAGGAGTGGAGAACATTGGGGCAGATAGTTTATCAAGGGTTTTTGAAAAACCTACCCTGCAGGCAGTAACTCTTGTGCATCCCCTTTGGCTCTCAAGCTCAGGAAGAAAATTGCAAGCGACCCCTTCTACCAGGCATCCAACGGCAGATAACTTTGGGAGAAATTACAGACACCAAGTATAGTGTTCAACATGTCCTTATCTGTTACAAAGGGAGAGTACTCCTCAACCCTCACTCTCCTACCACCAAAGATCTGCTATCACTCTATCATGATACCCCTCAGGGAGGACATTCGGGTAATGAGAAGACCTGGTTTAGGCTCAAGCATATAGCCTATTAGTAAGGGATGAAGCAAGCTATCAAGCAGTACATGAGAGAGTACGACACCTGCCAATGAAGCAAGTACTTGACCCAGTCCCCCTCAGGCCTGCTGCAACCATTATCCATACCTACTTCGGTTTGGGAAGATGTAAGCATGGATTTTGTGGAAGGATTGCTTAGGAGTTCGGGGAAGACAACAGTCATGGTAGTTGTGGATCGGCTATCTAAGTATAGCCACTTCGTTGCTCTAAACCACCCATACACAGCCAAACAAGTAGCTGAGGCATTTGTGGAGAATGTTATCAAGTTGTATGGGGTGCCAAGGTCCATTGTGAGCAACCAAGATGCCATTTTCACTAGCCTCTTCCGGAAGGAGATCTTCAAAAGCCAAGGGACTCAGCTATGCATGAGTTCTTCGTTCCACCCTCAATCAGACGGGCAAACCAAAGTCACCACTAGGGTGTTGGAGACATATCTCCGTTATTTTTGTGCATATAAGCCTCCAAGCTGTATGCGCTTGCTGCCATGGGCAGAATATTGGCACAACACGAATGTGCACAGTGGTACCAAGCTTTCCCCCTATCAAGTGCTATATGGTAAGCCATCTCCCACCCTGTTGGCTTATGTTCCCCACACAGCTAAGTCTCAGGAGGTCGAGGAGTGTCTACTAGAGAGGGACTGCACCCTACAGTTGCTCAAAGATAACTTGATTCGAGCCAGCAGAACAAGAGGGTAGCTGATAAGCACATACTCAATCGAGAATTCGAAGTGGGGAATGGTCTATCTCAAACTCCAAACTTATCGGCAGACATCGGTGGGGGGTAAAAGAGTGCACAAGTTATCTCACATCTACTATGGCCCCTACGCAGTGATATCCAGAGTGGGAGAAGTGGCCTACAAGTTGCAGTTACCCCCAGGCGCCAAAATACATGACGTATTCCACATCTTTCAACTGAAGAAACACCTGGGGGACTCTGATAAGCTACAAACCACCTTCCCTGTGTATTTCCACGAAGATTCACTAGAACCTACGAAAATTCTGGGTCGAAGGATGGTAGCAAAGAGGGGAGTGGCGATGTCAAAAGTGTTAGTACAATGGAAAGAGGGGGGAGAAGATGAAGCGACATGGAAAGAATTTTGGGACATTTACAACCACTTCCCTTCTTTCCAGAGGGTCTTGGAGGCTCCTTTTCAAGAAGAAAGGGATGATACAATTCGCTGAGAACTGTATCTGTCGAAAATAAAGAAGCAGGGTCTTGCGTTTCAGTCCTAATGGCTTGCGTATCAATCCTTAGCTAATAAAGTTCTTCCAGGATTATTTTTGCAAAATGTGAGGTAATCTTGCTGTTAAATCCCTCTCCCTGCTATCACGGGATCGCACGTGCTTACGTGTCTAACCGATGATTGGTGGGTGATTAGGCGGTGGGGCCCATCTACAGTGGAGTTAGTTGGCAGTTGGGTTCAACGGAACCTAGGAGCACGGGCGTTGTGCGTGCTAACGTGGCAGCGTCCAGTTGGGTAAAGAGAGTGCGAGAGAAAGAGAGACTCCCTCTTATGTACAGGTTGTAGGCTGAGTACTGAGTATGTAATTTTTAAGAAATGAATTAATAGAATCTTCTCATCGTTGTTCATCTTCTTCCTTGTCTCCTATTCTCTTTTGATTTTAGTGTTCTCCATGGCCATTACTTGATCGTCCAAGGACCCTCCGCAAGCTTCGCCTGTGAACCAACCGCCTATAAGGTTCGGGGGTGTATCAAAGATTAACCATAAAAGAAAAAGGGTTAACATGGAAGAAAGGAAAAAAAAGGAAAAACCATGAAAGAAAACCAGAATCAAGATGATGAGAAGAGATCTCACCCAAAATGCGGAGCAAAAGAGGAACGACAACGAAGAAGAGATCCCGAAAGAGATCGCCTCGAAATCGCTTCACAATCGTCTCTGTCTGTGGCATATAGTTAGTGCATACTTTTGATTAAAAACTTTTCCCCCACTCGACACACATACTCTTATCTCATAATAGGAAAACTGTGAAAACGGGCATTTCAACCCGATTTCTTGCTCACTGGCGCAATGACGAGACTTACCACTGGACCACTGGACCATTAAACCACTTATAAGTAAGTTCATTATTCAGTTTTGGGCTATGCGAAGGGTAAATTGTAGTACGCTACCATGAACTTGTAGTTTTGCTTCTTGAATTTACTCCTTTGATCTTGCTTTATTGTACAAGCCTACCATGGAATTTTTTATTCTATGCCAATTTTTAAAAATATTTGCATTTATAGGACAGTTGCCAAAATATTTGTGTTTGTGAACTCAACAACAAAAGTTGTCGTTCCCAAACAACGAGTTTTGTTGTTTCATGCTCGCTGTTGGTACATAGAGAGTTTAATGGTAATTTTTTGAGAAACTCGTCGTTCCCAATGGCGAGTTTAGTTCAACAATGAAAACTCGTTGTTCCCAACGGTAAGGATATTTATACTAGACTCGTTGTTGGGAACAGCGAGTTTAGTTCAAATTTTTCAATGAAGACTCGTTATTTCCAACGGCGATGACATTTACACTAGACTCGCCGTTGGGAACGACGAGTTTAGTTCCAAAAAAAAAAAAAATAGAGTTTTTTTCGAAAATTCACTAAGTCCAGCAAAATGTTTTACTCTCTGTAAAATTTTCTACATCCTCGCTGTTCTCAGTAACGAGTCTAGTATAAATGGTCTAGTATAAATGTCCTCGTCGTTAGGAACGGCGAGTCTTCTTTTAAAATTTTGAACTAAACTTATTGTTTCCAACAGTGAGTCTAGTATAAATGTCCTCGCCGTTGGTAACGGCAAGTCTTGATCGAAAATTTTGAACTGAACTCACCGTTGGGAATGACGAGTTTTTCAAAAAATTAGCACTAAACTCGCCGTGTCCCAACGGCGAACATGAAACAACTAAACTCGCCGTTGAGAACGGCAAGTTTAGTTGTTGAGTCCACGAGAGCAAATATTTTAGCAACTGTTTTCTTTCTACAAATATTTGTAAAAAGTGTCTTATAAAAAAATTCCCTACCGTGAATAGATTTTTTTCTTCCAACTTTACTACCATGAACTTATTTCTCATTTAGTGACTACCCCGGTTGGTGGCAGTAAGATTAAAAAATACAAAAATAAATCCTGGTAGTAAACCAAAGCAAAGCAAGCTTTATGGTAAGCATGCCCACTAAAGCAAATTCAAGGCACTAAAGTAAAACATAAAAGCAAATTCAAGGCACTAAAGTAAAACATAAAACAAGTTTACTATATGGTTTACTGTGTTGCTTACAAGTTCACAATTATTTGCTGTAATTTACCTACTCTGCAATCACACAATAATATGATGAGCAATCCAAGCTTTAATTTGGCAAAAAAATAAAACTAAAACTAAAACTTTCTCTGTATAAATTTTGAGTTGGAATCATACCTTTAATCAAATTTAAAAAATTGGTCAATATTCTATAAATGTTATTAGACGAATTTTTCAAAAATAGTTTTGTTACTTTCTCATTTTTTGAAAGCCATATTGCATAAAATTATGCTATCTATACAATAGGTTATGCTAAAACCATTTTTGGTCCAATAATTTTTCTCTTTTAACCCCACCAAATTTTGAACTTGAATCTCATCCCTTAATCAATCCTACAAAAACATGCAATATTGTATAAATATTATTTGAGGACTTCTTTTATTAATTTTTTTTATTTTCTCATTTTTTAAAAAAATCTGTGCAATATTTTGTACATGGTTATACTAATTTTATTTCTTGATGAATAGTTATACTAATTTTAAATAATACGATTCTGATTGCCTTTACAATTCAAGTGAATAAGAAGAGTAGTACATTTGGAGAATACAGTGCACTACTACAACAATGGTTCTCAGAAGAAACACACATTCTTTCTTCTACCCTCATAAATTAAATCAAATTATGACCATGTTACATGTTCCGACAACTTTACAGAATCAACAAGTTGCTTTGTTAAATAAAAAACTGTTAACAATCTTAAACTACAAAATTGTTGAACTCCCTCTTAAATGTGGAATTCTAAATTGTAATAATTTGAATCTGAAGTCTTCACTACAAATACAATGATGCAGCAAATACTATATCCCGCTTTATCTTCTCACTAGCCTCTTCAAATTTTGCTTCTAGTTTGGTTTCTCCAATTGATTGTGCTGCCAAAATTAGTTGTTGCAAAACCTCTTCCAGCCTCCTTATAGCTCGGATCAAGCTGCCCTCAAATACTTGTGTGATCTCCATGATCTGGAAGAACTTGGAGCCGTTCGCCCATGCATACACAGCTTCAATGATATCAGGCCGAAACGAGTGCACAAAGTTCTCAACATCAATTTGGATCTGCCAATATTTTCAAAAACATGCACACAAAAAAAGAAATGACAAAAAGATCTGTCAATCATAATACTTTCAAATAACATTGTATTCCTAAAACAACTGAACTAGTTAATACTTAAATCATCAGGCCAATCAATCACGGCAACAATCAACTTAAAATAGGTACCGTACTGCTATGTGGTGGCAAAGATCTTTACAATTATCATGTGTCAAGGCACTAGACATTAGAAGTGCAGTCTCATTGTGTGTTGCGTGCTTAATAACTCCATGTCATACTGGAAATTAATGATTACTGTTATAGATGAAGGAAAGAAACACGTGGAATGAAGTTGTTGTATACTTCCCACTTTGAAGAAATAAAGAGTACTAACATTGAGAAGAGGTTACCTTGCACTCAAGCTGAACAGTGGCAACTCTCCTAGCTGTATCTTGCAGCTGGGAAAACAGCAAGTCAAGCTGTTCCCTTGGTTTTGGAGCCTCCTGGAGCTTTTCTTGCCACACAAAACAAGAGAGAAGTGCCACCATCTCTTCAACATTCACATCCTTAAGTACCCCACTGAACATGAGCTCAGTTAAAGTCAATTCATCAGCACTGCTGATCTCGCAGGCAACCCTGCCCTTTAATTGCACAACATCCTCACCGGTAGTGTATCTGTAATGTTTCATTGTGACATGCAAGCAAAATAAATACAAGAGTAGGACAGATAAATAAATAAATAAAATTACAATATCAAAATATGTAACCTTTCCAAACATGCAGAAGATAAGGAATTGTTTAAATGCATTACCCAAGTCTGCGGAGAACCCGTTTGCGTGCTTTGAGTTCATCTTTAAAGGCCAATGCTGAGGAAGACCGCATTGCTTTCTTAACTGATTTGATCCTTGCTGTTAATTCTTGTTTATCATGAAATACTTTCAACTTATGCTGGATAAGTGGGGAGTTTCGGATATCATGCTTCTCAAATAAGCTCTCCAGCGCCTCAATCCTTCTAATAGCCTTCCTGAATGAGCTACTTTGTACCTGAAGAAAGCACATAACATGGTCAACACCATAAAAATGGAACCAATATTACTAATTTGAACATATAATTGTAACTCACTTTCATATCCTCCTCAGGATCTAAAAGGGGTATCCCATCTTTGGAGAATCTGGAACGAACTTCTAGAATCTTTTTCAAGGTATTCTCCCGAGCTTCCAAAGGTAGAAGATCTTTGGGTATCACAAGGCGAATGCTGCTCAAGCTATCGATCTGTTTAACAAATCAAGTACCCACGTGAGTGGAGCAAGCATAAATATTTAAATCATATTCTAGGGAATAATAGGACCAGAAGGGATGTCCAATAAAATAAAGGCCAATATCTTTTTTTTTTGTTGTTGTGTGTGAAGACTAAAATCTAAGCTGATTATACTTTGTAGGCAACAACCATGACCTGAGAAAGAGGCAAGGAAACGACCACTGGCTCTCCATGCTGATTTAAAGGAACAACCTTCACCGATTTCTTTGCACCCACTTCCTTGTTAACCGCACACCTTGTTAGGACTTCCACTGTATACCTAGCATCCTCGGGTCTTTTATCTGAAAATACCAAAAAGAGATGTGAGCAGAGAAACGCATACCATGCATTTGCGCTTGTATGAGTTTGGTAACAATCAGACTTATTCTATCAGTGAACTGCAATTACTAGAAGTTCCATGCAAAATTGAGAAGCCATGCTATTGGTATATTCTCCTATACAAAAAAATGTCTGACCTAGTCTGATAGTGATTACAAAAATTCACACCCATTACCAAGATTTCACTTCCTAGAGAGCCATTTTTGAAACATGGAAATTGCGATATTCAGAGATGAAAACTTGACAGACCGTCCATTTTGGAGAAGTTTTAGATCTTAAGTTCTGAACTTCAAAGTTGTCGTATATCTGAGTTTTAGTTTGTCAATTAAGGTTTGTTGATAACCCCCCCCCCCCCCCCCCCCCAACCACAAAACAAAACCTAACTTATCTTGATATCACCACCAAAATATTTTGATGCCACCGCATAATACTTTTAGGTTATATGATAAATACAACCCCTGTCCTCTCCCTCTCTCCAAATGGATGAAAGTATCTTCAATGATAGCTACTGCCTACTGGCAAGGGAATAGTGTATAGTATTGGCTGGATCGGATCGGTTTTTGGAAGGGGGCAATCTGATCTGATCCTCCAAATATCGGAATTGGGATTGGGGCTCGGACCGATCCAGGGAGATGCCACCGATCCGTAAATTTTGATTAAATTGATCAATTAATTTTCAAAAAAAGGTTTTTATTTATCCATTTTTACTTTAAAAACACCTTATAACAAGAATCCTATCCACCAATCCAATACTGCTGATTAGGCCATACGGATCCCAAAATCCCAATACCAAAAAATTTAGCAATCTGACACGTTCCTGATACCGAGATTTTCAACCTTGGGTAAGGGCAATTGTGTGTGGTTGTTCATTAAGTTATCACAGTTTTCAATCCAAATGGATTGCTTATTGCAGAATTAATTTGATTAAGGGTGTGTTTGGTTCCTTGCAAATGGGTGTTGTGAGTGCAAAAGTGCAAGTGAGAAAATAATAACAATAAGAAGTAAAATCAGGTGACAAGATTGCCTCCAACCATTGTCTTCCTAACTTCTTTTATGCAAATACCATTTCTCCCCAAATTCTATACACTAATTTTGGAAGGAAACGATATCTGAATCAAACAGTTTGAAACACAGTTGGAGGCAATCATTATATTCTCAACTGCACTTGCAACACCCACTTGAAGGAAACCACTGACGACCTAAGTGTAAAAAATTGAACCTTTGTAGTCAGCATACCTTCACCTAAGCCTTTCACCCGCTCAAAATTCATAATTACTCCCCAGGTAACATGATCTTCGATGGAGAGTGATGGCTGCCTATCATCATGACTGCACTTCACACGAACAAGCCTACCAGGTTGCAAGAACGGTAAACAGTACTTTGGGGAAAATACAATATCTCGAACATCACTTTTCAAACTCTTGTATTGTTGTAAGAGGTCATAATAGTCCTTCAAGCTCTCCTCTTCTTCAATAACTATGGAATCCCTCTCAACCTCAAGATCCTTTGCTTGTTTCTGCAGACAGTTTCAGGGCATTAAAAACTAGCAACTAATGTGTAAGCCATATAGATCATCAGTATATGGTGCAACTTCTAAATTTCCCCTTGCTGTGAGGTAAAGATGATGAATAGAAACTCCAATATACAAGGTACCACAGACATTTTTCAAATAAATAAGAAAGCTTGGAACTGATAAAATGAATTTCTCAGAAGATTATGTAACAAACCTCCAGATCAGGAAGGGCACGATCAGCCTGGAACTGATAAAATGAATTTCTCAGAAGATTTTCTGGATCACCATCTTCACATCTCATTTGATTCAACAGCATATTGTAACTTAAGTGGAAGGCACTATTTATAAAGAAAATCATATTAGGGCAAACAAAATTAACAATTTATAGGAAAATTGTTGGTAGATACATGGCACCAAAAATATTACGCAAAGCATTTAATCTAACAGTTAATTGTAATTTGTGAAATCATGCCAAATTGTAAGAGATCAAGCAAGCCTTCCAAGTTTAGGTCCCTATAAGTTAAAATGAGTATAGAGGGAATTATTCATAGTGCACAAAAGTATCACAATTTGGAAGATATTTAAGCACATTAGCATCACAAACATAATCTTAAACAATTAATTACAACGTAAGATTGTCATGTTTACTACGGGGGAAGACTATTCCTTTGTCTTGATTATATTTCACAATACAAATATGAAGTAGATGCAGTACTTAATGAACACCTAGTTGTAACATGTTTTTTTCTTTTAGCAAGTTTACGTAATGTAAATTTAACAGGCAAAATTAGCTGCGGCTATAGACCAATATTATAAAATCAAGTCAAGGAGACATGAAACTGCGTGACATTTCACTTTAATTTATGTTACCTAACCATGTGGTGGCATCCAATAGGCCAAAAATCATTGGTGGAAAACATGTAATGACCTGTGGCCTATTGCAAACACCTAGTAAATTATTACTCACTAAATATCGCGTTAAGTCCATCATATGTTTGGGTTAACATCCATCAATCATTCTGAAGTTGTTATAAACATCCCATACTGCCTCGCAAGCACTTTCTTTCACGCCTCTCTCCTGCTACTTGTGAGTCATCACGAAGATGATCTGGATATTTGGTCAAGCCAAGTTAAAAATACCACTACTGATCAGAACATGACCTGGCCCATCAGGGCATCATTTGGCATGTCACGTGTGTTGTGCAGATATCTGAAAGAGCAGAGGTTTTGTATTGTAATGGCTTGATCATTTTCATTGTAATCTGCTGAATTTATACAAGTACATAGTTGACCTTTTGGTCAGTCCTATAAGGTAATACAAATCACAAAAGGAATATTGACAGGAGGCGTAATCAGGGAGATGTGATCTTGCTCGGTTGCAGGGATAGGAGATAATCAGGGAGATATGATCTTGCTGATTTGCAGGGATAGGAGATTGACACAAATCAGACAGGTAATGAGGCGTAATCAAGGAGATCTGATTTTGATTTCTGCTGATTCACAGGGATAGGAGGTTCACTGCTAACACACCCCCGCGAGCTGACCGAGCAAGCAAGCAGAGGAAGCTTGGAAGTGAGGAAACGAAACCGAGGAATAGATAAGCCTTTGGTAAAAATATAAGCTACTTGATCAATACTGGACAGATAACCAACAATAAGTTCGCCACGGACGACTTTCTCACGAACAAAGTGATAATCAACTTTCACATGACGCGTTCGAGCATGAAAGACTGGATTGGAAGCTAAGGAAATGGCACTGATATTGTCACACTAGAGTTTGGGACTGGTCAATGGGAGCCGAAGATCGCAAAACAAAGCGCGGAACCAGGAAATGGTGGCAGCGGTGTATGCTAGCTGACGGTACTCAGCTTCAGTGCTCGAACGAGAGACACCTCCTTGTTTCTTGGAACTCCAAGAAACTAAGTTAGAGCCTAGATAAAGGCAGTAACCACCGGTTGATCAACGGTCATCGGGATCACCTGCATAGTCAGCATCCGAAAAGGCAGAGAGAGCCATAGAACCAGGCCGAAAACTAGACCATAAGAGATAGTGCCTTTGAGATAACGAAGTATGCGTTTAACTGCAACCCAATGAGTTGATGAAGGCTTATGCATAAATTGGCATACTTGGTTCACAGCAAAGGCAATGTCGGGTCTAGTGAGAGTTAAGTAATGCAAGGCTCCAACAATGCTACGATACTCAGTAGGATTAGATAAGGGGGTACCATCATGAAGGCTCGAACGCTTGCCACAGGCTACCGGTGTCGGAACGGGTTTGGTGTCGTGCATTTTGATGTGGCAGAGGAGATCCCTGGTATATTTAGCCTGTGTGAGAGAAAGACCAGAGGGGCTGCGAGTTAATTTCATCCCTAAGAAAAAATGAGCATGTCCCAAATCCTTCATAGAGAACACACGACCCAAATTTTCAATAAGAGTGGCAACATGGACAGAATCGTTGCCTGTAATAAGGATGTCATCAACATAGATTAGCAAATAAATCCGAACAGAACCAGTGTAGTACGTAAACAAGGAGTAATCAGCTTTGCTAGAGGTGAATCCCAAATCTGCATGATGAGATGAAAAACAAGTGAACCAAGCTCGGGGAGCTTGCTTTCGCCCATATAATGAACGTTTCAATTGGCAAACATGATCAGGAACTGATTTTCAACAAAACCATTTGGCTGCCGCATATAAACCTCTTCGTCCAAATAGCCGTGAAGAAAGGCGTTTTGAACGTCAAGCTGTCGAACGGGCCAAGCGAATTGAACAGCAAGAGCCAAGATGAGTCGAATAGTGGAGTGATTGACCACGGGGCTGAAAGTCTCACCGAAATCAAGACCGTCTTGCTGATGGAAACCATTGGCCACGAGCCGAGCTTTGTACCGCTGAACGGATCCATCGGAGTTCCTCTTGATCCGAAATACCCACTTGTTGGGCAATACATTCATATCAGTACGGCGGGGAACAAGAACCCAGGTCCCAGCTCGTTGGGAGAGCATTGAATTCTTCTGCCATATGCCATACGCCACTCTAGACTTTTGTTAGCCTGTGTAAAACAAGTTGGTTCTACAAGAAGATCAGAAGCAACAACAACATAAGCATACCGAGGGTTAGGTTTGTGAATACCATCCTTACCACGAGTTACCATCGAGTGAGAAGACTTGCCAAGGACCTGAGAGGAGGCCAAATACTGTGGGGGTGCAGTGGAGGCGGATGAACGATTTCTGCGAGAGTATACTTGAAGCGGCGCGGAAGGAGGGTTGGCCGTGGGAATGGCTAAGGGCGGTGGTGACGTTGGGTGGGATGGGGAATGGTCGATTGTGGAGATCGGTTGGTCGGGTGAATTTGGGTAAGGCTCGGTGTTATGAGAGGTAGAGGGAGAATTAATGGGGTGGATAGGAGATTGAGGCAGAAAGGGCTGAATGGGTGACTGGTCCGATGGTGAAGAATTGGGTGGAGGATTAGGTTGGGCTGGTTGGGGTAACAAAAAAGGTCTAATAACAGTATTGGCAGAATCTGTTGATGTAGAAGACACCCCCGGAGCATGTGTAGCAATGGTCTCTTGAAATGGAAAACTATGTTCATCAAATGTAACATGACGTGACAGGAAGATGCGATTGGTGGAAAGATTTAAGCATCAATAGCCTTGGTGAATTAAGGAATAGCCAAGGAAGACACATTTTATGGACTTGAACTGCATTTTATTAGTATTGTAGGGAGTAAGATATGGAAAACATGCACCCCCGAATACTTTGAGAAAGGAGTAGTTGGGAGGTTTATGGAATAATTTTTGAAATGGAGAAATGAAGTTAAGAACTTTAGTGGGGAGATGATTAATGAGATAAACTGTTGTAGGATTGCTTTGGCCCAATAGGATTTAAGCATGGAAGCATGGGCCAGCAAGGTCAGACCAGTTTCGGTAATATGGCGAATCTTACGCTCAGCAAGCCTATTTTGTTCAGAATGATGAGGGCAAGAAAGGCGTTGATGAATACCATTTTTGGTGAGAAAGTCTGTGAAAGAATTACTTGTGAACTCACCGCCGCCATCGAACTGGAAAGACTTAATAGTGGTAGAAAACATATTCTCAACAAGTGGTTTAAATTTAAGAAAATGAGAGAACTTCAGATTTGAGGTGCATGGGATAAATCCAAGAATGACGAGAAAAATCATCAATAAAAATAACAAAATATTTAAACCCAGAAATAGAATTATGAGAAGCTGTCCAAACATCATAATGAATCAACTCTAGAGGAGCGGAACTAGTAGATGTAGAAGAAATAAAAGCTAATTTCATACTTTTTCCCATAGAACACGAATGACAGCTAAATTGAGTCTTTTTGCCCGACAAGACTAATTGTTTACGAGAGAATAACGAATCTAAAACTACTTTGGAAGGATGACCAAGGCGAGAATGCCAAATGTTTCCATTCGTATGCACACCAACAAATGCCACGGGATTATTTGATGAAGTTTTATTTGATGAGGGTGAAAATGGATAAAGACCATTGCTACTCTTGCCCCGAAAAAGGATCTTCCGAGCCACCAGATCCTGCACAAAATAACAATCGGGAAAGAAGGTAAAGACACAATTATGATCACGGGCAAATTTGTTGACAGAAATTGAGTGGATGCATTAGGACAATGTAAAACATTATTAAGGGAATATGGTAGGTTATGAAAAGTGATATAAGCATGGCCAATGTGACGAATAGGCAAACCTGCTCCTCCAAGGACACCACCCACGTTGTCTTGGCCATGATACTCGTGGGCGAAGGACAAGTTGCTCATATCGGAAGTAACATGGACATTGGCACCGGTATCAAAAACCCAATTGGGAGATCGGCCCTCAGCAGTATGTTGGGCAGCATAGGCAGTGAGACGGTGAGGTGGGTTACGACCTTCGTAGGCAAGATTAAGACGATTGCTGCAGTCAAGTGCACTGTGATTAGACTTGCCACAAATCTGACATACAATTTTGGGGTTATTAGAGTAACTAGGACCAGGAAAAATGTGAGACCCATGAGACCGAGGACCATTAGGCCGAGGCCCAAGAAGTCCAGCAGTGTTATTTCCACCATAAGAGCTGCCTCCACCACGTTTATAAGAACCACCACGTGAACTACCACCACCACTGAAACCTTAGAGAAACCAGAATGAATATTACCACCACAAGAAGTTCCAGAACTTAGATTAACACGGCCTCGACCCCAAAAGGAGCCGCAACCGCGTTGGGTAGAGAGAGCGGTAACAGGCGTGTCGGAAACCGGAGCCGGTTGAAGTCGCTGTTCGGCTGAGAGAAGAAGGGCCTCCAAATCTGAGTAGGTGATAGGAGTTTCACGGGCTTGAACTGCCGCCACGGTATTTTCATACATTGGGCCAACATTGTTCATAATCACAGTGAGCATATCTGCATCAGAAACAGGTGAACCAGATAGGGCGAGGTTGTCGGCAATGGCATTGATTTTGTCTAGGTAGTCGGAGATGCTGAGGTCGCCACGGAGAGTGCGAAAGAGTTGGCTGCGAAGCTGCAGAAGTCTGTTTTGATTGGGAGATGTGAACCGGGTTTCAAGAGCAACCCAAACCGCATGAGCTGTATCGAGGCGTGCAACTGTGGACACAATTTTGGGGGTAAGGGAATTGTTGATGAGAGGGAGGACGAATTGATCCTTCTGAACCCATGTATCATACTCGGGATTACGGGTATCAACAGCGATAGGATTGGTGGTGGTGTCGGCTGGGATAGTTGTGGATGGGCAGCAGGTAGAACCATCGACGAAGGAAAGAAGCCGATAGCTTCTGATTACAGGGAGGATTTGGGCAAGCCAGATGTGGTAGTTGGTGTTGTCGAGTTTGGTTGGGAGATTGTGATTGAAGGTAGGGAGAGTTGAAGAGGAAGAAGCCACGAGGGAATTGGAGAGGAAACGACGACTAGTCAGGGGCTGCTCTGATACCATGAAAGAGCAGAGGTTTTGTATTGTAATGGCTTGATCATTTCCATTGTAATCTGCTGAATTTATACAAGTACATAGTTGACCTTTTGGCCAGTCCTATAAGGTGATACAAATCACAAAAGGAATATTGGCAAGAGGCGTAATCAGGGAATGTGATCCTGCTAATTTGCAGGGATAGGAGATAATCAGGGAGATATGATCTTGCTGATTTGCAGGGGTAGGAGATTGACACAAATCAGACAGGTAATGAGGCGTAATCAAGGAGATCTGATTTTGATTTCTGCTGATTCACAGGGATAGGAGGTTCCTGCTAACAATATCCATGTTAACCGTGTATCCAACACGAGAATTTCATTGATGTGTTTAAAAGTGTATGTCTTTTGCACACTTAGGCAATAAACAGTTAAAGTGCTGGGATCTTCTTTATTAGAAGCAAAAGTGGCCCTATTTGGCGGGCCACAAATTTTAGCGCACTTATTTTATTAAATGAGCGCTTGGGACAGTTCCAGGCAGAATATTTTTTGATTTTTTAATAAGAAAAATAAACTACTTAGAACCAAACTTTAAACCTGAAACCCGACCCAATAACTGAATTATAAGTTCCCTCAACTGAAAATCATGCTAGCTTCTCAAACCCTAATTCAAAGCTATTTCTTTACAGTTTCGTATTTTTTGATTTTTTAATAAGAAAAATAAACTACTTAGAACCAAACATTAAACCTGAAACCCGACCCAATAACTGAATTATATGTTCCCTCAACTGAAAATCATGCTACCTTCTCAAACCCTAATTCAAAGCTATTTCTTTACAGTTTCGGTGTGCCTCCTCATTGTTAGCAACTTCTCTGATCACCTTGAACGTTGTCGCCTCCTCGGCAACTTCTCCAATATATGCTTTAACTGTATTGGCGTATAGTTCTGTTTTTCTTTTTATAACTCAATTTGTCGAATTACTTTGTTGTTTTTGTTTCACTTTACAGCATTTGTATTGAATATTCGTGCAATTAGTAGCATTTTTCTTGCATTTTCGAACATTTATTCTTCATCGTAGAACAATTTCTACCATTGTCTACATTTCTAAAAAATTTAAGGAATTTTCCTGCATTGTTTTTGGAAGTTTCTTACAATTTTTTGTTTAAAAAATAAAAAAAATTGTACAGGTTAACTGTGAGAATAAACGGTTGCCGTCATCAGAGCACTTACATAAGCTTACGCTTTTAAAGACCTTCACAATAGTCCTTACCCCCTCTCACCCTCCAACAAAAAGAAAATTAGGGAAGGCCAATAAACAAAAGAAGCAACAATGGAACCAGCACATATAACTTACCTAGTTAGCTGGAATATTAAAATTATGAATATTTGAGTGCATGAAGTTTCAATGAATTTGTTATGAAGTAAAATTTACAATAAGCTGGCGGTCATTGTTTGGCATTAAAGAAAAAGATAGAGACAAAACATTTACGGCTTTTAGGGAAATGATGGTCTAAATTAGAAATATTATGCAATACTTCTCAGTGTGGTTTCAATGAGAATCACAGATTACCTGTTTAAGCAATCAGCACTCCCTTTAACCATCATTTTAGCAGTAGAAGGCTCCATCTTCTCATCTACCATTAGAATGCAAACACCACGCTGATCAATACCTCGGCGACCAGCACGACCACTCATCTGAATATATTCCCCACTAGATATCCATCTGAATTTATCCCCATCAAATTTACGCACATTTGTAAAAACAACAGTCTTCGCAGGCATGTTCAGACCTATACTGAAGGTCTCTGTGGCAAATAAACACTGAAACCGAAAAAAAACAATGATTTCAATCCCTCGAAGCTTTTTAAGATCATCAGAAAATAATCTTATGAAAGAGGTTTTGAACAAAGAGTATAATAAGGCCCTATCTCTTAACTCAAGCAAGCATGTTGGTGTCTCTAAGGAAACTAATATCCAACGATAAAATTTCTAAATTAGTGGCATGAAGCAAAATATATAAAAGAAAAACAGAGATAATGTATGACAATTCTAATATGAAAGTCAAATTTGAGGATGTCTGTCATGCCAAATCGGTGGATATGATGTAAGTGTGTTTCTCTAGGTGTGCATCCCGGAGGTATACTAGAAATGAGATGGCAGAATTGGTAGGCTCCTACATAATTTCAATCTATATAATGTGAGAGGCCATGATTGGCATTGAATGAACAATGAACAAGCAAACATAATTTGATGCCAACCTTTATAAATCCTTCTTGAAAGAGTATTTCAATTACTTCCTTCAAAATTGGAAGCAGCCCAGAATGATGCACACCAATCCCACGCTTTAACAAGGGTAGCATATTTGACACCTGTTGAAATACAAACAGCACAATTTTATAAGCAAAACAATCTTTCCAACACAGAAAAACAACAAACATAATGAAACAAAAGTCCATTCATTATATTGAGAACAGAAAATGTTCACTGGAATTGTTAAACAAGGGAAGGAACATGCAAGCAATCAAGAACATATAACAAATTTATATAACAAAAAGTAGCTACTACAATAATGCCACCCAGCTAAGTGGCTTGAACCTTATTTTTTATGTAGTTACTAAAACCTCAGTTATTTATCAAACAAGAAATGAGAAATATCACGAGTGACATTAATTAAATGGCTAACAAATACATCAAAAAAACCGTTACCAGTTCATAAAAATAAAGCGAGCAATATGTAGAATCTGCAACTGTAATAAGTTAAGTACATAAATCATCCACATGATTTATGAACGAACTTAGCTGATGTGTCGCATAGCATTAACAAATACATTTAAAAAAATCGTTACCAGTTCATAAAAAGAAAGCAAGCAACATGTAGAATCTGCGACTGTAATAAGTACGGTACATAACTCATCCACACGAGATATGAACGAACTTAGCTGATGTGTGGCATAGCTTTCCACGAGGAAGTTCACGCCCACCAACTAGTACATATAAGTCTCATCTATATTCCAAACTATTTTATTGTTCAACATGCAAATTGATCTATCCCATTAAGCAGGCTATACGTTGTTCTGTCTGCAGAAGGTGAGCATCTTGAGCAGTTAAGCATCCAGTCCCTGGCACAGCGGATGATGAGACTCTAATTCCAAAAAAAAGATATTCCTCTGTACAAGTTCTTTGAAATTTGTTGTACTGTCATGTAACAATTCTGCAATACCCAGATACCAAGAATTGAAGAAAATTCTATTTCTCACTTAGATCTCACATAAGCATCAATAGTAGCGAAAAGATCGGGTGCCACTCATTCATAAGTGACCCATCTTACCAAATACATAGGAAGTTTAGCAATTTGTCTTGAAATTACTTTTGTCACGAAACACAGTGTGAACAAGGAACTGTGGTGATTCTATGGAAATACACTGAGTAGGCTTTTTGAGTTCGAAGAAAACATGCTAAGGAAAGTAGAATCCTACTAGGAATGTCTGACAAATGATATTGAATCATCTGTACCAATAGGACAGAAAAGAGGGAAAGGTAATGTGAAGTTGTTACGAAACCTCAACAGAAATTGAGCTTCAATGCAAAATACACACCAAAAAATGATGAAGAGATACCAGGAGATGAACACATATCTTCTGAAAAAGATCGAAAGGAAACATGCTTTAGAAGAAAGAAAGTTGGATCCAAGTCTGGATGTCAGATAAATGATACATACGCCGACACACAAAGAAAAGAGGGAATGGTCATGTGAATAAATCTCAGCAACAGTGAGCTTCAATACGAAATAGTAAATATGAAAGAAAGAAAGTTCATATAAATAGTAAAACAATAATAGGAAAACAAATTAAACTAACAAAAGTAAATAGCAAACCATGAGATGCTATCTTGCCTGCGGAAGCTTCTTATCATCATCAGAGAGTGTATCCATTGCACTCCAAAAGATGGTTTCTATATTCAATTTCTCATCGTCTTCATTCAAGTCCAATTTTGCCATCTAAAATCGCAATAACAAAACAAATAAAACCATCACAGTTTAAATAATGGTATACCTACCCCTCCCCAACACACACTCGTACACACAAAAAATAAAGAAAGATATGGCAATGCAAAAGACTTCTGTACACCCCACGTGGAGGTAAAAAATGATAAATGGTACATTCAATTAATCTAATAATCATAAAAAATTGAGAGAAATATATATATATATATATATATATATATGGGAAAAAGGGGTATGAGCAACTTGCTCATTTAGTAAATAAGCAATTGATGATGTGGCATACATGTGATTGGAAAAGCCTTCAAAGGGTTAGTTGTCCAATGTATCACATGCATGCCACATAATCAATTGCTTATTTACTAAATGAGCAAGTTGCTCATATCCCTTTTACCCTATATATATATATATATATCATAAGAGTTTCTTCCCCTTTTTGTAAACTTTATATCATAGAGTTGGAACTGTCAAATTATTGAATCCTTGAAGTAGATAAGGTGCTCTATGTAACTTCTTGATCAAAATATTTTTTTTTCTGCAAGCAGATTATTTATCTTAACAAACTCAGTCCCTTTGTTATTCCTACATTTACATAGTTAACGTACAGAAGGAAAACTATCAAATTCAGATGTCTAACATAAAACAGCAGTTCTATAATATAACGAGCTTGAGATTCCTACATTGCACTGTAGGTGAATAATCTAAATGTCCTTATGTAGCACGCTCAAACCATCAACTCTATGAAGTTCGTGCAAAAATGATGAAGCCCAAGTACAACGCACGGTTACCTATGTAATCTAGTGGTGATCCATGATTGAGTGTGCCACATAAGGACACTGCATAAAAGTCACCTGCAATGTCTCATTAGGCATCTTTTAGCCACGACATAATTATGTACTAAAGTTATTTGACATCTATATAATAAAACACAAAGAAGGCTATCAAGTGGCTCTCCTTCAATTCACCCCAAAATTAAAAGCCCAGATCTAACATCACAAACACATTTTCCCTCCCAAAAGTTTACCCCCAAAATTCAAATTCAAATTCAAATTCCCCCCAAAACAACTCCTTTATTTATTTAATTATTTCTCTCTCTCTCTCTCTCTCACCTATTCAACAAATTAAGAAAATTAAAATTTTAAAATTTTTTTTAAAAATAAAAAATTAAAAACTTAAAAACTATAAAAAATAAAAATTTAAAAACTTTTAAAATAATTCAAAAAAATCAAAAAAAATCAAAAAATCAAAAAAAATTAAATAATCAAAATCTTCTAAAAATTTTTAAAAAATTTAAAAATTTTAAAAAATTAAGAAATTAAAAAAAATTAAAAAATTTAAAATTTTTGAAATTAAAAAATATTAAAATTTTTAAAATTAAAAAAAAATTAATTTTGAAATTTGGAAATTTTGAAAATCTCAAAGCAAATCCAAAATCCAACTTCGAACCCCAATCAAGAGGTCATCGCCAATATCTGATCCGCTTGATCCGTTGCTGATTCCGTATCGGTGACTCCCCTCCACCAAATCAAGCGCAAATATCAAGCGACTCCGTATCAGCGACTCCCCTCAACCGAATCGAGAGCCTCTATATGCGATACGACGACTCTAATTTGATCTCATTAACCGAATTCTCATTCTAATTTTTAATTTTGTGTGTGCAGGGAATTACTCAGTTTTTTGCTGACTCGAATTTTTTGTGTGAATGAGATGCAAATTCAGAGAGATATGATTGTTTTATTTTTGGGTTTAAAACATTTTAATTTGGTGATTTATTTGCTGGACCTACTTCAATTAATTTGCTGGATCTCCAAAACTATTTTATATAATCAAACCAGGTGCATCATTCCGAAGACGTGCCGTAGGCACGTGTTAACGGGCAAACCTAGTATAATATGAAGTTTTGAAGTTTCCTTTAAGTAAAATGTATTTAGCAAAAAGCTTACATCATGTATTTAGGTTGAAACAGATTAAAAGACTGAATAAACAAACAACAGTAGGAAAGAATTACCTGCATTGCAAGAGATTCACACTCCCTTTTACTAAAGCTGAAAAGTATCACCGGATCATATTGGCGCTGAATTATCATCTTCACCATTTTAAATATGTCACTGTCTTCATTTACAGTTGGTCGGCCTGACAGGAGATCTTTTTTCCACTTCCCATTTTCTCTTTTCGTATCTCCTTCCGGCTTAAGGGCAGTCAGAGCTTTCTGAAAGCTATCCTCTCGAAATTTCCCTCTTTCATCCACCACCAAGTATAACCCATCACCTCCAGAAGGAAATATATAATGCTGAAGTGGAGTAGGCCGATAATCTGTGTATACAATGTGACAAGGCTGGTGATGTACCTGAAGTGAGCAAAACAATATTAATTATGTAGTATTTTCAGGAAACTAACAAATCACAAATAATGTGTGCAACATGGATTGCACAATTCAAACAGTAAGCTGATGGCTCTAACTCAGTTTCTCCTCCAAGAATGCCAATATTTTCTACCGCACTATGCAACTTATAGCGAAATAAATGAACCTTATAAGCTTGAAGGACAAAACATATTTGGATAGCCAGACGGCCGAAACCCATAAAGATTCTTTAGTTATCTAAGCCTCCTATTCAACGAATAGCTTCATTTTCAAGTTGCTTAAAGATGCATATACATAGAAATTGTGATACTGATTAGAGCCAAAACTCTATGATAGTTAACATGTTCAACGATTTATAATTCATGATTTTTCCATAAACTTAATACTCAATAACTTGCGCAACGCTCAAAAGGTTTACTTAATAATAGAGAATTGGTCCACTTGCCATCAGCACTCTTCAAAGCTTAGTTAAGTTCTGCTTGGTATCATTGTGAACAAAAAATGTTTTTGGCCAAAAGAATCGTGATCATAGATTGCTTTTAATAGTCAAAACTGTTTGGCAAACTGTACTTATGTAAAAGAATGAAAATGTTGTTTGACAAATAACTATTTGGTACCTTTTTTTTTTTTTTTGCAAAATTGCTAAGAGTTTGTCAAAATCCTGCAACAATAAAAATTAATACATCTCATGGCCAATGATTGAAATGTTTGAAAATTTAATATTTCAAATAAAAGTTTTTATTTCCAATATTTCTTAATAATCATTGCCGATTAATAAGTTTCATATATTTTGAAAAGTGATAGCATGAAGTTTTATTACATTTTAATTACAAAAGAAAAGATAAATATTAAATAAAACTAAGAACAGCTTTTTTTCTCAAGAATTAAAAATTAAAGTTTATATTAGCTGAGTGGAGAATCAGTGTTCTAAATGTCGCTAGGCGATAGTCGGGCGGCCGATGGGGGCCTAGGTGGCTAGGCGTTAGGCGGTTTTTTTTTCTTTTAATATATTTATAAGAAAATATAATATTGCATAAAATACTATATATATATATATATATATATATATATATATATATATATATAACACAAAGAAAGCTATCAAGTGGCTCTCCTTCAATCCCCCCAAAAATTAAAGGCCCAGATTTAATCTCACAAAACATATTTTCCCCCCGAAAAGTTCCCCCCCAAAACTCAAATTCAAATCCCCCACCCAAAACAACTCCTACATTTATTTAATTTCTCTCTCTCTCTCTCTCTCTCTCTCTCTCTCTCTCCCCCTCCCTCCCTCCCTCCCTCTTCTATTCAAAAAATTAAGAAAATAAAAATTTTAAAAATTTTAAAAAACTAAAAAAATTAAAAACTTTTAAAATAATTCAAAAAATCAAAAAAATCATATAATATATTTTTTTTGGACCCCAAAGGTTTCTCATATAATATGTTTACTACTTCAATTAATTTGCCGGACCTCCAAAACTATTTTATATGATCAAACAAGGTGCACCGTTCCGAAGACGTGCCGTAGGCACGTGTCAACAGGCAAACCTAGTATATATATATAATACTAAAAAAATAACTCAAAAAATCATAAATGTGAATTAGCTCAATGGTAGAGGACTCGTTTTGTGTATTGCCCATTATCAAGATTCCAATGAGAGATGGGCAATCGATTTGAGATTTTTGACGATTTGACGATTTGACAATTTGAAGATTTGGGGAAAGCAAGAGCGATTTTGGGGATTTCTTATTTAGGGATTTAAGTTTTTTGGGAAGAGAGAGAGAGAGAAGCACGGGGGTTGGGGATTTTTAGAACATAGGGATTTAAGTGAACCGGTTCACTTAACAAAACAAAAAAACCCGCACATACCCATCTGGGCCCGCCCCAGACCGACCGACCTAGGCAGCCAGACCGATTTTTAAAAATGTCAAGGCCCTAGGCGAGTTGGCTGGGGACGGCCTAGCACCTAGGCAGCCCGCCTAGGGGAATTTTTAGAACATTGTGGAGGATTATAAAATGGAATATTTTCAACTTCTCTTGAATTGGGTAAGAAAAGTAATTAAAATCATATGCTAACCTTTCACTATATCCCAAAAGTTCAATAAATATAGGTCATTTAACCACCCTCAATTTTGGGATTGACACATAACCACCCTAAACATTTTTGTGACGCTTATCCACCCTTCGTTAGTCTCACATCCATTTTCTCTGCTATCTATCTACTTGGCAGTGAACAACTTCATTTAGAACCCTCATTTGTCTAGATTTTGCATTAGGCCCATTGACTAATTTCACTTTAAACGCTTTACATCCAAAATAACTTTATTAATTCCTTAATTAATATGGCAAATAAGCTTGATAAAAAAAACAATTGATGCATTCCATTACAGTTGTGCATCTTAACTCCTTAACCATAAATAGTTGATACACATAAAAAACAATATAAATTTTTTTACAACAAAAAGGTATAGGAAAAACAAGACATTCTAATAGGGGTATATGGGTCATCCAATTCTTTAGAACTCGTTTCTGTAAATAAACAGTTTTGAGAAGTAGCTTGGAAAGTGAGAGGTTTAAAGTGGAAATAATATTTTAAAACGGGCTCATGCAAAATTACAAATAAAATAAGAGACTTCAACAAAATTTTCCTCAATGTTAAATGTACATGATATACTATTTTTTGCCTTTTTACTAATCTAGCCTTCTTTACCCACCACCACTAGCCCTTCTTTTTCTTCCCATTGAAATGACTAACTAATTTCAGTCAAGATAACTTAGTAATTTAGCACAATGGGTTTTAATCTGTCATATGTAACATAAAAGGGTTTTTATAAATATTCTGGACAGTGAACGGTTTAAAGTCAAAGGACCTAACACAAAATTACAGTCAAATGAGGGGTCAAATAATATTTGTCTTTTACCCAATAGCTAGATAACAAAGGGTGTGGATGTACTAACAGATTGAAACTTCAAGGTGGTTAAATGTCACATAAAAAAAGAATATAGTGGTTTTATGTCTTAGCCCCAAGCTTCAGGGTGGTTTAGTGAAGTTTGCCCTATAATATAAGATCACAAAATTTCCAGACAAAAATAATAATCTATATAATAAAACACAAAGAAAGCTATCAAGTGGCTCTCCTTCAATCCTCCCAAAAATTAACGGCTTAGATCTAACCTCACAAAACATATTTTCCCCCCAAAAGTTTCCCTCCAAAACTCAAATTCAAATCCCCCACCCAAAACAACTTCTATATTTATTTTAAAAAAAATTTCCTCTCTCTCTCTCTCCCTCCATCTTCTATTCAAAAAATTAAGAAAATTAAAAATTAAAAAACTAAAAAAATAAAACTTTAAAAACTTTAAAAATAATTCAAAAAAATCATATAATCTGTTTTTTGCTCTATGTTTGCTACTTCAATTAATTTGTTGGACCTCCAAAACTATTTTATATGATCAAACAAGGTGCACCGTTCCGAAGACGTGCCGTAGGCACGTATCAACGGGCAAACCTAGTAATAATTAAAATTGAAATTGAAAATCAAATGAAATCAGAAAAGTAATATGCAAATAAAATAAGATCACAAAAATCTCTACGTAGATGACCCTTTGAACTATATAAATTTAATATCACAAACAGAACTAATTATCGAGAGATTAATGATACTCATGGATGCCGCTGATTAGATGAAATGCTGTGAGGAGGTGAGAAGAGGGAGAAGTACGGTTTTAGGAAAAGAGAATCAAGGAGTTGGGCATTGGGATGGAGAGGTGGGAGGCATAAAGGATGGACCAACGGAGGATGGGAATTCTCAAGCGAATAGGATGGAGAAGGGCTTGGGGCAGAGGAAAAGGGACGGAGAGGACTGAGGTGGAGAAATTGCAGAGGGGAGAGCGAGAAAGAGACAATGCTTTCTCTTTTTGCAATAGGTTATAGGGAGTTGAGGAAGTTTTTTTCCTTCTTTCAAGATAGAAGCCAAGAGCACTTTTCTCAAATCTCAAATGCAGCTATTGAGGTGTGGTGAGATATGGGACAAAAACAAGGAAGTTTGGAAAAGCTCTTTGGGCCCAACACAGGTTTAGAAAGAAAAAAATACCAAGCACTTTCAACCTACACTCTTTGGTCTCTCTAAAAATACTACCAAACAGAGCCTTAATGTGTTCCCAACTTCTATTATATATGAATATGATACTGTGTGTAGTAACTAGTACTCCCCTAAAATAACATTACTGAAACACATCCCTCTAAGCGTGCCTTCCACACCATCCCAGCTACTTTCTACTACTGAAACCATCATTCTTGTGAGATAAGTATTTCATATTAGATTTAATATAACTTAACCTTCAATGTATTAAATTGATCATAATACTACTGACAATTATTTCTCCAAATGCAGATTTTTTATAGAAGAATAAGATTACCAACTCAACATAATAATAAACAATGATGCGTAATACATCAAGGATATTATCATCAGTTCATCACTGGCTCCATTAATTTAGCAAAGGCCAAATAAGCAATGATCAATCTATAGATGAAAATATATCAGACAAATTTACTCCAAAAAATGCAAAAACTTGTGTCATGCTTAGTAGAAAAGAGATATTATCATCAGTTCATCACTGGTTCCATTAATTTAGCAACGGCCAAATAAGCAATGATCAATCTATAGATGAAAAGACATCACACAAATTTACTCCAAAACATGCAAAAAACGGGTCATGCTTAGTAGAAAAGAGAAACAGCATGCACTTTAAACTAACAGATCAACTAAAATTGTTCATAATATAAAGAAAGAGAGATTTCAAAAGGGAAGAGTAAAATGTTTCAAAAACCTTTGCCACCCAGTCAGCAAACTCCTTAGCATTAGGAACAGTTGCAGAAAGGAAAACAAAACGAGAGTTCTTAGGAGCCATAACAATGCTCTCCTCCCAAACAACACCCCTTTCCCTATCCCTCATGTAGTGCACTTCATCAAAGATAATCCATGCAACCTCCCTCATGACCTCTGATCCCTTATACTGCATACTCCGCCAAATCTCCGTCGTCATAACCTAAAACAAACAATCAAAGAAAACAACTTAATTTCCATAACAACCTCAAAAGGGAAAAAAAGGAAACAAGAATAAAGGCATGTGTTCTACCAAGCAAGAGGCATTGGGTTCAATTGTCACATCTCCTGTCATGAGACCAACATCTGAGAATTCTTCTTTAAATTCTCTGTACTTTTGGTTGCTAAGAGCTTTGATTGGAGAAGTATAAATGACTCTTTGTTTGTCTCTCAGTGACATAGCAATTGCATACAATGCAACCACAGTCTTCCCAGCTGATGTATGTGCTGAAACCTACAATATAGAAAACAATAATCAAGCCACGATGACAGAAATTCAACGAAGGAAACCCAAAACATAGAGAAGGTTCACTACCCTCCGGGTTTTTGACTAAACCAAATAACCTCCGTCTATTTCACTTCATAATAAGAAAAATCACGAACATTTAATTTTTGTATTACACCCATACTCTTGCCACCTTAAATCATCACATCACATGACATGTCCGACTTACTTTTTTGACTCAATTGTCAAGCTTTGGTAGAACTAATTAAGTGTGGATCTTAAATAAATTATCTAGCAAACTAACATCATTTAAATCCTGTACGGAAACAAAGGTAAGGTAACATAAGAGGAGAGATGTGTGTAGGTATCTAAGATACCTCCAACTATCAATAAGAGGAGATATGTGTGTAGGTATCTAAGATACCTCCAACTATTCTAACTCCCATCCCGTTTGGGAATCTTTTTGCAGTTGAAATGCCTCCAAGTATCATAACTTTTGTGCCAAGATACTAGAAATTTCACAAGATTCACAACTCCCAAAACAACCAAAGTTATTTTCTACCTACACGTGTATACAAAGACAGGTTACACATATCGGTTGTGTATATCTACCTCCACTTTAAAAATACCTTATCTATCTTAGATGTTTCTAAAATAAAGGTTTTGATCAATGTAATCGGTCAATTTAGACAAAGATTTAACTGGTGCAAAGCTAAATTCAATCATGTTATGTAATTTTAGTTTAAAATCCAATCTTTCTCTATCTTCTCCCTCTCATCCTAATTTCTTTACTATTATAACGAAAATTACTGAAGATTTTCATCATAAAAAAAAGACTACTTTTGTTATACAAAATCATCACTTACCATCACGGATTCGCCATTATCAAGACATTTGATCGCCTCCGATTGGAACGGGTCGAGTTCAAAGGGGAACTCCCTCGCCGGTGTCTTCTTCTCCGACGAATTCGTCGCCGCCTTCTCCGGCGGAACGTAGTTCTCGGGGTACGAGACGTCGTGAAGGCAAGCGACGGGCTCTGAGTCGACGATAATTGGCTGGTCGTCGCCGTTTCCGTTGGCAAAGTCGCCGCCTTTTCGGGATTTTAGCGGGGATTCGAGATTTGGGGACAGCGATTCTAGGGTTTTCCTTTTCGACATGTTTTTGAAGTGTCGACGTCGCATGCGTTTGGATAGGTTTTTAAAACCAGTTTTTTTGTTTTAAAAATTTTTTATGTTGAAAAAACTGTTTGGATACCAATTTTTATTTTTTGATGAACCGGATAGAATCTTACGACCCCAGCCATCAGACAATTAATATATTAAAACAATAATAGTCAAATTTTACAAGCTGTAAAATGAAAAGCCAGTACAAAAATTACATCAATAAGAGCATTAAGAAACTGAAAAGCGCAGCAAAATGAGGCTCTCCGATGCTGCAGCAGCTCTCTCCCGAAACCGAAGCCCCCACAGGGGCAAGCACACATAGGGAAAACAGGAGACTCCTCAGATCCAGACACCTCCGAGAGAACAAGACAAGCCCACTCGCAGCAGCCATCCACAAAGCACCAAGGATCGGATGAGAAATCCAACATGACCGAGAAAACAGTAAAGGAAGGGGTCTGAGCAAACTGAGCACGACACCAACCAAGAATATCGGTGCCTACCAACAGAGGAAAAAATTCCCTGATACAAACCTTAACAGCATGAAAGCAAAGGGAATAGAATGCTGAGAAAAAAAACAGCAGATCAACTGCCTACACATCGCATACAGAGAGCATCATAAACAGAGAGGTACTCATCTGCAAGAACCAAAATCAAATGGAGAGTAGAACGCACTGACCTAACACAGGTCAGCGGAAAGGCAACGGGAAGTGCAACCATAGAAAAGAATCACAAGAGTTACCACCATAAAGAACACAGATGTAATACCCTGATTTTTCAATTAATGAAAAATTATTTATTTTGCACGTAGTGTGCACGTGCAATATTTTTGATTGAATTAACTCTTATAATTGTGATGTGTAAGAATATTTAAATATATGTTTTCAAACTATTTTTATACAAAAGCCTTTTTCTTTAAATAGATAGAAAGCCTTATTTTAAAGCCTTTTTCTTAAAGCCCAAAATGTATTTTATTTATTTTATTTTATTTTAACTATTTTGGCCCATAAAACTAAGCCCATGGATTAATTTATTTTATTTTTTTTATATACAAATCAATTGCACAATTTTTGGGCCTAGTTGCATGCACGTGCACTACACGTACACGTGCAATGCACATTTCTCTTTGGAGGCCGGGATTGCTTCTTTTGGAGGGAGATTCAAAAATTGAGTGGTGGTCATGGTGTGGTAGTTATGTGAATGTGGGTAGTTGTGGTAACTTCTACTCTCATCCTAGCCTTCCATCCTACAACCAACCAACTAATCCTAGCCCTCCATTCTACTTCATTTCTAGTATAAATACCCCCCTCCCATGGCTATATTCATATGCAATTATATTTTCCCAAATCTATAGTCTAATTAGTAGTAGTTGTGAGATAAAAGATTGAGAGAATTGTGTGGGATTGCTTGCATTTGTCCAAGGAGGTGAGGCCGGCTAGTGCAAGGGGGAAACTTTCAGTGGTGTTGAGGAGCTTGGGCGAGCATCTAGGAGGAGGTGCATTCATTCGCAAAGGACTTTCGTTGCTATTGTGTTGTTTTCTCTCCATACAAGGTGGGTAAAATTTTCCATATTTCTAAAGTAGAATGCTTGTTTGAATGAATGATGTTGGGTTTGATCTTCCTTATTTCTAATTAGAAATGATGCTAGTATTATATTGAGAATGATGCATGAAAAATACTAATAAGAGTACACTTCTAATTGGAGATTTGACCTATGAATTGATTGGAATGTGAATATGCAGTTATATGTGATTTGATTAGTAAGAATCTAAATTGATATGGATTAATTATAACTATGAATGTGAACTTGGCTAATAAAGGAATTTGTGGCATAAATTGTTGGGAATTGTCGAGAAGGAATCTTTCGGGTAAGTCGACTTAGGACTTTGTAAGTCGACTTATATGCTCATCTAAGTCGACTGGTGCTGTTATAAGTCGACTATTTATTGCTTAAAATCATGGATGTTTTCCCCCTGTACAGTCGACTTACTATGGTATAAGTCGACTGGTACTGATACATTTTATAAACTCAAATGTTCTATTATTTTGGAAATACATGAGACTCTATAAAGATAATTTGGGAATTGTTGCATGGAATAAAATGTGATTTGATAATAAAATGCGTAATCAGAACTATGATTTTGATATGTGTATTTTTGGGGAATTATACCTTGCAAAAGAACTAGAAATGAAGAAGATTAATATAGTAAAGTGACATTATAGATGCATGAAAATATGAATTATGAATATTCGTTAGTACATCTCATTTGAGAACAAAATGATAACCATGAAATGTGAATTATTCTTGTTGAAGAATAGCGTGACAAAATATGAGGTGTGTTTCCTTAATTTGAGATGTTTAAACTGTTCAGTCGACTTAATGTGTGTAGCAGTCGACTGTATAGAACTGGAGAAATTACATGATTGAACTATGCAGACCAGGCGACTGTGTTGAAAGACAGTCGACTGCCCTGTGGGTGATAATTGAAATTGGAACACTGCGGAACAGCCGACTGCCGTGTGCAGCAGTCGACTCTCCCGAATGGTTATGAATGATTGGAATTGACTGGACAAGTCGACTGGAAGAGATCCAAGTCGACTGTCCAGAGTGTTTTGTTATGTCAGAGAACATTATTCTGTATATTTTGAAGATTGTGAACCTTATGATTGATGTTGATGAACGCTTTTTATTGCTGTATGAATTTATATGAAATGAATCATAGCTTGAATTGAGAAATTTACATGAGATGAATCATAGATATGAATTGAGAATTACATCATGATTATGAAAAATGAACTCAAGAGCTGGAAGTGCTCAGATTATGTTAGAATTTGTGAATTGGAATTGAAATGAAAGAGTAGCTAAGTCTCCCCCGGCAATTGGAAAGAAATGAAATGAATATTGAAAAGAAATACCAAGGTTGGTCATGTTGAAATGAATGAGTAAGTCCGGTTTAGTGGAGAGGCTAACTCCAGAGCTTTGATTTTGTTCATGATTCTAATAAAAATTAAGGATTAGTACATAGTGGAGATGTGATGAAAGTAGGAGAAAAACACGAGTGAGGGCCATCGAATTTGCGGCGGAGAGTATTTCACAGGTTCTTCACGATGAGTTGTGACATGACGTGGATACGGCTCCAGGGTACCGTGGCGGCGGAAAGTATTTCACAGGTTCTTCACGATGCGTCGTGACATGACGTGGATACTGTTCCAGGGTACCGTCCCGGTGGTGACGCTTGTGGGATGTTTGGTGACTGCATGAGGATCGTGTGCCATGAAGGAGGCTGAATTGTCCATAGGTTCTTCACGATGCGTCGTGACATGACGTGGGATTCCCCTCCAGGTTTTCTGTACACGTGCTTGCACTCATAGATCATCTAGGATACCGACCGTAGTTACAGTAGTAGATTAAGTCATGGCGAGGGATTGAACCCTACAAAGATGAAGAACGATTAAGAGGCTTGCCCTCGGACCTATGTAGTATGGGATGCATAGAATTCGAACAAGTGCGTGTTAGTGTCATGTAACATAAATAATTGCATTAAGGATTAAGTGCACAATCACAACACGACATCAATAGGGTAGTCCCTTTTAATTATAATGTGACAAGTTTGTGTTTGCTAAATATGGAAAATTAAGTTATACTATTTCCGGCATAGAGATGATGGCCGTGTATAATGATCGTCGGTTGAATAAACTGACGTACCCACAGTCTTATATGCAGGTAATGGCATGTTAAAGGTTAAAGAGGAGTGGATGCTTAAAGATGATACAATGTTGTTGTATTTATGTTTCATTGTTGTAAATTTACTTCCGCTGTGCAAATGAAAAGTGTGATATGATTCAAACTCTGATGTAAAAGAAAAGTTTGAATTTCCTTGTAAAATTGTACTAAAGAAAGTGAAAAGATCCTGTAGAACATCTCGAATTCAGTGATTTGGGATTCGGGGCGTTACAACAGAAACCAGACACCATAAACAGAGAGTCATTAACTATCAGCATAACAGCTTCAGTCTAACCATAACGATACATCAAGCATCAAATCTAAAGTTTACAAAAATATCAGAATCCCCAATCCTTGAGATTAAAACAATAAAAGGATATAAACAGCCAACGGGACCAGGGCAGTAAACCTGTAACACCCCGCAAAATTGAAAATTTCAATTTTGCCCCTGGGTGTTACGCACGTATATTTTGTAATGTGTTTCACTACATATTTTGGATTCGTACTATTTATACATTTTCCGCATTGACTTCAGTCAACTAAAATATAATATTTCAATTCCTGGGATTTACGTGCTTTTTACGTGTTTTGATGCACGTGCTTCCACCACTACGTATAATATTTTCTATAGGTTTAAATTATTTATTTTTATGTATTTAAATCTATTTTATAAAACGAAAATTTGTTTTCCCCTTGTTTTGATTAAAATGCATTTTTCGATGTTCTGCACGTATAATGCACGTGCTTTCTACGTGCTGCGATTTCATCATGAAATACATAAAATTAGTAAATATATTTTTCTTATATTATTTTCGATTATATTTAATAATTTTTTTTATCGATAAAGTCAATTTTCGCATTTTAATATTTTACGTGCAACGCACGTGTTTTAAGCGAACATATTTGAGTGTGTTTATTTTCAAAATAAATTTCGATGTATGTAACTGCCCGTAGTTTTCAAAGAAAGAGTATAAAATATATATATACCTAAATATACTTTGAATATACTTTGAATAATGCATGGATGTTAGTATAAAGAATTTAATGGCATAATCCATATATATATATATACGGAAATGGTATGAGTGGTGGGCCCACATTGGAGTTTGAAACAGCACAGGCTTTAAAACTGGGCTAGTAGTTTATATAGACATGTATAAGGTATTGATGAGGGCCCATGGTAAAGGAGAGCAGCATAGTGCTGCTTTGTTGCTTTGGTGTTCGGTCAACTTAAGAGTTGATGTGGCCGGTTTGGTTTTTGGGAGTTTTGAAGAGGAGTGAATGAGAGTTAGTGTGAGAGAAGTGGGGAGGTGAAGAGTTGGGATTTTGAGTGGTGGGGAGATGAAAAGTGAGGAGTTAGGGGAGTTATGAAATGTGAAGAGGTGAGAATTAAAAAGAGAATTAAAATGAGAAGTTATTAGGTGGGAGATTTTGCAATATAGTCCCTAGCATTGTCCTATAAATAGCAACTCACTTCTCATTCTTTTTCACACCAAAAATAAAATAAATAAGAGAGAAAAGAAAAGAGAAGCAAGAGAGAAAGAAAAGAGTGTAAGAAAAAGAGAGAGAGAAAGAGAGTTTTGTGCTTGGAGGCCATTGCTAGGAGGAGAAGAGTTAGGAATTCTTAGAGCTAGAAGAAGTGTCTCATCCTTCCCTTCAATTGGTCAAGCTTCAATAAGGTGGGTGGTCCTATACTTTCTAATTTTAGAACAATGTATGCTAAGAAATAAATAATGAGTAGTATGGAATTTCTTATATGATCTATGCTATGGTATGAGATGAAAATGATAAGTAATTCATGTATGATTAATAAATTAAGTCATGTTAGGGGTTAATGAGAAAAAGAATTGATTGATTATTTGTCATACATTAACATGCTATTATGATTAATGAATAGTATAAGTTCAATATGATAATTAGAAAAATAAATTCATGCTTTGAGTATGTTAAATTGAAGAAATGTTATTATTGATTAAGAAACAAAGTGTGATTATGTTGTTTGGAAATGAGAACAAATTGTCATTGGTATGTTGATAGAAACTAGTAATTGTGAAAATAATTGAAGATATTTCCTTTGTGTTTAAAGAGGAATTTTTGTAAGTAATAAAATGACCGAAAAGTTGAACAAAAGCGTAATAGTATATTTTGATATCAATAATCACACTTGAACTTACTAGTTAGCCAGTGCAACACAGAACACTATTTGTAAGAGATCTTGGGTTCGAATCTTGATAGTCACATTTATTTTGATTCATTTAATTAAATCTGAATGCTGGAGAGTGATTGCATATGGGGTTTCAGTTGCTCTTTTGAAACACAATTCTATATGTACTTTGTGGTTAGTGTGCCCAGGCTCGGCCTCTGTTCTCTGTCTTGGCTGATTCAGGGTTCGAAACCCAAACCCATCCTTTTTATATATTTTTTTTTAAGAAAGTTAGCCTGTTGTCCACTGTCAACTTCCCTGACCACCGATTGTTTGGTTTAATGAAGTTAGAACCGTACAAAGGTCAACTAATGTGAAACTGATAGTAGGCTTGTAGTTCTAGCTACATTATATCATTAGAAATGCATGGAAAAAGAGTTACACTGTGACTGAGACTTCACTAATGTTATCTTTTTCTCAATTAAACTATATGAGTTAAAAGAATAAGTGGTTAGTTTATTTTATATAGTGAGATACTTTTAATATGAATAAAATCCTATTTCATCTTTATAAGATAAAAGGGAAAGTTATTAGAGATGGTTATGAAAAGTTTCTTGAATATTTTGAGAAAGTAAAAATGAGATTTTGTCTTCAACATAAATTATTTAACAGCATGATTTATCTTCTTAAAAGAAAAGTAATGTGAGAATTAATTCTCTTGATGAAAGTATACTTTGTGTTGAGTAACAAATTCTTGATTATTATTGTGCTCAAATTAATAATGAGTTTTCGACAAAATTATTATTAATGAAAATGAGATGTATTTGTAGAATAAGAGTAAATTATTCATATAAAGTTTGGAAATAAATTATTTATAATTGTTTGACTTGACAAGATCATGTAAATATGTTTATTTGTTGACGATATCATGTAAATATGTTTGTTTGTAGTCGCGAACTTTTATGTGATTAATTTTTCCCAAAAAGAGATTTGGATTTATGGCATAGACTCATGAAAAGAATTGATGTCTTAGAAAGATAGTGAATGAATTGAATGATGCTAACAAGACATACACCAAGTTGTGAATAGTTTGAAGATAAAGAATACCTTGAGTTAAGACATGATTACAAAAGGGTATGTGTACCCATGTTTCTTGTACATGAAAGATTATGATTAAGAATTAGTAAGACTTCGGTTACTGGTAATTTTGAAAGAAAGAATTGATATGATTTTGAGATAATGCCGTCGGGCGATCTCGTATTTTGTGAATGAATCCGGTATGAGGAAAAACTGATTCTAGGGTGATAACATATTCATGTCTTGAACTAAAAATAATTAGGCACTTAAGTGAAGATGTGATAAACTTGTGCAAACGTAAATGGGTGCTTCTATATAGTCGGCGGTGGATCTCCGTGGCTATAGACCCAGTTGGTGGACTGTGGTTGCCCCATAGGAGATGGACTGTATTTTATCCGGGACTTAGGGTAGTCGACGGATGTTTACCATACTCCAAAGAATATGTATATACTGGGGCTAGAAGGGCATTTACGGGATTATCATCACGATATAATAGCCAGGGAGGCTGGGATCTGTTAATATAAGCCAGGGAGGCTGAGATCCGTATCTGTGAAATAACTCTAAAACTTGTTTTATTACTGGGTAGTCTCATGACGAGGGATCGAACCCTTCAATGTGGAGTACGTAGGCACTTGCCCTCAGACCTATGTAGTATGGGATGCATAGAATCTGAACAAGTGTGCATTAGTGTCATCCTAGTGTAGAATTGTGTGCATTAGGCATTAAGGCATGACATACACTTATATTTAGAATAATCACCTTTGACACTTTACTTGTTCATTCAATCTTTTGTGTGATTTGTTAAAGTATGAGATCGTTATACTATTCCCAGCATAGAGAGGATAGCCGTGTATAACATTTCGTCAGTTGTAAATAACTGACGTGCCCACAGATTGACATGCAGGTAATGGACTATTCATGGAGTTATAAAGTGGATATGCTGTTGCTGTTTAGAAGTTAAAGATGTTGCCAATGATGTTAAAGTTATACAAGTTGTATTTCAATATTGTAATCTTTTATTCTTCCGCTGTGTAAAGGAACTCTGATGTATTGTGAATGAAAAGTTTTAAATTCCTTATAAAATTGTACGAAGTGAAGTAAAGATCCTGTGAAATCTCGAATTTACCCTTATTTGAAATTCGGGGTGTTACAGATGGTATCAGAGCATGCTTCACAAGTAGTACAAGTTTATAAGGAACGATAAAAAGGGACGATAAATTTGAGAACAAACCAAAAGAGTCCTTCTGTCAACCGGGTGTAAACAGCTCTAAGCGACACGGTATTTAAGCATCTTCGGACCACCGCTAGCTGGGAACCGACTCTTATGGCTAACCCAAGTAAATCAGAACTTGATAGACTAAAGATTTGTTTAAGAAAAGTAGTAAGATCATTAACTATAGTCTAGAACCCGTGGCACCTTATTGAGTAGTTACAATATTATTCCTGCGGACACTAGAGTGTGAGTTTCAGCTGATAGAGATTTAAATGTAAATGATTTACATTTGTGTTGCTTTATCGGCTGATGATTTCTCTTCCTTTTATTTTGGATGGCTGGAGTCATGAATGAAGTTGTTATTGAACTTACATTCAATTTCATTCATGATGATTCTCCTCGTATACATTGATATGAGAGTGTATGCGAGCACATTTTTCCCTGGGTATCAGAGTGGCGCAGTGGAAGCGTGGTTGGCTTGGCCCGTCATTCATGATACCTGGACACTTCCCTCTCAAATTATTTTTGTTCATGGTACCTTCTCCATATTCAATATATGAATTTTTAATAAATATTTTCTTATGATATTAAATCATTTGAATATTTATTATTTATCTATCTTCCTTAGTCATGATATTTTAAACTTGTTTTTCAAACTTAAAATTTCATCTTTCATGTATTTATGTCACTTTATGTTTACCCGTCTAAGTCTACTATTACTTTACGTATTTTGTCAAGTTTTAAATTGCCATTTATTAAATTAATATTTCAACAATTATTTTCTTCATTTTGGATTTTTCTTATGAAATTTTCTTATGTGCACTCATTTTATATGATTCGATTTCTCTGATCTTATCCTATATGTTCTTAACAAGATTGAAAT
This sequence comes from Hemerocallis citrina, assembly GCA_017893485.1. Lineage (NCBI taxonomy): Eukaryota > Viridiplantae > Streptophyta > Magnoliopsida > Asparagales > Asphodelaceae > Hemerocallis > Hemerocallis citrina. The sequence goes on from CM030365.1 coordinate 217,915,936, forward strand.
TTTTCTACCTATATAAATATGACCTAACATTTGTTTTATTGTCTACACTAGGTACTATTATTATTGCATACTTGTTTTGTTATGATTTAGTCACTAATTTTGTAGTTTTCACTTCTTTATCACTATTTATATATTATATTTTCTCAAATTTTAACTGTCTTTACACTCTTAGTTATTACATATATTCTCCCAATGATTTCTATATATATCATATATTTCAATATTCTTATTATACATATCACTTTACCATCATCTCATTACTACATTAATATTTTTGCATATACTTGTTTATGTCTGTTGTCCTAGTTTGCTACACTATATAATTATTATTTTCAATTGTGTTTCCATCTCGTGTATGTGCTTTACACTATTTTGTCTTAATGTTATAAAATATTTTCATCACTACAAAATTTTGTATATTCACAAAGTATTTCAACGTATGCTTTCTATTTCAAATTGTGTGTATAATTATTATAGTTACCTTACAAACTATTTTATTAATTGGTATACAAAGTCATTCTGTGTTATCTATACTTTCAACCAAGTCTCATTCCCATTTTTTTTTTTTCCCAAAATCTTATTCAATGGTTTTGTTTGAAATTGCTAATTAGATTTCATTATACAGTTTGCGAATTTTCTACCGTTTAATACAATGATAAAATTTTCCAAATTACCTACTGACTACGTTTTCTTCGCCGCATTGTTTTCCGACCTATTTCGAAATTAACGGCTTAATTGACTTTTCCTTTTTATCTAATAGCTTACCTAATATTATTTTATACGAAAATTTCTCTCAAACAATTCTATCTCGTCACATTTCATTTTTATGCCATTTTCCTAACTTCCTTGTTCCGTCTTGTAAAATCTTGATATTCATAGTTTTCCTATATAGAGCTTGTCTTAATTTTTCGTTGCGTATTTTATACCCCTAAATTTTGCAATTTCCTAAATACAAGAATAATATTTTCTTTGGCGTGTACAAAATACAATCTTTACCCTAGCGAGTTCCGGGGACGGAACTACTCTAAGGGGGGGAGAGTGTAACACCCCGCAAAATTGAAAATTTCAATTTTGCCCCTGGGTGTTACGCACGTATATTTTGTAATGTGTTTCACTACATATTTTGGATTCGTACTATTTATACATTTTCCGCATTGACTTCAGTCAACTAAAATATAATATTTCAATTCCTGGGATTTACGTGCTTTTTACGTGTTTTGATGCACGTGCTTCCACCACTACGTATAATATTTTCTATAGGTTTAAATTATTTATTTTTATGTATTTAAATCTATTTTATAAAACGAAAATTTGTTTTCCCCATGTTTTGATTAAAATGCATTTTTCAATTTTCTGCACGTATAATGCACGTGCTTTCTACGTGCTGCGATTTCATCATGAAATACATAAAATTAGTAAATATATTTTTCTTATATTATTTTCGATTATATTTAATAATTTTTTTTATCGATAAAGTCAATTTACGCATTTTAATATTTTACGTGCAACGCACGTGTTTTAAGCGAACATATTTGAGTGTGTTTATTTTCAAAATAAATTTCGATGTATGTAACTGCCCGTAGTTTTCAAAGAAAGAGTATAAAATATATATATACCTAAATATACTTTGAATATACTTTGAATAATGCATGGATGTTAGTATAAAGAATTTAATGGCATAATCCATATATATATATATATATACGGAAATGGTATGCGTGGGGGGCCCACATTGGAGCTTGAAACAGCGCAGGCTTTAAAACTGGGCTAGTAGTTTATATAGACATGTATAAGGTATTGATGAGGGCCCATGGTAAAGGAGAGCAGCATAGTGCTGCTTTGTTGCTTTGGTGTTCGGTCAACTTAAGAGTTGATGTGGCCGGTTTGGTTTTTGGGAGTTTTGAAGAGGAGTGAATGAGAGTTAGTGTGAGAGAAGTGGGGAGGTGAAGAGTTGGGATTTTGAGTGGTGGGGAGATGAAAAGTGAGGAGTTAGGGGAGTTATGAAATGTGAAGAGGTGAGAATTAAAAAGAGAATTAAAATGAGAAGTTATTAGGTGGGAGATTTTGCAATATAGTCCCTAGCATTGTCCTATAAATAGCAACTCACTTCTCATTCTTTTTCGCACCAAAAATAAAACAAATAAGAGAGAAAAGAAAAGAGAAGCAAGAGAGAAAGAAAAGAGTGTAAGAAAAAGAGAGAGAGAAAGAGAGTTTTGTGCTTGGAGGCCATTGCTAGGAGGAGAAGAGTTAGGAATTCTTGGAGCTAGAAGAAGTGTCTCATCCTTCCCTTCAATTGGTCAAGCTTCAATAAGGTGGGTGGTCCTATACTTTCTAATTTTAGAACAATGTATGCTAAGAAATAAATAATGAGTAGTATGGAATTTCTTATATGATCTATGCTATGGTATGAGATGAGAATGATAAGTAATTCATGTATGATTAATAAATTAAGTCATGTTAGGGGTTAATGAGAAAAAGAATTGATTGATTATTTGTCATACATTAACATGCTATTATGATTAATGAATAGTATAAGTTCAATATGATAATTAGAAAAATAAATTCATGCTTTGAGTATGTTAAATTGAAGAAATGTTATTATTGATTAAGAAACAAAGTGTGATTATGTTGTTTGGAAATGAGAACAAATTGTCATTGGTATGTTGATAGAAACTAGTAATTGTGAAAATAATTGAAGATATTTCCTTTGTGTTTAAAGAGGAATTTTTGTAAGTAATAAAATGACCGAAAAGTTGAACAAAAGCGTAATAGTATATTTTGATATCAATAATCACACTTGAACTTACTAGTTAGCCAGTGCAACACAGAACACTATTTGTAAGAGATCTTGGGTTCGAATCTTGATAGTCACATTTATTTTGATTCATTTAATTAAATCCGAATACTGGAGAGTGATTGCATATGGGGTTTCAGTTGCTCTTTTGAAACACAATTCTATATGTACTTTGTGGTTAGTGTGCCCAGGCTCGGCCTCTGTTCTCTGTCTTGGCTGATTCAGGGTTTGAAACCCAAACCCATCCTTTTTATATATTTTTTTTTTAAAGAAAGTTAGCCTGTTGTCCACTGTCAACTTCCCTGACCACCGATTGTTTGGTTTAATGAAGTTAGAACCGTACAAAGGTCAACTAATGTGAAACTGATAGTAGGCTTGTAGTTCTAGCTACATTATATCATTAGAAATGCATGGAAAAAGAGTTACACTGTGACTGAGACTTCACTAATGTTATCTTTTTCTCAATTAAACTATATAAGTTAAAAGAATAAGTGGTTAGTTTATTTTATATAGTGAGATACTTTTAATATGAATAAAATCCTATTTCATCTTTATAAGATAAAAGGGAAAGTTATTAGAGATGGTTATGAAAAGTTTCTTGAATATTTTGAGAAAGTAAAAAAAGAGATTTTGTCTTCAACATAAATTACTTAACAGCATGATTTATCTTCTTAAAAGAAAAGTAATGTGAGAATTAATTCTCTTGATGAAAGTATACTTTGTGTTGAGTAACAAATTCTTGATTATTATTGTGCTCAAATTAATAATGAGTTTTCGACAAAATTATTATTAATGAAAATGAGATGTATTTGTAGAATAAGAGTAAATTATTCATATAAAGTTTGGAAATAAATTATTTATAATTGTTTGACTTGACAAGATCATGTAAATATGTTTATTTGTTGACGATATCATGTAAATATGTTTGTTTGTAGTCGCGAACTTTTATGTGATTAATTTTTCCCAAAAAGAGATTTGGATTTATGGCATAGACTCATGAAAAGAATTGATGTCTTAGAAAGATAGTGAATGAATTGAATGATGCTAACAAGACATACACCAAGTTGTGAATAGTTTGAAGATAAAGAATACCTTGAGTTAAGACATGATTACAAAAGGGTATGTGTACCCATGTTTCTTGTACATGAAAGATTATGATTAAGAATTAGTAAGACTTCGGTTACCGGTAATTTTGAAAGAAAGAATTGATATGATTTTGAGATAATGCCGTCGGGCGATCTCGTATTTTGTGAATGAATCCGGTATGAGGGAAAACTGATTCTAGGGTGATAACATATTCATGTCTTGAACTAAAAATAATTAGGCACTTAAGTGAAGATGTGATAAACTTGTGCAAACGTAAATGGGTGCTTCTATATAGTCGGCGGTGGATCTCCGTGGCTATAGACCCAGTTGGTGGACTGTGGTTGCCCCATAGGAGATGGACTGTATTTTATCCGGGACTTAGGGTAGTCGACGGATGTTTACCATACTCCAAAGAATATGTATATACTGGGGCTAGAAGGGCATTTACGGGATTATCATCACGATATAATAGCCAGGGAGGCTGGGATCTGTTAATATAAGCCAGGGAGGCTAGCCAGGGAGGCTGAGATCCGTATCTGTGAAATAACTCTAAAACTTGTTTTATTACTGGGTAGTCTCATGACGAGGGATCGAACGCTTCAATGTGGAGTACGTAGGCACTTGCCCTCAGACCTATGTAGTATGGGATGCATAGAATCTGAACAAGTGTGCATTAGTGTCATCCTAGTGTAGAATTGTGTGCATTAGGCATTAAGGCATGACATACACTTATATTTAGAATAATCACCTTTGACACTTTACTTGTTCATTCAATCTTTTGTGTGATTTGTTAAAGTATGAGATCGTTATACTATTCCCGGCATAGAGAGGATAGCCGTGTATAACATTTCGTCAGTTGTAAATAACTGACGTGCCCACAGATTGACATGCAGGTAATGGACTATTCATGGAGTTATAAAGTGGATATGCTGTTGCTGTTTAGAAGTTAAAGATGTTGCCAATGATGTTAAAGTTATACAAGTTGTATTTCAATATTGTAATCTTTTATTCTTCCGCTGTGTACAGGAACTCTGATGTATTGTGAATGAAAAGTTTTAAATTCCTTGTAAAATTGTACGAAGTGAAGTAAAGATCCTGTGAAATCTCGAATTTACCCTTATTTGAAATTCGGGGTGTTACAAAACCCATGGAAAAGATGCTGATGATCAAAGCCAAACACAGATACTAACCACCAAAAGATCCCATTTAGAGGGGCAGGCCAAAAAACCTTACAACCATCGACAGTAGGGGCTGAGCCCAGAGCAAGGCATCAGTATAGAGCGAGATCAAGCTCAAAAGAAGCCTCCCCATAAGGGAGGAATCAAACCTGCAGATTAAAAGGGATAAGAAGAGAAAGGGAGAGTTATGGTTAGTATGAAGTTAAAAAGCCTGCAGTAGAAAAATGGAGAGAATAAAATCAGAAGCATCAATAATTATAGAGCATGGAGAGTGCGAAGACAATGAACAGCTTCTTCTAATTTATGGTGAGCGATAGTAGCATTGTCTATGGGTTTCAAATTAGAAGCCCATAGTTTGAACAGATATAAAAACTCATCGATCATCGCAGTAATAGACGAACTGCGATGCTAGAACAGTCTGGAGTTCCTCTCCTTCCAAATGATCCAGATAATGATATGGATCGACAAAATCCAAGCACTACTACATGAATCGTACGCGGGTCTAACGGACCAGCAATCGGCTAAAACTAGGGGGATAAATCCAGTGCCCCACGCAAGAGAGCAAATCTTCCACAACGGGATGATAATGGGACATTGAACAAAAAGATGATTGATATCTTCAGAGTGCTGAACACAAAGAGAACATAGCTGCCCCCAGGCTAAATTCCTTTTGTTCAACACTTCAACAGTGAGTAACTTGTTATTAAAAGCAAGCCAAGAATTGATCTTAACCTTAAGAGGTGCCCAAGAATCCCAGAAATATTTTGCTACCGATGATTGAACTCCCCTCGAATTAAGAAAACTATAAAAAGATTTGACGGAAAAGGTACCAGCCGTAGACCAACGCCAACCTATGCCCTCATACTGGCTCCATTCGTAGTTATTGAGGGACGAAATGAGGTCATTAAAGACCTCAGTCAAAGCAAGAGGAATATCGATCGTGAACGGAATAAACCAGTAACGATTATCATCTATCAAGGTGAAGGAGTCCGCTACGGACGCCAACGGAAATGCTGCCAATCGAAAGAGAGAAGGGAAAGCCATGGCAAGGGAGGTGTTGCCAATCCACAAATTAGTCCAGATTTTGGCTCTAGATCCGTCATGGCAAAAGCGATAAATACCACACTGAAAAGAAGCTGATGCCTTCCAGACTCCTTTCCAAAATGGGGAAGCGTGGCGGTAAGCAGTTTCCGGAAAATCCCACCAATTGGGCGAGGTGATTCTATAATTTTTGATACATCGAATCCAAGGAAGGTGATCAGAATTATGGAGTTTCCACAACCATTTCCCCAACAGAGCAATGTTATGATTACGAAGGTCCAACACACCCACACCCCCCTCTTCTTTGGACGAACAAATCAGCTTCCACTGGCACAATGGGACCCTGGTTTAAATAGAGACGACCCATTCCAGAAAAAATTACTCCTGATTTGATCAATCCTTTTGATCACCCAGGAAGGTAAAAAGTAGAAGGACATAAGGTAGAGGGGCATGGCCGAAATCACCGAATTAATAAGAGTCAGTCTACCCCCTCTAGACATGAGTTTGCCTGACCACACATTGAGCCTGGCTTCAACTTTATCTATAAGAGGTACCCAATCCGATTTGTGCAGCTTACCCCAGCGAAGGGGAATGCCTAAGTACGAAATCGGGAAGGAAGCGATGGGACAATTGAAGAAATTGGAAACCTCCACTTGGCGGTTGGGAGATCCACCCAACCAAAGAACAGAGGATTTTTGGAAATTGATCGATAAGCTGGAAGCCTTTTCGAAGTTGGATACCAATTTTTAGAAATGGGTTTTTTGAAATGGGTATCCAGACCCCTCATTTTAAAATGCCTTTTTCCCAAAACTTAAAAAAACTGTTTTCCCAAACTCATTTCTCCTCTCACTTACGCCGTCTTCCTTCTCCCAAGTCGATGTCGCCTCGTCGAAGCTCCACCGACCACTACAACCGCTCGAGCGCCTCCTCCTCCTTCGCAAGCACCAATCCTGCTCGTCGACATCGAGACGCCTCCTCGAAGCTCCACCGACCACCGTCACCGCTCGAGCGCCTCCTCCTCCTTCGTAAGCACCCATCCTGCTCGTCGACGTCGAGACGCCTCCTCGAAGCTCCACCGACCACCGTCGCCGCTCGAGCGCCTCATCCTCCTTCGCAAGCACCTATCCTGCTCGTCGACGTCGAGACGCCTCTTCGCCACCACAGTCGACCCCCCGTCTCCTCATCGTCATCAACGCCACGCCATTGCCGCAGTCGAGCCCTCGTCTTCGCCTCTGTTTTTCCTTCTCGAAACAGATTCCGAGAACCCATAAGTCGAACTCTATCGCCGTCGCTACTCCTCCCCGATTACCGCCATAGTGCACCACCCGAAGCCGCCGTTGCCCAATGCTGCCAGTCGCCTGCTTCACCGCTGTGCACACACCCAATCGTCGCCTTCCTCCGTTTTCATCAGCATTAGGTGCTCCCTTGATCACAGCCGTCCGATCGTTGATCATCACGATATTGATGATCATCATCATGATCCTTTGATCTTGGCCGTTGATCGCATCATCATCGTCATCATCATCAAGATCTTGATTTTGACCATCAGATCTCTTTTGATCATCGCTATCATGATCATCATCAAAAAAAAATTGTTGGGTTTTGCAGAGTATTTTTTTTAACCAAACGCCTTTTATACTCTTATTTTCAAAAAATTGTTTTCAAAAAACTATTTTCCAAAAACAATGTTCAAATTGTGTTGTCAAAACAACAAACCAAACGCATACGCGTCACAAGGCTTACCGAAGTCAGAATTATTTTTTCTAATGGTGGGAGGTAAGACACGTCATAAGTTATTTCCATATTAGAAAATAAACATTCTTGGTGTATCACAAGATATTTTTCATTTTGGAATAAACGATTTGTGATATATTTATTTCAAAAGGCACCGAAATATTTTCTACCATACATTGTATTTTTGAAAATCTAATAATTCGGCAAAATAAAAAACTTTTTTAACATATGAAAGCACGTCATAGAAAGAAAGTCACACTTAACATAAACAAAAATAATGCAAAACAACGATTTTTTTTTATATGCCACTTTTCGAAACTATTTGCAGAAAGATGACAGTTGCAAAAATATTTGTGCTAGTGGACTCAACAACTAAACTCGTCGTTCCCAATGGCGAGTTTAGTTGTTTCATACTCGTCATTCCAACGACGAGCGTAGATTTTTTTTTGATAAACTCGTCATTCCCAACGGCGAGTTTAGTTCAAAATTTTCAATGAAGACTCGTTGTTCCCAATGGCGAGGACATTTACACTAGACTTACTGTTGGGAATGACGAGTTTTTTTTTTAGGACTCGCCGTTCCCAATGGCGAGGACATTTACACTAGACTCGCTATTGGGAATGACGATTTTAGTTCAAAAAAATTCTTTATAGAGTTTTTTTTTCGAAAACTGATTATTAAGTCCAACAGAGTATTTCACTCTCTGTGAAATTTCTTACATCTTCGTCATTCCCAAGAGCGAGTCTAGTATAAATGTCCTCACCGGTGGGAACGGTGAGTCTTTATTGAAAACATTAAACTAAACTCGTTATTCCCAACAGCGAGTCTAGTGTAAATGTCATTGCCATTGGGAAATGGCGAGTCTTCATGAACTGAAATCGTCATTGGGAACGGTGAGTTCCTCAAAAAATTAGCACTAAACTCGTTGTTCCTAACGGCGAGCATGAAACAACTAAACTCGTCGTTGGGAACGGCGAGTTTAGTTGTCGAGTCCATGAACACAAATATTTTGGCAACTGCCCTCTCTCTACAAATAGTTTCGAAAAGTGGTATTTTTAAAAAAATTCTCAAAACCACACTAAACATTAAAAATAAATAAAGATGACCAATAATGTTGCACCTTTTACACAAAAACACCATTATAGCGCTACTCTATACCTGTGTGTGTACGAAACACCGAGATAGAGAGCAGATTTTTAAAAATATATAACTCCCACTCAACTATCCCAGCATTTCTTCTAAACGCCGGGATAGGAACGCCAGTAAAGGACATGCGGTTTGTAGTGCCTTTCTCCCACAAGTGCGCAATTAAATCATGTTGAAGTTGATTATGAATGACATCAGATCTTAGCCTATTGTAATGATCAATCATTTCATTCATGTTTGGCGTTCATGTTGCTATTGCGTCCGAGTCATGGGGAGGACGATCATATATTCTTGCTTTCCTGGAGTATTGTGGGTAATTAACCATACAATAATTATTGTTTTCATCTTCCGCTCTTTCATCTTCAACAATCATATTATGCAATATGATACATGTTGGGGTTTATGGATCTAATACACGATAATGGATCGAAGAAGATTGACTAGAAGAAGAGTCGAAGTGGGAGCAAGCAGGTCAACAATAGCAAGTAGCTGCAGGCAGAGTTACGATCGACCGCACACCTAACCGACATGTACAATAGACCGTCTCACTCTCTGTTGAAACCTTGTACACTTGATGGAATGACCAGCCGACCACACAGTCGACAGTCCCGCTCTCTGTTGGAACCATGCACACTCGAAGCCAATTGCGGTTGACCGCGCGACTCTGTTTGATCTGCGACTGAGATTGTCTTATGTAACCTCTCTCTCTCTCTCTCTCTCTCTCTCTCTCTCTCTCTCTCTCTCTCTCTCTCTCTCTCTCTCTATATATATATATATATATATATATATATATATATATATATATATATATATATGAAGTCTTCCGTTGTGCACCACCTATGGTGCACACGGCATGTGCACTCGGCCTTCACGCATTCGTATCGACGATCAGAACCGTTCACATTGATCTACACATATAAATTAGTCTAAATATATAAAATCATATCATTTGAAATTTATTTGCTCATCCATTGAAGTGTTACAAAATTGTGTGGCTAAAAATCATTGTTTTTTATAGTCACATGATGGATGGGCAAATGAATTTTAAATGATTTGATTTTACACATTTAGACTAATTTAGATGTATATGAACGGTTCGGATCGTCGATACGAGGGCGGGAAGGCCGAGTGCACATTGAAGGGTGATGCACATTGGAAGATTTTCCTATATATATATATATATATAGTATTTTGTATGATTTTAGGGTTAAGTAAAAAAAAAGACCTATCAGTCTTCAGAGAAAGGGAGAGATAGAGAAAAACCCTACACCTTAGGGGTGAGTTCTCGAGAGATTTGTAAACTTATTCTTTATCTTTCTAGTGAAAATCGCAGAAGTGCCTATGTGCGGGGAGTAGTCATTGTGTTGGGTGAACCTCAAAAAAAATCTCATGTGTTCGTATGTGTTGGCTTTTGATTCTTTGTTTGTTCTCTTGCTTTTGATTCTGTTATTTTGCATCTTGTTGGTGAGTTGTTCCATAGTTAGAACTCAACAAAGTGGTATCAAAATACCATATTGGTAGCGTTGATTGAGATAGGGGACAAGAGTCAAGTCAAGGAGCTCGATGGAACAAATTTCACAGTATGGAAGATTCAGGTATCTCCGACAGAAGGATCTAGATAATCCATTGTTTGGCAGGAAGCCAGAAGGGGAAGACGATCTGGTTGCATTGGCGGCTTAGAATGGATTGGATCAAAAAGCACTTTGACAGATTAAGTTGTCGTTGAGTAGGAAGTCGCTATTTCACATTGAGAATATAAAGACCACGAAGGAGGTAATGAAGATCTTGATAGATATGTTTGAGAAACCGAATGCAGCGAACCAAACACTTCATCTGAAGAAGTTAGTCAACATGAAGTTATCGGATAGGGGTTCGGTTGTGGAGCTCATCAACAATTTATGTATGGTTTACAATCAAATGGAATCGTCGGGTTTGAAATTTGAGGAAAGGGCACAATCATTGTTGTTACTATCCAGTCTTGTCGATAGTTACGATACAGTAGAATAGACTGTCACAAGCACTATGAACGATGCCACAACTCTGAAGAATGTTATAAGCAGCATCATGAATGAGAATTCAAGAAAGAAGAGATACGAAGAGTCTTCGACGTCATATCCTAGCAACACCGCGCTGTCAGTTGATAACCGTGGTAGAAGTAACAACATAGGAAAGTTGCAAAGCAGGAATCATATGTCCAGGTCAAGAGCAGGATATCGCAAAGGTGTTGGCACTGTAAGAAGTTGGGACACAGGAGAGACCAATGCGAAGAGTATAAGAAAGCGCAAGTAGGGTCACAGCTAGCCAATGTGGTAAGTATCGAACCCCGTTTAGATTAATTGTGTTTATCTGCTGTATTTGATATTATGCAAGATGATTACTGTAAAGACTCATGTGCTTCTTATCAGTGTATACTCATGAGGGATGATTTTGAAGATTACAAGACAGGTGACTTTGGTGCAGTCTCAGTTGGTAACAAACAACTATGTACAGTTGTAGATAGGGGCACAGTTTGTAACTTTTATATGAGTGGCACTTTTGTAAATAATTATGTCATAAATTTGAACCTATAAAAGTGTCACTCATATTTACATAATTATTTACAAAAGAGTTTATACGAGCGACACTTTTGTAAATAATTATGTTGTAAATAAATTTAAATTTTAAGGGTATTATGGTAACTAACAACAGTTCAGTAAATGAATGGTTAATATAACTCCACTTAAAAATAAATGATTGAAATTTGATGGTTGAATGTCTATAAATTACAACCCAAACTTTTTCATTACAATATTAGATATTAGAGATAGTCGATTTAGCGTATTATTTGTTCTGTATCATTCGTTCTTTACAATAGATTGTCATCAACTTTTATTCATCTTGAATTTGACATTTTACATAGAAATTTAAAAGCATATGAAAATTATTAATCTTAACTCTTGTTTAATTGTATGAAAATTTACTACCTTCCAACGCATTAGATCTAAGAAAAATTACTTCCATCTAAGGATTGTTACTTTGAACATTATGTTATTGGTGCGATCTTGAGAGTCCCTCTTCACCACGAATTCTGGTAGGACCCGGCGGGCAACTCTGACCTTATGATGCGATCCTTAGAAGCACCCTTCACGGAGAAGGAAGTCTGGGAGGCAGTACTCCAACAACCTGGAAAAGACAAAGCGCCAGGTCCATATGGTTTCCCGATGCTCTTCTATCAGATATTATGGGAGGAAATCAAAGGCGATTTGTTGAAGGTGTTCGCTGATTTCTACGACCATAAGCTCAAATTAGGAAGAATTAATTTTGCGGAGGTTGTGCTGATACCTAAGAAATAAGACTTCCGTCGTGTGGGGGACTTCCGCCCTATTAGTATCTTTAACTGCTCTGTCAAGATCATTATTGTCACGCCCCGCTTCCCGAAAGGAATACAAAATACGAGTACGTGACAAAGCCCAGCGAATGATTTTCATCATTCATAAGCTGTAGGATCGGCTCAGCATCATAACAAGTAATACAGCAAATAAACTCAACCATGCATGCATGAATAATTTATTAATCAACAGGATACAATTGAAACAGAATATAAATATCCCAATAATTTTCAGATTTGGATCAAAAGTAAAAATTTCGGGACTACAAGCCCATTACAAGTTTCAAGTAGCAACAATTTATTTAAATTCAAATATAAAATTAATAAAGCAAGTCTTTCCCAAGTGAAGCCTAGAAAGTCTACTCACCAATTCCAGCAAGGCAATTGATCTCCAAAATCTGTATTTAACATGTAGAAGAAAAATGGAGAAATAAAGACAAACGCCCTTAGTGCAAGTTAGGGCCGCAAGTAGTACAAGCACGGTATGAAAATAAATGCAAGCAAAAATATGAAACAAGATTTGAAATTAAGAATATATAACATGGTATGGTGGGGATGCAACAAGTAGCGAAGTTCAATATTAGTTAACAAGTAAAACAACTCAAGTAACAGGATTAGGGAAACAAGTACTAGTAGTGGAACAAGTAACAAGTGAGCATGTAATTGGTGTCAAATATCAGGTGACAAGTACCAAATAACAAGTATCAAGTAACAAGTATCAAGTAAGGTCTTAAGTGTATACATGTGACAAGTTGTTCTTAAGTCTAATGTTTGATTCTATCTAGGTAGCACTTCACGCGTCCCATGATTGATCACATGGTTGCTACTTACAAACAAATTATGTTTAGGCCTAGTGGTAGATTTTATAGGATGGTGTACTCGGGCATCAAGTATCAAGCAAGCAAGGTTCATGAATACGAAAATAATATAACAAGTTCACGAACCAAGTACAAGTTCGTGAATGCACTAACAAGTTCAAGAACCACACAGTGGGTTCATGAATGCACTAAGATACAACAAGTTCATGAGCCAAGCAATGAGTTCATGAATACACTAAAGATGCAACAAGTTCATGAACCAAGTGATGGGAAACACGAGCCCCCTTTCAAATACACTTACCTATATTGCCCACTATCAAGGTCTTTCCCTTAACCCCGACTTATTACTTATTATTAATATCAAACAAGCATGAAAGTATGAGAAATAGGTCAAGCATACATGACCAAGGATAGGGAACAAGTATAGGCTAGGTAGGATACATGATCAAGAGTGAAAATAATTTAAATTATCAAGAACGACAAGAATTTCAAACTTGGACAGCATGACGTTGCTACAAAAAAACTAAGATTCCCGCCACTACAAAAATGCAGATCTGGATCCGTCAGAAAGTCTAGAAACTAGACTCTCTACCGAATCCAATGCATTTAAACAAGACATATAAAAGTTGTGGCATCAGGCCAAAATTTGTAAAACTGTGTTTTTAAATATGAAACAGGTCTAAAACTTTATTAATGTAACGCCTATTTTTTATTTTTTTGTATTTTTGTGTATTTTTTTTCTTGGTTATTGTACTCTTTCTTGTATTTTTTCTGAACCGTATATTGGAGTTTGTTTTCAATATATATTCAATTATTTCATTTTAAGCTCCTTGTGTTGGTTTTTGTTCGTCTTTTGTTTCGTTCTTCATCAATTATTGTTTTTTTCTTTCTTTCCATTTTTGTCCTCTTTATTTTTGTTTTTGGGTGCTTGTGGTGGTGATTGGTTGCTCATCTTATTTCTCAATCCTATTGTTGATCCCTAATAGATTTACCAAAGCTAAATTAAACCCAATCCTATTTTTAAATCCTATGTCATTAATCCATATCAATACCCATTAAACAATCCTACTACTACTCCTAATTACCCACAACCCAATTACCCAATAACCCTGATCCTCTATACATATATTTATATCTCTCCCCTCAAACCCTAACCCTAACATCTAAATCCTAGCCTCCATCACATACCCCAGGCCTTCCCTCCTTGGCTGTGCCGTACCCACACCCGACGCTCAGCATAGCCCCAGGCCGAGACCCCCTCCGGCCTGCATTTCAACCCGACAACCTAACCCCCAGGCCGAGCTCCTCTCCGGCCTGCACTCCAACCTGCAAACCACCGGGCCGATCACCTCCACTCTTGGCCAACCAAACCCTTTGCCGCAAGCCTTACATCTCTCTTTTGTGGTCTATCTCTTCTCTTGCTTTGAGAAGCGTGTCGTGTGTTCGTGCGATTGTTCGTGGGTTCGTTGCTCTTAATTGTGGACCTCTTATTCGTGAATTTTCATTCGTTGCCCGGGAATCCGTCCCGTTATTCTTGGTTTTCATCGTTCTTCATCTCCGGTTAAGGCAAGTAACTTGTACTCCAATTCCTTTGTTTGATACAAGTCAAAAATACCACCTATAGTGTAGTTGGATCTAGAGACAACTCTTGTTGTGTTATTCTTGATGGATTTTGTCTCTATTGTGAAAACTTGACCATAGTTGCCTCACGACACAATATGGACATGAATTAACTTAGGTTTTACCTGTTCTTGATTTGATCATGTATGTGGGACCTTTGTGAGAATTCGTGATTTGTGGAGAACCATGTGATAGACTTATTTTAGATATGTTAATTACCCTATTTCATGATGTTTGGATACTTGGTAGACTCGATTTTATGTTTGGTTGTGTTTTGAACAAGTTTTGTATGATATATGTTGAGTTGTCGTTAAAGGAAAAAATCTGTATTTTGTCGCTGATCTGTTTTGTTTGCTGTTTTATACTGTCTTGAAGTCAGTAACTTAATTTTGGTATAAAACATGAATTATAGAGAATTTTGTCTATTTTTAAACCCCTCTGACCTTGCTCGATTTCGTTTTCGTATGTGTGAGTTATGACTGTTTTACTACAGAGGTGTAGATAAATTCCAGATTTCGTTCTTGATGATTTTGATGACTAAATTAATTTGATACTTGTTCTACACATATTATTTTTATCTGAAACTTTGGTCAGTTTTTCTATACTTATATAAGGATTACCCAGAATTTTGGTAGATTTTATTGATGAGTTTTATATGCCGTTTCATGCTCGTTTATGAAAACTATACTTGCTGTATTTTGCTCGCTGTTCTGTAAAGAAACGTATTTTCACCCTAATTCTTTTTACTGTATGAAAAATATTTGTGAAGTATGAAAGGTAATATATTTTGTCTATTTTCATCTCCCTTTGGCGGATTTGGATTTCGTTTCACGGCTTGCGAGATATTTCAGTTTTTATACAGCAGTGTTGGGAATTCAAAATTTGCCGAAGTATCGTTTCTTGATGTTTTTTTATTTTTGATGACTAAACAAATTTTACTAGAATATTGTAAAACTTTATATTTTGGTTCTAGACATCTAGGGGAAATACCCCAGATTTTTCCTGAATTTGTTTGAGAGGTTTTGATGCGGTTTTCCTGACTGAGAATCCATTTTACTGATTTCTGATTGAACGTGTTTTTTGGATTCAAACTTGTTTTGAGTTAAGATGTTGTGAATTACTATATGACTTATTTATATTCGTTGGATTCGTGTGGAAGTCTATTTTCTAGATTCTTTAACTTATTCAGATTTGGATATTTGTAGTAGCGGGAATCACTGTTTTAGTACAACACTGTCTTGCTGTCCTGAATTAAAAAAACTAGTTGTTTTACCCGGTTATGTGTTATCTTGTACCTGTACTTGTTTATCTTGCACTCTGAACCTGATACATGTTTATATCCTGGTATCCTTGCTTTGTTTTGTGACACATACATGCATGTATGATTATAATAATAAATGACCAAGCTGGGGTTAAGGGAAAGATCTAATAGTGAAAAATATAGAAACATGTACTTAGAAGAGGACCTGTATCCTGCCTGCCTGTTACGTGTTCATAACTACATGATTCACGATCCTGTTACCTGTACCTGACTGCATGCTTCCCTATAGGAAGATGTACTCGAAAGATAACCACTAGGTTATACCTGTTTCCTGTACCTGACTGCATACTTCCCTATAGGAAGGTGTACTTGGAAGAGAATCACTAGGTTCTACCTGTTCCTGTTATTCCTATGATCCTGAACCCTGAGTACACTGCCCTATGGACTCCACTATGAAATCTAAAGTGAAACTGTTTGTTCTAGCAACCATGTAGTAAAAGCTGGGATGCATGAAGTGCTACCTAGATAGTAATATAACAAGATTTGACATGACATAATCTGATTTCCTGTACTTGATACCTGAAACATGTTACATGATTACCTGATTACCTGTATACCTGATTACATGTTTACCTGATACCAGTTACATGTTTACTTGTTTACCTGTTTACTTGACACTTAATACATGTTACCTGGTCCTGTTAGTATACCATACTACTTGTTTCTATTTTCCTAATTCATGCTAGATATTATATTTCCGTTGACACAATTATACCATGCTATGCTTGTTACTTATAATTATCTATCCCCTGTACTTGTATCCTACATTATAAGTGGCCCGTAACCTGCAATTGACGGGTACTTGTTTTCTTTTTCCTTCTCCTGCAAATTTACTAATTGCAGATCAGGATGGTCGACTGCCAGATGGTATTGGCGAGATGATGTATTAGTGCTGGATTATCTGCTTTATTATTATTATTACTTGTTGCTTGAACTTGAATAAATTATACTTGATTACTTGGATATTTATTTGTATTTGGGCGATGTGACCCAGGATATTTAACTTTTCCAGATTCTGATTTATTTGAGATTTATATATTTTTGGTTTCAAGTAAATTCCTGTTGGTATCTTGTTTCAATTATGCATGTCTGGTTGTTTCTTTGCTTCCGACTCTGATTATTCCTGTGAGATGTTGTAAAGATTCCTGAACAGCTTATGGATGATGAAAATCATTCGCTGGGACAATGTTACGTGCTCGTATTCCGTATTTTTGTAAAGCGAGCGTGACAATTAATTAATTTTAAGAAAATTAGGAAATGTCCTATAGTGTGTATAGTATCAGCATGCAAAATTTCAAGTTATTATCTTATGTACAGCATAGTTAATTTAATTTTAAAACAAGGTAATGCAACATATTTATGAATCTGGAATTGTATGACATAGCAGCAGTAAAACTGTAATAATTCACTAACCGTAACTTGGAATTCAATTCCGTGAAAAAGGTAGCAAACTAGACATCTAAGGCTAAGTTTCATATTCAGGTCTCAAGTCCAGATTCTAATGTTATCAGGGTCAAAACAACAAGCAAAGGCAGGAATAACAGCATGTGTGAATATCTTTCATATAAAAGTTGCAAGATAAACTGACTATTATGAGTCTAGATTAATGTGTAATACGAATCAGGATGTATTGGGGATCAAATCAGCAAGTCACATTTATTTCTCAACTCAAAATAAAGTAAAATTAACACTACATCATACAACATACATCTACAAGTCTAGGTGTTCTTAGTTTCATGTGTTTGAGTAATTATGAGATAAAATAGGTCCAACTAGTTTTGTAAAATATATATCAACGAAGGGTTGTGACTCTTAAGATCATGGAATTGATGAGGAATAAAATAAGATCAATAACGATGAGCCAAAGAGGAGTCACAACTACGATATACTTGCAGTATTTTCAATAAAAGAACTTGTACTAGAACAATAATTTGTTCAAGAAGATACTTGCCTTGGGGTGTAGACGACGAATCCGACGAAAGAATAATAGGAACGGATCTCGGCACGGATCTTGATGACGATCAAGACCAAGGAAGATCGGACGGCTAGATCCAAGATCTTGATGATAATGATCGCGATCAACGATCGGACGACCGAGATTCGATGATCAAGAGTCCAAAAGCAAAACAACATACACAACAATCAGATCTAATCCCTCCTCTCCCATAAACAGCAAACATCAGTAACTCCAATCGGATCCCTCACTCCACCCAAACAGCAAACACCTTACTCCACATCGGAACAGCCAATCCCAATTTCCACTTCTTCTCTCTTCACCCAAATAGCACAGAGCGAAAGAGAGGGACAACGTCTCGACGGCGGGGACTCAGGCGGCGGATGGCAGGGCGTGGGCGGTGCGACTGGAGGTCGCAACGGGCGGCAACTAGGGGCGGTTGATGGTGGAGATGGGGAGCACAGTGGAGGATAGAGATGGAGTAATGGCGATGAATTTAACTGGATGGTGGTGGCGATGGCTAGCGTTGTAACACCCCACATTTTTATTTTAATTTAAAAATGCATTTTTGATTTTTGCACGTATGATGCACGTGCAAAAATTTTATTCTCATTTTATTACTCTCATTATTTATTTTTAGCATGCATAATTTTATTTAGCCTTTTTAGTTAATCTATGGACCTAAAGATTAAATTCTAGCCTATTAGGAGAAGAGCTCACTAGGATAATTAAATTAATTAATTAGAAGTGAGCACATGAATCAAGCCCATTAGTAAAATCACAATTTAAGTTGAGCTTGGACTAATACATGACAAGTTACAACTTTTTGCACACATTTAGAGCTGTAGAAATTGTACTTAATTTGTATGTGCATGTGTGCATGCACACACTAGGATGTAACCGGTTTTTTACCAAGTGTTGGCCGGATTTTTGAGTGGTGGGTGGGGGGTAAAGTTTTGAAAGGTTGGAAAGGTGAAGGGTTGGAGGTTTAAGGAATTAAGAAAATGAAGGGTTGTATGAATTAAAAGAGAAAGTTATTAGGTTGAAAATTTTGCACTTTACACCCTATCAAAACCCTATAAATAGAACCTTATTTCCCACTTCTCTTTTGCACCAAAACAAAATCAAAATCAAAATAAGAGAAAGAAAGGAAAAAAAAAAGTAAGAGAGTTCTATTGCTAGGAGGAGAAGCCATTGCTAGGAGATGAAGCTCTTGCTAGGAGGAGAAGTCTTGCTAGAAGCTAGGAGTTGCTTTGGAGCTAGAAGTAGTGTTCCATCCTTTCATTTGTTCAAACTTCAATTAAGGTGGGTGATCTCTTCCTTTCTAAAGTAGAACTTGCATGCTAAATAGTTAAAAGAGTAGTATAAGTTGAATGAGATATAAGTAGAATCCATGCTAGCATAATATGCAATGATCTTGTTGAGACTTAGTGAACAAATTGTTACCATGCTAATTAAAAAGGAGAGTTCAACTAAAGAAATAATCATATGGACCATGTTAGAATGTTTGCAAATTCATGTTTGCCAAATGTAAGTATGAGTAATTGTTAGAAAATATTATATTTTGATATATACTTTAGCAACATGATGCTCAAGAAGAAAAAGAAAAGAGAAAAATAAATTTTGTTATTGACATGTCGACATATGTTAAAAATCCAAGTTTTAGCATGAATGAAACCCTTGAGATATCCATGGTTGATTTAGAGACACATTTGGTTTTTAGCACAATTTTTTTTAATTTGTATGATGATGGACTTAAACTAGTTTTTAATAAACATGATTTTTACATTTTCGAGTTTTGATGAGAAATGCAAATTTTTATAAAGAAAGGAAAATTTATTAGAGAATGAAGACATATTCAAAAAAAAAAGTTTGAATTTGTTGATAATTATTTTTAAGTTCTTATCTCAGTCCAAAAGTGCGGTTTATTCCAATATCCTAAAGGATTGGATTATTGGGTAAACAAGTTTTATTAAAATAAAACCAAATCCAGAATAGTGTAAACAAAAGTATACTAATACAACTCCTACACAGAAATATATTTGGACTTATTGGTTAGCCGGTGCACTACAGAACACTATTGATAAGAGATCCTGGATTCGAAACTTGATAGTCACATTTTTATTTTCATTCATTTAATAAGATCCGAAACTGAATAGTTACTATAAAACGTTTTCTATGTGATTTATTACTAAAAGTCCAAATAGACTTGGTGGCTAGCCCCTTGGGCCTTGGGTGTTGTTGTGTGTGTTGACTGACTCGGGTGCGAAAAACTGTTCATTTTTGGGACTTACTGACTTTGGGATTAAAAGAAAAATAGTCACTTTTCCTTATAAAGAATTTACTGAGAACAGTTTTAAATTTTTAATCTTGTATTTTTTTTAGAAAGTTACAAGGAAATTGAAATAGTAAATACGCTTTGAATAAATAATTCTTCTGAAGAAAAGAAAAATATGCAATAAGATTCTCTCGTTATAAAACCCTTTGTCGAGTAAGAATGCTAAATGAGATTAAAATATTTGTGTGAATTCATATAAAGTTTTGAAAAGAATTTCTATATTAATTGTTTGACTTGACGAGATCATGCAAATATGCTTGTTTGTAGTTAAGAATTTTTATGTGATTAATTTTCCCAAAAGAGATTTGGATTTAAACTATAAACTCATGAAAAGAATGGTTATCTTAGAAAGATAATGAATGAATTGAATGAATGATGCTAAACAAGACATAATCCAAGTTGTGAATAGTTTGAAGATAAAGAATGCTTTGAGTTAAGACATGATTATTGAAGGGTGTGAATACCCATGATTCTTGCACATGAAAATTTATGATTTAAGAGTTAGTAAGACCTCGGTTACCGACACTATTGAAAGAAAAGATTTGAGATATAATTTTGAGATATGGCCATGGAGCTATCTCGTATTTTTATGAGTAAGTCCGGTAAGGGGGTAAAACTAATTCTAGGAATGATAACTCATTCATGTCTTGAACATAAAAATTATGCACTTAAGAGAAGTGTAGTAAACCTGGACAAACGTAAGTGGGGTACTCTATATAGTCAGGTGGTGTACTCCAGGAGTATAGACCCAGTCGGGCGGTGTACTCCGGGACTGTGGTTGCTCCGATGGAGATGAGTTTTAAATCCGGGACTATGCGTAGTCGGACGGATAGTTTTCGTACTCCAGTGTATATACGTATACCGGGGTTAGAGGGGCACTTGCGGGGGATCTGCACGACGAGGAGTTTGTATAACAGTCGGGCAGTGTACTCTGGGACTAGGATCCGTACTTGTGGAATGCCTAAACCTTGTTCTTGCTACTGGGTAGTGTCATGGCGAGGGATTGAGCCCTTTATTGCGGAGTACGTAGGCGCTTGCCCTTGGGCCTATGTAGTAGGGGATGCATAAAATCCGAACAAGTGTGCATTAGTGTCATCCTAGTATAAATTGTGTGCATTAGGCATTAAGGCATCGCATACACTTACATGTTTAGCATAGCCACAATTCAACACTTTATTTGTTCATTCAATCTTTTGTGATTTTGTTAAAGTAATGAGATCGTTATATGTACGACATAGAGAGGATAGCCGAGTACAACATTATCGTCAGTTATAAGTAACTGACGTGCCCACAGCTTAATGTGTAGGTAATGGACTATTCATGAAGGAATAAAGATATTATGATGCAATCGATGACTTAGTTTGATAGAGTTGTATAAGTTATATTTGTTTTCAATGTTGTAATCTTTTATTCTTCCGCCGTGTAAACAAAGTGTAATGAACTCTGATGTACTATTAAAAAAGTTTTAAATTTCCGTGTAAAATTGTACAAAGTGAAGTAAAGATCATGTGAAATCTTGAATTTGGTCTTATTTGGAATTCGGAGCGTTACAGGCGTCAGCGACAGGAGGTCGCGACATAAAGAGGTCGGCACGGCAGCGGCGAGTGTAGCCGCGGCATCGCGGCAGGAGGGAGGGTCGCCAGAGGGCGCGAGCAGTCGGAGGGGGGCACTCGATTTCGATGGGTAAAACCGAGGACGAGGGAGGCTCTGGCTGTTGGCGGCGTGAGCGAAGGGGTGCACAGGGAGCAGGGGAAGGACGACGACTCGATGAAGGAGATGACGAGGATGCGGGGATGAGGTTAAGCTGCGGTTGCGGCGTGAAGCACGCGCAAGAGGAGAACAGGGGATCGACTGGCAGTCGAGGGCAGGGCAGCGGTTGGAAGTGGCGACGCGACGAGGCTGAGGTCGAAGAGGGAGGGTGGAGACACATGGTTAGGGAAGATGAACAGGGTAATGGGTTGTTTTGGAGGTAGGGGATGATAGGGGTGAGGGTTGGCAATGAAACAACATAGGGGGAAAAGAATAGGCGGCGGGTTAGCACAGGAAAATAGGGTTAGGGTTTAGGTTAAGATAATTAGGGGGGGTTAAATAGGAGATGAAGTAGGGTCATTGGGTTTGGGTTGTTGGGTTTATTTAAAAGATCCAATAAGAAATAGGCTTATAGGGTATTTGGTTTAAAATCCAATAGGGAAACAATTAGGATAATAGGGTTTACAAAACATACATATATATATGTGTATATTAAATCAATAATGAATACGCATAAAATAGAGTAGGATCGGCTCAAAATAAAATAATAATAATACTAATAATATTAACAATAAAAATAATTATACTGCAAAATAATAATACCAACAAAATAATATTGGTAATTATAATAATAGCAAAAGTACTAACAATAATACTGATAGCAATAAAAATAAAATTGATAGTAACAACAATAATAATGCTGATAACAATAATAATAATAATAATAAAAATGATAAAAATAGTAGTAGTAATAATAATAATATATGTATATCAAAATGTAAAATTCGAGTTTAACAGATTTATTAAATATTCCAACAAAATATAATATAAATAATAGATCAAATAAAAATAGAAATTGAGCTTAAAATATACCCTTATTCGAAATAGATAAAATTTTTGATTAGAAAATATTTTAATTGGTAATCTAAAACGATTTAACAGAAGGTAAATTATAATTAATTGAAATACATAAAATATTCAGAAAATATTTATTTACAGGAACGGGGGTTACAATTACCAAGACTCTCGCTAATAGACTGAGAAAGGTGATGGATGGTCCCATTAGTCACGATTAGAAGGGGTTCATTAAAGGACGAAGTATTCAGGACAGTATAGCCACAGCTGAAGAAACTATCCACCAATGCCACACATCGAATGCTAAGAGCTACCTCCTAAAGCTGGATTTCGAGAAAGCTTATGATTCGATTGAATAGGACTGTCTTCTCAAAGCGCTTGCTGGAAGAGGATTTGGGGATAGATGGATCAGATGGATCCACACATGTCTTACCACCAGCAGAACTGCAATTTTGGTAAATGGGGTGTCGGGCCACCCATTTTCGTGCAAACGGTGCCTCAGAAAAGGAGATCCGCTCTCACCCCTTCTCTTCACCATTGTGGCATACGTACTTCGGTACATGATGGCTAACTGTAGTAGAGCAGGTTGGATCGTACCGGTGGCCAAAAGAGTCAATCGCCAAGGTTGCTCAATCCTCTAATATGTAAATGATACTCTCTTATTTGGTAATGGCAACCTCGGGGAAACAACCGTCTTCAAAGGAATACTATATAGTTTTGAAGCTTGGTCTGGACTCAGGGTTAACTTCCACAAAAGTGCTCTCATCCCCATTGCCATGACTGTAGAACCCCGTATTTTCAAATATTATTTTAAAGATTTGAAAATAAATTAAAATGATTTTCTGAAGAATTAATAAATATTTTCTAGAGATTTATCTTTTTGCACGTGCAAATATTTTTGGTGTAAATAACTAATTTTTATATTTTTGGTAAATTCTCCTAAAGTAAAGGGAGTATATTCTAAAATTTGGGATTTTTCTGAGTAGAGAAACTATTTTTATAAATACCTCGAAAGGGAGGGGCTTTTATGTAAAAAGTCGTTTGGATCTTAAATAAATCATGAAAATTAGTTTTTACTGATATTTTGGTTCTCCATGGTTATCATTTGAATTTAAATATATTTATATTTTATTTAAAGTCGATTTGGTGAAGATTTAAACAAAAAGGATGTTTTTGCAAATATGGAATTCATGTAGAATCTTGTGCAAATGTTTTTTTGGAGAGTAAAAGTCAAATATTTTGATTGGAAAAATATAATATGTATTATGAGATATTATTTCGGATTTTCTGGATTTTTATGAACATTTTATGATGTAATTGCAAATATTACAAAAGGGAGGGCTTTTTTGCAAAATCGCCATCCTGAGCTGTAAATCCGAATTTTTCTTGTTTACTGGGCTGCTCTGGATTGTTGGACAACTCAGTGATAAAATATTTGATTTGGTTTTGATTTGGTTAATCTATTTTAACTAAGAAAAGGTTATATATGTAAGTTTACATTTTGGGAGGACTAATTTGCAAATACATTTCTAAAACCCTAAATCTGATTTCTGGCCTGTCTAAAAGAGAGTGTGCAGCCGTCTTTCGCTGCACAACTCAAGATTTATTATATTATTATTTTCTTGGTGATCAAGGGGAGGATTTCGGATCTCGCGAAAGGAGAGACTTTCTTGTTGGATCTCTTCATTCCTAAGGTGAGTGACATTGTTTTGCTTTATTTTTTGCTTTATTTTGTTTTGTTGTTTGATTTAGGTGAGTGATTGTTTGGTTTTATTTTTTTTTGTGAGTAATACGAAATTTGTTTTGTGGTTTGATTTATGTGAACGATTGTTGTGTTGTTTGTTTGGCATGTATGTTATTTAGTATTTTGCATGAGAACGATGCAAAGGTTGTTGTTTGTACCATGTATGTGAAATCTAAGAATGTTGAGTAGATCTTGGTTCATAAAATTGTATTGCTAGAAAGCATGTTTAAGATTTGAGTATGGTTATGATCGGATGGGTGAGCATCTGGATCTTGTGTTTACAAATTAGATCTTGGTTATGAGTTGTGAAAGAAATTCAGTATTGAGAAATCCTAATGGAAGAATTAGGAATTTAGAACATGAGAACTTGAGTTTTGAGATATTGGATGTTTTGAGTAATGTATCCGATTTGAGAATACTTTGAGACGGTCGTTTTTATTGAAATACAACTTATTTTAGTAAACAATGATTTCTTTTGGTAAACTCTAATTTTGATTATCATGAACAACCAAAACTATGCAGACTGTAGGCCGACAGTCGGCTGGCAGACCTATCAGTCGACTGGCACGACCCAGCTGCTGTATCTTTAGTTTACTTGAAAATCCGTTCTGGACAGTCGACTTAGACCCTTTTCAGTCGACTGGTACACTTAGGATTTATTTTTCAAAGTTATCGTAGATTTTTCTCTTGTAAGTCGACTTATGACCTTTTAAGTCGACTTATATTCTCTTTTAAGTCGACTTATGACTTTGCAAGTCGACTTATAACACTTAGAATATTTTCTTAAAGATTTCTGGAATTTCTCTCTGGTAAGTCGACTTATGTTTTTATAAGTCAACTTATGATCTGGTAAGTCGACTTATGTTTTTATAAGTCAACTTATGATCTAGTAAGTCAACTTATGACTTTTATAAGTCAACTTATATTACTTAACTTATTTTCTTAAAATCATGGAATTTTCCCTCTGGACAGTCGACTTACTTCAGTATTAGTCGACTGGTGCTGATGTGTTCTCATAAGTTTGAATGTTTCCTTCAAATGATTTATTCTTCAAATGTTTTAGGCTATACATTATCTTCTATTTTAACATATGATTTCAAGATGTTAAGCTGAGCAGTTTCAGATGTGAGTTTGGTTGAGATATTTGAGTTGAGTCTCTAGAGGATGTGTGTGACCCTAGAATACCGGTGTTTGGGTTAATTATGTTTGGGTCTGTTGAGGCATTTAGTTGTTCAGATATTGAGTAAAGTCCGGTAGGGTACACCGACTCTAGGAGATTCGTTAAGTAATTAAATAACCCAAAAATGATAAGGACAGGTACTAGTGGTGATATGACAAACGGAAACATGGGTTATGCACCTCAGTATGGCTTTCGGTGTGGGATTTAATCTCCGGAATTATCCAAGTATCTTACTTAGGGTGTGGGATGTATCTCCGGAATTATCTCAGGTAAATTACCTGCGGTGTGGGATATATCTCCGGAATTATCCAAGTAGTTACTTGCGGTGTGGGATTGATCTCCGGAATTATCGGAGTCGAGGCGACGCACATGGGGTATTCATGTGATGAGGGTCATTGTTTCGGTGTGGGATTTAATCTCCGGAATTATCCAAGTGAATTACTTGAGGTGTGGGATTTATCTCTGGAATTATCCAGGTAAAATACCTGCGGCGTGAGATATATCTCCGGAATTATCCAAGTAAATTACTTGCGGTGTGGGATTGATCTCCGGAATTATCGGGGCAAGGGCTAGTACTCACAGTTTATCTTTATCTCGTAGTAGTCATCGTGTTAGGATTAGTTGCATAGCGGGGATTGAACCCTATAACATGGAGACGTTAAGAGCTTGCATCGAACCTATGTAGAATGGGATGCATAGACTTCGACAAGTACGCATTAGAGAGTCCGCATATAGAATTTGTGTTTTCTTGACTTGGTTTTATGTATGTGTTTTCCTGTTTTCTACACCTAGCACGTAGTTAAGCTACACTTGATGTTTTCATGTTTTCCTGCCATTTCTTACTTCACAATACATGCTTAGTATATGTTATTCACGTTCAGTATATGTTGTTTAGGAATCCATGCTTATTGTTTATTTATGTTGTTTGTTGTTTTATATCACTCACACCATTTATGGCTGACCCTTTTAGTTTTTGGGGGTTAGGGATCATCTCTAGCCTCACATGTTACAGGTTGTTGCTTAGAGTTTGGAGGTTGGATGCTTGAGATAGTTTTGGAGACAAACTGATGTAATAGAGCTTTGTGTAAAACTTTAGTAAAAGAAGTGTTGTAAAAAGAATGTTGTAATTCAAAGTGTTTTTTATTCCGCTGTGTTAGTAAAAGATTATTGTAATAAGAATTTGGAATAAAATTATTTGTGTTTTGGGCTATGTGTACTGTTACACTGAAGTTGATGCTGAGATTGTGCCACGTATTTTCTAAGTTATTATATTAGAAATTCGGGGCGCTACAATGACAACAGAGGAGGCTCTAGAACATGCCACAATTCTCAATTGCTCCACCGAGAGTTTTCCTATTCAGTACCTGGGATTACCACTAAGACCCGAAAAACTTAAAAACACTGATTGACTACCCATTATTGATTGGGTTGAGAACCTTCTAGCGGGTTGGAAAGGTAAAGCCCTATCATTAGGAGGGAGAGTCATACTTATTAATGCAGTCCTCTCAAATCTTCCAACCTATTATTTGTCCTTCTTTGAAATGCCGCGATGGGTAATTCAGAAAATTGACCAGACTCAAAAACGGTTTTTATGGAAAGAGGCAGACCCGGATCGAGGCGACTATCACCTCATCATATGGGAGAAGGCATGCATGAAAAAGACATATGGAGGGCTAGGTATTATTGATCTTCGAGATATGAATATTGCTCTACTAGGTAAATGGTGGTGGAAAGTTTTCCACCTTAATGGAGAAGGGTGGCAAGATTTTTTTTCAGGGATATCTACATGGGAATGACACGAGAAATTTGGGCTTCAGGGTAGGCCCACGTGTCTCCTGGTTCTGAAAAGGCATCGCTAAAGCATATGAACCCTTCATTAGCTGTGTGACATCAGTTATGGATAACGGCAGACTCACCAGATTCTGGTGAGATAAGTGGTGTGGTGATCACACTCTTAGAGCCATATTCCCCAATCTATATGATCATGCGTCACAACCACACTGCATGGTGGCCGCAGCATGGAAAAGAGGCACATGGAAACCATCATTTAAACAAGTGCTCGACCTGGGCTCTCAAACTAGACTCTTGGAACTTCAGACCTACATCACCAACACCGGAATTAGTTGCTCTCAGGGTCCAGATAGGAAATCTTGGGGATTGGAAAAGAACGGAATGTTCACCGTTCACTCCCTATATAACCGCATTCACTTTAGGGGATGTCCCCCAAAGTGTTCATGCGTCATTTGGAGGACGAAAGCCCCGCTGAAAATCAAAGCTTTCTTATGGCTGGTGCTGAACGATGTCATTTTGACTAGAGAAAACCTCACTAAACGCCAACCGAACGTGGATTCTCATTGCGGGTTCTGCCACGCTACCCTAGAGACTAGAGACCACATTTTTCTATAGTGTCCTAGGAGCAAAGCGGTACTCGTGGAGGTACTCAGCGCCCTGGAGACGAATCAGTACCCCAGTATGTATGAGGACCTGTGGATAGGGTTAAAATTTGCTATTGAGAGAAGAACTATGAGAGAAGCGTGATATATCGCTATCGCCGCAACGACCTGGGTTCTTTGGCTAGACAAAAATATTTTTTATTTTCGCAGAACTTGTAATAATATTTCTGGTAATTTGACTCATATTATGCATTTTATTTCATTTTGAGCTAATGTGGCCGCAGCAGGTCCCAGGGGGAGGATAGCGAGTGTATTCCAGGTTAACGATTTTGATGATGATGAAGTCGAGATCGGTCCGGCGATCGACTGACAGCCAGCTTGGCCTTTTACTGTTGATAGATACCCATCACCCCAGAGTTTGTTAGGGGGTATGATGTATTTTGTTTAGACACATGTATGTTGCAGCCATTATGATCTTGTTTTGCCCCACCCCCCATATTTGGGGTGAAATTTATGTACTTTTGTTATGATTGTAGGACCTTGTATTTGGCTCAGTACTATGAGTTTGTTTTATTAATCTCTTATTAATGAAATAGGGTGATCATACTCCACCTTTTCTTTTAAAAAACAAATAAACATTGTGTTATTAATGTGTTGTTGTAACTAAACTCTAAAATTGTGTTCTTTTAGTTTGTGATACTATTAATGCTAGCCTAAATTATAGATGTGTGTGTTGTTTAATATTAGCAAGTCAAAAGCCAAAACGAAGTTTAACATTCAAGTTGGTACCTACCTACTCCCGAACCCAACCCTAGATCTATCTCCCAGGGGCGGCGGCGGCGGCTTGCCCGCAGCACCGCCGCCCCCTCCCCGTCGTCCCCCCCTTTCCACTCCTCCACCAACGGGGCGACCCTCCCTCCCCTCCAGCGCGTCGACGGAGATCCCGGCGTTCCTCGCCGCTTCTTCGCCCTCCATCGCATGAAGGCGTCACTCGCGCCGACTCGAAGCCCCGTCGCTCGAAGCCCTGTCGCTCGCGCCGGCTCGATGACGGGACCAGCGTGCCCTTAGGCGACGGCGATGGGCCAACTCAGCGTGAGGAAGAAGCTGCAAGGAAACCTCCATTGCTTTACCGTATGCACTCAAACTAGGAACCATGGCTTCATTTTACGAGGGCCAGGCAGCAGCAGCAGCAGCAAGTAGGTTGGAAGAGGGGAATGGCATCATCTCTTGTGCAAACATAATTAGTAGCAAGGGGTTGAACCTCAGTGGCGGCAAGGAGATGCACCACGGACACGGACGGACCGCACACAGCATGTCGTCGTCATCGCTGAGGAAGAAGTCTGATCTGACGCTGGTGTTGAAGGTGAGATGTGGGTTGCTTCGGAACTTTCTTGCAAACCTGCAGGAGATGTTCTTCGGGACCAAGTTGTTCATCCTTTTTCCAACGGTTCCTCTCGCTATCGCTGCTGACTACTTCAGTTTTGGCCGTGCTTGGATATTCGCATTGAGCTTGTTGGGCTTGATTCCCCTTGCAGAACGCGTGAGCTTCCTCACTGAGCAAATTGCGTTTCACACCGGCCCTATTGTTGGTGGGCTCCTTAACGCGACATGTGGTAACGCGACGGATTGCGACCCAGATCTGTGATACTTAGAGTTGGGGGTGGGTTTATTGGGGTTGGGGTTAGTTTAGGTTGAGATTGGTTAGCTTTGCTAGGTGTTTCACCGGTTGCTCTTCGCGCTTGCCACCATGTCCACACTCTTGGGGTCAATTACAGCTATGTTTTGGTTTTTCGAGGGTTGGTAGTGCGTGTGAAGTAGCCGGGGTGTGCTTGGCTATGCCGTTGTGTGGCCGGGTATTTTGTGGTTTGGGGGGTTGGTGGAGCTGTCTGGGTTGGGTATGTCTAGTTGTGATGTTTGCAGTGTAGGTCAGTTGTGGGGCTAGGGCCCGAAGATGGGGTCCCCCCATGAGACCGCTTATTACATACTAGTATTTTACCACCATGAGACCGATTGTGGAGCTTGGACCCAAGACGGGGTCCCTCCGTGATGGGCGCTCACTTGTCGCAGCTTCCGGGATGTTAGTCTCAACTGCCGCGGAGCGTCCGGGATGTGAAGAAGGAGGTGGAGAAAAATTTGATTCGGTGTGAAGATTGACGTGTATAGTTGTGGGGCTAGGGTCCGAAGACGGGGTTCCCCCATGATCGTTACTGCACAGGGTGGGGCTTGGGCCCGCAGAAGGGGTCCCCCCATGAGGTGCATAGAGGGGAGATGTTTGTCTTCTTGGTCGGCAGTAGAGGAGTCACACACTGAACTCGATCTTTCTTAGTCCACTGCCACAGACTTTGCAACAACACTGCCACTACGCTCTCATCATTGACCCTAAAATCTACAACGTCCACCGCCCGCAGGGGCGAGAGGTGAAGGTGATTCTTCAAATTGGTTGTGATTTGGTTGGGTTTTACGTGAGAGAGAGAGAGTGAGAGAGTGAGAGAGTGAAGATGTTGCTTCTCACTACTCTATGCAGGTGTCTGTTTGTGTTTGTGAGAAATCATCTGAGAGAGTATAACTTCATTGCTCTCTTAGACTGTGTCCGTGATTAGGGTTAGTGAGAATTTTTTTGCGACGACTCTCCTTTTGGGTGCGACTCCGATTGGGCCATGTTTGAAGTGACGTAGATGAGGTAAAAGGAGGGGAGCGGCAAATTTTCAAATCCCACATGATCCGCTTCAGGTGGGTGAGCGCGTGCCGTGGAGGTGGGTGCTCGAAGCTTGCTTGACGGACATATAATCAGTTGTCCTCGTAGGTTAGAGTGCGAGCTGAATATATGTACTGGTCATGTCGCTTCATATTTTTTTTCTGTCTGTAGGTTGTAACTTGCTCCAGCATGCTGAGGTTGTTTTGTTAATTTCTTATTAATGAAACAGAGTGGGCTTATTCCACATTTTCTCTATTAAAAAAAAAAAACATTCAAGTTGGTACAATATCCACCGAGGATCATTAGAGGAAGAAGAGGAGAGATAACAATACAGTTCGACCATAATTCATGTACAGGAGATATATAGAGAGAATTGCTGGAGATAAAATTCTAAAAGATTGTGTAAGTTTTTGCTATTAGATACAACGTGGACTTTAATAAGAACGCGCTATGCACGTATCATATGTAGACCACGGTGAAATGGTCCACGGCCAGTAAAAGTGGACAACAATTCAAGGGGCAAAGTGCAAAGATATAAGCTCAGAAGTGTAATTTGATTATTGCAGGAAACCCATTGGGGCTAAACTGAAATTTAGCCTAAATTTTAGTTTATTAGCAAATGGACAAGAAAATAATAATTGAACAACAACAACAATAATAATAATTTAATTGCTAGAAAGAAGGATACAACAATGAGAATAGTACGAACGAAGGCAAAAGCAAAGATCTGTCTCTCTTCAACGAGGATGCCCTCTTTCTTCTTCTTCTTCTTCTTCTTCTTTGCCTTTCTCTATCACCCAATCCTCGTCAATGGCGGTCCTCATCTCACCCAAATCCCACGTGATCTCTATCATTCCAGGTACTTTTTGCCATTTGTCAATAACCCATTTGCAATTTGTGCAGAAAATTTAGTGGGTTGGTTGCAAAATCTCAACTTGGGCTCTTGAATGTTCTGTATCTTAATCTTATGAGAATTTTCAATATGGGTTTTTGGTTTTGTTTTTGAAGTATTTTTTTAACCTGTGAATTTGATTGCATAGTTAGAAGACTAGATTGGATTGGGTTTTATATAAAATAATAACTGTTGAAGTTGTTTTAATTGAAGATTTACTATAATGGGATCTCTGGTAAGGTGGAGAGTTTGTAACTTTTGCAGTGGAATTTGAGGTGAGCTTGATGGTAGAAATACTTGAATCTGGGAATTTGATAGCTTAAAGGGGCTTGGTTGCAAAATCTTAACTTGGGCTCTAGGATGTTTCATCTCTCGGTTGTATGAGTCTTCAACATGGGTTTTTGGTTTTGTTTAGCAAAAAGATTTGGGCTGGATTGGATTGGATTGAATTGGATTGGGTTTATATACAAGGACATCAATTGAAGTTGCTGTAATGAAGCTATACTAAAATGGGATCTCTTGTAAGGTGGAAAGTTTGCAACTTTTGTAGTGATATTTGTTGCAAACTTGTGTTGGTAGAAATACTTAAATCTGTGAATTTGATAGCTTACAGAGAAGATTGGATTGGGTTTATAGAGAAGGACATCAATTGAAGTTACTTTAATTGGAGCTTTACTGAAATGGGATCTCTTATCAGGTGGAAACTTTGTAACTTTTGTAGTGGTGGTGGTTATGAAGTTGTGATGGGTAGTGATACTGGGAATTTGGTAGTAAGGATATTAGAATGGATTGGGTTTTATATTGAAGGACAACAGTTGAAGTTGTTTTTATTGAAGCTTTGCTAAAGTGGGATATCTTGTAAGGTGGGTTTGTGACTTTTGTAATTATATTTGCTGTCAACTTTGTGATGGTAGAATTACTTCAGTCTGGGAATTTGGTTGCTTAGAGAGAAGATTAAATTGTATTGGATTTATATAGAATGATATCAACTGAAGTTGCATTAATTGAAGCTTTACTATAATGGGATCTCGTATAAAGTGGAAAGTTTGTGACTATAGTAGTGATTTTGTTGTGAACTTGTGTTGGTAGGAATACCTTAATCTGTGAATTTTGATTGCTTAGAGTGAAGATTATATTCGATTGGGTTTATAGAGAAGGACATCATTTGAAGTTGCTTTAATTGATGCTTTACTAAAGTGGGATATCACATGAGGTGGAAAGTTTGTGACTTTAGTAGTGATATCTGTTGCAAACTTGTGATGGTAGAAATACTTAAATCTGTGATTTTTATAGTTTAGGAAGAAAATTATATTAGTTTGAATTTTATATAGGACATCAACTGAAGTTACTTTAATTTAAGGTTCACTAAAATGGGATTTCTCATTTCTTGTTAGGTGGAAAGTATGTAACTTTTGTAGTGATATTTGTTTTTGTTTTGAATTTTGATGGTAGAAATACTCAAATCTGGGATTTTATTAATGTAGAGATAATACCACTTATAGTATCAATAGCGGAACGCACACTACAATAACTAGATACGCCCAAGATCTAGATTAACCTAGAACAAGCCACCGTAATAATTGCAAGATCTCACAACCACGCGAACACAATAATTTACAGAGATAACCACATCTTATTCCTGAAGAAATACAAAAATTACAAAGAGATCAAAACTCTCAATCTCTCTCACTCACCTTCGAATCACTTGACACTCACCCATCTTAAAGTTGTACTTGATACGATTCACCAATTCAGGTTCTTCTTCTTAACCCTAGAGTTCACATCTATTTGCTATATATATAGTCCCTAATAAAACCTTAAAAGATATACACAAATTCAGCTTATTGGACCTGAAATTCACAGCCCAAATAACATACAACGCCTCTCGCGGTCATCCACACCCCAATGCGGTCGATTGCAATTAAGTCCCGCCAACCCTGAGAGTGGGGCAGTCGACTGCATATGGCAGTCGGCTGTCCAGTCAACTGTCTCCTCCTCTGTTTGCTTGTTTCTTCTTGTTGTCGCTGCTGCCTCTTGTTGTTCTTGATCTTCTCTTTTACTTCTCCAACTCCAACTCATCATGTCTAAGTGTATTTTAGGTCACAATCCTAACAATCTCTCACTTTGACCAAATACACAATGCTTCAAAGTTATTGTATCTTTACCTCGTATTATCTGTGTCAATTTCCCACAACTCATGAAAGACCCAAGTACTTCTCATTTTCATGAAGAGTGCCCCCGCCACTCCACCACGTGGAATGTACCAACCACCCATCATAGGCTGATGAAGGATGTGTCCCACCAATTGCATAGGGCCTAGGCAGTTAAAATTGGTTTCCAGAACTAATCGGTCTAGGAGCGATTAGTGATTAATCGGGTAATCGGGAAAAAATTGGGGATAAAATCGGAAAAATCGTGTGTGTGTGTAATATGTGGGAAAAAATAATTTAATGTATATTTTGTCTTAATATATGATCAAGAAGATTTTAAATTTAAATTATCGTGTATCTATTTGACTTTGTTAATAAAATGTATATTTTGTTTTAAATCTTAATGCTGGTAATTGAAAAAAATTGTTATGAGAAGATTTGCAGTGGTTACAGATTTGCAATGACAACAATGTGATTTTTTGTAAAAATACAATATAGTTTTTGGATGTATAAGTTATTATTTTTGTAAAACTACAATGTGTTGTATAACTTAATTATTACGAAATATGATATCTGAGTCAAAAATTAGCAAAATGTACCTTATATGGTGAGAACGGATAGTAAAAGTGCCTAGATGTAGTTCAATAGAATACAATGGCATTCGCCATGATTTCTTAGCAGGTGATACTTCTCATCCTCGGATAAAAGAAATTGAGATAATGTTGAATGAGATGACAATAAAATTGAAAGCAGAAGGAAGGATATGGTCCTGATACTTCAGACATTGCATTTGACATTGAAGAGGAAGAGAAGGAATCTTCTGTATATAGACACAGTGAGAAGATTGCCATTGCTTTTGGGCTTATCAGTACTAGTCCACCAATGCCTATCAGAATAATAAAAAATCATAGAATTTGTAGCGACTGCCATGCTGCAGGGAAGATCATATCTAGGGTATTCCAACGTAAGATTGTGATTAGGGATCGACAGCGGTTTCACCACTTCCGAGATGGCTTATGTTCATGCAGAGATTATTGGCGATTGATTTATTTAAATGACTGGGCTCTGGAGATGGACAATATAAATATTTCTCTGAAGCAGTTCCAAAAAAAAAATGTAAACATAAAAAAATTGTAAAGAAAGAAGCTACATTTGCCCTCTTGATGTAAACAAGAAAGAACAAGAAAGAACAAGCAGTTTAAAAAAATTAAAATAAAAAAACACAGAGTTACTTGATACTTACTAACTTATTGTGATGATACTTACTAACACAGAGCTGCCTCCTGCCGAATTGGAGGTGAGAGAGGGAGAAAGGAGCTGCTGCTGCCGAACTGGAGGAGAGAGAGAAAGAAAGAAGCTGTCGCTGCCGTCGATCGATTTGGAGGAGAGAGAAGAGAGAGAGAGGCGCTGCGACGAATGGAGGAGAGAGCGCCGTCGACGATTGGAGGAGAGAGCGCTCGACGATTTGGAGAGAGAAGAGGGAGAGCGCTCGACGATTTGGAGAGAGAAGAGAGAGAGGCGCGGCGATTTGTAGACTGGAGAGAGATTTGGGGTTGAAGTGGAAGGGGAAATTAGGTTGGAATGTTGTAAAATTAGCAAATGGATTGAAGTAGATGGGGGGGAGTTGCGGGTCTAAGTTCAAACGGGTCGGGTTGGGGATAAATAATACCCAACTTAATAACTAAACGATTAATCGGATTATCGGGATATCGAAATATCGGCCGATTAGTACAAATATCGACCGATAATACCTATATTATCGCTGGAAACACATTTCGAAAATATTGGTATAAAACTAATCGGGGGATTTCCGATTTCCGATTAATCGGCGATTAATCGCCGATAATCGCCGATTTTGACTGCCTAGCATAGGGCACGAACAACAAAAACAATCTCTCATGCCGGATTCCATGTTACAAGACTTTCCAATTCGCAGAATCTTCGCTAACACTGGATATGGTTCAAACTCTCTAAATGCAGCTTCTGCACTATAAGTCTCCATGGACGATATTTCCCCAAAATTCGCCGACTGCTCAACCCCCACTGCCCCATTTTGGTTACACTCATCGACATCACTCCGCTTATCGATATCAGTGCTTTCTACCTCACAAGAGCGACTTGAAGCTTCTTCAGCCATATCACAAATAACTCTCACCATAGCAATGTCTTGCTCTCTAGGATCCCGCTCATGACCAGCAATTCCTACTAAATGTGTAATCTCCTCTGAATCTGCTTCACAACTGAAAAAACTCAGTTATACCCTACACAACCTACTACTCGATCCCGGCTGAGAGTCAGTTACAGGAGAAACGCCTCTAACGTCTCTAAGCAAATACAATGTTTTCTCACACTTTCCTCTTGTTATCACCCATGAAACCTGCAGGTATACACCACTCCCCACTACCAAATGTAGTTAACAAACCCTCTCTGTGTAGCCTTCCCATCGAGATAAAAAATTTCTTTAAGTCTGGAATATGTCTTGTTTCCCGCAAGACAATACTTTCATTATCACATGTGACCCCTCTTGTGACAATACCAATACTGAGGACCACCTCCATCGTCGTTGTCATCAGACCCACTCTCGGACTCATTACTCTGATTCTTTCTTCTTCGATTTTCCTTAGATCTCCCACGTCGCCTCTCAACTAACAGTATGGAATCCTTAGAAGATGATGAAAATTCTCCGTTTTCTTTTCTTCTCACCTCCTTGTTCATGATGCTACTCACAGCATCCTGTAGAGTCGTCGAGTCGGTTATAATTCCTGTAACAGCCTGTTCCACCGTACCATAACTATTGAGTAGAGTAGATAGAAGTAACAACGACTGTCCCTTTTTTTTAAAACCTCAATCCGGTAACTTTCATCTGGTTGTAAACCACAATAATTGTTCACGTATTCTGCTATTGAACACCCTTCTTACAACTTCATATTAACCAATTTCTTCATGTGAAGAATTTGAATAGATGCTGGCGGTTTTTCATATATATTCGTGAGAATCTCCATAGCCTCCTTTGCGTTCTTTGTTTTTGAGATATGAAACAACGTTTTCCTACTCAGTGCCAACTGAATTTACCCTAGCGCCTTCTGATCCAAACGATTTCATGCTGCTAAGATCTTCGCATCATTGTCTGCATATTTCGGCTTCTCATCAAACAACATACCATCATCTTTCTGACAAAGATACGCTCTCATCTGAATCTTTCACATCACGAAATTACTCTCATCGAACCTCTCGACTTTCGACTTGCTATCGGTCATCACGAAATCTTTGCTCTTATACCACTTGTAGAGATCTGATACCAGTTGTAGTACCAATAACGGACCACACACCACAATAACCAGATACGCCCAAGACCCAGATGAACCAAGAATAAGCCATCACAATAATAGTAAGATTTCACAACCACACAAACAGAATAATATGCAGAGATAACCAATATTTCTTATTCCTAAAAAATACAAAGATTTCAAAGAGATCAAAACTCTCAAATCTCTCTTTCTCACCTTTGAAGCACTTGGCATTTACCGCCCTTGAAGTTGTACTTGATACGATTCATCAATTCAGGTTCTTCTTCATAACCTAGAGTTCACATCTATTTGCTATATATATAGCCCTCGAGCAAACCCCAAAAGATTTACATAAATACAACTTATTGGACCTGAAACTCGCAGCCCAAATAACATTCATCGCCGCTCGCTGTTGACCGCACCCCAACGCGGTCTACTGCAATTAAGTCCCGCCAAACTCGAGAATGGGGCAATCGACTGCATATGATAGTCGACCATCTCCTCCCTTTGCTTGTTTATTCTTACCTTCGTTGTTGCCTCTTGTTGTTCTTTGTCTTCTCTTAACTCCAGCTCATCGTACCTAAGTGTATTTGAGGCCACAATTCTAACAGATAACTTAGAGAAAAGATTAGGTTGGATTGGGTTTGTAAAGGACATCAGTTGAAGTTGCTTTAATTGTACCTTAGTTTCCTTTCTTTAATAAGGAGCTCTATTGAAATCGAAAGGTGGAAAAGTTTGCAACTTTTGTAATGATATTTGTTGTGAACTTGTGAGATACTAGTAATCTCTATAAGAACCCCCCCCCCCAAAAAAAAAAAAAAAAAAAAAAAAAAACCCCCAGCAAAAGTCATTTTGTTTCATTTTTTATGGTAAATTTGGGTTTTTTAAAATCGAATTCCTGGGAGAGTATTCAGCAATAGATGAGCATCAATAACATTAAGATACAACTTCTCCAATCATTTTTGTTGTCCTATGAGCCAAATAAGAAACCAGTTATATCTTCAATCAATTTGAAGCACTGAAACTTCTGTTCTATTTTCAATACAGGGATAACACATGAATAAAACTTAATCCAATGTAGCGTTTTAGAACTTCCTTGAACCCATTTTTATCTCCATTTCCACTGATTAACAGAGGGTTTATGTTGGTTGTTAGATATTGTCTAATCATCTGTAAAGCCTTGTGCTCCGTAGCTGACCCCTTTTTATGAAGAGCTTGATGATGATTAAGGGATAGTCTATACAAGGCCCGTTTTTGCTGATAAGATTTTTTTCAAATCCTTTGGTGGATTGTTGCCCCTCTA
Organism: Hemerocallis citrina; assembly: GCA_017893485.1. Taxonomy (NCBI): domain Eukaryota; kingdom Viridiplantae; phylum Streptophyta; class Magnoliopsida; order Asparagales; family Asphodelaceae; genus Hemerocallis; species Hemerocallis citrina. Next base: position 217,954,581 of record CM030365.1, read on the forward strand.
ATTTGACCCTTTTTGTGAGAAAAAGTGCTTTGATGATGACAAACACTTATTAACTTTGATGATGACAAACACTTATTAACTTCATCCATTTCTTTTCTCCTATAACTTGGACTTTAAAAAAAAGGAATGTGAGTCACTAATCCAGAAGGCACTAATTCTCTGAAATTGAACACATGTATCTGCTTGTGGAAGAATGAAGGTACATAAAGGGGGGAGGGGGAGGGGAAGGGGAAACTTATTTCTTATACTTACTGTTCATTTATCCAAATTTTTGCAGTGACAAATTGTTGAAAGAAGTTAGGGGACTGGTGGGACGGCACCCTGATACATTGACTGTAAGTGGTTCATTGTATTTTCTTCTTTTCATTATTATGTCAATAGTTATCCAATGTGTTTTGATTTTGGATGAACATGTACAGATGCAAACAATGAGAGCAGCCAATAAGGGCTATCCTGCTGAGATATTAGTCATAACATACAATCGCGTAAAGGAACAGAAAACCAACACTCTGAAGTTTCGGATTCTTCTGGTGAGTTTTAAAGTAATTACTTATTTTACTAGGGCGATTATACCACTGTCTAATGGAAGTTATTCTGGATGCGACAGTAATTACATATAACATTCATTTTATGTTCCAGTGTCCAATTTTGAACATTTGATATGGACCCAAAATAACAAATTGATTTTCTTCTTTGAAGAACTGGAGCATTCAATGTTTATATGGTGATTTGATTGTCGCTTCATGGTTTAATGGTTGGGAATTCCTGGTTGACATCCTTTTCTGTTTTCCCCAGAGCTTTGGACAGCACGGGAGAGAGCTTATTACCTCTGAACTTGCTTTGCACCTTCTTTCTGTTTTAACTGGAGAACTTAGGATGTGCAGCAAGAAAATGATTTCCTTAAGTGTTTTGGATGATCTTGAGATAAAGGTCAGTACATAATAGAATTTGAAAACCAGAAAGAGCTTGAAGCTCTACTGCCATTTTTTAGCTTTTATGGGAATACCTACATGGAATATATAAAATGATGAAGGGCAGAGATTATTTTAGTTCTTCCTTGGAAGTTTATAGTTTATCATGTTTTAATATGAATTATACCTTACTTGTTTTAGGCACGGCCACTAGAATGGGGTTTCTGCCATTGGTTTAAGTATATATCCTATGCATACTTGTTTATAACTTTGTTTCCAATATCTGACTGTTCCTTATTTCCTAGGTGGTGCCAATGGAAAATTTGAACGGTCGTAAACTTGTTGAAGCAGGAGATCTTTGTGAAAGGAGGAATGGTTGGGAGAAAATTTTTTTTCTCCTTAAAATAGATAAAGTACAGAACACAAACGGGCACGTTTTTCTCAGTCTGCAATTTCATATATGCAGGAAGAGGAGTCGATCTCAACAGAAACTGGAGCGTAGATTGGGGCAGAAAGGAAAAGGTCTTCTTTTCTTCTCCTTTTATTTATTTTCCTTAGATATTGTTTTACAAATTGGGTTTGTTTCACAACATTTACAAAACGATGTAAGTAATAACTTTCAGAGGATTTATGTTACTAAAATTCACAGAAAGCCTTGTGATTGGCGACTTGGAATGTCCATTCCATATAGTGCTAATTATATAGTACAGTAACTTCAACATTCTGAATTTTAATGCACTTGATAGCAATGCACATGCATTTTGTGACTGGTGAGTGCAACTATTTTGATTGTTTAACCAATAGTAAAACTGGTATTGTGCATCACTCTACACAATTAAACTTAGTAAAAATTAAAGAAAAAAGATTATGCCTTGTATGCAAACTAATATGCAACTCTCACATTCACATGCATGCATATAAACCTCCGTAACTTAACAATAAAACTCTTTTGCAATTCTATAATCACTCCGTCTAAGATATATACATTTGTTTTCTTATTAAACAATCAAAAGAGTGCTACCCCAATCATGCTATGTTCTGGGTGATGACTATCTGAGTATTAATTGTTGTTCCTTGCACCAAATTGGTATGTACGTTTAGTAACTTGTGCGAGATGCAATGTCAGGGAACAAAATGCACCTTGGGGCATTATGAAAGCTTTGAATTGTTGTGTTTCCATTTTGATTTTAAAAGCCGACTTTTTATATACACCAGTTTTCCGTTTAACTTGCATACATTTGTAGTAGATATATAGGAAATGATTACAATTGCCGAACTCGTTTATGAAATTATATAAGATATGGAAAGCAAAGCATATTTCAGCTGTTATGTGTTTAGTGTTTTGTTCATTTATGAGAGTGTCCATGTTGCTTTTCTGATATCATCTAACCTGAAGTTTATTTGTGCTTTTATTTTCTCTAAGGATTATGATCCTTATGAAGAATATCCAGGAACTAGTCCTTTCAGTGAACCTGAGGCTCAAATTATGCGTAAGATCACGGAGTCATTTAATCCACATATATGGGTGACAGTACACTCTGGAATGGAGGTAAGCTACATAGTTCTTTCCTATTTCAGTCTTTCCAGTTACCTCTAAGCTGGACTATCAGGTCTATTTACAGGTTATTTATTAATCCAATAATTTGATTTGGTAATCAACCAATAAGGACTTAAAATTCATTGACTATTCAATTATGCTCTTCCAGTACTCGCTACACTCAAAAGTGTAGCTATGTATCATTTGCATTGAACAATGACTGCAAACTTTATTTTATCTTAATTGGCATTTGGTGCTACTCTTATATAGCCAGGCTCTGTTCATGCCCTATGATCACAAAAACGTCACCCCGAATGGACTCACATCGAAGTTGATGAAGTCGGTGCTTGTGAACTTGAACCATCATCACTTAAATGACAGATGTGTAGTTGGGTCAGGTGGCGGTTCTGTCGGGTGCGTACTTATCACTGAAATATTTACCTTTGCACCCATAAAGAGAAAGTCAAATAATCTTTCCTTCCTCATTTGAAATATGATTTTCAGTTACTTCGCACATGGGACCACAACCGACTACATGTATGATGTCGCCAAGGTTCCTGGATCTTTCACTTTCAAGGTAAGCTCCGCATCTAAAGTTTCAGGTTATCAATACTCATTCTTAAGTGAAATTACCTATTTCCTACATTTTGTGCACAGATATATGGTGACAATTCAGCCTCTTCGAAAGACTGTTTTAAAATGTTTAATCCAACAGATACTGCCACTTTCAAGGTATGCAAAATTTGGTAGACTACATCCTTCTTTTATATGAGAATTATAATAAAGAACTTAAGGACCAGTCTCATTCCTAAATTTCAGAGAGTTCTCAGTGATTGGTGTTCAGCACTCCTCGAATTATTTGAGATCGGGCCGGATCAACTGAAGAAAGCCCATGAACTAGGCAGAATGATCTCTATAGGTGGCAATGTAGTGCATGGAAGCTTAGTGGGAGAGAGTAGAGAAAGGAGGATGATGGTGGACGGCCTTGCACTCGGAATGCAAGAACTGAGAACTTATTATAGGTTGTTTATGTTGTCATCAGTTTTGCTAATGTTCATGTTCTGTTCTCGGATAAGTAAGAGCAAATGTATACAGACAAACTCGACCATATTGAGTTGAATCTTGTAATAAATGTAATTTATTTTTGATGTGCTAATATTGAGTTCTGGCAAAAAGAAGGTTGTGTTATTCTCTTTCTATGTTGTGTGTTTTGCATCAGAATGGTGAGACGGCTAACAAATTGACTCCTTTTAGCATTAGTAATCATCGTATAATTGATCTAAAATTTGTAGCTCAGGAAATTCCATACTGGGTGAAATAAACCACATCCATTCATCACCTTTAAAATATTGTGCTTAAATTCTTTGTATAATCTGCGAATCAATTGCTAACATCAATTTTGTGGGAGTGATTGCATATTTCTGTTACTTGAATTGCACTAGAGTTCCAGAGTCAGATATGAGGTAAAAGATGCTTATATATTACTTTCAGAGGATTGACAGTATACAATAAGTTGATGCCCGCTCTTCTCAGGTTGTTTACAAGGTTACATTCCTTTCCAGATAATCTGAAATTCAGTGAAGGTGATTTTATTTCATATGTAGGATTAAAATTAAGACTACTTTAGCAGATACCAAAACAGATTATGCACAAAAATAGGTCAAGAATTCAACCATATACTAGAGAAATATAATATGATGTTATATACATTACTTCTCTTATGGATGAACCCAACAATCATTTTATGACACTGCTTATTGTACTGTTACATACATTACCTCTTGTAATAATAACTTGCATCGATATAACAGATTGATTGATTTTCTCATATAATGCATTTTATACCACTTGATAATTCCATGATAACTACTCTCGATACATGTACCCGTTTTACATCTCATACCCATGATTATCGCCCTTGATATTTTCCATGATTCTTAATTAACTGTCTTAATTTCACCGTTCCACTAGTCGTACCAACTGCATGTTCATAATTAATTATAAAAGAATAACGAGCCGGGGTTATAAGGGTACGGCTTAGTAATGGACGATATAGGGGAGTATACTCGGAAGGGGGGCCGTGTTGTCCAGAATAATGATTTCTTAACAGTACGATAAGCAGTTCGCTATAACAATTAGATAAAAATAGCGACTGAAAGAAAAACAATATGAAGTAGTAATAGTGCAGCAACGATCGTCTAGAAGGTCTGCTCGTCGGTTCCATCAGTATCTGTATAATTATTAACTCAAAGAAAAATGGAAAAGTATCCGTTAGAGCAAGCTTCGGGCAGCAAGTAGCAACAAACAATAAAAGAGGTAATATAACAAGATATAATATGGAAGAAACAAGAAGTAGCAGTACAAATACAATATGAAAGGAAGCAAAGAACTGAGACAATATGATCATGTAAGTAATAACTGTAAACTAGTGTATTCAAGACTTCAAAGTATAACTAATTGATAACCTAGGCTCAGTTAATCGATAATCATGTAATCAAGAATCAAGAGTCATGTAGTGAAGAGTCATGTAATCAAGAATTATGTAATCAAGAATCATGCTTAGTGGAAATCTCGTGTTTATGTGTTTTATTAACTTATCTAATGCACACAATCCTGTGTCTCATACCACAAGTTCGGGTGCATATCAATCATGTGACATTTAGACTTAAGTAGTGACACGTTTTGTGAGTGATTTCCAAGTCGTTGATGCCGAAGGAGATTACTGGAGGAACTATGGGAGATGTTAGAGTTGTCTCTAACATGCACGAAAGGAAAGCTGAGATGGCTCGCGTTGCTGATACTTTCATAGCCTTGCCCGGAGGTTATGGAACACTTGAAAAATTGTTTGAGGTGATCACATGGGCTCAACTGTGGACACAGCAAGCCGGTAGGTCTTTTAAATGTTGATGGATACTACGACTCGCTGTTGTCCTTCGTAGATTCGGCTGTGGCTGAGGAATTTATATCCAGTAAGGCCAGACGCATCTTGATTTCAGCTCCATCGCCCAAGGAACTACTCTGAAGATTGGAGGAGTATGTGTCGGAGCGAGATGAGCTTGTGACTCAGCTGAACTGGGATGTTAAGGTGCCTGGTAGCGATGTCGGTGGTTCAGATTCTGAGCCCGGACATCAAATTGTTGAGTCCTTCAGTTGAGGGTGCACAATTTGTCTTTAGTTGTTTTCGTCCCTTTATACTCTTTGTTTCTTTTTATCTTTTGTGGTACTCTTGATTGAAGAGTATTGCATTTGCTTCTTGGCTATCCTATATCTTGCCTGAGTAAATTTGGAAGACGAAATTTTTTGTAAGGTGGATAGGATTGTAACCCCCTATTTCAGTTGTACGTATTTTATTACGTGAATTATTGTACTTCAATTTTTATTTTTTTTCTTCTCTTTGGACTCTTTATCGGGCATTATTTCATTCTTATTATAATTCAAATATTTTTCCGATCCATTCTAAATTTTTGTGATTTTCAATTGGAGTTTAAATTTAAACCCTGATTAATCCTAACTCCTAATCTCAATCTAACTCCCTAATCTTAATCCAACATCCAACCTAACTCTCCTCTCCTACACCTTATTTTCTTCCTCCCTACACTTCTTTTTCTCCCTCCCTATAATCCCTACTTCTCCACTTCTGCATACATCCAATCTCTCTGTCATTTTTTTCTCCTATTCTACTGCCTCCACCACCCCTACTACTGCCTACTCCTCTCTAATCCGTCAACCCCCTCTTATGTCTTCTTTTAAATTTTCAACTACACTACATCTCTACCTCCTAATATCTATATATTATTCCCATTGCCTGTATTTTATACACATATATACACACTTGCATGCATTCTCTCTCTTTCCTTATTTATATATATATATATATACACATGCATGCAGACTCCACCTCATTCCCTTCTTCTTCTCTCCTACTGCCACTTCAACCAGTAACCCATCTCCTCTCCAAATCCGAGCTCCACTTCCTATACTCTCACCGCAAGCTCCACCTCCTCCTACCTCCGGCGTCCACAACCCGGAGCTTCCTCGTCGCCATTGTCGACTGCCACTTCGAACCCCTTGCTGTTGTCTTCCTTGTCGCCGCACCCGACGCCCTCTTGCTTGTGCCGCTGCCGTTTACTGTTGTTGCTTTGTTTTTGCTTTTGTTGTCGCTGTCGTGTGCCGCGTGTCTCTCGTTCCTTCCGTCATACACATCGTAAATGTTGCATAAGGCAAAAGTTTTCTTGAACTCTTAGCAAGCAGCCTAGTTATTGTCATATTGTTTGGTTACATATTCTAGGCTATTGATTCAAATCTTGAACCATTAACACACTTCGAATCGTGTTAACGAATATCGAATATTCAACCTTGCTATCTCTAAATTTCTTGACCTTGCACTAAGAATTTGACCTAGTTTCCTTCATCGAAATTGAGAACTTTATACATGAAAATCGTAGTCCATCGAGTGTAGAATCCAGAACATCTTATGGTTTCACAATCCGATTTATAGATTGTGAGATATCACAATTTTAGTACTGTCATATTGTAAATTCCAGAACCTGCACGAAACCACTGCCCTGTCTTTTGTACTGAGAATTAGACCATGTTCCTGATACTGGATCGAAGAACTTTATGCATGAAAATCGTAGTCCATCGAGTGTAGAATCCAGAACATCTTACAGTTTCACAATCCGATTTATAGATTATGAGATATCACAATTTTAGTACTGTCATATTGTAAATTCCAGAACCTGCACGAAACCACTGCCCTGTCTCTTGTACTGAGAATTAAACCATGTTCTCGATACTAGATCCAAGAACTTTATACATGAAAATCGTAGCCCATCGAGTCTAGAATCCAAAACATCTTACGGTTTCTCAATCCGACATATAAATTGTACGTTATTGATGTTTTAGTACTGTGATTCCTGAATTTCCAGAATGTGCACAAAACACCGAAACCAGTAAAGAATGAATTTGTATGTGTAGCTATTGTCTCTACAATGTATCGTGTGAATATGCGTTGGAACCGGAAGAGAATCTACTTTTTAGAATCTCTGACGGAATCAGATTTTTCTTTTCTGTAGCAACGGAAAAGTGGATTTGAACGCAGATATGTACTGCTGTCTAGAAATTCATTTCGACGTGTTTGCATATAAACTCGTAATTTTTTATATTTAATGAACTGAACTATATATATTATTGTTCATGTAATAATAACTTGCATCGATATAACAGACTGATAGATTTTCTCATATAATGCATTTTTATAGCACTTGATAATTTCATGATAACTACTCTCGATACATGTACCTATTTCACATCTCATACCCATGATTACCGCCTTTGATATTTTTCTTGATTCTTAATTAACTGTCTTGATTTCACCGTTTCACTAGTCATATCAACTGCATGTTCATAATTAATTATAAAAGAATAACAAGCCGGGGTTATAAGGGTACGACTTAGTAGTGGACAATATAGGGGAGTATACTCAGAAGGGGACCTGTGTTTCTCGGAATAGTGATTCTTGATTCTTGATTCTTGATTCTTGATTCTTGATTACACAATTCTTGATTGCACAATTCTCGATTACATGATTCTTGATTACATGTCTTGATACTATCACTGGAAGACCCGAGTATATAATCTTATAGAATTCACTACTTAAGTCTAAATGTCACATGATTGATATGCACCCGAACTTGTGGTATGAGACACATTATTGCGTGCATTAGATTAGTTAATAAAACATATAAACTCGAGATTTCCACTAAGCATGATTCTTGATTACATGACTCTTCTTGATTACATGATTATCGATTAACTGAGCCTAGGTTATCAATTGATTATACTTTGAAGCCTTGAATACACTAGTTTACAGTTATTTCTTACATGATCATATTGTTCCAGTTCCTTACTTCCTTCCATATTGTATTTGCACTGCTCCTTACTTCTTTCATGTTATATCTTGTTATATTACCCATTTTACTGCTTATTGCTACTTGCTGCTCGAAACTTGCTATAACAGGTACTTTTTCATTTTTCTTTGAGTTAATGATTATACAGATACTGATGGACCCGACATACACACTCTCTAGACGATCGTTGCTGCATTATTACTACTTCATGTTGTTTTTCTTTCAGTCGCTATTTGATCTAGTTGTTATAGCGAACTGCTTATCGTACTGTTTTAATTCTGGCACCTTGTATTCTCAGACATCTTGACCCGATGTTGATGTATTACCCAGATGATGGTTATTCTATTTCTAGCTCATGTGATCATTATATTTGCATATGTGAATGTGTTATAAATATCTTGTTGAACTTATAATTGTACAACTTATGGATGATGTATATCATTCGCTCTCAGTTGCGTGCCTGTATTTTCATATAGTGGGAACATCATCCATATGCTGTACAATTATAAGTTCAACAAGATATTTATAACACATTCACATATGCAAATATAATGATCACATGAGCTGGAAATAGAACAACCATTATCTGGATAATACATCAATATTGGGTCAAGATGTCCGGGAATACAAGGTGCCAGAATTAAAACAGTACGATAAACAGTTTGCTATAACAACTAGATAAAATAGCGACTGAAAGGAAAACAACATGAAGTAGTAATAATGCAGCAACGATCGTCTAGTTGTTATAGCGAACTGCTTATCGTGCTGTTTTAATTCTGGCACCTTGTATTCCGGGACATCTTAACCCAATGTTGATATATTACCAAGATAATAGTTATTCTATTTCCAGTTCATGTGATCATTACATTTGCCAGCATGAATGTGTTATAAATATCTTGTCATCACAACCTTATTGTATATAATGCGAAGTAAAAAAATCTTTTACTAAAAAGGAACGAGTTAACGAAGATTTAATGAAACAATACCTTGATTACGCAAATAGTTTACAGAACTAACTCATCAAGATAGAACAATTTAACCACTTTTAAGACCATTGCTTAACCTCACAGCACCGGAAATTTGAATGACCTTTAGTTGGCAGCAGAAAACTTCCATCGTATTTGTTTCACAAATGAAGCTCAATCATTTTGGCTTTCAAGGCAATTAGCTATCTAACTCATGAAAGCAATATACACAAGAATCATGCCCTCCCATGTTTAAAAGTCGAAAGAAAATTGTTACATCTAAGGTTGGTTCGCAACTGAGATGTTAGTATCACATTCACAAATGGTGGACCACTTATTCCACAACAACCTCAACTTCATCAATCAGTTATCTTTACAGAATCAATCGATACAATAAGATTGGTCCTACCTATACAACAAAAAGCAGAATGAAACATACATATTCATGGTATATGATTTTGTCTTTGAAAGAAAATTACAGCATTGCCTTCAATTTGAAGCCGGAAAGAACAACAATCAATCAGTGGTTAGTGCGTAATCCATCTCTATTTCTTCTGCTTCAACTGGTAAGCTAATATCCAAAATCGGTGGAGGCTGCAAGATGTAGAAAAAAAGTGAGGAACTACCAGCAACCAACAGAGTAATTGTAACACCGCGTAAAATTGAGTTATAACAATTTTGCCCCTACACTGGGATTTTATACAATTGTATATAATGTCTTATGTAATACCTTAAATATTTTTAGATGTTAGTTTGTGGAATATAAATATTTAGGAATAACCCATATGTATATTTAATATACTATTTTGTGAATTTAAGGACTTAAGAGTAATTGAGTTGGTGAGTAGACTTCTAGGAAATTGGTATCATGAAAAAGGGCCTTAATGAAATTATCCATTCTTTTATCATGCATGAATCTTGCTGGTTAGTGACATAGGGGATGTGATTAAATGATGTAGGAAGAGGTTTAGGGGAAGTGATTAAATAATGTAGGAAGAGGTGATTAAATGAAAAATTATAGAAGAGCTTGTGAATACCCAAGAATGCATCAACCCCCCCCCCCCCCCCCCCCCCCCCCCCCCCAATTCCTTTTTTCTCTTCCACCTAAACTAAAAATCTTTGGAGTTGAAGTTTTCATAAGGCTAAGTTTATTGAGTTTGATGTTGGAACGCTTCGTGGAACTTAGAAGCAATTGAATTCAGATGTTATAGGTGGGTAACAATTTTACTATAATTTCAATTATATTGTAGGGTGTATGGATGTTAAAGAAGCTATATATGTTGTATTTGATGAATATTCATGTTTAGATTCATTGTATCATGTGTAAATTGTTGTCAATTAATTGTGTAAAATTCTGGTAATATTAACTTGAAAACATTTTATAGTTTTTGTCTTGAATTTTGGACTTACTTCCGAAAATCATTTCTCTTGAACTAGATGGAATCTAAATATGAAATTTTAATGTATCTCGTATATGTCTATAACATCTCCTCAAAATTTCATGATTTTTGGATATAATTTAGTATTTTAAATAAATCCAAACTCATTCCTAGTTAAGAACTGAACATGACCTATTTTATAATTATGTCATGAATATCATGCTTACTTCCAAAAATCATTTCTCTCCAAATATATGGAATTTGAAGATGAACTTTTTTTATGTGAATCTAGTATATGTCTATAATATGTTCAAAAAGTTTCATAAGGTTTGGATATCGTTTAGTATTTTAAACAAATTCGAAATTAGGACTGGTTTACAGTTTTGCATTGGTTCTGAAAATTTGTACACCTTCTGGTTTCTGACCAATTTAACCTCTTAAATGTAGTATTTTGAGGAAACTCAAAACTAAGAATTTGAAGTATATTCATTAATCTTTCTTTCAAGTCTAAGAAACTAAATTTCTATCATGTGTGAGATTTCCGGTGATTTTTATAGGTAGCAAGAGCTGCAGTTTTCTGGAACCTAAACCTACTGTTTTGCATGTGGATTTAGCCAAAATAATTGTGATTAAATTTAAATGTTCTTAACTACAATGTTGTAATAGACTCATTTAGGTTTCATATGAGACTAAGAAATTGATTTTTGTGATAAGTATTTGAATTTATATGATTTTCGCAAGATTACTATGTTATGTCCAAAGACAAAGTTGAATATTTAAACGGTGGATTCGAGATATATGGGACTGAAGATATGCCCGGTAAATCCACATATGTGGGACAGTAGGCCGGTAAGATCAATAAATCTGAGAGAATGACTTGGTCAAATTCAAGGAAATGATTGTGACTTAGGCGATGCCCGAATCCGGTAAGAGTTAAAGAACTCCAAGGGAGTGGAATAGGGTCAGTATGACCAAGATTCTAATTTGTGTGAAATGTAAGTCCGGAATAAGGATCATTAAGTATAGATTATATTTTGCATCATTTAGACTAAGATATTGCATTAGTTAAATTAAGATTTGCATTAGAACAAGATATGACTGAAACAATGACGGACATGGCTGGTAAAGAGCTGAAACTCCTAGGATTGTTTGGGATCGAGGATACGCCCGGTAAATCCACGTGTGTGGGCAAGGGGTAAGCCGGTGAGGTTCGTAGTTAGGGAAGATCCACTTGCTAGGGTTCATGACTAAGATACGCTCAGTCAATCCACAATGTGTGGGCTAGGGGTAGGACAATAAGGTTCAATATCCTATGGCCACGACTTACACGTGACCACGCGTTGGAGTACTAATCAATTTTTGAGAATGAGTTGAGTTAGTGTAATTGAGCCAAATCAAATATTAGTGCGATCTCATTAGGTTGTGAGACTACGAGATGTGCAAGATTTTGCGAGATACATAGATGCATAAACGCATATAGAATGAATATTATGGGAATTAGTGTAGTCTAGTATATGACTTGATATAGACATTCTTGGGTGATTAGTATCATTAATCTCATTACTCTCATTAGCAAATAATTAGGTTGTTGTTGGGAAACTTAGTTCGTGGTTAAGTTCCATAAATTGCAGTGTAAGTTCTAGAGTTTGAATAAGGCTTTACCAGCAAGTGGCTGGTAATGTTGTTGGCGTAAGTCCGGTAGAGGGACGTTAGCTCTAGGCCGTATGATTGATGTTGTAAGAACATGCACTAGAAAGGAGACATGACGTAACAAGAGTAAACCTGAGTTGAAAGCTCCAGAATGATCTGCGGAGTGAGATAGGTCTTCAGTATTCTAGGACAATAGCTGAAATAGGCTCCAGAACGATCTGCAGAGTGAGATTACGAAGACTGAAATAAGCTCCAGAATGATCTGCGGAGTGAGATAGATCTCCAGTATTCCGGGACGAGAGCAGAAATAGGCTCCAGAATTATCTACGAAGTGAGATAAAACTCCAGTATTCTGGGACGAAAGTTAATCCTCATAGGATGTCCATGTCCTGAATATTTCATCACATGGATAGATATGCATAGCGAAAGATTGAACCCTATAATGAGGAGAAACATTAGTAGTTTGCTAAGAAGCATGGGTACTTCCAAACGCCCAACATACCAGTGTCGGGTGTGTATCGGGTGCAAATACTCCTTAGGTACTACCGGGTGCGTACCCAAGAATTATCCAATTTTTAAATACTTTTTCGCAACTTTTGGGCACAAAATGTTTGGATAAATGTTTAGGACCCTAGTGTAATTTTAAAAACATGATGTTTATGTTATGCTCAAACACAAACAAGTATATCCAATGTTTTGAAAGTTATATTATCAAATTTTTAATCAAAAAATGCTCATAATTATAATGTATTATTACAATTCTATGAAATGGTTCAAATATTTACATTTTTAACAAAATAAGTATTTGTTTATTTATATATATTATAGAAAATATATTATATTTAACGTACCTACCGACGCACCCGTATTCTACATATTTTTTTAAATCACAGATCCTTGTACCTGTGTCGTGTCGTACTCGAAGTGCTTCATAGGTAGCTTGCATTCGGAAATTATGTTGTATGAGCGGTATATCATTTAAAACAAGCATGCAATAGAAGAGCATATCTGAATTGTGCATGTTAATATTGACACTCTAGTAAGTTAGTTCCACACACAATCATACGACATTGTATAATTAACTATTTTCTATTTACATTTAACACATACATTGATTCACATTTTTCTTCTATTACGTTGTGTTTTGGGAGTTAGTTAAAGTAGTTGGAATTTTTACCGTCTGCCTCACAAACTGACGATCCCACAGATTGTGGTTTTGCAGGTAAGGGGGTCTAAGGTGTTAGCATAGAGGTGTGACATCCTGAACCCGTCATCTTATCAATCCATGTGGTTTGGACTTGTAATAAGATTTCTGCGTTTTCCTGTATTATATTATTTTTATGTACTCAATTGAAGTAAAATATTTTGGATGTGTCACAAATTTTTCAGTGTATGAAATTCGAGGCGTTACATAAATGCATCTCACTCTAGATTCTAATTGAAATAGATGTACAGTACTGTAACACTAAATGGTCGGTCGCACATCTAAAGATCAAATAATCAGTTACGTTTATTAAGTAGTTATCACAGAATAAAAATATGTAGTCACCGTTACAAGTTTGATGTCTGAATACTAAAAAGATGACCTAGAAACTTTTATCATGCTTAAGCAACTCAAAGGCAAGTTCTGTGAAAATTCGAGGTGAGATTTGTGAAAGAACTCAAGTGAGCGACAATCTAAGTTGTTACTGCTAAATTAGACATTTTCCCATGTATATATTCATTAGCAAAGCTACATTATAACTAAAAAAAGACAAAAAAAGAAATGTATCAAACTATTGTAAAACCAAATAAGTCCACAAACCTCAGATTTGAGCATCACGATGCAAGAACCACCATGGACCTGTTTTCCAATATAATCTGCAAAACAAATAGTGTTTCAGATGGCGTTTGAAAAAAGCTAATAGTATAACAACTCATGATGCCACAAACCGTGAGTAAGAGAAAGCAGAATTTCAATAGTATCTCCTTCAACAATGACATCTTAATCATCGGATAGAAATAACTTCAGAAATTCAACAGGAAAATCTCAAGCACAAGGATTTACAGATAAACTACAATTTTATTTTATTATGATCTACAACCCATAGTTCTAGAATGCAGCCATAACTACTAAGGGCTTAGAAAGACTTGGACATATCTAGGCAGGTTCAGACAAACACTAACCAATTTAGACATCCTACTAATAGAGTTTACTACAACATTATACACAATTACATAGAAACACATACTTACATTTTCTTCATCTACTAACATGCTTATTTCTAAGTAACTACTACTAATCAAATGTGGATAACAAAAAAAAATTAAAACTAATAAACAAATTTCAACATAAACAGCAAACTCATGACATAAGATATAAAATCTATACGCTTCTCTCCGCTTGATTGTAATATCAAAAGCTAACTGAAAGAATTTTCAGTTTTAAAATTTCTTATATTTTATCAAAAATGTCTTTAATCATTAAATACCTTTGCTAAATAAGCTATGTGCACACACCCTGTATGCCTACATAAGCTTCTGTTGTTGAAACCTTGTTAAAGCTTACAACTTAATTGAATTAGCTATTTTCCAAGTGTAATGTGATACACCCCCTATGAATTATGATTAAATACGACAAGTACATATTAATTAGCAATCCCCACTATTAGTGTGAAGGACTCAGATACAATTTACCTTGCAAACCCAGCAACCATACGAAAAACCATGAAAAGGGTTAAGCCAGCCCACACTCCAGGGAGTCCACAAATAGGAGGAGCATACAACAAAACAATTGAAGATAGTGCACCAGAAGTCATCTATTCAGATAATGGGTAATATCAGCATCAAGGAAGAAGAAGAAAAGAAAATGGTAGCTTCAACTATAACAATAAACCATATGAGTATACCATAGCAAAAGCTGCGTATGAGAAATCTGAAACACCATAATGGAGACCATCGAAAACAAAAGCAAGTGCGTTGATTGGTTGAGTGGCACTGACAAACTGAGAGAAACACACTTAGTACTTGTGGTACTAAAGTAAGAAGTTGAAAGCAAGCAAGTATAAAGCTTACCAACAAGCCAGATTTAACAATTTGTAGCACTTGTGCATCTTTAGTGAATAATTCAGCGAGATTACCAAATGATGCACCCAAAAGAACCGTTAACATAATACCGGCAAACAGCCCTGTCTGCGTCAGAAAATTTGTGCATGAAAGCATAAAAAAAATTAACCACCACACAGAAAGTCTTAAAGGTTATAAACAAGAGCCAAGAAACTATCCTTCTTTTTTTGTTTAGTAGGCCAAGAAACTATTCTATTGAATTGATTGAGTTCTAATTTAAACAGAATAATAGAGCTCAGAGTATCACCTTTAATACAGTGTATGTAATATCTTTCACTCTCTTGTAGTCATATTTGGCAAAAGAGCTTGCAATGAGTGCCTAGAAGATATAAGTTACCAAATTAGATACACGATAGTGATCCACAAAAGGCAATAACAGTATCAGAGAATTCATCCATATACAAAATTATATGGCCTAAAACTATTTCAGCAAAGCACACAGATGTAACCCTAGTGGCTAGCAGAATTTGCAGATAATAAAAGGAAAACCTGAGCAGAAGCAGCCAATGCGTCCGAGAGCAGAGATACAGCCAACCATACTTGTAGGCATATTTGGTGACCAGCCATAGCCAGTGGCCCTAAACGAGCAGCCATTGATGTTCCCAGAGTCATAGTTACAAGTACAGCTAATGTTCGCCCAAGTAACAAACCACCTAAGAATATCAGAAGTCATTACGTTTTCAAGGATTGCCATGTGGAAGTAGGAAAACGTTCAAGACTCAAGTTACGACATAACCAATATTAAAATACATTTCAATTTACTTGGAAATATAAATTGAAAACATAATCCGGCCATGTCAGGACAGGAAGGCAAAATGTAAATTAATGTCTTCATTTATTTTCATGATTTTTCTAAAAACAAGAAGCTGGCTGGCTGAATAAGAAAAATCCTCTCTAATGCAGTAACCAATAATATCTGTGATTGGATTAGTTATTGGACATAATAAACCCATCTAAAGTTACTGGAGCTTCTTAACAAGGATATGTAAATCATAGGTTTTCAGATATCAAAAAACAGTCATAATTAGGGTAATCATCATAAATAGATATTTAATGAAAGCAATCTACGACTGATGACAATGGGAAATTTTTGAATAAAAGCGTTCAACAAATGCTCTTGTTCCTAAGCTGACAACCTGACAGCCTGACACTGAAAATAAATTTTGAACATTGCATATTTTTTACTAAGGAATAACACTGCTAGAGAGAGCTCTTTAGATTTTAATGAATAACGAAGAATAATTCAACATAACTGCACTTTTTTAAGACATCTTTTAATGAAATCAAAAGGGTTATTTAATTTAAAATAATAAGATCTACTAGAACATACTAAGGCAACACAAGGCAAATAAAATAAGTGCTCTCTATAACACTAGATGAAAGGATCACATCCGTCAACATTTGCACATGGTAAGTACCAATATTTCAATGAGAAAAGTTGGAAATAAAAGGAACTCTACAAAAAAATATATAAATAAGCATATATAATGATCCAAATTTTGTAATCACCAGGAGGATTCAATATTGCACTAATCAACACTAAGACTAGGGAGTGTAAGATGTAGGGGAGAGATACTTCCAAAGAAAAAGGTAATCATTGCAAACAAACAAACACAAGTAATCTTGAAAAGGTTTGGATTCAAAATTCTGTGCAAGAAACACTCACCAGAGCTTATATATCCAACAAACTGTAAATTCTTAAGCTTAGGAGGAAATATCACTGTACTCTTATTGAGAGACCAAATAAGTAAAAAGGCAGTGATGTACCTGAAAAGTTTAAAAGGTTACACATAACAACATAAGTACATGGTGTAAAAATGCACATAGAACATAAGACAAGCACATGCTTAGGTATACAGGTGGACATTTAGGTGCAATTAGTGATGCATCAACATTATCTAACTAAGTGACACTGAGTTTATTTATAAGTCTATAAGGATTGAATTAATCTATTAAAAACTCGAAATAAAATCGCCATCATCTTTTGAATAAAAAAGAAAGGAAAAATGAATGTGGTGGTGATGAGGGTAAAGAGACAGGATGATGACGCTGATAATGACACAAGACATACTACCAGTACCCACAGACTGGCATCAAGGTAGCAATGGAAGTCCATCGATGAGAAATTGACACAGTGAACGGATTATCTGATTCCGTAAAACTAATAGGATGACATAACTACTTGAATTAAAATATGTGGAACAAAAATTGACAATTAAAATGATGCTCGTCTGCTAGTCAAATTAAACTTGCTAGAGTTTGATGAAATAGAACTTACTGAGAGGCAACAGTAGCAATAGCAGCACCAGTTATACCCATGCGAAAAGAATATGCAAGCAGAGGAAGCAAAAATACAGATGAAAGATTCCCTAGTCCTGCATAAATTTTAATTATTTGAATAAGGACATAGGGTGAACAATACATTGGATTCATTTAGGAACTATAAATATCAATATTTTCAATAAACAAAACAAAATTAAAGCACTCAAATATTGACATCAAGAGAAACATATTAGATAAAGAATTCACTTAAAAGTAATAACACTACATTTTGAAGAGAAAAAAAACATGTTCAATCACCTCATCTTTTGTTATTAAGAAAATGGCAACTACGACAAATGAGTTGTATGACCATAAGATACTAGACTGATTGCATAGTTGCGTAAACATGATAAAGCTTTTGCCTTCGATTAATGACAAGTTCTAATGATAAGACACATGGAAAATTGAATTCTAGGATACAAATAGACAAGTCCTAGAACCTAAACAATATGCAAGATATCTTCATAGTATAAATAACCAAAATAATAGTTCCAACATCTCATCCTGTAATTTTTGTAGGGAAGAACTTGGGGCTGAAAAAAAAAAAAGATCAGAAAGAAAATTTCTACCCATTAATCAAAGCAAGCATAGTGCACGGGCTTAAACATTAAAACAAAAAAAGAATTATAAGTAAAATAACTGAATTCATGTAATGAGTCATTGGCATCCAACTGAACAATGTAACAGGTTACAAAAAAGCATAACTCACCTATACAATACATAGGAGTCTTCATATCCTTGAAACCACGGAAAATACCTTGAACTGCCAAAGAAACTACAACAGCAGGAGCTCCCAAAGCTCTTAAGCAAAGAAATTGCTGTGAAGGAATGCGCATAGGTGAAGCCTGTAGCCAAACCAAATCTTATGAGACATTGCAAATGTCTTAGTATAAGAGAAGAAAACGTAAGAAATTTAACTGATCATTCTAACTAATCATTTATGGAACACAGATACAGAACCAAAACTTGACATAACATGAAGAACTAGAATTGCAGTGCAAGTGCAATGGTTATAAATTTATGGGTATTAGAAAATCATGGTTTGTTTTAAATTGTTATTCTTAGATTATAATTTTATTTTTCAGAAAATAATTGTTACGAATGGCTGAATTTGAGCATTTGGCATTGCTTTTGGATAGCCCAAAAGCACTTTTGGACCGTAAAAGCACTATTTGGCTTAAATAGGCTTTCGGTAAATCTGAGTAAAAGTGTGTTATAAAGAACTTGGACAAAAATGGAGTTTTCACTCTTCTCCTATTACACTTCCAGAGGTGTATTTAGCTTTTTGGCATTGTGCTTTTGCCTCCTCAAGAAATCTAAGTCAAAACACTTTCCTCAGAGCAAATCTGGTCACAGCAACAAAAACAAAGCCTTAATCCCAGATTTTTGGGGTCGGCTTTTTGTTCACAGCAAGTAGAGCCTTAGACTAATTGATGCATGAGTAAGACGCTTCAAAAGCACATAGTTCTTTATACAAATACACCATATGACATGGAGATCATGAAGAGAGTGTGGATTTTCCTTAGTAAACCATCAAATAGTTAAATAGCAGTATTTAAGGAACTTGACATGCATTTGAAGGTCATATACAAACATAAAGAGAAGACACTCTGCAAAATGTGAACACAATGATAGAAAATGGTAGAAAGCCATACGTACTCAGCCTCACATATCTAGAAAAAAAAAGAGCCAAGAGAAGCTTAAACGACAAAATAAGACTATTACAATTGGTGTGTAACTAAGAGACAAATGTTAATTAGAAATTGGAAAAAATACGAATGAAAAGATAGATGCTGTTCATAAGAAAGAGTATAAGAGAGTAAATTGCACGTGCAAACTTACTGTTGATAGGCCCATCAACTTGAGGGAAACTCCAGCTCCAAAGAACAAAGCCAAAGCTTCTATAGTACCAATCATGGCAGATAACAGAAGAGCAGTAGACACAGAGGGCAATTCCAGTTTCACTGCTCTCTTACTGGAAACATGTTCACACTTGGAATCCTCTACTTGAGAGCCCCTATCTGCATGATTATGGATTCAGGTCAGCTAAGAAGATATTGCATTCCCTTATAAAAAAGAAGATATTGCATCAGTTACCAAAAGCCACTTTCATTCCCTTTACCTGATATAATCTGCTTGCTACCATTTTTTGAAATGTCTTCTGCTACAAATGAAGTTGTGATGCTCAAGAGAGGAATGTTGAAGAGCTTTGATACAATGTTAAAGATTGAAATGGAAACACCAGAAGAAGCCAACTCCAATGGACCTTCGGGTGGATCAGACCAGGCGGATCAGACCAGGCGAAAGATACATGATCAATAACCAGTTAATTGAAAAAATGCAATCTCAAAAAAGTAATGATAACAATAAAAGTGAAGAAGAGTCAACCAAGCATTGTAGACTAAAAGATACTTTGAACAGAACATTAAGAACCCGCATAGTACTATAATATAGAAAGGGTAAGGTTGGCCCAAAGGTAAGCGGGAAGGTGAATTTAACAGGTACTACAGCACAATGCAGAATTTCATATAAATTTAATAAAAATCAACACAATATTTAAGCTTTTCCCTGTAAGAGAAATGATAGAATGCAACTCCAAATGTGCAACTTCATATGCAACTCTCTATGATTGGTCCACCTACAAAAAGTAATTGGTTGCAACTAACTACAATTTTTTTTGCCTTTAAAAATTATGTATGGATCAATCATGTGAGAGAATTACAAATAGAGTTGCATATGGAATAGCATGCTATCATTTCTCTCCCCATAAGATGTGGTTGGTTGGCATCCTCTGTCTAACAACTGCTGTAAAAGTACAAGCCTGGGTTTACTATAAAAGAGGGAAATATAATGAGTCTTGATGGCCAGTAACTAATTAGTAAACCAACCTTCCTTGATGTTAAAGCTCATTGTACCAAATAGCAAGTCACCCACTGTTCTAAAAATCGGTCTAGGCGGTTGCCTAGGCGCTAGGCGGTCCTCAGGCAACTCGCCTAGGTCCTAGGCGTTTGTAAAAATCGGTTTGGCTTCTTTGGCACGTCTAGGCAGGTCCAGGTGGCCTAGGTGGATCTGGGCGGCCAAGGCGGACCCGGATCATAAAATAGAGCTTAACTTGACCTGACTCAATCCGGACCCATTTAGAAATAATTTCCAGGTCTAGAAGCAGTTAGAGACTTGGTTCATATTAGTAGTAGTAGTAATAGTTCTTAGGTGGTGTCTTTTACTTGTAGTAGTAGGTGTGGTCTGATTGTTTGTTTTCATCTTGAGAATTTAGTGTTATTGTTCCGATATCAACTTATCAATGAAACATGATGACAACAATCTTCCTATATTCAAAATATATATACTTATGCTACTACATATTTAGACAATCATCAGATTAGGAAGAAATGACTTCTTTATTTTTTTTCCCAAAATTGTTTTCATGGAAGAATACACAACTCAACATTACAAATTGTAAGTTAGAATTCATTGAAACCACTAATACAACAGAGTTTACCTCCAAGATATCAAATCTACCAATGCTTTTGATTATGAAAATATAAAGTCAATCCATATTTCAAAAGAGATAGACTAGAACTAGCATAATAGTTTATTTCTTGATACATCTAATTAGAGCATCCACAGTCGTTTTTCTCATTTCTTATAAAATGGCAGCTACAGTAATAGCAAATGGACGAATGTCGTGCAGTCGTGCTTTGCTATATTTTTCTCATATTCGTTAGAGACGGGATATGATTTACCGTCCCTCATTTTTTAATTTTAAATAGGCGTAGGATGGGGAATCATTCCCCGTCTCTCATCCTTTCAAATAAATTTAAAAAAATTAATTACTTATTAACTATTAAACTATATTAATTAACTAAATTAAATAATAAAATAATAACTAAATCTAATTAATTAATACCTAACTATTCCTAAACCTACCCAATTAATGTCAATCAGCATTAATTCCTAAACCAACCCAATCCTTGGACGGGGTATCATTCCCCGTCTGAGGACTTTTTAAAAAAAAAAATATTCGTTAATGGTAGAGACGGGGTATCATACCCCGTCCGGGGTATGTATCCCCGTCCGACCTAATTTAAAAAAAAAAAATGAAAATTATTGAGACGGGATATGATCGTTCGTCTGAATCGATTAAAAAATAATTAAATCGGAGAGACGGGGTATCATACCCCGTCCTTTATAATTTGAGAAAGTTCATTTCATTTCTCATATTTGAGAAATGAGAATAGAAGGTTTGCCAAAAAATGGGAAAATGAGAAACGATTGCAGCGCTCGTTTGCTATTCGTTTGCTATAATATGGGAAAATGGAATATATAGCAAACGACTGTGGATGCTCTTAAGAGATTAAAAATTCTGATGGAAAGCAATACCTTATCCTGACAAATAATTGTTCTACCAAAGCCTGTTACCAAAACCAACACATTGATGCAATTGTGTCTTTTAAACTATGTAAAGCTCATCTTGCAATAGCAAGGAGAAAAATCAAGAGTAAAAATGAGGAGCAATAAAGAGCATAATAATACATGATGGAACAACAAAACAAAATCAAAAGATAAATTGGGACAAAAATAAACTAATAAAATAAATAAATAAAAAACACCTAGCACCTAGCCGCCTAGGCCCCGCTTACAAGATATAGGCGCTAGGCCCCCATCGGCCGCCCGACTACCACCTAGCGACTTTTAGAACACTGAAGTCACCTAATGATTCTACATAACTATCTGTTGCAACCACATGAAGAGGAAAATACCTAATCGACCAATATACGCTGTCTCCATCAGCTGCGCTAATGGGTCAAGAGCTTGAGCCATAACTGCCGGTATGACAAGAGCAGTAAGTTCTCTACCTACACTTCCAGGATTTAGTTCTCCAATAGATTCTTCGATCGAGTTGCTGAAAAATAAAAAAATAAACTGATATTGTCTCAAAATCTCAAAAGTGGCCAACAAATGATAAAGCACACACAATATAAATCTGATAACTCATAAGAAATTGAAAAGTTGTCTACTTCTCTTGTTATATATGACATGAACTTCCACCAATATCTTCCATGCAAGACTATGGTCACTACAATGTTCATGACAGGAATAAGACTGGTACACACCAATGCATGAATATCTTTTATGATTTTATGATGTCTAGCTGATAATTAAACATTTAGACATTTTAAAATTGTTTTATGGTGTATATAAATGTAATTCTCGGACTTCTCTAAGCATATGAGTAGCTCAAGTAATTATGGTACAAGTGCTTTAAATGTTGATAAAGAAGACCAATTTGTCCAAAACAAACTAATTTTGAGCATAAAGATAAATAAAGAATCATTAAGAAAATTTGTACTAACTAATAAGTCCTTGGAATTCAAAACCACAATTTTAATCAGTTGAAAGCTAAACAAAAAGTAGATAAATTATGATCTACATCTAAGACTTTTGCATAAAGTCCTGTTTTAGTAGTTAGTACATCTTCACTCGTTGACATTTACTAAACAATTAAAACCTTTTAAGATAGAGGTAACACGATGCTTGCTCAATCAAGAAACTAAAAACAGGTTGTAAATGGGATTTGAAAGCTTACAAGATCCCTTCTTTAACTTCCTCTGCAGAATGTACATTGCCTCTGTTCATCTGACTTAACCTTTCATCTGGATTTGGACCCACATCACATTGTTGATCGAACTGACATCTCACTACTGGAAACACACGTTTCCGACATGCACTAAGGGGAGAAGAGAACAACTTTCCATGGTCAACAGCCATATGAGAACCCTTAACTGCATTGCTTCGACCAGCTCCTATCGCATCCATTTTCTTGAGATTAGGAACTTCAAATGAACTGTTGGGAAAAGAAGAAGACTTTGCTTTCCTCTTACTTCTCGCATCAGAGATACCAGCCTTTGGACCTAGAAAAGGGCGATTCTGTTGTACAACCTTCATTATGTAAAATTGGTATTATTCCAATAACAGCTCACTGCAAAAATTAAAAAGAGAATGAATTAACACTACAAGTTCAACCATCAGGTCCTTTTATATCTGTCAATTTCTACAATAGAGTCAATGTGCAGAAAAACAAAGAGCGCAAGACTAGTACTAAAAAAATAACAAGGCTTGTTATAATAAGAATAAAAGATAAATTACATACTAGTAATTTAGAAGAAAAATTGGTAATAATAGAAAATAGGAGATTGAGTAACTTGAGGGAAGGAGGTAAAACATGAAAATTACAGTCAGTTAGTCAGAGTGCAGTAGAGAAATTCTGCTTACAAAAAAGTTTTAAAAGAGAGAAATTTCCATAGTGTAGAGAAATTTCATAAAGTATTTAGATTATAAAGTAAAGTATTAAAAAAAGGATCATAAATTTAAAGGTCAGTTTGGTTACTAGGCAAAGTTTAAAAAAATAACTGGAAGTATGTGAAGGGTTAAATGGGCACATGATACACAGTAACAAAGCATACATATTGTTTTGGAGGAAGGTTAAATACCCATGGGAATTGAATTCCGAAGGTAGAGGGGATTTCCCAAGGTATCAAATCTTAGCCAATACCTAGAGCATTAGTCAAACCAGACTGAAATTTTGCCTACCGACACTCCCGAGATGTCCAGTATCACCGATATAAATAGCAACCGATACCCAATACCCAAACCCCGATACCAAGTTTTGATATCATGGATTTCATTCCTATCCTTGAGGACAGGATAATTGGATTCTTTCTATACAAAAAAAAAAAAAAAAAAAATTGCTCAACACTGGAAAATTCCATCTGCCCCATGTTTGATTAATGACCAATAACAAGTGTAAGTCAATGAAACATAAATTTAAAGTGCCACATTCCTACAAAGGCAACGTACTCTACCAAGCATAGTAACCGGAAAATCCCAGCAAGTAATGCATTCTCCCTGTAATGCAAAATTCCTAGGAATCTTCACTCCAAACAACAAATTTCCACAAATCATGCATTCACTCGCGGGAATCCTCCATTCCGCGTACTGAATGCCCAATAAGATTCCTCTAATTAATAATTCTGATCCCTTAACAGTTGAGATACCTCGAGGTATCTAAATTCTCCACCAATCTAACTTACCTAACTCGGTATCCAAATGCATATATAAAAGGGGGGGAAAACCTTAAAGTTGACTTCAAGTGAGGTTTAAAATAAGAAATGCAATTCTCTAAAATGATAAGTACTCGATCAAATTGTTCAACGTACAACCCCAAAAAAACAAAAAGGAAAGAAATTAATAGAATAACTGAACAGAGATTGCTCGATACGTACCTTGTTCAAGGTTTCTTGATTATTCGACAGAGTCTCTGCGATTCATCAATCAAAATCCATTCACTAACCAAAGGAAGAAAAGAAGAGAGAGAAAGAACCGCCTTTCTTAGGGCAGAGTGACGGTCAGAGTAGACAAGGGTATCGGATTGGAAATTATGGTTTATTTTGATGAACCGGCTTCGACTTCAATTGGGAAAATGCTATACGCGGCGCGCACCTATAGGTTTTGACGCGCATCACAAAGCGTTACTCCTACTTTTTTTTAGTTACGATCAGGCCGTTCACAGTGTAGGATTATAGGCGTATCCTATGCATGTGGAGCATAAAAAATTACCTGAAACTGATGGGAACATTAAGCGGCAATCGAAACGGGTTGGGCCTGGTTGTGGACGGAAGCCCAACGACGTTAATTAGCGTCTTGTGGGGTTCGGATCTCGACGACAATAACTTGCTGACAGTTACTCTGAAAGGGAAAGATGCTTTTTTTATGTACTAAGGTAGTATTTGACCCAGCTTAAAATTAGTTTAGCTTCTCCTTTAGAAGGAGAAGCTGGGCCAAACATATATTTTGAAAAGCTCTACAAAAAGAGAAGTAGCTTTTTTTATGAAGAAAAAGGAGCTCTAAAAGAAGTTACCAAGATCTACTTCTAGCTTCTAGCTTCTAGCTTCTAGATCAAAACCAACAAAGAAAAAAACAAATCAAAACCCAACTCTCCCCTTCTTCTTCGATTTGAACAATCCGACTCTTGACAGCGACAGCAATGAGCTGGCCAAACAAACCCATCTACAAATTTTAATTCATGGTCTCAAAGCGAACCACCATATTGTTCCGAAGCTCATCGACCTCTCTTCCACCTTCAACTCTCTCAGTTATGCTACCCGAATCTTCCAGCATTCTCAGAACCCGAATTTGGTTACGTTCAATACCATGATCAAATGCTTCGTTAAGAATCATCACCTATATGAAGCATTCTTAACTTACAGTAGAATGAGGGTCTTGGGTATTTCACCCAATAACTTCACATTTACCTTTCTCCTTAAAGCTTGCGAATCTGCGGTGTGTCTGAAGTGGAGTAGTAGTCAGATTCATGCTCAGATTGTAAAATGTGGATTTGGGTTTGATGTGTTTGTTCAGAATACACTGTTGAAGGTCTACTCTATGTGTAGCGAAGGGTTGGCTTTTGTCCGTCAGGTTTTCGATGAAATGCTAGAAAAAGATGTGGTTTCGTGGAATTCAATGATTGGAGCTGATTTGACAAAGCATTAAGCATGTTTAGATCGATGTTGCTTGATGGCAAGTTTCCACCTGATGAAGCTACGCTGGTAAGCGTCGTCTCAGCTTGTTCACAATTGGGTAGTTATGAACATGGAAACTGGATTCATTCTTATATAAAGAAGAAGAAGAACAATGTGAACATAACAGTTACATTAGGAAATGCTCTTGGTGGAGATTAGGGATTAGGGATTTGGTGAAGATGATGTATAAAAGTAGCTTTTAATTGATATATGCCAAACAACTTCTAGCTTAAAAATAGCTTTAAAGTAAAAAAAAAAAAAACTGACTATCCAAACAGCTTCAGCTTTTAATTTCAAAGCTGTACTTTCTAGCTTCTCCTTCTGAAGTAGCTTTAAAGCTAAAAAAAGCTAGGCCAAACGCACCCTAAAACAAGTCTTATTTTGTTTGCTGAGCGCCTGAGACACCTCTACCTGGTCTTTGGCATCAGGAGTTAGTTATTTCTCTTCTCTTATTAACTTTACACTCGTTCTTCATTCTCCTGTAACCTTTCTCTGCTCCCCCCTTTCTTTTCCGCAGTAAAGGTTTTTTTAGGGCAATTGAGGGTTTTCCCTTGGGCTTTCACCCCCGCTCCATTTTCCTATTGGGCCTCTTCCTTAATGAGATCGTCTTGGGTAGAAATTGTTTAAACAAAAAAAAAAAAAAAACCTAATGCCCCGCTTCTTTTCGTTTCTGAAAGCCCAACTTCTCATGGGTCCTTCCGGCCCATCCAAAGGAAGCTTCTACGGCGCTCTTATTCCCCCTCCTCCCGCTCATTCTATCATCCACCCTCTTCTTCTTCTAGACGCTCTCAGCATTCTTCATTTTCCTTCCCCCAAATCTGCTTTCGTTGTCTTCAACCTGGACATCTGAAGGCCTTCTGTTCTTCCAGTATGAAGTGCTTATTTTGCCTTAAACCTGGACATTCTCGTCAACGATACTTCTCTCTACAGCAACTCTTGGGTCTCTCCTTGGGAGTCCCCATTTTCGATCAAGTTCTTTCTGCGCTTGATTTCTCCTCTCTTCAAATGAAGCTAGCGGATATCCAATCCAACAAACCAAAGAGAGCCA
Organism: Hemerocallis citrina; assembly: GCA_017893485.1. Lineage (NCBI taxonomy): Eukaryota > Viridiplantae > Streptophyta > Magnoliopsida > Asparagales > Asphodelaceae > Hemerocallis > Hemerocallis citrina. Next base: position 217,981,986 of record CM030365.1, read on the forward strand.
AAGTGTCGTCTGCGTCTCCTTTATTGCCCACTCCTCCGGTCTCTCATCGCCTAGCTGAGGCCGTTCATCCATCTCCCCAAGCGCTACCCCCCCCCCCTTCAGTGGTCTCTAAGCCTCTTATTACTCAGGTATTTATCACCTTCGGTGGAGGTTCAATTCCCAATTTCACGTTAGATTCTTTTCTCTGCAATTCGTGTAATGTTAAAGATTGGGATTGGGTTGTTAACACATGCTCCAATGGAGATGTTGTTATTCATTGCCCCTCTCCTAAAATCCTTGAAGATTTGATCGCCATTAACTCCCTTTCCATTGGAGCGATTTCGCTCTCCATTCAAAAGTGGGTCCAGCTTGGTCTTCCTCCTCCGGCTCTTTGCCCTACCCCTATTAAGATTACTCTCTTGGGACTCCCTCCGTTCTGCGACTTTCATCGGCTCGTTGGAGATATGACTAAATGCATTGGTGAACTGATTAGCATTTCATCTTCCTCAATGTAGGCATCAGGATGTCTCCAAGTAGAAGCTCAATTTCGATGTCCTAAGGTGCAAGATAGAATTGAAGCTTTTTCTTTAAGGGATTGCAAGTCTTCCTTTACTATTTCAGTGAAATACCATGACTCTTCTAGCAGAGGCAATTCTCATATTCCTCTTATGATTGGGGCTTCAAAGCCAGTTGCGACATCTTCCCCTCTTCCAACTACCTTCGCAGCGGGTTCTTCTTCCCTGTCGAAAGTTTCTTCGGCCAAGTTTAAGGGTCCTCACAAGGGTTCTTCAAGAAAGAATTTCTCTAATCAAAGTAGGAGTTTTGTTAGCCCTAGCATTTCTAAAATTTCGCCCTCTAAAGTGCCCAATTTAGTTTGGATCAATCCAGACATTTCGTCTCAATCGACTGTGAAATCGGCTTATCCTCCCGTTTTGGTCTCCGCTGATCTTCAACCTGAGCTCTCTCAGCTCCCAACCCCTAAACCATCAGCGACTATGACTCCCTCCTCCCCTACTGCTCTGATTTCAGCACCGGCTCCTCCCAAGTTGTCGGTATCTGATCCTAAATGGCCGGCCTGGGAAGTGAATCCCCACCACTTCGCAGATTGGGACAAATTCCAACTTGCTGTTCAATGTCTCCCTTCCCAGGGTTCCAAATCAGCTCTGGTTCCCATTATAGCCCTGGTGAAGCAGCCGCCTAAAGCTGACGCTTGGGTGGATCAGGACAACCTGTTGGAGGAAGAAGAAAGGAAGCTGAACCTTGCTTAGTGGCAACAGAAGGTCCGCTCTCCCTTTTCCTCTATTAATTTTAAGAATTATTCTTTTCATTTTGGTTGGAATACTAGATGTGTCATTCTGCAAGTGGGTCCTTTTTCTTCTTTTTCTGCTAATTTCTACCTCTCTTTCGTTCCTGCTTCTTGTGCTCCTTATGCTCCTGGATTGGGGTTCTCATCTTTGTGGAGCATGAATTGCCATCCTTCTCAAAGGCATAGCAAGTCCATTATTTCCCCCGTTTCTCTTCATCTACCGTCTCATATTCAGTTCCCTTGGGTGACCCTTATTTCTTCTCCTTCCCGAAGGTCCAACCTCTATTCCACCTCTTAGTTTAATGTCTCTCGTAACCAGCTAAGACCAGCTCTAAATCTGCATTTATCACCTTCCTCCCCGGTGGTTGATGATTCTTGTTTTCTACAGCCTTCATCGGTGAAGAAAGTTTCTATCCCCATTATCCGTTCTAGCGCTCATATTAGGGCTAAAAGAGCTTCTGTTATTTCGACAGTGTTTCACCCCTCTTTAGCAGCCCAGGTTCACAACTCGAATCTCCCTACCCCAAACCCAGCTTCCTCTGACCAGCATATGTTATGCTCCATCTATCAAGTTCATTTCGATTCCCTTTCCAACCTTGATATGATTAATCTTGCCAATGATATGGGGTTTTTGGTTAATTCAGATAGTATATTGGACTTTGATGCTATTAGGCAACAAGAACGTTCTAGAGCTTTGGAGTCTCAATGTTTCCATGATTAGTATTTCTTGGAATATCCGGAGCCTCAGGAGCCCCGCTAAACAACAGGCTGTTTATCAACTGATTGCCTCTTCTTATTGTGATTTAATCTATGCAGGAATCGAAACTTGATTCTCCTTTCCCTTCTATCTGTGGATCCCTAATCCCCAAGTTGATCTCCCTAGATGCCATAGGCTCTAGAGGGGGAATCATCTTTGGTTTCAAAGAATCATGTTTCTAGCTCATCTCTATTCAGCGATTAACTTTCTTTCTCATCGTTCAACTTCACTGGGCGGCTTTCAATCGCTGTCTCACTATCGTCTCAGTTTATGGTCCGTCTTCTCCTGAGCGGCGCAATTTGTTTTGGAACGAATTTCGATCGTTCCAAAACAACATTAATGGTTTATGTTTTTTCTGTGGTGACTTTAACGTTACCAGATTTTCCTATGAAAGGTCTAGCAACGCCTCTATTTCTTTACACTCCTCTTATTTTAACGATTGCATTCGCTCCTTTCACCTTACCGATCTTCCTCTTAACAGCATATCTTTCACTTGGTCCAATTTGCGTCTCTCTCTGACCATGGCTAAACTCGATCGTTTCCTGGTCTCCGAGGATTGGATTAATTATTTTCACAACTCTTTCACTTCAATTTTGCCCAATCCCTCATCAGACCATGTGCCTATAGCACTTTATTCTAACTACAATTTTTTGAAGCAGTTCAATTTTCTTTTGAAAAATTCTGGTTGCAAGATCAATTATTCATTAATCTAATTTCTGAATGCCTCTCCTCTATTATGGGATTGTCCGGCCTTGGCCGCATCCTGATCAAGCTTCACGCTATCAAGCACGGTTGCAAAATCTGGCGTAAAGAGAGACAAGCTAATACGAATTTCCTTAAAAACTTCCTCCTCTCCTCCATTGAATCCATTGATCATCTTGAGGAGCTTGGCCCCTTATCTGACTGCCTTCGTTCAGAACGTAGCTCTTGCAAGAGAGATTATACTGACATTCTCCACAAGGAACACATTAAGTGGGCTCAGAGAGCCAAATTTTGATGGCTTAAGGAGGGAGATGGGAATACTTCATTCTTTCACAACTTTGCGTCTCATAGGCAACTCCGTAATCGCATTACCTCTATTGTCGACAATGGCAATGAGGTTAATTCGGATTTGGATATCCATAATTCCTTCCTTTGATTTTATAAAAACCTTCTAGGTTCTTATAAACAGCGCTCCATCAGCCTGGACTGGATTCAACTCTACGGTCATCATTCACATGACCTGTCTAGCCTAGAAAATCCTTTTTCTATGGAAGAAATCAAGTCTACTGTATTTTCGTTAAAAAGCGATTCAGCGCCAGGCCCAGATGGATTTCCTTCCTTCTTCTTCCAAAAATTCTGGAATTGGCTTAAAGACGATCTGTTCAATATGTTTGCAGAATTGCATCAAGGGTCCTTCTCCTTTGACCGGATCAATTACGCGCATATTGTACTCATTCCCAAAATTTTGGGAGCCCACACGGTCACTAACTTTCGGCCTATTATCCTTTTCAAGACAACATTCAAAACCATTATGAAGGTTCTTTCTTCCTGACTAAGTGTTGTTATCTTTGCTCTTATTGACCCCGCTCAATCAGGCTTTATTAAAGATCATTTTATCCTTGATAGTGTAGCGTCTGCACAAGAAATCATCTCTGACTGTCACAGATCTAACTCCGAAGGGATCTTATTAAAACTTGACTTTCAAAAAGCTTATGATAATGTAAGCTGGGACTTCCTCTTTGAGATCCTTATTAATCGTGGTTTCGGTCCTAAGTGGATCGCTTGGATCAAATCCAGTCATTTCTCCGGTACTTCTTCCATTCTCATCAATGGATCAGAAGGCCACAAATTCAAAATTAAGTGTGGCATTCGTCAAGGCGATCCTATCTCTTCCCTACTATTCTCTCTTGTTGCCGATGTGTTCAGTAAATTACTTCGTAGTGCTTGGGATGCTCAGATTATTGAAGGGCTTGGTAACTCTCAGAGATTCCGAGGTATCCTTAACCTTCAATATGCCGATGACACTATTATCTTTGCCAAACCTAATGGTTGTTCCCTTCGGAATCTGAAACTTCTTCTTTATATCTTTGAAAGAGCTTCTGGATTATCGATCAACTTTCAAAAATCATCGGTTCTTTGGCTCGGGGGTTCCCTCAATCGTCAAGCTGAAATTTCTCAATTTTTCAATTGTGCTTCGGCCTCTTTCCCCATTTAGTATCTTGGTATTCCTTTGAGATGGGGAAAGCTGCATAAAACTGATTGGATGCTGATGATAGAAAATGTTGAATCGAGACTTAACAATTGGTCTGGAAAGCAGCTTTCCTGAGGGGGCATATTAATTCTTCTCAACTCGGTTCTTTACTCTATTCCCCTTTATATGATGTCCTTCTTTTACGTTTCTTCTTGGGTGATCAAGAGAATTGATCAAATCAGAAGCAACTTCTTCTGGTCTGGTGTCCTCAATTATAGAGCTGGCTCTGCAATTGGAAGACGGTTTGCACTTCCAAGGCTGTGGGAGGCTTAGGGGTTCTTGATCTAAAAAATCAAAATATTTCCTTTCTTGGCAAATGGCTTTGGAGAATTTTGAAAGAGGATCACCTTCCTTGGGCCCGCATTATTATCCTTAAGTGCTTCGCTAGGCGTAAGATCTGGGACTTTTTCCCCTTACTTTCTCGTAAGGCCTCCCCCTTTTGGAAGGGTGTTTGGAAAGCTGCCGTCTCTTTTCAATGTGGTATCTTCCATGAATGCTCCGATGGATCTAAGACCAAGTTCTGGTCCGATCTCTGGATCGGTAACACCAAGCTTGTGTCTGCATTCCCTTCCCTCTTCCGTTTGGCCGCCAACCCTTCCGCCACTGTGGCGGAATCGGTTACTGCTCTCAATAACCAGTCGCTTTGGATCATTCCCTTCACCTGTGACCTTCCCGCTTTGCTTATTCCAAACTTCAATGTCCTACTATTATGCCTTAACAACTATTCTTGGCTTCCTAAAGAAGACTTTAGATGGCGATGGACCCGCTCCGGTTACTATTCTGTTAAATCTTTTTATAACTTCCTTAATTTTCGTGGTGTCAACTCTCCATTTGCTAATTTTATCTGGAGTAGTTGTGCTCCACTTAAGGTCAAAATCCTCTTTTGGCTTGCCTTCCACAATAAGCTCCTCACAGTGGAGGTGCTTATTAAAAGGAACTTGGTCTGGGGTCAATTTTGCCCCTTATGCTCAACTGAGTTTGAAGACGTTAATCACATTTTCATTCAGTGCAATTTCATTCGCCCATTATGGAAAATTTGTATTTTGGCTTAGGAAATTCCTTCCTTCCCTTTCAAAATGTCTTCCTGCTGGATTCCTCATTTTATTAATAAAAAATATCGAGGTTCTTGGATCCTTTCCTTCATGACTATCATATGGGTGATTTGGTCGGAAAGGAATAAGCGTATTTTCTCTCAAACCTATGCCACGATCGATTCTATCATTGGCGATTTTTTATTTTTCACCAAATTTTGGCCCTCTACCTTAAATCAAGATACTGTTTTAGCTTTACACCTTCAGCGTCTTGATGAGGCGTTACTTTGCTTACGTACACTTAATGCTATTTGATCTTTTCGGTCCTGTTTTGCTTATTTCTACTTTTCTTGCTTCATTGCAGAGCTGAGGTGATCGTGGGCTTCTTTCTTTCTTTTGCTCTGGGTCTTTGGATGGACAGTTTTGGGGTTTCTGATCTGCAGCGATCAATTCCCGACTTTTGGCCTGCTCTAGTTATCTCTGCTGGTGGGGATTTTTTGGTGGTGTTGGCTAAGCTTGATGTCTCTTTACTTTTCTTTCTGATGTCTTTTTGCCTCTGGTATGGGCAGTCTCTTGGTTGTAGTTCAATTGTATATACTACTCCCTCCACCCCTTAGATATTGTCTATTATTTTCTTGTTTAGTCCCCGCTGTTATGTAGTTTACTGTTCTTATTGATGTTGGCTTTTAGTTTCCCTTGTGCATTTCTCAGTTTGCTGTGTGTGTTTACAGCTACCTATGGCGACCTGTTGGATGATTTTTGGGGTTGGCCTCTGGCCTGGCTGTTGTGTATGGCATTTTTGTTTCCTCCATCATTTCTTAGCTGCTTAGTTTTTTTGTTTGGGCTCCGGCTCAGGTGTTTGAGCCGACGTTTCTCTGTCCGGGCTTCCTTTTATGGCCGTGGTTATGTTGGCTTTTAACTTTGTTTCCTTTTTAGGATTTGTTGCCGCTAAATTCGGTGTGGGGGCAAACAGATGAATTTGTGAGTTCTTGGGGAAACTGAATAGGAGAACCAGTATACCTGTTCCGTTGAACTCTGATCGTCGCTCCCGCCGTGCACCTGCAAAAAGTGCGAAACACCGGGGTTGTTCCCGGCGACGCACCCTCCGACGCTCAAGTCAGTAACCAGAAATGATTATGAAAGAGCGTTTTGCTAGAGAAAGATTGATTACCTGTTAATGGAGATGGGTGGGGGGTATTTATAGGCGTCTTAGAGAACAATTTAGGGATGTAATCCGCGTAGTCTGATATAGAATAATCTCCTTGTAAACAGATTGGGAAAGTAATCTGATAAGGTATATTCTGGTAATCAGATAAGGAATTTTAATCCCTAAATCCCAGTGTAAAGATTGACGTGAATCATGGCCGTTGATTTAGATCTAATCAGGGACCTTGATTGTGTCTTGCTGGATCGAGTTGGCAGCGGGTTGAAACCCGTGCCCAGCTGAGGTGGATCCGTTTGCGGGTTATTGGATCTGTGAGAAGGAGACCCAGTACCCGCTTCGGACCCGTTTGCATGTGAAATTACCATCTCGCCCCTGAGCTGAAGGATTCGTGCCCCATTCGGACGGCCTCGATTGAACCCCTGGTTTTGGCCATATCACGAGCCCCCCACTCCTAAAGGCTGAGGGTGGTCAGTCTTTGAGGAGTAGTTTGACTAACTCAGTGGTCGGTGGAACTGTATCGCAGTCCGAATGGGTGATTTTTGAACCCTGGAGCACGGGGGTAGGCTAGTTCCTCCTTCTTTGATGCTCCGAAGCTGTGTCGAGTTTTTATCTATTTTTCCGGATGATTTATTTAATTTTGCGATGTGTTGGCTAATTGTTCGGGGGCTTTAGCCGCGTATTCTAGGTAATAATTGCTCGTTCGGTGGCTTAGAAATATTCCCCGAATTTTTAATTATTTCCTGGAATTTTTAGCTAATTTTCCCGAATTTTTAGCGATTTTTCGCAATTTTTTAAATAAATAAACCGATTTAAATAAATAAAAATCAATTTTTAATACCTATTTATGGCGTGGCGTCATCTGGGCCTTCGATCAAGACGGAGCGCGAATTTCGGAACGATCAGACGCCTCCTGCTCCTCGGAAGGATTTTTCCCAAAAACGAGGGTCGGCACTCCGTCACCCCGGCCCGGATGCGTTGCGCCGCGGTTCAAGGGGTCGGCGAGTTGGTTCGAATGGTCGGTACCTCGGTTCGGATCATCCGAGGTACGTGGCATCATCTAGACCGTCCATCTTTGGCGTGGATCCCCATAGAACGCTATCTTGTCGTTTTGTGGACGTGGCAAGATCTGGGACGTCCATCATGACGAGCGCGCTTTCCTACGAGATCCAACGGCTCCTGAGGGTCGGAAGGATTTTTTCCCAAAAACGAGGGTCGGTACCTCAGCACCACGGCCCGGACGCGTAGCGCCGCGGCTAGGGGGGTCGGCGACCCGGTTGGAAGGGTCGGTACCCCAGCACCACGGCCCGGAGGCGTAGCGCCGCGGCTAGGGGGGTCGGCGACCCGGTTGGAAGGGTCGGTACCCCAGCACCACGGCCCGGATGCGTAGCGCCGCGGCTAGGGGGGTCGGCGACCCGGTTGGAAGGGTCGGTGCCTCGGTTCGGAGCATCCGAGGTACGTGGCATCATCTAGGCCGTCCATCTTTGGCGTGGATCCCCATAAAACGCTATCTTGTCGTTTTGTGGACGTGGCAAGATCTGGGTCGTCCATCATGACGAGCGCGCTTTCCTATGAGATCCAACGGCTCCTGAGGGTCGGAAGGATTTTTTCCCAAAAACGAGGGTCGGTACCTCAGCACCACGGCCCGGATGCGTAGCACCGCGGCTAGGGGGGTCGGCGACTCGGTTGGAAGGGTCGATACCCCAGCACCACGGCCCGGATGCGTAGCGCCGCGGCTAGGGGGGTCGGCGACCCGGTTGGATGGGTCGGTAACCCAGCACCACGGCCCGGATGCGTAGTGCCGCGGCTTGGGGGGTCGGCGACCTGGTTGGAAGGGTCGGTGCCTCGGTTCGGAGCATCCGAGGTACGTGGCATCATCTAGGCTGTCCATCTTTGGCGTGGATCCCCATAAAACGCTATCTTGTCGTTTTGTGGACGTGGCAAGATCTGGGCCGTTTATCTGGGCACGCATCACGAGGATGGGGTTCAGATCACGAAAAAACGCTATCTTGTCGTTTTGTGGGCGTGGCGCAATCTGAACCGTTCATCAGATTCTGACGCGAATTTTGGAGAGATCCGACGGTGATTTTGATTCGGGAGGATTTTTTGCCAAAAACGAGGGTCGGTATCTCGTCACCTCGGTCCGCATACCTCGCGCTGTTTGCCGGGCGCGGAGTTGGGTATTTTTGGGCGAACTCGGTGGCTCGGCTTGGTGGGCCGGAGGCCGAGTTGTTTACTTGTCTTCTTGATGGTTCCGCCGTTCCGTATTAAGTGGCTCGGTTGCTCGGCTGAGCTGTTCGGTAGCTCGGCCGACCAAGCCGATGGCAAGCGGTTTGGAAGGTCTGCGTGGACGGATCTGGGCCGTTCATTTTGCCACGCATCACGAGGATGGGGTTCAGATCACGAGAAAACGCTATCTTGTCGTTTCGTGGGCGTGGCGCAATCTGAACCGTTCATCAGATTCTGACGCGAATTTTGGAGAGATCCGACGGTGATTTTGATTCGGGAGGATTTTTCGCCAAAAACGAGGGTCGGTATCTCGTCACCTCGGTCTGCATACCTCGCGCTGTTTGCCGGGCGCGGAGTTGGGTATTTTTGGGCGAACTCGGTGGCTCGGTCACTGAGCGTTTCGTTCGATAGCTCGGCTCATTAGACCGGTGGCCGAGTCGCAACTTGTGTTTTTTGGGGAGTTCCGCCACCCCTCTCATACCGCCGCCTCTCTCTTGTAGGGCGTTTGGGGTTCTTAGTGGGCCTTTTGGATTCCCAAGGAGGCCCGTTATCAGTTGAGGTTATAAGTTACCAATCCTTCACCCATGAGCTCATTTCTCACTTTTCACTCTACGAATTCACTTTTGTTCTCTAAGTCCTCTGCTAGCGGCGCTCTTGCTCCACGGTGTTGTCGTTAGCTGTCGCGTGGGCCAGGCGATTTCAGGCGAGCATTCTCCGACCGTGAACGTCACTTCAAAGGTTAGTTTGTCTTTGCCTTAGCTTTTTCAAAGGATGTCAAGGGTAAGCTCGGGTAGTGGTGCCTCGTCCTCGGGCGGTGATGGCGCCGGGGAGAGGAGTAGGGCGGAATCTCGCAGGAAGGGGAAGCAGATGGCCGAACCGCTGGCTGTCGAGTCGAGGATCGGGAAGAAGAAGAGGACAGGGGAGACCCCGCCCCCCATAGTGGGGGTGATTGTGGAGAACCCGAAACGAGCTCCCGAGATAGGACAATATCCTTCCGTCCTGTCCGGGCATTCGGGAGTCAGGCAGTACGAGGGTGATCTTCTGGAGAAAGCGATCTACGGAAAGTCGAAGATCGTCGAGGAGCCTAATCCGTTCCATCCCTCCGAAGCTGACGAGCTCATTTCGTCGTTGACCGAGAAGGATCTTCTTCGGATCAGGAAGGCCTTCGCTATCCCGTCGGAGTACAAGCTGATGGTCGCTGGCCCCGGGGTGCGAGCAAACACTAAGTTGCCTTCGTCGGACATGTGCATGTTTGACGTCGACTCCTTGAACGCGGGACTGCGTTTTCCGCTGCACCCTTTCATACTTCAGATCCTCGGTTGGTATTGTCTCGCCCCTACTCAGTTCAGTCCAAACACTTGGCGTCATGTGAACGCATTCTTGCTTCAGTGTCACCGAGCCGAGGTAGCGCCGGATCTGTCAGTTTTCCGGGGCCTCTATCGGATAAACAGGCAACACGGCTCGGAGTACCGGTACTATTTGGGGCCGAGGAGAGGTGTTAAGATTGTAGAGAATCCCGACTCTCTTAAGGGTTGGAGGGAGAAGTATTTTATCGTAAGGGGCGAAGCGATTTGGCACATTCCGTCCCGGTGGAAGGTGGAAGTGCCGAAATTTGCGCGGGGCGACCCCGCACTATCTGAGGCCGAGGAGGAGGTAGCGAGGAGGATCACGGCCCTTCCGGTACTGAGTTGGAGGGAGTTGACCGAAGAGGTGTTGTTCGGGTCCGGACTAAGCCCCATCGACCCGAGTACGCTCTTGACATCTCATTCATTTTTTTTTTTTTCTAAGTCTTCAATTCGTCTGTTTTGATTCGGTTTTCTCCCCCTCTTTTTTTTTGTTGATGCAGAGTCGATGAAGATTGACTTTAAAGCTATGATGGCCGATAGGTCCAAGCTGACCGGGACCAGAAAAAGGAAGAGGGCGGCCGAGGGTGCGACTTCGGGTGTTCAGCCCGCGGTCGCCACTAACGTTGCTCCGCCTCCCCCGGCTACCGAGGTGCCTTCGGAGGTAGTGGTGGTGGAGGAGACCTCGGCCCCTGTCGCCCCGTCCGTGAACGAGGGTGTCTTTGATGTCAATGCGGCGCTGGCGCTCGAGCTTCCCCCATTGACTCAGAATGCCGAGGAAATCCTGACCGAGCAGCACAAGCAGTTGTTTGTGCCGAACTGGCTGGTGAGGAATCATGATGGTTTCCTCGGCAACTCGCAGATGTCAATGCAGGTCGTCAAACACTTGGCGACCCCGAAGGATAAGGCCGCGCTGAATGCGGGGAGGGTCGGCGACGACACTTACGAAGTCGCCCGGGGGCTTGTTTCGGTAAGTGTTCGCAAATTTCTTCAAGTTTGTTACTCGGTGCGTACTTCGTACTTATCGTTGTCTTCGTAGGCCACCGTTCACTTCGGCCATCTCATGGAGGCGTTCGCCGCACAGGAGAAGGAGCTGAAGTCCGCCAGCGAGAAAGACAGGCTGGCGAAGGTCCGGGCGGTCAAGGATCTCGAGGCCGAGCAGAGGCGGGCCGAGGCTCTGGACGTTCGGGTGGCCGACCTTACCGCCGACCTGAAGAAAGCGAAGGAGGGCCTCGAAGCGGAGTCCGCCAAAGCTGCCAAGGCCGCCCAAGATCTTGCCGCGGCATTGAAGTCCTTGGCCGACGAGAAGGCGGAGAGGGAAGCGCAGGCCGCGAGGATCCGGGCGGAGGTCGAAGCCGAGATTGAGGCAGAGGCGAAGAAACATATGGCTGAGAACATGGAGCGATCCTACCAGACGGCCCTGGACCATGTCCAGGCTCGTGTCCCCGGCTTCGAGCGAGTCGGTTATCGACTTTGGCCCGGGTCGCCCGTGGACGACGAGGAGGGGGATGCCGAGGACGAGGTCGAAGGCGAAGACGGAGGGGGAGAGGATGACCCGGCTAAGGGAGAGATCGAGGGACCGCCCGTCGATGCGTCCGGGGTGGGAGCGGAGACGCAGGTGGACCCTTGATTCTTTCGTTAATCTTTTTGTAGTTTCTGTTCTGCTTTTTCTTCCGAGCTTTGTAACGCCTTTTGCGGACTGGCCACCGCTTTTTGATAAATGAAAAAACGTTTTGTCTTTGAAATTGTCTAAGTGTTTGGTTCGGTGGTAGGGTAGGCCCCCGTCACTACGATGGCTCGGCGACAAGTAGAGCTGTTCCATCTATCTCTCGTGAAACGCCTTGAGGGCGAGATCGACCTGACGAGGAGGATGCTGTACAATATGGAGATGAAGAACGGGGATCTGTTGGCCGAAGTGTACCACTTGCGGATAGCCGAAGCCGAGCTATTTGCTAAGGAAGAAGAATTGGCTTCTGTTTTGGCCGAACGAGATGAGCTCGTGAAGAAGGTCGAGCATTTGCAAAGGGTGACAGTCGACAAGAGTATCGAGGTGACCCATCTGCGTCGTGTCATATCTGACAGCGCCGAATACCCTGGATCGGCGAAGCTTCCTCGGTTCAAAATTGTCGTGAGGGACGAGGCGCTGAAGGACCGGATCGTCGAATTGGAGGAGGAGGTCGCTCGGCTCAAGCCTCAGCCGGTGAGGGCCAACGTCCGGAGCACCTCCTGTACCCGCGAAGAGATCGAGCGAGGTATCACGTTCTACCAAGCGGCGTCCCGGACTCCCATCATCGGGGCGTCAGCCGCCGATGCACAAAGTGGTGTGGCGGTGTCTTCAAGTGGCGCTTCGGTTGGGGCAACTGTGAGGCTCAGCGGCGAAGGGGCGTCCCGGTTCGTCGGCCTGGAGACGAGCTCGGAGGCTAAGAAGCGCCGACCCAAAGTGTCGTTGAACCGGAGTGTCCCCCTTCCTCGGAGGAAATGAGCGGGTCATGCCTTCTAATATTTTGTTGAACTCGCTGTAGTAATCTTTTTGTAAACTCGTCCAAGTCATTAATAAAATTGGGGTCGATTTATCCGAAGTGTCTTCTATTGGCTGTTCGTCGAGTCTTTTGTCGCAATTCTGATCCTGTCGCTCGGCTATTGACGCCGGTCGACGTGGGGTGTCTACAACCGTTGGATGGTGGCGCGAATCCAGAGGCAGGCACAAGTCCCAAGAGAACGTTATCTTGCCGTTTTGTGGGCACGTGGCACTACTGGATCCACTCATCACGCTTTGGCACACAATTTGAGAGGATCTAACGGCGAGTTGACCTCGGGGTGATTTTTTCCCAAAACGAGGGTCGGTACCTCGTCAGCTCGGCACAATTGACGGCCGAAACGAATTCTCCAACAATGTGTTGTTCTGACTCCGCCGTTCGGCTCTTGGTGCCGATCGACGTGGGGTGTCCATAACCGTCGGATGGGGGCACGAATCCAGAGGCAGGCACGAGTACCAAGAAAACGTTATCTTGTCGTTTTGTGGGCACGTGGCACTACTGGATCCACTCATCACGCTTTGGCACACAATTTGAGAGGATCTAACGGCGAGTTGACCTCGGGGTGATTTTTTCCCAAAACGAGGGTCGGTACCTCGTCAGCTCGGCACAGTCTACGGTCGGGACGGGTTCCGGACCGTTTAAGGACGAGTCGGAGAGATAGAGTCGAGCCGGAGGAAGGATCCGGTCGTTAGATTAGTTTAAGGGATGTAGGAGCAGTTTCGAATGGCGAGCTACTTCTAGTCCGCTTAGGAGCGGACTTGCGAAGCCAAATCGAGCCAAGTGTTGGACTCCGATCCATTCAACGGCTGCAGGAGCAATTTCGAACGGCGGTCTGCCCCCGGCCCGTCTGAAGACGGGCCGAGTAGGAAGAGTCGAGCCGAGTGCTGGACTCCGAACCATTGTGTGATAAGTTTGAGAGATGCAGGAGCAGTTTCGAATGGCGAGCTACTTCTAGTCCGCTTAGGAGCGGATTTGCGAAGCAAAATCGAGCCAAGTGTTGGACTCCGATCCATTCAACGGCTGCAGGAGCAATTTCGAACGGCGATCTGCCCCCGGCCCGTCTGAAGACGGGCCGAGTAGGAAGAGTCGAGCCGAGTGCTGGACTCCGAACCATTGTGTGATAAGTTTGAGAGATGCAGGAGCAGTTTCGAATGGCGAGCTACTTCTAGTCCGCTTAGGAGCGGATTTGCGAAGCAAAATCGAGCCAAGTGTTGGACTCCGATCCATTCAACGGCTGCAGGAGCAATTTCGAACGGCGATCTGCCCCCGGCCCGTCTGAGGACGGGCCGAGTAGGAAGAGTCGAGCCGAGTGCTGGACTCCGAACCATTGTGTGATAAGGGAATTAGAGGCGGAAGTACGCGATAATGTAAAGAAAAACTTTATTTATTTATTAATATCTAATGGTCGGCTGCTTCTAAAGTTGCTAGCCGTTTATTACAATGAAAAAGAACAAAGGAAAAATTACTAGTAGCAGGAGTGGTTGCCCGACATCTCGAGTTACTTAGATAGGCGGGGTTGCCTTCTCTAGGTATTTCAAAAGATGGTCGGCGTTCCAAGTCCTGGGAATTTCTCTACCCTCAAGGTCTTCTAGCTTGTACGCACCGGGGCGGATCACTTTGGATACTTTGTACGGTCCCTCCCAATTTGGGGCCAATTTGCTCTTCTGTCCGGGGAACGAAATGGCCAGCTTTCGGAGGACCAGGTCCCCCTCTTTCAAGTCGGTTGGGCGGACCCGTTTGTTGTAGGCGAGTTCGATTCTTCTTCGGTAACCTTGCTGCCGTATGGCGGCTCTTTCCCGAATCTCGTCTACCAAATCTAGGCTCGTTCTGAGCTCCCTGACATTCTGTTCTTCTTCGAAGGCAATCAGGCGAGGAGAGGGTATTCCAACTTCTAGTGGGATGAGGGCCTCGGACCCATAGGTGAGATTGAACGGACTCTCGCCCGTCGGGATCCGCTTCGTGGTTCGGTAATTCCACAACACATTGGGCAGCTGATCGACCCACAATCCCTTGGAGCATTTGTCGAGTCTCTTCTTGATGCCGGAGAGGATCTGTCGGTTGGCATTCTCGGCTTGGCCATTTGACTGGGGATGAGAGACTGAGGAGAAGCGGTGCTGTATAGTTAGGTCTTGACATAAGGCTCGGAAGGCAGCTCCAGCGAACTGCGTACCGTTATCTGTAACTACGACTCGGGGAACACCGAAACGACAGATTACACTTTTCCAGAAGAATTGGACGACTCTATGTTCGGTAATTGTAGCCAGGGGCTCGGCCTCGACCCATTTCGAGAAATAGTCGACTGCCACGACTAGAAACTTCAACTGTCCGGGGGCCGGTGGAAATGGCCCGAGTAGATCCATCCCCCACATTGCAAAGGGGATCGGACTCGACAAGGAGGAGAGTGGTGCTTGTGGAAGGCGTCGGATGTCGGAATACTTCTGGCAGGAGGTGCATTGTCGAACGTGTCGTTCGGCGTCCCGTAGGAGAGTGGGCCAGTAATACCCGTAGTTTAACACTTTACGTGCCAAGGCTCTGGAGCCGCAGTGGGCTCCGCCGATGCCCTCATGGAGCTCTTGCAGGGCGTAATCGGCTTGTCCGGGGGAGAGGCATCTTAGGTAGGGTCGACCATCCACCTGGGTGAAGGAGCGCTTATACAGAACGCCTTCGACCATTATGTAACGCTCGGCCCGGGTCCTTATCTTTCGGGCTTCCTTCGGATCCCTTGGTAGGAGTCCGTCTCTTAAAAACTCGACGAGGGGCTTCATCCAATTGTCTTCGAGGGGGAGCGGCAGTGTTTCGACGGAGTTGAAAGCCTCGTCCTCTATGCTGGGCTTGAGGAGGACTTCTATCAGAACGGTTTGTTCGAGGCCTTGCAGGGATGAGGAAGCTAATTTGGACAGGGCGTCGGCCTGGGCATTTTCCTCTCTGGGGATTCTTCGGATGAGGGCCTCGTCGAAGAGCGCCATGAGGCTCTTGACTTTGGCCAAGTACTTCACCATTCTGTCATCCCGGGCTTCATATTCGCCGAGGACCTGGTTGACGACCAACTGAGAGTCGCTGAAGATCTGCAGGCGTCGCGCCCCTGCGTTTCGGGCCATCCCCAGGCCGGCTATGAGTGCCTCGTATTCGGCTTCGTTATTCGAGGCTTTAAAGTTTATCCGGAGGGAATATTGAAGGACAAAGTCGTCTGGGCCCGCCAGGATGACTCCAGCCCCGCTCCCCTCGTTGCAAGAGGATCCATCGACATATACAGACCAGATAGGCGGTCCCTTCGTCGTCTGCTCGGAGTCGGGGATAGTCGTTTCAACTATGAATTCGGCCAGCGCCTGCGCCTTGATTGCGGTCCGAGGCTGATAAGTAATATCATGTTGGCTCAGCTCGATCGACCACTTCATGAGGCGGCCGGAAGTCTCTGGCTTGTAAAGGATCTGTTTCAACGGCTGGTCGGTAAGAACGACCACCGAATGAGACTGGAAGTATGGTCGAAGCTTTCTTGCAGCCATTATCAGGGCGTAGGCTATTTTCTCAATTTTCGGGTACCGGAGCTCGGCGTCCCGGAGCACTTTGCTGACGTAGTAAATGGGCTTCTGAGTTCTATCTTCTTCCCTGACTAAGACCGCACTTAGTGTCTGTTCCGAGGCTGCCAAGTAGAGGTAGAGGGGTTCGCCTGGTATGGGTTTGCTGAGCAGAGGCGGGTTGACGAGGTAAGCTTTAAGCTGGTCGAAGGAATCTTGTTGCGGCTGCCCCCACTCGAACCCCTTTGTCCCCCTCAGGGCTTTGAAGAACGGGAGGCATTTCTCCCCGGACTTCGACAAAAAGCGCCCAATGGCGGCTAAACGACCTGTCAGTTTCTGAACTTCTTTGACGTTTCTGGGCGGGGCCATGTCCAGTATGGCCCTGATCTTTTCCGGATTTGCCTCTATGCCTCGTTGGCTGACCATAAAGCCGAGGAACTTGCCCGATGAGACGCCGAACGCACACTTGTTCGGGTTGAGTCTCATATTGTGCTTTCTCAAAACATCGAACGCTTCTTGGAGGTCGGTCTCATGATCAACGCCTCGGATGCTTTTCACAAGCATGTCGTCCACGTAGACTTCCATGTTCCGACCAATCTGGGCCTGGAATACCTTGTTGACGAGACGTTGATACGTTGCCCCTGCGTTCTTCAGGCCGAACGGCATGACTCGGTAACAATAGAGTCCTTGGTCCGTTACAAAAGACGTCTTCGGAATATCCGGGGGGAACATCCTTATCTGATTGTAACCCGAGAAAGCATCCATGAAGCTGAGGAGCTCATGTCCCGAGGTTGCGTCAATCAGAGTGTCGATGCTCGGCAGAGGGAAGGGATCTTTAGGGCAGGCCTTGTTGAGGTCAGTGAAATCAATACAGATTCTCCATGTCCCATTGGATTTCTTCACCATGACTACGTTGGACAACCACTCCGGATAATTCACTTCCTGTATGAATCGGGCTTTCAGCAGTTTGTCTACCTCCTCTTTGATGGCGAGCTGGCGCTCGGGGGCGAACTTGCGCCTCTTCTGCTGGACCGGTTTGGACCCCGGATCCACGCTGAGGCGATGGACCAAGAGTTCTTCGGAGATACCGGGCATGTCCGCTGCTGACCATGCGAAGAGGTCCCGGTTGGCTCGGATGCATTTCACAATGTTTGAATGTAGGGCGGACGGGAGTGCCTTGCTGACATAAAACTTACGGGTCGGCTCCTGCTCCGAGAAGGGTATTTCCTCCAGCTCATCTACCGGCTCAGGAGTCGGCCGAGCAGCATCTTGGGGGATCTCGAGTGTTTCTAAGGAGAGGACGGGTCCGAGCGTGGAGGTCATGTAACACTTGCGGGCCTGTTCCTGATTGCCCCTAACTTCTCCCACTCCAGCCCGAGTGGGGAATTTCATTTTGAGATGATAGGCAGAAGGGACGGCTTCAAGGGCGGCTAGGCCGGGCCGACCCAAAATGACGTTGTAGGCCGCGGGGACATCTACAACCATGAAATCCATTGACTCCGTGCGGGTAGTAGGAGTTTTGCCTGCTGTGACATCGAGGGTGATCACCCCTTCGATCGTCACCGGCACTCCCGTGAACCCATGGAGCGTATACCCGGCGGGCTTCAGTCTGTCTCGGGAGAGCTTCAGCCCCTTAAAAGCATCGAGGAATAGGATGTTAACGGAGGAGCCGTTATCCACTAGGATTCTTTCGACTTTGAAATTGGCCATGTGAAGGTTGATGACGAGTGCGTCGCAATGAGGGGTGCGGACGCCCTCGAGATCGTCGTCAGAGAAGGTGACGGGCACTCCGAGTCCTTTGGGGGGAGGGGTGGCCCGGACAGAATTTACTTCCCTAATAAAGGCTTTACGAGAAGAGTTCGAGGAGCCCCCCATTGGACCCCCATGGATAAGGTGGAGGACTCGCTCTTCCTCGAATTCTGGCGTCTCTTCCCGTTCCGGACGTTTGTTAGCCCCCCGAGGCTGGGGAGGAAGTTCGGCCCCGTCCTTTCTTACAAACTTCGCCAGCTGCCCCCTCTGGATGAGGGCTTCGATCTCGTTTCTCAGAGCCCGGCAGTCGTTGGTGTCATGCCCATGGTCCCGGTGATAACGGCACCATTTGTCTTTATCCCTCCTTTTGGCTGGGGTGTTCATCTTTGGAGCTGGAGGCAGGACCCCTTCTTTTTCGACTTCCATGAAAATGGCGGAGATGTTTGTGGTGAGGGGAGTAAATTTTTCAAATCTAGGGGGAGGCCGGCGCTGGCCAGCATTATCCTTCTGAAACTTTTTGGGTCCCTCTTCTTCCGTTCCCTTCCTCTTAGACCCGGAGGCGGTTGCTTCCCAGTGGGGCGGTTCCTCGGCCTCTTCAGCTCGGATGTACTTTTCAGTACGGAGGAGGAGGTCAGAAAAGTCATGTGGCGATTTTTTGGCGAGGGAGGAGCGGAGGTTAGAATTTAGGATGTTGGATTGGAACGCCGCGGTAGCAACGGATTGGTCGAGGGATGCGATAGTTCTGGCCTCGGCTGTGAACCTCTTCACGTAGTCCCTCAATCTCTCCCCCTTCTGCTGACGGAGGTGCAACAGGGAAATGCTGGTCTTCTCGGCCCTTCGGCTGCTGACGAAGTGGGTGATGAACAGGGTCTCGAACTGTTCAAAGGAGAATATTGACGCCGGGGCAAGGCGAGAGTACCATTCTCGAGCTGGGCCCTTCAGAGTTGCAGGGAATGTTTTGCAGAGGAGGGCGTCGGACGCTTGATGGAGGAGCATCAAAGTCTTAAAGCCTTCGATGTGGTCAACCGGATCGGTCTCTCCCGTATAGTTCTCGAACTGGGGAGGTTTGAAACCGAAGGGAACAGGAGTATCCACTATGGTCCGGGAGAACGGGGGTTGGCTAGGACGGAGGGTCCTCCCCCTGAGTTCTTCTTCCCGGTTTATCCGTCCCAAGAGTTTTTCCACCTCGTTTAGGCGGCGGTTCATGGTGTTATCTCTCCGGCGGTGATCTGCCGAGCCACGGGACTCGTCTTCGTAGGATGGGGAGCGAGGGCTGCGGCGATGGTAGCTTCGGGAACGACGAGGACTTGGGGTGCGTCTGGAATTGGTAGGAGCGGGTCGAGGAGAAGGGGAACGTTGGCGAGGGCTCCGGACCGGACGAGGGGAGGGGGCCCTTGGCTCATTGGGATTTTGACGGAGATTGAGGGCCTGTTGTACCATAGCTTGGAATTGCTGGAACTCGGCACGGGTGATGGGTGCCTCATTGTTCCGATGCTGCTGCCGACCTCCCGGTGAGTGCCTCCTTCGGTAGTGATCGGGGGAGTCTTTTCTCCCTCTTCGGGCGGGGGATCCCCTGTGTCCCCGGTGTCGGGGGGATCGTTCTTGGTGGGAGGCTTCTCCCCGAGCCCGCTTTTCGTCCAGATGGTGACGAAGGTCCTTATCCTCCGGGCGTCTGGGATGGGCATCGTGGCGACCAGAGGCTCGGGGATGATGGGAGGCCATGGAGGCACTGGAGGCAGTGTGGTTGGGTATGTTCTCTGGATGAAGAGGCTGTTTCTGGGGGTTAGGCCCCTTCGGATCAGGGTGTGGAGGGTTCCGCTGGAGCGGCCCTTCCACGGTAGGAGGGAGCTGCCCTTGTTGTTGAGTGGGATCAGGAAGGACTTCCTGCTGGTCAGGGATGGGCGCTCGATTGGAGCCCCTAGATCTGACTTTGCGAGGCGGCATGGCTGGAGAAAACCTGTTCACCGGGAAGAGGAGAGGTCTCTATTCGTTAGTTTCCCACAGACGGCGCCAATCTGTTGCCGCTAAATTCGGTGTGGGGGCAAACAGATGAATTTGTGAGTTCTTGGGGAAACTGAATAGGAGAACCAGTATACCTGTTCCGTTGAACTCTGATCGTCGCTCCCGCCGTGCACCTGCAAAAAGTGCGAAACACCGGGGTTGTTCCCGGCGACGCACCCTCCGACGCTCAAGTCAGTAACCAGAAATGATTATGAAAGAGCGTTTTGCTAGAGAAAGATTGATTACCTGTTAATGGAGATGGGTGGGGGGTATTTATAGGCGTCTTAGAGAACAATTTAGGGATGTAATCCGCGTAGTCTGATATAGAATAATCTCCTTGTAAACAGATTGGGAAAGTAATCTGATAAGGTATATTCTGGTAATCAGATAAGGAATTTTAATCCCTAAATCCCAGTGTAAAGATTGACGTGAATCATGGCCGTTGATTTAGATCTAATCAGGGACCTTGATTGTGTCTTGCTGGATCGAGTTGGCAGCGGGTTGAAACCCGTGCCCAGCTGAGGTGGATCCGTTTGCGGGTTATTGGATCTGTGAGAAGGAGACCCAGTACCCGCTTCGGACCCGTTTGCATGTGAAATTACCATCTCGCCCCTGAGCTGAAGGATTCGTGCCCCATTCGGACGGCCTCGATTGAACCCCTGGTTTTGGCCATATCAGGATTCTTGTTTCCTCCCAACTGTTTTGCATGCTGGCTTTAGCTCTGCAGGTTGCTGTTTTCTAGCTTAATGGCATGGCTTCTTGTTAATTCTTTGAAATGCAGCTGGTTCTGGACTCGTTGTTTTTGTGTTATTAATTGCGTCTTACTCCGGTTGCTGCGATCTATTTCCAAAACTGGCTGTTTTGTTTCTTTTTGCTTCGCATTTAGTGCGAGCTGTCCCTTCTCTTTTCCCTGGTTGTGATCTACCAGGGTCTGTTTGGTCCGAAACCGACTGTTATTTCATATTAGACTCTTCTTGGTCGGTTTTGACCTTTTTCGATTGCTGTATTAGACCCGACCTCAGTGTTCCAGTGTTACTAGCCAGATGTTCAACTTTCTTTTATCTATATTTTTTCCCCAGATTTTCCTTTTCTAGTTTTCTGAGACTTTTGGTGAACATCATGTTTAGCTCGTTGCGCCTTTCCCTCTATCGTGTTCGGCTGCAATGTTTTCAGGTAGTTGGCTAGGTGCCTTGCTTTTGCCTGCTGCAGCTCAGTGTTGTTCCTAGTTGGTCGCCCCTTTGTTGTTGTTTGTCTTGTTTTCAGCTCGACCCTGTTTTCTCCAGATCGGTGGGTATGCTAGCCCTAGGTTGGGAGCATCTAGCTAAGGTGTCTTTTCAGCACATCGTTTGTTTTGTATTGCTACATTTGTTTTAGTTTGTGTTGCGGTTGTGTTTGTTTGTGTAGCGGTTTGTTTTTGTGAAATTAGCTTAATTGCTCTTTAACCTTATTTCTTTTCCTCTTTCTTTATTTTTTCCTTTTACGATGGTGTAAACTTGGATCTGCTTGTATCTATTTGTCTTTTAATATATTGGGCTGGAATCGTTCGATTCTATCCTCGTTATAAAAAAAAAACAAGTCTTATTTATTCTCTCTAACACCAAAGAATTGTCCGGTAAATATAGCATTGATGCATATTGAATCACTCACATCATACTAATATAGGTGAAAATAGAACAAAATTGGGACCGATCAAATTGGACGCGAATCTTAAAACTCTCAAGGATAAAAAGGTAATTTTTAGTACAAACATGCCCGATAAGAGGAGCTAGGCTATTTTCAGGCGCATTAACCCAATTCAGCCTATAATATGGACTATTGCAACAGCCCTAGCGCAAAGAAGTCCATATTCATTGGAAGAACCCAGTTTAAACCCCCTATTTCTATAGGGTAACCGATTCATCCCCCCATGCACAAAAGAGAGTTTGAAAACTATATCTCCTCATCAAGAGAAAAGTCCTAACTTGATCTCTTCACATAAGGGGATAACCGACTATATCCAAACACCAGAAAGTAGGGAGAGATGAATATCTTGAAACTGACCCCCTTCAGCAACTATATATACCTCGAGACCTCATCAGAAACCAGGTAATTGTATATCCCGCTCTCAAAACCCATTATATCTCTGAGTTTCTCACTTGGGCATTGGAGGGTCTGTTGTGAGGGCCAACCCTAGTGTTTCACACTTGTTTTCAGGTCCACAGGAGTGATATCAGTCGTTCTTGACGATCAGATCTCAGAGTCAATTACAGTTTTTTGCGGTCAACACCGACGAACAACGAATGTTTGATCTTTATTGTTTTCATTAAAAGAAATCACATATCTATTTTCTTTCACACATGAATTATTAGCAACAAATTGGCGTCGTCTGTGGCAAACAAAAAATATCTCTGATTCAACCGCGTCGGTCTGAAACTACCTTTTCAGCCATGCCTCCAATGAGGAAGGGAAATGCGGCAGCTACCAGCAGACAAGTCAACCACCTTCCTTCGTCTCCTCCTTATGCGAGCCTCAACAACTTCAACAGGTTCAACAATCTCAACCAGATCAACTAGCTCAACCAGAACAGTCCCCTCTCCAGCAGATTCAACCACCATCCAGATGAGCAGCACTGGGGTACTCCCGCCGAAGTCATCCCGAACAGCACCCTATGCAGCCGTTTGTCAAAAACAGTGGTTCAGTCCGTACCTTGACCCCTTCTACAGTGCCCCAACTGCAACCAGATCTCCGTCAAGTCATTATCAACCGACACATCGGTCCGACCTCTGATTTCGACTGAACGAGAGAGCCAAGCCCATGATTAAGCTCCCCGTCCAGAATGCCAGGGAAGCAAGAGGACTCCCTCTCCTCGAAGACAGAGATCCAAGAGAACCCCCTCTCTCAGGCGGCAAAGAAGACCTCCCTCTCATAGGGGACGAAGAAGGTATCATCTCTCTCGGGAGCAAAGAAGCCAAACCGAAGCGATCAGTTCACAGGACCAACAGAAAAGAAAAGGCGCCTGTCACCAAGGAAGAATTCCGAAATTTCAAAAATGAGATCTTCCAAGCCCTCACGTCGCCCCAAGCAGGAGTCGACAAACAAATAGTCGTTGCCTTACAACTATACATGAGGAAGAGTTCCACGGTTGACCAGATCCGACCAAAAGGAAGACACATTACTTCGCCGCCTCTGAGAGATGGAGGACCGTCCCAACAAAATCAATCGAGAGGAAGACCGTCAAGCCCAAAGCTTTCACCCTAGCAGACCTCCCTTATCCAAATCAATCATGGAAGCCTATGTCTCCGAGTCCTTCAAACCGCCTCACTTTGAGTCATACAACGGAGAATCTTACTCGGCAGATTATATTGAAAGTTTTAAAACCCTCATGATGATCCATCAGGCCTCAGACGCACATATCTACAAAACCTTCCCTATCACATTGAAAAGGTTAGCAAGGGAGTGGTACTCCCACCTATCTCCAAGTTCCATCTTCTCATTCGACCAATTTGAGGAGCTCTTCATCACCCACTTTGTAAGCAACTGCCGAACTGAGAAAACAAGTGTCTCTTTACTGGATCTAAATCAAAGGGGAAGGGGAACGACTCAGGGATTTTGTTCGGTGCTTCACAGTCGAGTCCTGGTCTATTGCCTCCCTCGATCAAGTAGTAACGGCCGTCACGTTCAGACATAACGTCAACCATGCTGATCTGAAGGCATCCCTCATTAAGAAGTCTCCTCAAAGCTTCTCAGAACTCCTGTTGAGGATTGAGAAGTACATCCGGACTGAAGAGGCTCTCCAACCCCGTGGTCAGAAGGAGCCCTCCTTCGAGAATAAATGTAAGAGTGCAAATGAAGAGGGTCCCAAAAAACTCCAGAAGGATAGTAATGGCCAGCGCCACCATCCTCATCGCTTTGAGAAGTTCACCCCCCCCCCAATGCCAATATATCAGCAGTTGTTAAGAAAGTAGATAAGGAGGGGCTGCTTCACCCTCCCCCGAAGATGAAAACTTCAGGGAAGAGGAGGAACAAAGATAAGTGGTACCATTTTCAGAGAGATCATGTGTAATACCCCGTAATTTCTAAATAGTATAATAAACACACACACACACACACACACACACACACACACACACACACACACACACACACATATATATACATATATATGAGAGAAGGTAAGGGGGAGGGGCCACGGTTTGAGAACACAGCAAGTTGTTGTGTGGTTTGTGGGCTGACGACATGTGACGTATGGTTTGTGGGCTGACGTCATGTGACGTCAGCAAGATGAGGGGCCCACCCGGATTAGATGATAAAGACGGCGGTTAGTCTTGAGGTGATACATGTATGGGACCCACGGGCTTGTACACGGGAATTCAAAGGGGGGGGGGATTGAGTAGATTAGTCCCATATCGGGAGTATACAATAAATAATATAATATAAATATAATTGCCTATGATCAAGAGTCACTTAATTGGTTAACCACCATTTGAGAGGCAGCCTGTGGTGGACAGTTGTACTATAAGTATTAATTTGTCTTTTAAAAATGATAAAAATTGTTTGAGTATTGGGGCGGAGCATTACAAATGGTATCAGAGCCGACTTTCGACACCGGGTGTGGAAGAGGGCCTCAGTAAGATCTGCGGTGTTGAGAGTCCCCGGAATTATCGAGGTGTGTACCTGCAGTGTGGGACTGATCTCCGGGATTGGGGACGACTCCGCATCGGCTAGAAAGGAGGATCCTACGCAAGATTGTATACTCCGTACTCAGCGAGGATGTTGATTTCTAAAGGGGGGTGTATGTAATACCCCGTAATTTCTAAATAGTAATATATATATATATATATATATATATATATATATATATATATATATATATATATATATATATATATATATATATATATATATATATATATATAAAGTAGGAGAGAGAAGGTAAGGGGGGCCCACGGTTTGAAATCACAGCAAGAGTTGTTGTGTGGTTTGTGGGCTGACGTCATGTGATGTCAGCAAGATGAGGGGCCCACCCGGATTAGATGAGAAAGACAGCGGCTAGTCTTAAGGTGATACGTGTATGGGGCCCACGGGCTTGTACACGGGAATTCAAAGAGGGGGGGGGGGATTGAGTAGGTTAGTCCCATATCGGGAGTATACAATAAATAATATAAGATAAATATAATTAACTATGATCAAGAGTCACCTAATTGGTTAACCACCTTTTGAGAGGTAGCCTGTGCTGGGCAGTTGTACTATAAGTATTAATTTGTCTTCTATAAATAATAAAAATTGTCTGAGTATTGGGGCGGGGCGTTACAAATAATTCTGAAATTTTTAGATTTTTACGAATATTTTATGACGTATTTGCAAATATTACAAAGAGGGGGCCTTTTGTGTAAAATTACCACTTTGAGTACAAATCCGAAATTTTCTAATTTATGGGCTATGCGTGATGGTTGGATAACTCAGTAGTAAAGTGATTTAGTTTTATTTTAATTCATTTAACTTATTTAACTACTTTATTAAAGAAAGATTTATATATGTAAAGTAATAATTTGTTAAGGAATGTTTCCATAAACTTGAAAAACCCTAAAAACTCCAGATTTCGGCCTATAAAAGAGCCCCTACAGCCGTCCCTCTCCTCTATAAAAATAAAATATATTTTTACTATTAATTTCTTGGAGTTTCGAAGCAATGATCTTGGACTTTTTGCAAAAGAAGGGTCTTTTCTTATTCTTTATTAATTCGGTTGATTTCTTCAATGAGGTGAGTGACATATGTTTGATTTTCTTTTGGTCTAAACATGTTGTATGTGATGATTTGTCTATTAGAAAGCGTGTTAGGGATTGTATGTAGATATAATGAATTGTTGATGAGTAGATGAACTAAAAATTAATTCTTTTCATGAAACTATGCTCTTGATAATTAAAATTCTAATTGATGAATTGAGATTTGTTAAAGAACCTAATAGAAATCATGGGCATGTTGTTTTCTATCATATGTTTGTTGATTTGATTGAGTTTAAGGAGTTATATGTTGTTTATTTCAAAAAAATGAATAAAAACCTAACTTTACTGTGGATGTATGCATATGTGATCTGTTGGGTGATTCTGATGAACATAACTTAATTGATACACGTTGAGATTTGCATATAGTCACGAATAAATTAATGTAAGAGGTTGTGCATATGTGTTATGAGTTACCAGATGAGATATTGGATTAAAAAGGCTGAGTTTTTAAGTGAAGAAGGGGTTTTTGTCTTTGGGTCTGTAAGTGACCAGGCTGGAGGTTGGGTTTTGACGGTTTTTGATGTTTTCAGTTGGATTTTGATGTTCCTTGGGTACTGAGATGGTTCTTGAACTTCATACTACATACATATAGGTTCCGTGGTTCTTAACTGATACAAATACACACACATAAACACATATGTATGTATGTATATATATATATATATATATATCTCACAGATTTGAAGGATTTCTGAAATTGAGCTTTTGGTGATTTGGTGAAGTTTCAATTGGATCTTGACTGTTCTAATACTGAGATTAATATAAACAATATACTACATATATACGATGTCATTTTGATGCTTTAACTGATGCAAATATACACATATACACACTTACATATATGCACTATTTTGAAGCATTTTTTGAAAAATTACTCTTTTGAGATTTTGATGTGTTTTTGATTTGCTTTATAAACTCTTATATGTTATACAAGTCACATTTTATCATTTCAGGAAATTTATTTTTGATTTCATAAAGTTTAATCAATGTATCAGTTGAAAACATGCACAAAATTCTAATCTGGCTGCATAGCAGCTAACGGTCGACCGCACAGTCGACTGCCAGTTTATTTCTTTGAGAATTTCAATAGGGCAGTCGACTACCCTGTTTTTGAACTATTTGGGCAGTTGACCGTCATACCTTTATTTTGAGAATCTCCAATTGACAATCGACTGCTCTGCTTTTACACTGTTTTGAGCGGTCGACCGTCAATTGCCTTATTGGCTATTTTATTGAATTTTCTTCGTTTCTTTGAACGATTATTTCTTCGAGCTTATGGATTATAGATCTACTGTTTTAGATGATGTTTTGCTATAGAATATAGTATTTTACAGAGAGTTATATTTTGTTTATAATAGAATTTAAATTACATTCCTATGACTTTATAAAGAGAGTTATATGTGTTTTCCAAAGGAATTGATGTTTTGTGATATCTACGACTTCAAAATACGATTTTCTGCTATTTAATGGATTTAATACTTTTTTTGAATTCTGGAATTTTATGAGTACATTATATGAATTTGGATTTCGTTGATTTAAGAAGTTTTCTTTATATAAACGTTTTGATGATGGATTTATGAGTTTTATTAAAAAAATTGGTATTGATGGTTGAGTTGTGAGTCTCTAGAGGGTGAGTGGACCCTAATCACCGGCAGTTGAGATTTTTGTGATTTGTTTAGTTGAGGCTTTGTTGTTGACCAGTTGAGTTATGTCCGATAGGGTACACCAAACTCTAGGAGATTCGTAATCAACTAATTAACTTTAAAAGATAAGGACATGCACTAGATGGTGATATGATGAAATGAGAACATGGGTTATGGACCTCAGTATGGCTTGCGGTGTGAGATAATCCCCGAAATTATCGAGGTGTGAGTGAAATAGTCTACGAAATTACCTGTGGTGTGGGATTGATCTCCGAAATTATCGGGATCGAGGCGACACTCATGGAGTATTCGTGTGATGAGGCACCATAGCTTGCGGTATGGGGAATTCTCGAAGATTACCAGGTGTGAGTGAAATAGTCTGCGGAATTATCTGTGGATAGAGATTGACCTCCGGAATTATCGGCGCATGGGCTAATACTCACAGTTTATCTAAATCTCGTAGTAGTCATCGTAGTTGGATTAGTTGCATAACGAGGGATTTAACCCTATAAAGTGGAGAACGATAAGGGCTTGCACCGGACCTATGTAGAGTGGGATGCATAGAATCTGACAAGTATGCATTAGAGAGTCATCATACTACATTTGTGTTTCTTGACTTGGTTTTATGCATGTTGTTTTCTGTTTTCCTACACTTGATACTTAGTCTAGTTTCACTTGCTGTTTTCATGTTTTATTTATTTATTAACTCCTTCTTTTCATTTATTACTACTGTTGGTATGTGTTGATTATAACTTTATTCTTTATGTTTTGTTTACATCATATTTCTTTTGATGTCACTCACACCGTTATAGCTGACCCTTATAGTTTTGGGGGTTAGGGTTATCTCTAGCCTCATGTTTTACAGGTAGGTACCTATAGCATTGAGATTTGGATGCATATGGTAGAATGATGTTGTGGTTTATGTAAATTGTAAAAGAAAGTGTTGTAAAAGAAAGAATTTGTAATTCAAGGTGTTTAATTTTCCGCTGTGCTTTGTAAACAATTGATGTAATAAAAAGTTTTAAATTTTCATGTATTTGGTTGCTATGTTTATGATTATATTGAAGTTGATTCTGAAAATTGTGCCACGTATTTCTGAGATATTATATTAAAAATTCGGGGCGCTACATCATAGCCACGACGCAGATGGTTTTCGGGCTCTTAAGGAAGAAATGAAGAGCTTATCCAATGATGGCACATATCCAAGTTCGTCCAAAAGGAAAGGGTCAATCATTAACCACCCTGAGGAGTTAACAAACGAGCAGAGATTCCCTTAGAATCCCAACACTCAGAGCCAAGATCGGTTCTCCACTCCATCCACGGAAGGCTTATGAGAAGAATCGAACTCCTCCCTGAAGGCCTTCATCCGAGAAGTGAATTCAGTACAAAACTTCTCCCTGCCAAGAGCCTTTGAAGGCCTCAAGGTTCTGTCAATATTCGACAATGGCAGTTCTGTCAATATTCTTTTCCTTGAAGCCTTTGAAGGCCTCAAGGTTTCTCGAGATCGTCTCAAGCCTACCGGATACACGCTCCACGATTTCTCTGGGGTTCCAGTCTCAATCGAATGAATAGTCACTCTTGATGTGACTACATGGAAAGCCCCGACAACCGGAGCTGAAGCAATGGAATTCATGGTTATCGACGTGAAGGCCGCTTACAACACCATCCTTGGTCGACCGGGCCTAGCACTTCATGTCGTACCCTCAGCTTTCCACATGAAAATGAAGTTCTCAACCTCAGCAGGAGTACGGCAGGAGTATGGGAAGTAAAAGGAAGCCAAGAGACGGCTCAGATGTGTTACACAACTACAACGGGGGGCTCAATCCTCTCGCTCGAGGCATTAGAGCTCCCCCAAGGGAGTAGTCAGGTTGCTTCTGAACTGGTCGATAAGCTCGAGGAGATCTCTTTCTCTAAGTGGGACCCAACCAAGACTTTCCGAGTAGGCAAGGGCCTCCCCTACCAGGTCAAAGAATAGATCAATGAATGCATCAGAAGGAACCAAGACCTATTCGCTTGGACCACTGCTGGCATGCCCGGTATCTCAGAGGAACTCATCATGCACCGTCTCAGTATCAATCTCGAATTCAAGCTGGTCCAGCAGAAATGAGAAGTCAGCTACCTTGAATTGCTGGTGAATGTGGTGATAGCAAAGAAAGAAAATGGCAAATGGATAATCTACATCAAGTTCACTGACTTGAACAAAGTGTGCCCAAATGACCCGTTTCCTCTTCCAAGCATCGACATCTTGATCGACACTATGTCCAACCATGAGCTCTTGAATTTTATGGACATTTTCTCAGGATACAATCAGATCAGGATGCCCCCCCCGGCATTCCTAAGATGTTTTTTTATCATTGACCAAGGCTTTATTATTGTTACTGAGTCATGCCCTTCGGGCTGAAGAATACCAAAGCCACTAATCAACACCTCGTCAACAAGGTCTTTAAGGAACAGTTAGGAACATTGAGGTAGATGACATATTGGTGAAGAGTCTCAACAAAAGAGACCATGCGATCAACCTCCAAGAAGCCTTTGATATCCTGCGTGTGAAAAATATGAGGTTGAATCCCTCTAAATGTGCCTTCGGGGTGTCCTCCAACAAATTAATAGGTTTCATGGTCAACAAGAGGGTAATCGAAGTCAACCCAGAGAAGATCTAAGCTATAGTAAACATGGCTCTCCCATCCAGCATTAAGGAAGTCCAAAGACTCACAGGGTGCCTTGCTGCCATCGGACCCTTCCTCTACAAATCAGGGGAGAAGTGTCTCCCGTTCTTCAAAGCGCTCAGGGAAGTGAAGGACTTCGAGTGGGGACAAGAATAGCAAGCAGCCTTTGAGCAGCTCAAGGCATAACTTGTCAATCCCCCTCTCCTAAGTAACCCCAGGTCGGGAAAGACGCTCTACCTTTACCTGGCTACTTCATATAAGACTCTTAGTGTCGTCTTGGTTAGAGAAGAGCACAAAACCAAAAAGCTGATCTATTATGTAAGTAACGTCCTTCATGACGCCGAATTCTGTTACTCAAAAATGGAGAAAATTGCCTACGCCCTGATCATGGCTGCTCGCAAGCTCCGTACGTACTTCCAAGCACATTCAATAGTGGTCTTCACTGATCAACCCCTCAAACAGGTGCTGCACAAGCCAGAGAGCTTAGGGAAACTTATAAAATAATATGTCGAATTGAGCCGGCATGACATCAGCTATCAACCGAGAACGGCCATCAAAGCCCATGCTCTAGTTGAGTTCATTGTAGAGAGCACCATCCCTTACCTCCCCTGAGGAAGGTGAGGACCCTCCGTTCTGGAGTGTCTACATTGATGGGTCCTCATGCATCGGGGGTGTAACCCCTATTTTTCGTTTTTCGTATTCTTGGTGTATTTTTTTCTTCTTTCTTGAGTATTTATACTCTTCTTGTATCTTGGACCGTATATTGGAGTTGTTTTCAATATATATTCATTTTATTTCATTTTGAGCTCGTTTTGTTTGATTGTTCGTCTTTTTTACTTCGTTCTTTATCGATTGTTATTTTTCCCTTTATTGGATTCTTGCCCTATTCTTTTGCTCGTGTTTTGGGTGCTCATGGTTTCTTTTGCCTAAGCCTATTGTTGATAATCCTATTTGCAATTTAAATCCTAGATCCTTATAATTATCCCTAAACTCAATCCTATTCATCCTGATAACCCTCTCCTACTACTACTCCTATTATACCCAATAACCCAATACCCAATATCTCCAAACCCTAATATCAAACCCTATTAAAACCCACCTCTTTTTCTCTCCCCTACTGAAAACCCTAGCCCCCATTGTTCAAACCCAAAGACCCCAACCCTATTACTGCCGAACCATACCTCCACCTTCGATCTGCCGAAACCCATTGCTCCACATTTGAACCCATTACTTGCCGACTGCCCCTAGTCGCTGCACCCATCCGATCACCCATTGCCGACCGCCATTACCCCCAAGCATCGAGCTCATCTCTCTGTCTCTCTCCCGCTCCTTCTGGCATTGCGCGCGCCCAGGACAGCAGCAACAGGAGCAGCAGCGACGCCAGCCGAAGCCAGCACCATCGTGCCCACTCTCGGCCGTCTCTCTTTCTCTCTCTCTCTTGGTTTTGCGCGTGCACGTGGGTTTCACATGTGGTTGAGGATCGCTTTGGTTCGTGATCTTTATTCGTGGGTTTTGTTCATTGCCGGGATCCGTTCCCATTATTCTTGGTGTTCGTTTCATCTTCGGTTAAGGCAAGTAACTTGTACTCAATTTCTTTGTATGATACAAGTCATAAATTCCACTTGTAGTGTAGTTGGGTTCTAGAGAAAACTCGTGTGTGATGTATGTTTGATGAGTATTGCCTCTATAGTGCTATTTGACCATACTTGCCTCACGACATAAATTTGACATGAAACAACTTAGGTTTGGACAGTTCGTGATGTGATTATATTTGTGAGATAATTATGAGAATTTGTGTTTGTTGGATCCATATGATATACTTGTTGTGGACATGATATATACCTTATTTCTTGTTATTTGGACACTTAGTAGACTCTATAACGTGTTTGGTTGTGTTTGGATGAGTTTCGTATTTTGTATGTTGTATGTTGATTTGTTGTTAAGAGGAAAATCTATATTTTGTCGATGATAAGTTTTGATTGGTAGTTTAGACCATATTAAGGTTAGTATCTTAACTTCAGCAAACATGATTTTTAGAGAAATCTGTCTTCTTTCCAAATTTTCTGACAGAGATCGATTTCGTTATCGTATGTGTGAGATATGGTTGTTTTACTACAGAGGTGTATTGTATTTCCAGATTTCGTTTCTTGATGATTTCGATGACTAAACTATTTTGATACTAGTGCTAAGCATATTATTTTGATCTGAAATTTTGCACAGTATTTCTATACTTATTTAGGGATTGCCCAGAATTTTGGTGGATTTTATTGATAAGTTTTATATACCGTTTCATGCTTACTTATAAAAACTATACTTGCTGGATTTTGCTCGCTGTTCTGTAAAGATTTGTATTTTCAACCTAGTTCCTTTTCCTGTATGAAAAATATTTATGAAATATGAAAGTTATCTTATTTTTTCTATTTTTATCTCCCTTTGACGGATCTGAATTTCGTTTCACGGTTTGCGAGATATTACAGTTTTCATACAGAAGTGTTGGGAATTCCAGATTTGCCAAACTATTATTTCTTGGTGTTTTCTGATTTTTTTTGGATAAACTAATCTTACTAGAAAATTATGAAACTAATCTTACTATATCATGCTAAATTTACTCTGTTTCATGCACATACACATCTGTCTGATAATAATTATAAAATGATCAAGCCAGGGTTTATGGGAAAGATCTAGTAGTGGGAAAGCATAGAAATGTGTACTTAGAAGAGGGCCCGTGTTTTTCATATGATTATCTGTTATCTGTTATTCTATACCTTATCTACATTACTTCCTATAGGAAGGTGTAGAGAAGAAGAGAACCACTAGGTTCTATCTGTCTGTCTGGATCTGTTATCTGATATCTTTCTATCTGAACCCTGAGTACACGACCCTATATGATCCCCTACGAAATCTACAAACGTAACTGTTTTGAATGTATCAACCATGTGATAAAAGTGCTACCTAATTAGTAATTAATACAAGACTTATAAGAATCTGTATCTGACATATGTATCTGTATCTGGTATCTGAATCTGTTATCTGATTTTCTAATCATCTGGTTATCTGATTATCTGTTATCTGTCTGATACTATCACTTGACATCATTATTTGACACTATCTGTATATCTGTCTGCATGTTGTTTGACTTTTGACACCTGACACATGTTAGCATGCCATGCTAGTTGATTCTGCTATACCATGGTATATCTGTTTCTACTATCATTTAGATTTGTTAGTTATCCATGTACTTGTATCCTGCATTACAAGCGGCCCGTAACTTGCATTGACGGGTACTTGTTTTCTTTTTCCTTCTTCTGCAATTTATTGATTGCAGATCAGGATGGTTGTTTGCCCGATAGTATTGGAGAAATGAAATATTAGTGCTGGACTTCTTTTGCTGTTATTATTATCTGTTGCTTTTGAAAAATATATTTGAGTATATGGATTTTATTTGTTTTTGGGCGATGTGACCCAGGATATTAACTTGTTCGGATCTGTTTATTTGAGACTAGTATATTATTGGTTTTCAATTAATTTCTGTTGGCAGTTTGTTTTGTTTTGAGATATATATGTCTGTGTGAGGATGATTCTTTTGGCTTCCGACTCTGATTATTCTGAGATTTGTTGTAAGATTCTGAACAGCTTATGGATGATGCAAATCATTCGCTGGATTGAGTCGTGTATCCGTATTCCGTATTCTTTTTGGGAAGCGGGGCGTGACAAAGCTTTTAGTGGTATCAGAGCCCAGATTTGGCTAATGTATTAGTTGTCTAATATATTAGACAAGCTTGGCTCGTACTTGGATTTGCACAACATTTCATCAACCACATACAAATATATATATGCAAAATGAAATTTTTACCAACTCGGATCCTAATGCTGACTGTTTTGATTTTTGTGCAGACTATGGCTCGTAGGGGTCCTTCTCAGTCTCAGCCTAATCCGATTGAGGCTGTCACTATTATGCTCGATCGGCTGATTAATTAGCAGCAGAACCACAGTGATCTAGTGATGGCTGCTCTAGAAGCTTCTTGGGGTCAGATTCCCGCTGTGCCTGTGCAGGCTGCTCTTCCGCCTCGTCTAGGTACAGTCACGGATTTCATGAGGCTGCATCCCGATCGTTTTTCCGGCACTGAGACGCCTTTGGAGGCTGAACAGTGGTTGATCTGGATTGAGCGCTTGCTGTTAGCAGCTCGTGTTGTCGAGGCTGATAGGGTGGATGTGGTTTCCATCTAATTGGTGAATCTGGCTCATATCTGGTGGATGGCCGAGTCCGAGCGACTTGAGAGGCCTATTGCTTGGGCTACCTTCACTCGGGGATTCTTGGAGAAATTCTTCCCCAGTAGTACTCGAGTTAAGATGGAGCAGCAGTTCCTAGCCCTTAAACAGGTCAAGTCATTATTCTATTTTGGAATTTGTTACATAATTGTTCAAAAAATGTTGTAACATGAGACTTTCTTGCAACAGGGTTCCAGGTCTGTAGATGAGTACGCCGCTGAGTTTACTAGACTTAGCCGCTTCGCTGCCGTTCTTGTGGCTACCAAAGAGGATAGGGCTCGTAGATTCACGAATGGGCTTCAGCAGGATATCAAGAGGCATCTTGTCTCTCTCCGTTTGCATACTTATGCCGAAGCTCTTCAGGCAGCTCGAGCTCAGGACCAGGCTCGTGGTGGTTCAACTTCTTCTCAGCGGAGTGTTCTCGCTGCTGCTGCTAGGCCTTCTGTTGGTCCTGTTCGGAGGCCTATGCATGCCCATCCTATCAGGGCAGCTCCGTATCCTTCTACTGGTTTTCCGAGGGATGGTTTTTACGACTTTTGCCAGATCTCTGGGCATGATCATAAGAACTGTTTCCGTGCCTCTCGTGATGCTTTAGGTGTGGTGCTGCCAATCATTCTATGCGGGATTACCCGCAGCATCTTGGGGCTCTTCCAACCAGGGGTCCTGTCCACCAGACAGCTCCAGCTCGTGGTCCAGTTAGGCTACCGCTTCCTCCTCAACGATAGATTGCCGGTCAGAGGGCCGTTGTTCCGAAGAGAGATCAGGCTTTCAACTTGACTACTGTGGATGCTGAGACAGCTAAAGGAGTTGTGTCAGGTATATTTTGCTTTTGTTGTTTTATTGCTTTCCCTTTTTGTTCCTTTCTTTGTTTTCTTTTGGTCTTGCTTTATTTCTTTCTGTTATCTTCTGCATTGTTGTTTCCCCTCACCCTTGATTGTCTGCTTTTCTTTTTCCCTTGTCTTTGTTTTCTTAGGTGTCGTCCATGTTTGCTCTTTTCCTGTCCATGTTCTCTTTGATTCTGGGGCAACCCATTCTTTTGTCTCCTATCGATTTGTGGCTCGCCATCATTTGGTTTGCAGCAACATGTCTGAGGCTTGGAACATTTTGACAAGTGGGGGTGTTATCATTTGTTTCCGTGAGTGCAGGCAATATCCCGTTGTTATTGAGGACGTAGATTTCAAAGCCAACCTGATTATAATTGGAAATTCAGAATTCGATGTCATTCTGGGTATGGATTGGTTGGGTGAAGCCCATGCCATCATTGATTACCGTGCCAAGAAAGTTGTTTTCAGAATTCCAGATCGAGCAAAATTTGAGTTCCATGCCGGGGAGTCTTCCCTTGGCCGAGTAAAGATTGCAGTGGTACAGATGGATTGTGCGATGGAGTTGCACTCAAGCTATGAGGCTGCGCCTCTAGTAGTTCGGGATTTCTTGGATATTTTTCCAGATGAGTTACCTGGCTTACCCCCTGATAGGGATGTGGAGTTTGGTATTGATGTTCAGCCTGGTACTGCGTCGATATCGAAGAGTCCCTACAGGATAGCACCGGTTGAGCTAGCAGATCTTAAGGTGCAGATTCAGGAGTTGCTTGATTTTGGTTTCATCAGACCAAGTGTTTCGCCTTGGGGGTGCTCCGGTCCTTTTTTTCAACAAGAAGGATGGTAGTCATCGTCTGTGCATTGATTATGAGGAACTGAACAGTGTTACTGTGAAGAACCGGTATCCTTTGCCCAAAATCGATGATTTGTTTGACTAGTTGTGTGGGGCTGCTATTTTCTCGAAGTTGGATCTTCGTTCTGGATATCACCAAGTCAAAGTGAAGGCTGCGAATATACAGAAGACTGCATTCAGGACTAGATACGAGCACTATGAGTATCTTGTGATGCCGTTCGGGGTCACTAATGTGCCAGTTGTATTCGTGAGTCTTATGAACCGGGTTTTCTCTCAGTTTTTGGATAGATTTGTGGTGGTCTTCATCGATGATATTTTGGTGTATTCTCGGAATCGTGAAGATCATGCTGAGCATCTTAGGGTGGTTCTGCAGACTTTGAGAGAGAATCAGCTCTATGGAAAACTCAGCAAGTGCGAGTTTTGGCTCGACAGGGTTTCTTTCTTGGGCACATCATTTCTGGCGATGGTGTTTCTGTATATCCTTCTAAAATTGTTGCTATGAAGGATTGGCCTATTCCTAAGTCGGTTTCCAAAGTGCGGAGTTTTCTTGGTCTTGCTGGCTATTATCGAAAATTTTTCCAAGATTTTTCAAAGATTGTAGGGCCATTAACTAAACTGACAGGAAAGGATCATAAGTTTTGTTGGTTTGGTGAGTGCAATGAGGCTTTTGTTGAGTTGAATAAAAGATTGACGTCAGCGCCTGTGTTGACTATTTCAGGTAGATTTGTAATTAACTGTGATGCTTCCGATAAGGGTCTTGGGGCAGTTCTTATGCAGAAGGTCCGAGTCCTTGCGTATGCATCGAGGTAGTTGAGGCCGCATGAAAAGAATTATCCTACTTATGACTTGGATTTAGCAGCAGTGATCTATGCTTTGAAGCTGTAGAGACATTATTTACTTGGAGACCGAGTGGAGATCTTTACAGACCACAAAAGTCTCAAGTATGTTTTCACCCAGAAGGAATTAAACATGAGACAAAGGCGATGGTTGGAGCTTATGGCCGATTATGACATCAGTTTACAATATCATACTGGTATGGTAAACTTGGTGCCTGATGCTTTGAGCAGGAGACCGACAGTTATGTTTCTTACTCAGCAAATTGATCTCATTGAGCAGATGCAGAAGTTGGATTTGAAGGTTTTGTTGCCCAGTTCTGGTCGGTGTTGTCTTGCACTCCAGCTTCAGTCTTCTCTTGTTGATCAGATCAAAGAGGCTCAGGTTGGTGATGCACAGTTGCAGGGTTTTCGAGCTGAGGTTGAGTCTGGGTCCAAAACGGACATGGTTATTCATGCCGAT
The DNA here is from genome assembly GCA_017893485.1 of Hemerocallis citrina. Classification (NCBI taxonomy): domain Eukaryota; kingdom Viridiplantae; phylum Streptophyta; class Magnoliopsida; order Asparagales; family Asphodelaceae; genus Hemerocallis; species Hemerocallis citrina. The sequence goes on from CM030365.1 coordinate 218,019,135, forward strand.
GGTTCACTTCATTTTGGTTCCCGGTTGTGTCCCCCTAAGGGTGAAGTTCGTCAGTGGTTGCTTGAGGAAGCTCATCAATCTTCGTATTTTATCCATCCTAGTGGTACTAAGATGTATCGAGATCTAAAGCTTTATTTCTGGTGGCATGGTATGGAAAGGGCTGTAGCTCGGTTTGTTGCTCAGTGTTTGATCTGTTAGCAGGTTAAGGCAGAGCATCAGAGAACTGCCGGACTTCTTCAACTGCTTCCTATTTCGGAATGGAAGCGGGAACATATCACCATAGATTTTGTGACCGCTTTACCGAGGAGTCCTAAGGGTCACAATGCTGTTTGGGTGATTGTCGGCCGTTTGACGAAGAGTACTCACTTCATTCCCTTTTGTGTCGGACAGTCTACTGAGAGCCTTGCTGAGCGATACATGCAAGAGATTGTCAGGTTTCATGGGATTCCAGTTAGTATTGTATCCGATAGGGATACGAGATTCAGATATCAGTTCTGGAAGAGTCTTCAAGCTAGTTTGGGAAGTAAGTTGAAGTACAGTACAACTTTTCATCCCAGACTGATGGACAGTCAGAGCGAACTATTCAGATCCTTGAGGACATGTTGCGATCCTGTATGTTGCAGTTCGGTGGATCTTGGGAGAACCATTTGCATCTCGTAGAGTTCTCGTACAATAATAGCTTTCAGTCCAGTCTTAAAGCTCTCCGTTCGAGGCACTTTATGGGCGGAAGTGCAAATCACCAGTGTGCTGGGATGACATTGGCGAGAGAAAGTTGTGGGTCTGGAGTCGATCACCAGGACAATTGATGCTGTGACTCGATCAGAAAGCATCTTCAAGCAGCTCAGGACAGGCAAAAGCGGTGGGCTGATGTCCATCGGAGGGCTTTGGAGTTTGTTGTTGGTGACCATGTTTTCCTTAAGGTATCGCCGTGGCGCAGTGTCATTCGGTTCGGTGGTGGGGGCAAGCTTAGCCCTAGGTTTATTGGACCGTTTGAGACTTTGGAGCGAGTAGGCAGGGTGGCCTATCGTCTCGCTTTGCCACCAGTGTTATCAAGAGTGCACGATGTTTTTCAGGTCTCACAACTCAGGCGATATATCTGCAATGAGAGTCACGTGATCGACTTCTCTGAGTTGGCCGTGCGGACGGATTTGACTTGTAAGATTCCGCTAGTTGCTATTGTGGATCGGCGGGAGAAAGTGCTTAACAACAAGGTCATCAAGCTGGTTCGTGTTGCTTGGAATCCTTACTTGCCTAGTGAGTCGACTTGGGAGCTAGAGGAGGAGATTCAGCAGAAGTTTGCTGATTTGTTTGAGTAGTGGCTGTTTTGTTTTGCCTTTCTTTGTTTTCTCTCTTTTCTTTTTCTCTCGGGGTTACCCTATGTAACTTCTTTTTGAATTTCGAGGACGAAGTTCTTTTTGTTAGGTGGGTAGGATTGTAACCCCTGTTTTTCGTTTTTCATATTCTTGGTGTATTTTTTCTTCTTTCTTGAGTATTTATACTCTTCATGTATCTTGGGCCGTATATTGGAGTTGTTTTCAATATATATTCATTTTATTTTATTTTGAGCTCTTTGTGTTTGATTGTTCGTCTTTTTTACTTCGTTCTGTATCGATTGTTGTTTTTCCCTTTATTGGATTCTTGCCCTATTCTTTTGCTCGTGTTTTAGGTGCTTGTGGTTTCTTTTGCCTAAGCCTATTGTTGATAATCCTATTTGCAATTTAAATCCTAGATCCTTATAATTATCCCTAAACCCAATTGATTAACCAAATCTTATTCATCCTAATAACCATCTCCTACTACTACTCTTATTATACCCAATAACCCGATACCCAATATCTCCAAACCCAAATATCAAACCCTATAAAAACCCACCTCATTTTCTCTCCCCTACCGAAAACTCTAGCCCCCACTGTTCAAACCCGAAGACCCCAACCCTATTACTGCCGAACCCTACCTCCACCTTCAACCTGCTGAAATCCATTGCTCCACATTTGAACCCATTACTTGCCGACTACCCCTAGCCGCTGCACCCATCCGATCACCCATTGCCGACCGCCATTACCCCCAAGCACCGAGATCATCTCTCCTTCTCTCTCCGGCTCTCTCCGGCATTGCGCGTGCCCAGGACAGCAGCGACAGGAGCATTAGCAATGCCAGCCGAAGTCAGCACCGTCGTGCCCACTCTCGGCCGTCTCTCTCTCTCTCTCTCTCGGTTTTGTGCGTGCACATGGGTTTCACGTGTGGTTGAGGATCGCTTTGGTTCGTGATCTTTGTTCATGGGTTTTGCTCGTTGCCGGGATTCGTTCCCATTATTCTTGGTGTTTGTTTCGTCTTCGGTTAAGCCAAGTAACTTGTACTCAATTCCTTTGTATGATACAAGTCATAAATTCCGCTTGTAGTATAGTTGGGTTCTAGAGATAACTCGTGTGTGATGTATGTTTGATGAGTATTGTCTCTATAGTGCTATTTGACCATAGTTGCCTCACGACACAAATTTGACATGAAATAACTTAGGTTTGGACCGTTCGTGATGTGATTATATTTGTGAGATAATTATGAGATTTTGTGTGTTTGTTGGATCCATGTGATATATTTGTTGTGGACATGCTATATACCCTATTTCATGTTATTTGGACACTTAGTAGACTCTATAACGTGTTTGGTTGTGTTTGGGACGAGTTTTGTATGTTGTATGTTGATTTGTTGTTAAGAGGAAAATCTGTATTTTGTCAATGATCAATTTTGAATGGTAGTTTAGACCATATTAAGGTTAGTATCTTAACTTCAGCATTAACCATGATTTGTAGAGAAATCTGTCTTCTTTCCAAATTTTCTGACAGAGACCGATTTTGTTTTCGTAAGTGTGAGATATGGTTCCTTTACTACAGAGGTGTATTATATTTCCAGATTTTGTTTCTTGATGATTTCGATGACTAAACTATTTTGATACTAGTTCTAAGCATATTATTGATATGAAATTTTGCACAGTATTTCTATACCTATTTAGGGATTACCCGGAATTTTGGTAGATTTTATTGATGATTTTTATACACTGTTTCATACTTGTTTATAAAAACTATACTTGCTGGATTTTGCTCGCTGTTCTGCAAAGATTTGTATTTTAACCCTAGTTCCTTTTTCTGTATGAAAAATATTTATGAAATATAAAAGTTAGCTTATTTTGTCTATTTTTATCTCCTTTTAATGGACCTGGATTTCGTTTCACGGTTTGCAAGATATTACAGTTTTGGTACTGCAGTGTTGGGAATTCCAGATTTGCCAAACTATTGTTTCTTGGGGTTTTCTATTTTTTTTTTTTTTGGATAAACTAGTCTTACTGGAAAATTATGAAACTTTATATTCTGGTACTAGACATATAGGGGAATATCCCAGATTGTTTCTTGAATTTATTATGATGTTTTGATGCTGTTTTCTTGACTGTGAATTCGATTTACTGATTCCTGGCTGAACGTAATTCCTGGTTTCAAATCAGTTTTGAGTTATGTTTTTCTAAAACACTATATGAATTATATGTATTCGCTGGATTCGGTTGGAAGTCTATTTTCCATATTCTCCAACGGATTCAGGTTTTGATATTTGTGGAAACGGAAATTGCTGTTTTAGTACTGTACTGTCGTGCTGTGCTGAATTATGTAGTACTCTATTTTGTTCTGTTTTGTAACTACTTACTATCTGTACATGCTTATCTGTTATTCTGAACTCGTGGGTCATTATATCATGCTAAATTTACTCTGTTTCATGCATATACACATCTGTCTGATAATAATTATAAAATGATCAAGCCGGGGTTTATGGAAAAGATCTAGTAGTGGGAAAGCATAGAAATGTGTACTTAGAAGAGAGCTCGTGTTTCCCATATGATTATCTGTTATCTGTTATTCTGTACCTTATCTACATTACTTCCTATAAGAAGGTGTAGAGAGAACCACTAGGTTCTATCTGTCTGTCGGGATCTGTTATCTGAAATCTGTCTGTCTGAACCCTGAGTACACGGCCCTATATGATCCCCTACGAAATCTACAAACGTAACTGTTTTGAATGTATCAACCATGTGATAAAAGGATGGCACATGAAGTGCTACCTAATTAGTAATTAATACAAGACTTATAAGAATCTGTATATGACATCTGTATCTGTATCTGGTATTTGAATCTGTTATCTGATTTTCTAATCATCTGGTTATCTGATTATCTGTTATCTGTCTGATACTATCACTTGACATCATTATTTGAAACTATCTGTATATCTGTCTGCATGCTATTTGACTTTTGACACTTGACACATGTTAGTATACCATGCTAGTTGATTCTGCTATACCATGCTATATCTGTTTTTGCTATCATTTAGATTTGTTAGTTTTCCATGTACTTGTATCCAGCATTACAAGCGGCCCGTAACTTGCATTAACGGGTACTTGTTTCCTTTTTCCTTCGCCTGCAATTTATTGATTGCAGATCAGGATGATCGTTTGCCCGATGGTATTGGAGAAATGAAATATTAGTGCTGGACTTCTTTTGCTGTTATTATTATCTGTTTCTTTTGAACAGTGCATTTGAGTATATGGATTTTATTTGTATTTGGGCGATGTGATCCCGGATATTAACTTGTTCGGATCTGTTTATTTGAGACTAGTATATTATTGGTTTTTAATTAATTTCTATTGGCACTTTGTTTTGTTTTGAGATATATATGTCTGTGTGAGGATAATTCTTTTGGCTTCCGACTCTGATTATTCTGAGATTTGTTGTAAGATTCTGAACAGCTTATGGATGATGCATTCGCTGGGTTGAGTCGTGTATCCGTATTCCGTATTCTTTTTGGGAAGCGGGGCGTGACTGGGGGAAGTGGGGCTAGAGTTATCCTGACATGCCCGGACGAGTTCACCCTACAGTATTCACTCTGCCTTAACTCCCGGGCCTCCAACAATGAAGCAGAGTATGAAATGCTAATTTTGGGTCGTCTCTTAGCCCGCAAAGCTAGAGCCAGGTGCGTCAAAGTTTTCAGCGACTTTCAATTGTTAGTGAAGTAAGTCCAGGGAGACTATGAAGCCAGGGATGACCGTATAATCAAGTATCTAGCATATGTCAAAAAGCTACTAGCCGTGTTCCAAAAGAGAGAGGTTACTTTCATTTCCTGCCAGGAAAACGAGCATGCAGATTCTCTCTCCAAGTTAGCCTCCTCCTCCTTCGAAGGAATTGATCACACTGTTCTTATTGAGGTCTTGCTTAAGCCCAGCAACGAAAAGGAAGTCACAGAGCTCATGGCAATCACTCTGCCGGTACTTGAGAACAATTGGATGAAACCTCTGTATGACTTCTTCGACAAGGGAATCCTCTCCCCTGACCCCAAGGAAGCTAGAAACATCCGAGTGACGGTAGAGCAATACACACTTATCGAATGAGTCATTTATAAACGCTCTTACAGGTTGTAACACCCCACAAAATTGGAAATTACAATTTTGCCCTCGTGTGTTACGCACGTGCATTTTGTAATGTGTTTTTACCGCGTATTTGATCACCGACTATTTATGCACTTCCCGTATGGATTTTTATACTATTTTGAGTCAACAAAAATATCAAATTTCAATCTCTGTATTTTACGTGCTCTGTCACGCCCCGCTTCCCAAAAAGAATACGGAATACGGATACGCGACAAAAGCTCAGCGAATGATTTTCATCATCCATAAGCTGTTCGAGAATCTTTACAACATTCACAAGATAATCAGAATTGGAAGCAAAAGTATCAACCAACATGCACATATGAACCAAAATACCAACAAGCATACTTAAAATAAAATATATAAATCTCAAATAGTCATGATCTGAATAAAACAAATATCCTGGGTCACATTGCCCAAATACAAAATAAATCCAAGTAATCAAATACAATATTGTTCAAGCAAGCTATAAGAAATAATAATAATAAAATTCAGCACTAATACTTCATGTCACCAATACCGTCTGGAACCTGTTCTCCAAAATCTGCAATTCAATAGTTGCAGGGAAGTGGAAAAGAGAAAACAAGTGCCCGTCAATTGCAAGTTACGGGCCGCTTGTAATGCAGGGAAAACTAACTAACAACATGGAATAAGCATGATATCAAAATAAACAACTAGCATGGTAAGGTGATCAAGTGTAAATGGAATGAATCAAGTGTCAAGTAAACAAATATCATGTAAACAAACATAAAGTGTCAAGTATCAAGTCTCATGTATCATGTAGTCAAGTGTCAAGCAAGCATGTATCATGTTCAAGTATCATGTTCCAGTATCATGTTCAAGTATTGTATTTATTACTAGCTAGGTAGCACTTCATGCGCCCCATATTATAACATATGGTTGCTACATTCAAACAGTTACGTTTAGGCCTAGTGGTGGGTTTCAATAGGGCCGTGTACTCAGGCGTCAAGTCAAGTAACAAGTAACAGGTAAACAGGCACGAATCATGTAGTGAAATCGTGGCAACAGAAATAGGCATGAGTCATGTAGTCATGAAACATGGCAACAGGTAATAACAGGCATGAATCATGTAATCATGAAACATGGCAACAAGTAATAATAACAGGCATGAATCATGTAGTCGTGAGTTTATGGCATAATATAATAATAACAGGCATGAATCATGTAATCGTGAGTTCATGGCAGAATATCATAATAACAGGCATGAATCATGCGAGCATGAAACATGGCAACAAGTAATGGGATCATGGGCCCCCTTCTGAGTACACATACCTATATTGTCCACTACCAAGGTCTTTCCCTTAACCCCGGCTTGTTACTTCTTATTATTATTAAACAGGCATGTACGTGTCACAAAACAGAGCAAGAATATCATTTCATGAACAAGTAACAAGTTCAAGTTGCAAGATAAACATGTACGGGTGTAAGGTAACACATAAAAAAACAAAATAACCAAATCTCAAGTTCAGGACAGCAAGACCATACTGTAGTAAAACTGAAATTTCCTGTATTACAAACATGAAAATATGAATCCGTCGAAACGTATAGAAAGTAGAATTCCAACCGAATCCAGTGAGTATAAATAAGTTATATGTTAATTCACAAAAACATAGCTCAAAACAGATTTGAATACAGGAATTAGATTAAGCAAGAAATCAGGAAAACGAATTCAAGAGCAGAAAAACAGCATGAAACACATTAAATAAATCCACAAAAAATTTGAGGTATTCCCCTATATGTCTAGTATCAGAATATAAAGTTTCATAATTTTCCAGTAAAATTAGTTTAGCCATCAAAAATCAGAAATCATAAAGATACGACAGTTTGGCAAATCTGGAATTCCCAACACTGCTGTACGAAAACTGTGATATCTCGCCAACCGTGAAATGAAATCCAAATCCGTCAAAGGGAGATGAAAATAGATAGAATAAGCTAATTTTTATATTTCAAAAATATTTCTCTTATAGTAAAAGGAAATAGGGTGAAAATACGATTCTTTACAGAACATCGAGCAAAATATAGCAAGTACAGTCTTTGTAAACAAGCATGAAACGACATATAAAACTCATCAATAAAATCCACCAAAATTCTGGGTAATCCCTAAATAAGTATAAAAAAACTGACCAAAATTCTATATCAAAATAATATGTGTAGCACAAGTATCAAAATGATTTAGTCATTTAAATCACCAAGAAATGAAATCTGGAAAAGATCTACACCTCTGCATTAAAACAGTCATATCTCACACATACAAAAACGAAATCGATCAGAGGGGTTAGAAAGAAGAAGAATTTCTCTAAAACTAATATTTTATACTGAAGTTAAAATTTTGACCTTAATATGGTCTAAATTACTGATCAAGACAGAATATTGGCAAAACACAGAATTTTCTCAAAAACCAAAATCAACATAGATCCAACGAAACTTGATCCAAACACAACCAAACATGAAATCGAGTCTACCAAGTGTCCAAACATCATGAAATAGGGTAATTAACATATCCAAAGCAAGTCTATCACATGGATCTCAACAAATACCCAAATTCTCACAAAAATCCCACATACATGATCAAATCAAGAACGGTCAAAACATAAGTTGTTTCATGTCAATATTGTGTCGTGAGGCAACTATGGTGAAACCACTATAGAGACAACATCAACAAGGGGTTTCACACACGAATTGTCTCTAGAACCCAACTACACTACAAGCGGTATTTTTGACTTGTATCATACAAAGGAATTTGAGTACAAGTTACTTGCCTGAGAGACGAAGAATCCAACGGGGAGAAAGAGAATAACGGGAACGGATTCCCGGGCACGAACTCAATAGCAACGAATCACGAACAAGATGAACAACTGATCGCGAACAAAGATCGGACGGCTGAGATCAAAAGATCAAAAGATCAAGGTGATCGGATCAGATTGGACGACTCTGATCTAAGATCAAGATCATGATCAAGACGTGATCAGTATCTTGATGATGATGATGATGATGATGATGATGATGATGATGATGATGATGATGATGATCAGGTCAGATCGACGATCGGACGGCCACCAATCAAAGCAATCAAGAACTCCATGATGACGATGATCAAGAACTCTAAGATGATCAAAACTCCATGATCAAGAATCCCACGGACGGCCAAGATCAAACCATGATCAAGAAGATCAAGATGAGATTGTGAAGATTTGATGGCCCACAACAAGAGATCAAGAATCAAGATCAATCGGACGGCTAACAATGCACTCAAACATGATCAAACGCCCACATGATCAAGAACAGCACCCACGGAGCTGCACTGCGGGGGAGTCGTATGGCGCACGGGGCAGCGCCGGCGTCGGCAGGACAGGCCGGAGGGGGGGCTACCGAGGATGGCGCTACTTCGGGAGGAACAGCACGTAGACGACGGCTGAGGTGGCTGACTGCTAGGCAGCGCGATGCAGGGGAAACTTCGGAGGTAGGAGTCGCAAAGGGGAGCGTCGGCTCTGGTGTTGGGCGCTGCAGTTGGATGGGAAACTCAAGGCGGCGCTCTATGGAGGTATGGCAGCGCGGCAGACTGTTGGGGGAATGGGTATGAGGAATCGGAGGTAGGGGGAAGATGGATGAGCGGGAGGTGTAGGAGGTGTAGGAGGTGCAGGGCGGTTGCAGCGTCGGGAGGAGCTGCACTGGCGCTATGGTCGCTGCAGCGCGACACAAGGGTGGCGACGCAGGGGAGAGGGGAGAGCAGGGAGGGGGGTTGCGAAGTGGAGAGGTGAAGTCGGGAGATGGTGAACGGGGATCGGTATGGGTTCGCTGCAGGCGGACGGGAGTGAGAGGGAGTTGAAGAGTCGGGAGGGAGAGAGGGAGAAGGTGGCTGCATGTGCGAACGGGAGAGGATGAGGAGGCACATAGGGTTTAATAGTTGTATAAATAGGGTAGGATGGATTAGGGTTAAACAGGGGGTTAACGGGTAGGGTAGTTTAGGGTATGGGTTTGGGTATTATAATAACAGGGCAAATGGGTATAAATAAATAAATAAATAAATAAAAAAATAAAATAACAAACAAAAATATAATGTTTGGATTTTATAGAATACTAATAATAATAATGAAAACAATACCACTAACAATAATAACAATAATAGTAGTAATAATAATAGAAACCCAGATAATAGTGAAAATAATAAGATTGGTATTATAATATAAATTCGTTGGAAAATAGTAACAAATAAAACCATGGATTAAAATAGACTTTAATAGGAATTCCAATAATACATTTTAACAAAAATAGTTCGAAAGCGGAAAACTAATTTACAAAAATTTTAAATACCGGAAATACATAGAAAATACATTTTCGGGGAAACAGGGGTTACATGCTCTTTACGTGTTTTTGATGCACTTGTCTCCACCGCTGCGTACAATATTTTCTCTGTGTTTAAATTATTTATTTTATGTATTTCATAAAAACGGAAATTCATTTCCCCCCTATTTGATTAAAATGCATTTTTCAATTTTCTGCACGTATAATGCACGTGTTTTCTACGTACGTGACAATTATGTCGTGAAATATATAAAATTAATAAATATATTTTTCTTATTTTATATTTTATTATCTTTAACATTTTTTCCATTGATAAAACCAAATTTCGTATTTTCATGTTTTACGTGCGACACACGTGTTTTCGGTAAACGTATTTAAACGTATTTGTTTTCAAAGAAAAATTTCGGAGTGTGTGTAACACCTTTAGTTTTCAAAGAATATATAAATATTTTATTTTAAAAAAAAGTAAAGTGATTTGGTTGATTAGGTAAATATAATGGTATGAATAGTATTTGGTAAATATAATGGTATGAATAGTAAATGAAATGAATTGATTTGGACAACGGGGTGTCCAACAGCAAGCTTTGCTGTTGTATCATGTATGAAGCTCTGGCTTGTGGATGTTGACTTCGGTCAATAGCCAAGTGACATGCTTTAGGGGGACCCCACGGTATGATGTATATTGTATGGTGAATTGTATAAGAGCATCCACAGTCGTTTTTCTCATTTGCTATAATATGGCAGTTACAGTAATAGCAAATACGATCGTTCACTGCAGTCGTCGTTTGCTATATTTTTTTTGTTTTTCAGAGAGACGGAGTATCATACCCCGTCCGATCGTTTCAAATAAATTTAAAAAAATTAATTACTTATTAACTATTAAACTATATTAATTAACTAAATTAAATAATATAAAAATAACTAAACCTAATTAATATACTAACTAAACCTAATTAATATACTAAAACTACTCCTAATTAATACCCTGCACACATTAAATGCTCCTTCTTATATGGACGGGGTATCATACCCCGGACGGGGTATGTGTCCCCGTCCCACCCTTTTTTTTTTTTTAATTTCCTATCGCTCAATCCTGAGCGTTCGTTTTATAAAAAAAAAAAAAAAACAAATAAAAAAAAGGGAGAGACGGGGTTTGATACCCCGTCCGGGGTATCATTCCCCGTCCGACCTTTTAAAAAAAAAATTAAGAAAATAGGAGAGACGGTATATGATCCTCCGTCCGATAGGATTAAAAAATAATTAAATCGAAGAGACGGGGTATCATACCCCGTCCTTTATAATTTGAGAAACGACTGCAGCGTCTCTTTTGTATTCGTTTCCTATAATTTGGAAATATGGGAATTTTAGAAAACGACTGTGGATGCTCTAATGTACTTGAACCTGTGCTGCTTGAGCTCTTGATGACGTGGCCTTCATTGCTGTGTGTTTACACTTTACACCCGGGAGAGAGTGGAAGTCAGTTTGGTAGAAGAAGAATTTGAGAGTTAGGATTTTGGAATAATGGGGACACGAAGAATTGGAGGTTTTAGGAGTTAGAAATGTGAAAGGTTGAAAATTTATTTGAGTAATTTATTAGGTGTGTAATTTTGCAAATTGAACCCTCAACTTGTCCTATAAATATCCTAGTGTTCTCTTCTCTTTTCACACCAAAAAAATAATCAAATCAAGAGAGAGAGAGAGAGAGAGAGAGAGAGAGCGAGGGGGGGGGGGGGGAGTTCTTATGCTTGGAGGCTTTTCCTAGGAGAAGAGGAACTAGGAGTCTTAGAGCTAGGAGTGGTGTTCATTTTTTTCTTTCATTGTTCAAGCTTCACATAAGGTGGGTATTCTCATACTTTCTAAAGTAGAACTTGCATGCTAAATTAGTTCAAAGAGTAATATAAGTTGAATGATATATTTGTAGAATTCATGCTAGCAAAATATACAATGATTTTGTTGAAAGTTAGTGAATAAATTATTACCATGCTAATTAAGAAGTTGAAAAATAATCATATGGACAATGTTAGAATGTTTGCAAATTCTTGTTTGTCAAACGTATGATAAGTATGAGTAATGATTAAAGAATGTTTTTTGTGACATAATGCTTAAAAAGAAGAAAGAAAAGAGAAAGATAAATTTTTGTTATTTTTGACATGTTGACATTGTTAAACATACTAGTTTTCACATGAAGAAATACTTGAGATATCCATGGTTGAATTAGAGATACATTTGGTCTTTGTACAAAATTTTAATTTGTATGAAAATGTTGAGGATACTTCTTTGATAAGTAAATTAAAGAAAATAAAGTTGTTGTTATGGAACTAATTAGATTATTATAAAAGTATAATTTGCTAGAAAGAACGAATGTAAAATTTGTGAGTTTGTTTTATTTTTCTAAGGTATGATCTACAAGGCAGTAAGTTACAGTTATAAATCTCAGTTTATATAAGTCTATTTCAACTAAATGGAAGGATTGATCATAATTAGAGGAATCGAGTTTCTTTGTAAAAGATATGAAATAACAGAAAATAGAACAAAAACTTATTAATGAACTCTATGTCAACTGACGCACTTGGCCTAGTGGTCGGAGGTTGCGTCGACTTTCTTTGAGGTCCTATGTTCGAAACCCGTTGGGCCAAGTATATTTTTTTTGTCGCTTTAGAATTCACCGAAAACCTAGAGTGAACATTAGGGGCTTTCGTTAAAACCTTTGAACAATAAGTCCAAATGGACTTACTGGTTGGCGCGCTCTGACTTGGGCGCTAGCTCTGTTGGCTCGGGTTTGAAACCCAGGGTTAGCACATATTTTTCTTGAGGGGTTTTAATACATTTAGGAAGTCCTAATGCATTTGAAAATTTTAGGAAAAGTCCATGTACTCATAAAAATACGATGGAGAATTTATAGAAAATAGTTCTTAAAGATTTTTCTTGTTTATTGAAGAGCAATAGACATTTGAGAGACATTATTTTGTACTAAAAAAAATGAGATATTGATTTTGTGCTAAAAAGGAGCAAAATGAGAAATGAAAAATGAGCTTTGACAATTATAAATGAGATTTATTGGTAGAATGAGGATAAATTATCCATGTAAATAAATTTCTCTTGATGTGATGATTCACTTATACAAAGTTAGAGTACTTGGTACATGTTGAAATGTGAATTGGTTATTTGCACTTAAGTTATTAAAGAGTTCGATGTTGAATGAAGTTTGTTCATGAAAAAGCCGTATTATTATTAAAGAATCATGAATAGTGCTAAAATGAGACATTGCTTAAGTTGTGAAATGAGTTGAAAGATGAAATCATCTAGGTTTAAGACATGATTCTTAAAGGGTATGTGTACCCATGTTTCTTGTACATAAAAGTTTATGATTAAGAATTAGTAAGACCTCGGTTACCGGCAACATTGAAAGAAAGATTTTGAGACTTGATTTTGAGATATTGCCGTCGGGCGATCTCGTACTTTTGTGAACAAATCTGGTAGGAGGTAAAACTGATTCTAGGATTGATAACACATTCATGTATTGAACTAAAATAATTAGGCACTTAGGTGAAGATGTAGTAAACCTGGGCAAACGTAAGTGGGTTGCCTCCATATAGTCGGCGGTGGATCTCTGTGGCTATAGACCCAGTCGGTGAACTGAGGTTGCTATATGGGAGACGGGTTTTGTTTATATTTAAATCCGGGACTTGGCGAAGTCGGGCGGATAGTTTACTGTCTCCAATGTATATACGTATACCAGGGCTAGGGGGCACTTGCGGGATGATTCGCATGATGAGGGAACCGTTATAATAGCCATCGGGCTAGGACCCATAATCGTGGAATGATCTAAACCTTGTTCTATTATCGGGTAGTTTTCATGGCGATGGATCGAGCCCTTTATTATGGAGTACATAGGTGCTTGCCCTCGGACCTATGTAGTACGGATGCATAGAATCCAAACAAGTGCACTGTAACTCTGATGTACTACTGGAAAAAGTTTTAAATTTCCTTGTAAAATTGTACGAAGTGAAGTAAAGATCCTATGGAATCTCGAATTCATTCTTATTTGGAATTCGGGGTGTTATACAGGTGGACGGAAGACCCTACCTACGGTGCCTCTCCTCTTAGGAGGCCTAGTATGCTTTGAAAGAAGAAGGGATTGGAGGCGCTCACATGGGAGCCAGATCCCTCGCCCACAAGATCCTCAGTCACGGATATTTTTGGCTTACCCTCCTCAACGATGCTCTGGAATACGTCCGCCAATGCACGTCTTTCCAGAGGTTCTCATCAATCAAACGAACACCCCAGGCCGAGCTTAGTTCCATATTAAGCCCAATCCCCTTTGACATGTGGGGGTGGATTTATTCGGACCGTTCTCCCTAGCAGTCAGACAAAGAAACATCCTCGTGGTAGCCACTGATTACTTCTCTAAGTGGACCTAGGCGAAAACACTAGCAACCATCACGGAGCACAGAGTCCAGCATTTCTTTTGGAAGAACATCATTCGTCGGTTCAGCATCCCCCGGATCCTAGAAACAAACAATAGAACTCAGTTTTGTTGCATAGGTGTTCTGTAAATTCTATGTCGACCTAGGGATTCAGCAACGATTCTCCTCCATCTCTCACCTGGGTCCAACGGCCAAGCAAAGAATGCAAACAGTCAAATCTTCAGTGACCTCAAGAAGAGACTTGACGAATCCCCCAAGGGATTATGGGTCGAAGATCTCCCAGGTGTACTATGGTCTACATGACCACTAAAAGGACCCCTACAGGATAATCACCTTTCAACCTCACTTATGGCTCTGAAGCCCTAACCCCCCCCCCCCTCCGAGGTCGGACTACAACGAAGAGTAGAACTCCACTGATCTTAGGGGCAACCTCGACCTCATCGAGGAAGTCCGTGAGAAATCTGCCTTGAGAAGACAGATTTATCAGCAACGGGTAAATAAGTTCTATAATAAGAAGGTCTGTCCGGCCAACCTAAAAGAAGGAGACCTAGTCCTTTGAAAAATAGAAATCTCTGATCTCAACAAGAAGGGCAAGCTAGCTCCCAACTGGGAGGGTCCGTACAGGATCTCCAAAGTATTCCTTCTTGGGGCATACAGACTTGAAGACTTGGCGGGGTGGGGGGGTGGGGGGGGGGAGGGGGGGAGGGGGGAGAAGATATCGAGGACCTAGAATGTCAAACACCTGATGAAATACCACGAGGGTGCTTCACACCCTCTTGTAGAACAAGTTTTTCTATTTTCAATAAGGTTAACACTTTAGACACGGCCAAAGCATGTAATAAAGGCTAGCATTGTAACGCCCCGATCCCCGCTCAGCTGCGCATGTACCTACACGTGCATGCATGTGAAAAACAAATCCTCGTCATGGCCCACCACTGGCACAACCTCACCAAAAGTGATATAGCAAGTTGGGTACTTAAGGATCATTGGCATTTTCTATATAGCAACTTTCTAATCCTATTCATGGCCGATGTGTGATTAAATCCACCTCTCCCCCACCAACCACCACACACACATCCATGCGACTGCATGCTTACATTCATTCACTCATGCATGTTATACTCAACCATGCACCTAGGCCCACTTAATACACCCCTTCCCCCCCCCCTCCCCCCCCCCCCCCCCCCCGCGACACACACACACACATTTTTAATTCTAAGGCCCATATATATATATATATATATATATATATATATATATATATATATATATATATATATATATATATATATATATATAGAGAGAGAGAGAGAGAGAGAGAGAGAGAGAGAGAGAGAGAGAGAGATGTTCCGTTGTGCATTAGGCCTCCATGTGCACTCGTGTGCACTCGGCCTTCCTAACAATTTTCTGTCGTACAATTTTGTAACATTTCAATGGATGGGCAAATGAATTTCATATGATTTGATTTTACATATTTAAACTTATTTATATGTGTAGATCAATGTGAATGGTTCGGATCGTCGATACGAAAGACAGGAAGGCCGAGTGCACACGGAGGCTTAGTGCACAACGGAACATTACTCTCTCTCTCTCTCTCTCTCTCTCTCTCTCTCTCTCTCTCTCTCTCTCTATATATATATATATATATATATATATATATATATATATATATATTCAAATCCGGGTATTACAATCATCCCCCCTTAAGAACTTAGTGTCCTCGCTAAACTCGGGACATACAATCTAATACAGAATCTCTTTTCTAGTCGATGTGATCCACATGGATGCCACTACCCTGGTCCTGCCAACGTACTGACCTGGTCATCCTACCAGCGTACTGCCCCTGGTCCCACCAGTGTGTACACCCCATGTGACCCTACCATCTGTGTCGAAAGTCGTCAATAATACCATTTGTAATGCCCGAGCCCCGCTTAACTGCGCACACGCCTACGCGTGCGTACACGCGAAAAATAAATCCTAACCACGGCCCACCACAGGCACAGCCTCACCAAAAATGCTACATAGTTGGGTATGTATGGATCATTGACATTTTCTATATAACCACTTTCTAATCTATTCATTGCCGATATAGGATTAAATTCATCTCTCCCCCACCAACCACCACACACACATCCATGTGACTGCATGCTTACATTCATTCACTATTGCATGACATACTCAACCATGCATCCGGGCCCACACTTAATACACACATAGCCCCCCCCCCCACACACACACATACGCACGTACGCACACATTTTTAATTCTAAGGCTCATATACACACACACACACACACACACACACACACACACACACTCATCTTAGCTTATATATGTATTATATATATCATATATACATCCAAATTGGGGTATTACAATGGCCTCACCAAAAGTGTTATAGCTAGTTGGGTGTTGTACTCACCTATCAAGAGGATACGTGTGGTTTCATCTCACCTGATCAAGGTAACCCGGGCGGCGTTGTCTCGCCTGTTAATTTCTGTAATTTAGTGATAAGATCGGGATGCAGATGTCAGTCACAAGTTCTGTCGAAACTTAGGGGGTGGACCCTTAAGCTTTCGTCTATGTTCTGAGTTATGAATATGAATGGGGAGCAAGAGTTACACTTTGTGTGTAATGTCCTGACTCCAAACTCAGACAATTTATTTATTTATTAGTACAACTACCAACCACAGGCTGCCTTTCAAAAGGTGGTTAACCAATTTGGTGACTCTTGATCATATGCAATATTATTTATTATTAATTAATCATGTAAATCCTCCGATGTGGGATCAAATAATCCCACACCCAGACTCTTCTCACACGTGCTGCACACCGCCCCACTGGGCCCCATGCCACGTGGACAGCAAGCACAAGCTGCCCCCCTCCTTCCTCATTCTCTCTGACGAAGTCAACAAGGATGAGAGAAGCCGGGCCCCACACCTGCCATGTCACCCACATAACAACAACATCAACCCCATCTCATCTCATTTTTAATTAAATCCCCATTATTACAATCTTGCAATTATACATATATATTATATATACTTACACTATATTATACTAGTATTATACCTCCAAGAAATACGGGGTGTTACATTGTGTCTCTTGGCGGAATAGGGGTGGCCCTAAAAATTCACATTATGTTCACGATAATTTTGGTATAAGAAGGAGTGGAGAAGGATCATGATTCCGGCAGAGCTGCGGCAGAAGCCGAATTATCATCGGCTTGATCGGGAGTGGAGAGGGACCATGATCCTTTCGGAGTGGAGAAGGACCATGATCTGAACGAATAGAGTAATCACTGCCACTCAAAGTGGAGAATGACCACGATCCGACTGCAAGAGTGGAGGTAGACCGCACCAACTGCATACTTTACCAATCACTAGATGAATGTCAGAAATAGGAAAGAGTACAAAAGTAGGTTGCATGGCGAGAGATCGAACCCTATTGGCTTAAGAACGTGAGCTTGATTGGGAAGTTTTGTAGTATGGGATGCATATGTTTTCAATCAAGTGTGCATTAGAGTATGAGCATCGTATGCATTTGAGTTTTCTGCATTAGATTCTAGGTCATGGCATACACTGACACTTGTGGCTTAACTTTCACTTTTTTCTGCATCAACTTAGATTATTGAGAATTTTGGAGATCGCTGGCTTTATCAACGTTACGTCAGTTACATTTAACTAACATGCCCACAATTGGTTAGTGTGCAGGACTATCTGATCGTGGGAGCAGGGGACTTGAACTGCGAGAAGCATCTAAGTGGAGGATATAGGTTTTGTATAATGTAATTAATTGATGTAATTCATGATGAAAATTCATGTAAGATTTTATTGTACAATGTAACATCATTAAGGTAATAAAAGTTTTTATTTTCTGTGACTTTTTCCTATGTTATGGACTCATCTGAAGTAAGATTCTAGATTGTGTTACGAATTTCTAGTGTTAGAAAATCGGGGCGCTACAGAAATGGTATTGTAATTGTAACGCCCTGACTTCCATACACAGGAAAATCATAGCACACCCAGAAATCTTTTCCTTCAATTGAGTACATAAATATAATATAATATAGGAAAATGCGGAAATCTTAATATAAATCCAAACCTCTTGGATTGATAAGATGATGGGCACAGGATGTCAGATCTCTATGCTTAAACTCCAGGTACTCTTACCTGCACAACACAATATGTGGGTTTGTCAGCGTGTGAGGCTGACGGTAAGAATCACAACAACTTTAATTAACTCCAAAACTAACACAACAATATACATGGCATAATAGAAATAAAACTGAAATCAATAAATGTAAACATGAAATATTCAAATATACGATGTCATATGAGTGTGTGTATAAACAATTAATTAAAACATTAAATGTATATTTATCAGGAAAACATGCACAATCCAAATATGCTCTTTTAATGCACGCTTTTTTGGAACGATATGCTGCCCAAACAATATATTTTCCGAATGCAAGCTACTAGTGTTCCTTCTCATTACAGGGTTCAATCCCTCGTTTATGCAATATGTATTCTATACTGTATCTGACATTTATCTAGTGAGTAGTAAGGTTGCAGTTGTTAGGTCCAATCCCGTTACTATAGTCGGTAGTGGTCATGCCGGAACCCTGTGTATTTCTCCACTCTTGAGCATCTATAATGATGCACAACTCTGGTGGTCTCTCTCCACTCCCGGTCTTACATATTCTATCCCGTCCGAACCCCAGCGGTATTTCTCCACTCCTGAGCATCCATAATGGTGCCCAGCCCTGGTGGTCTCTCTCCGCTTCCGGACCTCACTAAAAGTTATCACGAGTATAAGATGCCCTAGCAGGGATTACCTGCTCCGCCTCATTCGTATTTGATAACATGGAACATCGACGGATACTTATGGGTCCATCCCTTAAGTTCCGACAGGAGTTTACGGCTTATACATCTGCACCCCCGTTCTTAACACTAGATCCATGCAATACATAGTCATGTATTCTACACTGTTTTTGATATTTACCTAGTGACTAGTAAGGTTTCAGTTGTTCGGTCCAATCCTGTTACTGTAGTCGGTAGTGGTCATGCTGGAACCCAGTGGTATTTCTCCACTCCTGAGCATCTATAATGATGCACAGCCCTGGTGGTCTCTCTCCACTCCCGATCTTACATATTCCACCCCGCCCAAACCCCAGTAGTATTTCTCCACTCCTGAGCATCCATAATGGTGCCCAACCATAGCGGTCTCTCTCCGCTTCCGGACCTCAATAAAAGTTATCACAAGTATAAGACGTCCTGGCAGGCGTTACCTATTCCGCCTCATTCGTACATAGAACATCGACGGATACTTATGGGTCCATCCCCTAAGTTCTGACCTTTCTTAACACTAGATCCCAGAAATTAACAGTCGAGACGACGCCGCACGTGTCCCCTTGATAGGTGAATACAACTTCCAATAATTATATAAGGTGAATACAACTTCCAATAATTATATAAATTCCAATACTTGTTAGAAAATTGATTTCTCATATGAAACCTCAATGAGTCTACTACAACATTGTAGTTAAGAACCTCTAGTTTCAATCCAATTAAAATCTGTCTAAAACCATTTATAAGATAGTAGGTTCAGAATTTAGATATTGCAGCTCTTGCTACTTTTAAAAATAACAGAAAATCTCACACTTCTTGGAAATTGGATTTCTTAGAAAATAAGTACGATATTCAGCCAGAATTTATGAAATAAATTCTATTTCATTTCTAAATCAGTACTGTATTCAGATTTTATTAAAATACCAAATGACATCCAAAAATTATAAAATTTTGAGGAGATGTTGTACACACATACATGATACACATACAAAAGTTTCAGTTTCATAATTCATGTATTTAAAAAGAAACGATTTTCTGAAGTGAGATCAAATTCCGGACGGAATTATAATAACGTTTCTAAGATAATTATATCATAATCTCACCAATTAATTAACAGTAATTAACACCCATAATTAAACAACATTCATACACAATCTAAGCACGATTACTCAATTTATTATCTAGCATGCATATACCCTATAATATAAACAGAGTTGATTAAAGTTGTTACCCACTTTTTATTGTTTCTGGATTTGATCGATTCTACGATCAATTTGAAGACGATAGCAACACGAACAACAACATTGGATCTACGGGCCACAACTGTTCGTCGAATTCGGGAAAGTAATAAATTGTAATTATAAGTAGGTATTTATTAAAATAAGATACATATATATATTATATGTATATGCATATACACAAATAGATAGAGAGAGAGAGAGAGAGAGAGACGGTGAGAGCTCAGGGTGTTCAGCGATGGTAATGGAGGAGCTTCAGAGGTAGAGTGCGGTGACTGGCGATGGTGCAGGGTGACTGGAGTGCGACAACGGAAAGGTGGAGATGGTGAGGAGCTCGTGGGTTGACGGGGGTCGCCGAAGGTGGAGGGCGAAGTTCAATGGCGATGTCGACGAGGATGGCGAGGAGATTTGGTGGCTTCGGGTTGTCGAGGTGGAGAAACGCAGCGAAGAGGAGAGGTGGGGGTTGGAGGCAGTGAGCAGCGAGGTTGGGGTGAAGGTTGGAGCTCGGAGATGAGCTCGATGGAGTTGGCAATGGCAATGACGATGGCGAAGAGCTCGAAGGTCGAGTGCAGCGGCGAGGGAGTAGAGGTGTTGGTCGATGGTGGAGGTGGAATGTGGTGGCGGTGGCTGGAGTGCGGTGAGCGGGAGAAGGCGATGGAGCTTAGGTGGCCATGCAGTCGAAGCTCAGAGGTGTGGCGATGGTGGTGAAGATGAGCTCAGGAAGAGCTCGGTGGCGCTTGTTGTGACGAAGGCGGAGCTCGGAGGTTGAGGATGGAGGAAGGTGACGGAGATGGCGAAGGCAGTGGCAAGGAGGTTGACGGCGGGGTGCTTCAGTAGTTGGTTTCGGAGGTGGAGCTTGGTGAGGTGGAGGTGCGCACGGCGAGTGCGAGGTGCTTCGTCTTGGGTTTCGGTGAAGAACAAAACGAAGAAGGAGAAGAAGTGAGATGGTTGGGGATGAGTACTGTATGTGTGTGTGTGTGTGTGTGTAGAGAGAGAGAGAGAGAGAGAGAGAGAGAGTCTCTTCGGTTGCACACTACTTTTTGTGAGCACTCATGAAATAAAGACCCTATGAAAAAACCGAACCGCTCATATTGTTCTATATGCCTAAGATAGCTTAACAATAAAAATCAAGTAATTTAAAGTTCATTTGCCCATCCATCATGCTGTTAGAATTTTCAGCCAAACAATTTTGTGATGATGTAAATCATGGACAAATGAATTTCAAAATAAATTGATTTTTTATTGTTAGGCTATCTTAAGTATATAGAACAATATAAGCGGTTCAAATTTGTCATAGGTGATCTATTTCATGAGTGTTCACGGAGTGCTCACCAAAGTAGTGTGCAACCGAAGATTTCTCTCTCTCTCTCTCTCTCTCTCTCTCTCTCTCTCTCTCTCTCTCTCTCTCTCTCTCTCTCTCTCTCTCTCTCTATATATATATATATATATATATATATATATATATATATAATAGAGAGAGACAGTTTGAGAGAGAGTGACGGGGGGAGAGAGAGACAGTGAATTATATGTGGGTGTAAGAATGTATTTATAGGGGTGTGAAGGAGTGCTACATGTGCATATGAGGGTTTAGGTATAGGATATAGAGTTATATAGTGAGGGAGAAAAAGATGGAAAAAGAAGACCGGTGATGTTTGTAGGAGGAAGTGGAGGCAGTAGAGTAGGATGAGTAGGGAGGTGGGCATTTAATGCCGTTGAATGTAGTTGGGGATGTGATGGTTGACTATTGGATTAGGATTAGAGAATTTAATTAGGATTAGGAGTTAAGATTAAGGATTTAATTAGAGTTAAAAATTTAAGTTTAAGCTCCAATTTAAAAAATGGGAATTTTAGAATGGATCCAAAAATATTTGGGTTGGTTAAAATAAGATATCAAAAATAAATTGAAAGAAACGAAAAGAGATACATAAGCATAAATATTTATTTATAATGTACAAAACACATTTTTAATACACGCGTGGGGCAAAATTATCATAATTCAATTTTGCGGGGTGTTAAAGTAATACCTGGATTTGGATGTATATATGATATATATAATACATATATAAGCTAAGATGTATGTATATATATATATATATATATATATATATATATATATATATATATATATATATATAAGCTAAGATATATATATAAGCTAAGATGTTTATATAAGTATATATATTTTATATAAACATCTTAGCTTATATATATATAAGCTAAGATGTTTATATAAGCTAAGATGTTTGTATATATATATATATATATATATATATATATATATATATATATATATATATATATATATATATATATATATGTGGGCCTTAGAATTAAAAATGTGTGTGTGTGTGTGGGGAGAGGAGGGGGGTGTATTAAGTGAGCTTGGGTGCATGGTTGAGTATGGCATGCATGAGTGAATGAATGTAAACATGCAGCCACGTGGATGTGTGTGGTGGTGGGTTGGGGGGGGGGGGGGGGGGGGGGGGGGGGGGGGAGGAGATATATTTAATCCCACATCGGCCATGAATAGGATTAGAAAGAGGTTATATAGAAGATGCCAATGATCCATAAGTACCCAACTAGTTATAGAACTTTAGTGAGGATGTGCATGTGGTGGGCCGTGGTTAGGATTTGTTTTTTGTGTGCGCGTATGCGTAGGCGCGTGCGCAGCTGAGCGAGGCTCGGGACGTTACAAATGGGTATCATAGCCAATTTTGAAACAAATGGTGGGGTCACATGGGGTGTACACTTTGGTGGGACCAGGGGCAGTTCGCTGGTAGAATAACCAGGTCAGAGCGCTAACGGGACCAGGGTAGTGGCATCCATGTGACCACATCGACTAGAAAGATTATCCTGTATTTAGTTGTATGTCTCGAGCTTAGCGAGGACACTAAGTTCTTAATGGGAGGTGATTGTAATACCTGGATTTGGATGTATTTATGATATATAAGATACATATATAAGCTAAGATGAGTATATGTATATATATAGCTATATATATACTTAGGAACCGTAGTTTAACTAGCAAAAACAAGTGCGTGCCTGCTATTCAGATGGTATAGCGTTCTGGTCCACTTTAGACTGTTAGCACTCTGACTTATGGTGGTTCAGTCGAGATATTCAGAGCAGTATGAATCAACACCAGATAATGAACAACTGCTCTTCCCAACATGTAGCTTTGTCGGTGTCTATTTTAGTGAAGAACTGAAGTATGATCGCAAGCTAGGATACAATATCCATCCTTTGAAGGGCTACCTCTTTGAGGATAAGGATTCCCCCTTCCAAGGCTTTATCAGCAACATCCATAAGAAGCACGCCGCATATCTGATCTGGGGTGATGGGATCTTGAACTCGTTTCATTCGAAGAGTAAGAGAGGAAGTTGACAAAAAAGCTGAGCCGAGGAAAGTAGTTGACAAAAAAACTCAATTTGATTTATTAGGCACCGGAGCCAATGAAGCATATATATATATATATATATATATATATATATATATATATATATATATATATATATGATCCTTAGAATTAAAATTGTGTCGGTAGGGGGGCTGTGTGTATTAAGTGAGCCCAAGTGCATGGTTGAGTATGGCATGCATGAGTGAATGAATGTAAGCATGCAGTCATGTGGATGTGTGTGTGGTTGTTGATGGGGGGGAGATGGATTTAATCCCACATCGGCCATGAATAGGATTAGAAAGTGGTTATATAGAAAATGCCAATCATCCATAAGTACCCAACTAGCTATTAGGCGCGTGCGCAGCTGAGCGGGGCTCAGGGCGTTACAAGCACCATTGAGGCAACAACTTAGTCTTTATTTCAATAAAACTTAGCATATTTTTCTTATAAAGCACAGCCTCATATCCGTCCACCCGAGTCATGGCTACAACTCGACAAAACAACAAGTTTGGAGTTCAGCTTCTTCCTAAGGGCTATTCGCACAACTGGCTAGTATCTAAACAACAAGTTTGGAGTCCAGCACTATGTTCGATACCGCTTTAGTCTCTTGCGAAGTGTGGAGCAGCTGACCATTCGGAATTGCTCATGCAGCTAGTTGAAACTCTGAAACAACAAGTTTGGAGTCCAACACTTGGTTCGACGCAGCTTTATTCGCTTGCGAACAAGTAAGCACAAAGCAGCTCAGCATTAGAAATTGCTCCTACAAGTCGTTGAAACTCTCGAAAAACAAGTTCGAAGTTAATAATCATGGCTCGAAATCAGCCCCACAGTTCGGAAACACATGAGTTCGGGGCTCAAAATGACCGTTCGAACTACTCTCGAAACTGGTTAAATCAATAAACAACTCCCCAATGGCATAACTCATATTCTTAAGCTTCTGGGGGATAGAGACATTGCAGGACAGTTTTGACCCCGAAGATGGATGAATTCTCAATCAATTTCTCAACAAAACTTGTAGATCTTCTAGTCCTCGTCGAGATCGGTCATGCGCCCTAATCGGAGCTCTACACCACCCGGAATAGTCGTTACACCGCAGCAATGCCGGGAACACGCGAACATGTAGGTTTGGAGTTCGAAGCAACCATTCGAATCCTCCCTAAAATGCATCAAAACACCGACAAACAAGCTTAGAAGGCAGCCCTTCCCCGATACTACCTCCATTGTAGCGCCCCGAGCCTAACTTGGCTTAAAACGTGTATATATCACCAAGCTACGGCACCACCACAGGGCATAGCCTCACCAAAAGTGCTATAGCTTTGTAAGTACTCTTGGATCATGGGCAACCTAATATATGCACTTAGTTACCCTATTTTACACCTATGTGGGACTAAATCTCTTCTACTACTTTATATCTTCATTCAAGCATTCTATTAAGCACCTTATGTGCATACCATCCTTCATTCAAGCATTTCATCAAATACCTCATGTGCATGCCATGTATGCACAAACCTGGACTTGTGCATATCCAAGCTCGCTCTACTAAGCTCGGGACATACAATCTAATACAAGATCTTCTTTCTAACCGATGTGGAGTGAAGTACCCTGATTCTGTTAGTGTACATCACTGATCTCTCTACCAGTGTACATCGCTAGCTCCATCTTAGGCATACATCTCACCCACTGTTGGTGTCAAAAATCGACTCTGATATCTTTTTGTAGCGCCCCGAATCTAACTTGGTTTAACACGTGCATATGTCACCAAACCATGGCCCCACCACAGAGTATAATCTCACCAAAAGTGTTATAGCTTTGTAGGTACTCTTGGATCATGAGCAACCTAATTTATGCACTTAGTTACCCTATTTTACCACCTATGTGGGACTAAATCTCTTCTACTACTTCCTATCTTCATTCAAGCATTCTATCAAACACCTTGTGTGAATATCATTCTTCATTTAGCATTTCATCAAACACCTCATGTGCATGTCATGTATGCACACAACCTCGACTTGTGCATATTCAAGCTCACTCTACCCGGGGTATTACATCTATAGCTCACTCCAAGTGGCCACAAATAACACAAAGGAAGACATACAAAGTTCAACATCCAACACAAGAGAAAAAAATGAGTTCATGACTTCACACAAAAGCTCTCAAATTTTCATAAGTCATGCATTCAAATACAAAGATACACCAAGCGGTGTCTTGTCCGCTATTAGGCTACTACAAAATACATCAAAGTAAATGCAAAGGAAAAAGCTCTAAAAACTGCAAGATCAAGGCTCATCATCGTCAGACGAAGCCAAAAGGGTAGGAACCCCAACCACTCCGTTCCTCTCCTTTTCACCTGTCGAGTCGTCCCAAGTCCCGTCTTCGTCGACCGCCTCTACGATTGACTCCATTCCGGGAAGAAGCTCTGGGTGATACCCCTTCCTATCGAAGTCAAGAACGCGCTCTATCACATTCGCAATGGCCTTGGCATATAACTGATCCATCACATCGTTGAGATGAACCAGCGCCTTCGCCTCAGTCTCAGCCACCGCGTCCGCTATCACTGCTTCCAGATCCTTCGTGGCCTCTTATTTTAACCCCTTCGCTCTGCCTCGAAGCCAGCAGAGAGAGCATTCTCCTTACCCTTCACCGCCTCCAGCTCCTGAATTACCTTCTTTCTTAGCCTTTCGGCCATAACAGCATGATCCTTCCAAGCCTTCTCCTCGGTGCGAATGAGTTTGATAAAGTTCCCAGTCCGACATGCCATCTGCAAAATGGAAAAAGAGGAGACTTAGACAATCTTGAAATTCAAATGAAAATTTCGAAGAAACTAAGAGTAGAGCTACTTACAGAGACAGTGCCTCGGGAAACCCCCATGATGGAACCGTCGATCGTCTCCTTCTCTAGAACCTTCTGATCCCAAGGAGGGGGAAGATTTTGCACCACATTGAGACACTTCACTGAGTCCCCTAGGATGGCATCACACTGCTTGTAGCGCCCCGAATTTCCAATATAATATCTCAGAAATATGTGGCACAATTCCCAGCATCTACCTCAATGTAATAGTAAACATAGCCAAACACATTTTTTTTTCAACTTTTATTATCTCATTGACTTAGACAATCTTGAAATTCAAATGAAAATTTCGAAGAAACTAGGAGTAAAGCTACTTACAGAGACAGTGCCTCGGGAAACCTCCATGATGGAACCGTCGATCGTCTCCTTCTCTAGAACCTTCTGATCCCGAGGAGGAGGAAGATTTTGCACCACATCGAGACACTTCACTGAGTCCCCTAGGATGGCATCACACTGCTTGTAGCGCCCCGAATTTTCAATATAATATCTCAAAAATATGTGGCACAATTTCCAGCATCTACCTCAATGTAATAGTAAACATAGCCAAACACGTAATTTTTTTTCAACTTTTATTATCTCATTTCATTACAAAGCACAGCAGAAAATTAAACACCTTGAATTACAATTTATTTCTTTTACAACACATCCTTTTATAATTTGCACGAGCCACATTATCATTCTACCACATGCATCCAAATTCCAAGCTATAGGTACCTACCTGTAAAATATGAGGCTAAAGATAACCCAAAACCCCAAAACTATAGGGGTCAGCCATAACGGTGTGAGTGGCATAAAAAAAATGCAACATAAATAAAACATAAAGAATAAAGTCATAATCAACACATACCAACAGTAGTACGAATAGAAATGAGATAACAATAAATAAAGCATGAAAACATCAAGTGATACTAAGCTAAGTGTCAAGTGCAAGAAAATAGAACGAGCATGCATAAAACCAAGTCAAGAAAACACAAATGCAGTATGATGACTCTCTAATGCATACTTGTCGGATTCTATGCATTCCATACTACATAGGTCTGGTGCAAGCCCTTATCGTGCTCCACTTTATAGGGTTAGATCCCTCGTTATGCAACTAATCTTACTACGGTGATAGAAACAAGATCTAGATTACTCCGCAAATAGGCCTGACAACCCTCGACGTGCAAGCATCATGTAAGAATAGCTCTAACCCCCCGGAGAATCACCTCCCTGCCATGTACCCCATGAATTGGCCTGCCGACCCTCGACGTGTAGATACACAAGTACATCTCGTGAATAGGTCTGTCGACCCTCGACACGCGAATGCACATGTATGTTTCGTGAATAGGTCTGTAGACCCTCGACACGCGAACATACCAACTGTTCTCTCGAGACAGATTAATACACAGTCCTGGAACGCATCCGTTGGACTAGACCCCTAGAGCATATACTTACGTTGCCCAAGTTCCATCACATCTCCACTAGTGCATGTCCTTAGGTAAATTATTATTAATTAAAACACAATTTCTCCTTCTTTAAAGTTAGTGTATCCTGCCGGACTTAATTCCACAAACAACCCCAAGACCCCAACTGGTCAAAATCCACAAAATCTCAATTGACGGTTCACAGGCATCCCACTCAACTCTTAGATATTCATAAATCGAATATCAATACAAAATCTTTCATTTAAAACTCTTAATTACATCAACAAAACGTTTATATCAAGAAAACTTCAAAAATCCAAATTCATTCAATATACTCACAAATTTCCAGAGCCGAAATAAGATATTAAATCCATTAAATAACTGAGAATCATATTTTGATGTCATAGAATATCACAAAACATCCATATCTTGAAATCCATATATATTTCGCTTCTTAAAATACAAATTAAATTCTATAAAAATCAAAATATAACTCTCTATAAAATACAGTAATTTGTAGTGAAAACATCACCTAAAATAGTAGATCAATAATTCATAAGTTCGAAGAAATAATCATTCAAGAAATCAGCAAGGAAAACTCAATAAACTGTCAAAAACAAAAGGTGATTGTCGACTGTCAAAAACAATTCAAAAGAAAGACAGTCGGCTGCACAAGCCCAAAAAATTCAATTTTTCAAATGACGGTCGACCGCACATCTTAGTTCAAAATGGGGCCGGCCGACCGTTAGTTGTTACTCGACTAGTTTCAAAATTGTGCACTTTTCCGACTGATACTTGATTATACTCTTTTAAAACATGAATTGTAAATTTAAAAACCCTAAGATGATCAAATACAATGTGTCTAACATACTAGAGTTTATAAAACATATCAAAATCTCATCAATTTCATAAAAGAGCAATTTTTCGACAAAACTCTTCAAAACAGTAAACATGAATATATAAGTGAATATATGTGTATGTTTGCATCAGTTAAAGCATCAAAATTCATTGTATATAAGTAGTATATGCCTCAATTCAATCTCAGTATCAACATACATCGAAATCCCCTTGAACATATCACAAAACTCAAAAAAATCAACTTCGTCTATAATGCATCAGACCCGAAAATCAAACCCCATATAATCTTCAAAAACCTGATCTTTTGATCCATAAAACTCCTCTTGCAATTCATTAAACACACATACAACTTCTTACATCAGTTTTTCCATGAATATATGCAATCTCAACATGTATTAGTCTAGTTCTTTTCATCAAGATACCCAAAATAAATTATATATATATACATACGCAGTAAAGAACCATTCTTTATTCACTTTTATGCAATATACATCATACAATCTAATTATATATAATCAAATCAGCAATAATATGAAATAAAGCAACATGCCCATGATTTCTATTAGGTTCTTTGACAATCTCAAGTCATCTATATAGGATTTTAATCATCAATAGCATAGTTTTCATGAAAAGATTCAATTTTAATTCATCCATCCACCAATAACTCATTATATCATCATACAATCCTCTAACATGTTTTCTAATAGGCAAATCACCACATACAATATGCATAGAATAATAAGAAAACAAACATCTGTCACTCACCATACTGAAGAATCAACCGAAATAATAAAGAGAATAAGAAAAGTCCTTCCTTTCGCAAGAAATCCAAGATCCTTGCTTTGAAACTCCATGAAATCAATAATAAAGAAACCCTTTATTTTGTGCAGCAAAGAGATGGCTGCAACTTCTCTTTTAATAGGCCGGAATTCTGGGTATTAGGGTTTTGAGAAGATTTTGCAAAGTATCCCTTTAGAATATATCTTTACATATATAGATCCTTTATACTAGATTGAGATTTAAAATCAAAAATAACTAGCCTGATCTGGCCAGCACTGGTTTCAAATCCAGAAAATAAATTTTATAATTTTTGCCTTTAAGTGGCAATTTTGCAAAAAGACCATTCTTTAACAAATTTGCGAAATAAACCAAATCTATGAGAACAAAAACTAAACTCTTTACCTCTGAGTTAGCTAGCCATCATGCTCAACCCAGAAAAACAAAATTATGGAGTTTTACTCCAAGTGGTAATTTTACACAAAAACCCATCTTTTTGTAATATTTGCAAATATGCCAAATAAATATCAGAAAATTCCAGAAAATTCATAAATAATACCTACTAATAAATAATAGGTTTCCCCAAAATAATTTCTAAATTTAAACTTCCCAAGAAAATATGTGCACGTGTTTTGCACGTGTAAAAAGATAAATTTCAGAAAAATGTTTATTAAATCACCAAATATCACTTTAATTCATTTATTAATCTCAAAAAAATTATTTAAAATCTAGGGTGTTACACTGCTTCACGCCTTAGTCCAGACTGTATACATTCTTCTCCTCCTCGATAAATACCTCGTCGACTGTAAGGAATAGGCGGGCCTCTTGGGGGGCCAAGAAGACATCTAAACACAAGCTCCCCTCTGCAGGGCTCATCGCCACTCCCGCTGACTGACATTCTGCCCCCGTCGAATTAGAAGCGGTAGAGCTCCTAGCGGCCTTCGGAAGCCCAGGATGGCTCGATGCCTCATTCATCTTCTTATCATTTGGGCCCTTGTTGTGAAAAGGAACCCGAGTAGCAAGGAGAGCCCGAAAGTCCATACCGATCATCTCTGCAATAAAGAAAATAAGAAGAAATATTTGAACGGGACATATCATAAATAAAAATAAGACCAGAAGCTGACAGTGTTGGAATTAAGCTAAATGTAAGGATTAGAAAGCCATGCTAGGGTTCATCGGGCTCATCCCCCCCCCCCCCCCCCCCCCCGATGAAGAACTTCCTCTGCAACATCCCTGCACTTCATTTCCCCACCAACAAGAAGAGCATCATTAATCTTCTCCTCCTCTTCCGTCAGTTTCGGCTCCACTGTCAACCTCCTCGATATGTAACTCCCTCATCTAGTAGAAAATCCCCACGGCCTAGAACTCTTGACGATGAAGTACTTGCACATCCAGTGCTTGATAGGGTCGGGAGTGGTGATCACCAATTTTCATATGACTGCTGCTTATGGAGCTTAAAATTCCTCCTCCATAGCCTCAAGTTCGGTTTGGTGCCAATCTCCCGGCACCGCAAAACAAAACTTGTATGATTCCTCCAGAAGTTGGGCACAAAATGGATCAGACTGAGCTCAAACATGTTGAGGACGACTACAAAAAAGGGGTGCATGGAAATGTCACGGCTTGCTGCCCAAAGAAAATACGGAATACAGATACGTAACAAAAGCCCAGCAAATGATTTTCATCATCCATAAGCTGTTCAGGAATCTTTACAACATAACACAGGAATAATTAGAGTTGGAAGCAAAAGATACAACCAGACATGCATAACTGAAACAAGATACCAACACAAATTACTTGAAACCAAATACAATAATCTCAAATAATCAGGTTCTGAACAAATCAAATATCATGGGTCACATCACCCAAATACAAGATAAATATCCAAGTCATCAAGTACATTTTATTCAAGTTCAAGCAACAACAACAATAATAATAAAGTAGAAAAATCCAGCACTAGTACATCATCTCGCCAATACCATCTGGCAGTCGTCCATCCTGATATGCAATTAGTAAATTTGCAGGAGAAGGAAAGAGAAAACAAGTACCCGTCAATTGCAAGTTACGAGCCACTTATAATGTAGGATACAAGTACAGGGGTTAGATAATTCTAAGTAACAGGCCTAGCATGGTATAAGTGTGTCAACAGAAATATAATATCTAACATGAATTAGGAAAATAGAAACAATTAGCATGGTATACTAACAGGTGCAGGTAACATGTATCAAGTGTCAAGTAAATAGGTAAACAGGTAACAGGCATCAGGTAACAGGTAACAGGTAATCAGGTACACAGGCATACAGGTAATCATGTAACAGGAAATCAAATTATTTCATGTCAAGTCTTGTTATATTACTATCTGGGTAGCACTTCATGCGCCCCAAAAATATAACACATTATTGCTACAACAAACATTTTCGCTTTAGATTTCTTAATGGAGTCCATAGGGCAGTGTACTCAGGTACAGGAAACAGGAATAACAGGAACAGGTAGAACCTAGTAGTTCTCTTCCGAGTACACCTTCCTAAGGGAAGTATGCAGTCAGGTACAGGAAACAGGCATAACCTAGTGGTTATCTTCTGAGTACATCTTCCTATAGGGAAGCATGCAATCAGGTACAGGTAACAGGATCGTGAATCATGTAGTCATGAACACGTAATAGGCAGACAGGACACAGGTCCTCTTCAAAGTACACGTTTCTATATTTTCCACTACTAGATCTTTTCCTTAACCCCGACTTGGTCATTTATTATTATAATCAGGCATACAATTACGTGTTGCAAAACAAAGCAAGGATAACAGGGTATAAACATGTATCAGTTTCGGGGTGCAAGATAAACAAGTACAAGTACAAGATAACACATAACAGGGTAAAACATCTAGCTTTCTAATTCAGGACAACACGACAGTATTGTACTAAAACAGTGATTCCCGCTACTACAAACATCCAAACCTGGATCCTTCGAAGGATCTGGAAAATAGACTTCCACACGAATCCAGCGAGTATAAATAAGTTACATAGTAATTCACAAGATCATAACTCAAAACAGATTTGAAAACAGAAAACATATTCAGTCAGAAATCAGGAAAACGAATTCTCAGTCAGGAAAACTGCATCAAAATCTCTCAAATAATTTCAGAAAAAATCTGGGGTATTCCCCTATATGTCTAGCATCAAAATATAAAGTTTCATAATATTCCAAAAAAATTAGTTTA
The DNA here is from genome assembly GCA_017893485.1 of Hemerocallis citrina. Classification (NCBI taxonomy): domain Eukaryota; kingdom Viridiplantae; phylum Streptophyta; class Magnoliopsida; order Asparagales; family Asphodelaceae; genus Hemerocallis; species Hemerocallis citrina. The sequence goes on from CM030365.1 coordinate 218,051,926, forward strand.
GTTATCAAAAATACGAAAACATCAAGAAACGACGCTTTGGAAAATCTGGATGTCCCAACACTGCTGTACGAAAACTGAAGTATCTCGCAACCAGTGAAAACGAAATCCAAATCCTCCAAAGGGATATGAAAATAGACAAAATATATTAACTTTCATATTTCACAAACATTTTTCATACAGTAAAATGAATCATAGTGAAAATAAGGTTCTTTACAGATCAGCGAGCAAAATACAGCAAGTATAGATTTCATAAACGAGCATGAAACAACACATAAAAATCATCAATAAAATTCACCAAAAATTTGGGTAATCCCCAACTAGATAAAGAAACACTGACCAAAGTTTTGGATCAAAATATTATATGTAGCATAGTTCTTTAAAATGATTTGTCATCAAAATTATTGAAAAACAGAATCTGAAAAAGATCGACACCTCTGTACTAATACAGTCATAACTCAGTCATACGAAATCAAAATCAAGCAAGGCTAGAGGGGTTGGAAAATAGACAAAATTATCTAAAACTCATGTTTTATACCGAAATCAAAATATTGATTTTAAAATAGTCCAAAACAGCAACCAAAACTGAACAGCGACAAACTACAGATTCTTCCCTTGAAAACAAAATTGACATAAATTCAAGAAAATTGGTCCAAACACACCTAAACATGAAATTGAGTCTACCAAGTGTCTAAACATCATGAATTAGGGTATCTAACATGTCCACACCAAGTATTTCACATGGGTCTCAACCGAATCACTAATTCTCACAAAAGTCTCACATACAAGATCAAAATCAAGAACGGGTAAATCCTAAGTTAATTCATGTCAAGATTGTGTCGTGAGTCATCTATGGTCAAGTTTTCACAATAGAGACAAAACCCACCAAGTAAAACACAAACAAGAGTCGTATCTAGACCCAACTACACTATAGGTGAATTTTTTGACTTGTATCAAACAAATGAATTGGAGTACAAATTACTTGCCTTAAATCGGGGATGAAGAACGATGCAATCAAAAGTAGGATCAAAAACCACGAACGAAAATCTGCTAATCAACAAATCCAAGCAACTAGAGCAAAAACCTCCACACGAACAAGACTTCCAAAAGCGAGAAACGATCAAAGTGGCTTGCGGCCACAAGAGAACACCACGAGAGAGTAGAAGGATTATATGGTGCAAGAGGGTTGTTATGGTGGTGAAGGAGATGGTCAGGATGGTCAAGGAGAGGGGGATCGGGCTGGTGGTGTTGGGCTCGGGTGTGGGGTGTGCCGGGGTTGAACACAGGCTGAGAAAGGGGAGGAGTGGGGGCTGTCGGTCTGGCTTAGGGTTGTGTGCGGGTCGGGATGCAAGCAAGGAGAGGGAGAGAGAGGGAGGCTGGGATTTGTGAGAGATGGAGTTAGGGTTAGGGTTTGTAAGGGAGAGGTTTATATATATAGGGTTTTAGTTGTGGTTTTATGGGTATTGGGTCATGGGTATTAAGATTAGTAATAGGATTTACCAAATGGGTTTTTGGATATTGGGTCAATCAATTAGGAATACAAATACGATTGGAAATTTAAATTTGGCTTTGGTAGTCAAATAGGGATCAATAATGGGATTGAAAATAGGATCACAACCAAACACCATCACCTCAAACACCCAAAAATAAAATGAGGAGAACGAGACCAAAAATGAAGAAAGAACAAAACTAATGAAGAACGAAACAAAAGAAACAACCAATCAAACACAAAGAGCTCAAAATGAAATAAAACGAATATATATGTTGAAAACGACTCCAATATACGGTTCCAAAAAAATACAAGAGAGAAAATACACCAAAACGAAAAATACACTCCAAAATACACAAAATGAAAAACAGGGGTTACAGGGAAGATGCAACCCGGCTTAGAATGCGTCAAAAGGAAACATACAATACTCCCCCGACATCCTAGAGAATACCCTAACTCCGGGATCAGGACAAAACAACTCATACTCAACAGGAATCCCAAAATAGACTTAATCACCATGATCTCCTCCTTTGTGAGAATGGTTTTGACATGGTCACTCTCGAAAATGGGGTAATTGTCAGGCTCATCATATTGTTGAACCAAGAAGGTAACGAGGGGAGGATAAAATCAGGAGAGAGAACAACCCTTATCGTCTCTAGTTTGGTTAATCTCCTTTACTATAGTGGAGGGACCGTTCGCTTTCTTTGGAGGACAAGAATCAGACAATACTTCAACCCCTCCGCTACTAGAAGAAGCGGAGGAGACATTCGACCCGATCGTATGCATGACTCTCTAAAATGAAATACAACTTAGATAATACATGTTTTTTGAAAATATATAACACCCTAGATTTTTAAATAATGGTTTTGAGGTTTATAAATGAATTAAAATGATTTTGATGATTTAATAAATATTTTTCTGAAAATTATCTTTTTATACGTGCAAAACATGTGTAAATATTTTTTTGGGAATTTCAAAGTCAGAAATTATTTTGGGAAAAAACTATTATTTATTAGTAGGTATTATTTATTAATTTTATGAATTTTTTGATATTTATTTGACATATTTGCAAATATTACAAAAAGAGGGGCTTTTGTGCAAAATTATCACTTGGAGTGAAAACTCCATATTTTCAGATTTTTGGGCTGAGCATGATGGCTAGCCAACTCAGAGGTAAAAAGTTTACTTTTTTTTTAATAGGTTTGTTTTATTTCGTAAATTTCTGAAAGAATGGTCTTTTTGCACAATTGCCACTTAGAGGCAAAAATTACAACAAAAAAAAAAAATTGGACTTAAACCCAGTGTCGACCAGTATTTGGGTGGTTATTTTTAAAAAAAATTAAAATGAATTGGTTAATTTAATTTCCAAGTATAAGGATGTATATATGTAAAGATATATTCAAAAGGGATATATTTGCAAAACCTATTCAAAACCCTAATTACCCTAATTCCCGGCATATTTAAAAGAGAGTGCAGCCATCTCTTTACTGTACTACACAAAGTGTTTTCTTTATTATTGATTTCTTGGAGTTTCGAAGCGAAGATCTTGGTTTTCTTGCGAAAGGAATGACTTTTATTATTCTCTTTATTATTTCGGTTGATTCTTTAATAAGGTGAGTGGCATATGTTTGATTTCTCATTGTTCTATGCATGTTGTATGTGATGCTTTGTCAATTAGGAATCATGTTAAAGGATTGTATGATGATATAATGAATTATTGAAGGATGGATGAATAAAGATTGAATCTTTTCATGAAACTATGTTATTGATGATTAAACTTACATATAGATGGCTTGAGATTGTTAAAAAACCTAATAGAAATCATGAGTAGGTTGTTTTCTTTCATATGCTTGCTGATTTGATGGGTTATGATGAGTATGTATGTTTTATAATGCACAAATTGATTAAAGATGAACTTTTACTATGTGTGTACATATGCTTGATGTGTTCTTGAAGTTTGATGAGTATAACTTGATTAATACATGTCAAAATTTGCTTTTATTCATGGGTAAACTGATGTTTAGTAGTTGTATATGAGCTAATGAATTTCAAGATGAGTTTTTGGATCAAAGAGATCATGTTTTGGATGTTTTGAAGAGGGGTATATTTCGGGTCGACTAGGTTCAGCCAAATTTGGGTTTTGTGATTTTTATGAAGTTTACGATTGAGATTTGATTTGTTTTGATACTGAGATTGAATCTAAACATTATACTACTCCAATTTGATGAATGTTGAAGCTTTACTGATGCAAACACAAATATATACACTTCATATATCTATATTTACTATTTTGAAGTAGTTTCAATGAAAATTTATTCTTTTATGACCTTGATGTGGTTTTTAATTATTTTATAAACTCCAGTACGTTAGAAAAGTTGTATTTGATTATCTCAGGAAATTTTGTTTTTACAAATTTATGATTTTACAAAGATTTATTGAAGTATCAGTAAAAATGTGCACGAATTTCAAAGCTGTATTTTTCTTAACATGACAGTCAACCGCTTAGTAATTGTACTAAGGTTGACAGTCGACCGTCAATTCTTGGGTTTTCGAATTTTTGCTCGACAGTCGACCGTCATGTTTTGCACTGTCTTTGACAGTCGACTGTCAGCTGCTTGATTGATTATTTTCTGTTGTTTTTCATGAACGGTTATTTCTTTGAACTTATGGATTATTGATCTACTATTTTAGATAATGTTTTTACTACAGATAACAGTATTTTACAGAAAGTTATATTTTGATTTTAATAGAATTTAAATTGTATTTCTATGACTTTATAAAATGAAAGATATATTTTTTTGAAGAAATTGATGTTTCGTGACTTTCAATGACTTCAAAACATGATTCTCAGTTATCTAATGGATTTAATATTTTATTTCAATTCTGGAATTTATGTGTACATTAAATGAGTTTGGATTTGGCAGATTTACGGAGTTTTCTTGACATAAACGTTTTGATGATGAAATAAAGAGTTTTATTGAAAGTTTTGGTGTTGATATTCGTTTTGTGAATCTCCAGGAGTTGAGTGGGAGTCTTGTGAACTGACAAATGAGATTTTGTGGATTTTGACCAGTTGGGTCTTGAAGTTGTTGTTGTGAAATTAAGTCCGGCAGGATACACTAACTCTAGAGAGGAGGATTTGTGTGTTAATAATAATCAACCTAAGGACAGGCACTAATGGAGATGTGATAGAACTAGGAAAATGTAAGTATATGCTCTAGGGGTCTAGTCCAACGGATGCGTTCCAGGACTGTGTGTTGTTCTGTCTCGAGAGAACATTTGGCATGTTCGCGTGTCGAGGGTTTGCAGGTCTATTCACGGAGCATAAGGGTGCATTCGCGTGTCGAGGGTCTGCAGGCCTATTCACGGAGCATAGGAGTGCATTCGCGTGTCGAGGGTTGGCGGGCCTATTCATGGGATGTACTAGTTTATCTGCACGTCGAGGGTTTCGCAAACCTATTCGTGGGGTACACGTCAAGGAGGTGATTCTTCCTGTGGGTCAGAGCTATTCTTACATGATGCTTACGCATCGAGGGTTGTGATGCCTATTCGCGAAGTATTCTGGATCTTGTTTCAATCACCGTAGTAGGATTAGTTGCATAACGAGGGATCTAACCCTATAAAGTGGAGAACGATAAGGGCTTGCACCGGACCTATGTAGTATGGAATGCATAGAATCCGACAAGTATGCATTAGAGAGTCATCATATTGTATTTGCATTTTCTTGACTTGGTTTTATGCATGTTTGTTTTCTGTTTTCCTACACTTGACATTTAGTTTAGTTTCACTAAATGTTTTCATACTTTATTTATTGTTATTTCATATTCCATTCGTTACTACCGTTGATATGTGTTGATCATGACTTTACTCTTTATGTTTTATTTATGTTGCATTTCTTTTGATGTCACTCACACCATTATGGATGACCCCTGTAGTTTTGGGGGTTAGGGTTATCTCTAGCATCATGTTTTACAGGTAGGTACTTATAGCTTGAGATTTGGATGCTTGTGGTAGAATGATAATGTGGCTTATGTAAATTATAAATAAATGTGTTGTAAAAGAAAGAACTGTAATTCAAGGTGTTTAATTTTCCGCTGTGTTTTGTAAAGAATTGATGTAATGAAAGTTGAAAAAATTATTCGGTGTTTTGGCTATGTTTACTATTACATTGAGGTAGATGCTAGGAATTGTGGCATGTATTTCTGAGATATTATATTGGAAATTTGGGGAGCTATAAAATCGGCAAAAAATGACGCTTGCATCGAATTTCGGAGAATGAGAGGTAATTTGTAGGTGAGAAATTAGTAGTGAAATATGACAAATGAGTCAAGATGAGGTGAATTTAAAAGGGCAGCAAACTAGTCAAAACAGCATGCAAGATTTGTAAAATACGCTAAAACACGTAAAAATACTCATTGCCATGTAAAAATACGCGTTTCTCACTCAGCACGTGCGTAGCGTTTGAAAAATCACATGCTCTGCCACTCATCACAAGCCCACAGGCCGAAAGCGCTAGCCCCACGCGCGCATGCAGCTCCCGCTCTTCTACCACCCATCGCCAACCCATTGATAGCTGACGTGGGCCCCACGCACTACAGCTCCCTTTCTATCTTACCGACATGTGTCACCAACCTACTGTAACACCCCAAATTCCAAATCCAACTGAATTCGAAGTTCCACAGGATCTTTACACTTCTCTTCGTACAATTTTACAAGGAAATTTAAACTTTACTTTACATCAGAGTTACATTTACATTTAAACTTAAACAGTGGAAGCAATTTACAATATTTACATAAATAGATGTACAACACTTGAAACATTCTTTAAGCTGCTTGCATACTTTAATCTTTGTCAATTTCTTTATCCCGCATAAAGACTGTGGGCACGTTAGTTCATTCAACTGATGAGATATTATACACGACCATCCTCTCTATGCCGAAACAGTATAACGATTCTCAAAGCTTAACAAACCACAAACTTGTTCACAAACAAAGTTAAAGGGACTATCCTATTGATGTCGTGTTGTGATTGTGCGCCTAGTCTTTAATGCAATTTATTATTATTATTAGATGACACTAATGCTCACTTGTTTGGATTCTATGCATCCCATACTACATAGGTCCGAGGGCAAGCCCTTAATCGTTCTTCAACTTGCAGGGTTCGATCCCTCGCCATGACTTAATCTACTACTGTAACTACGGTAAGTATTCTGGATGTCATATGAGTTACGAGCCCATGTCCAGACAACCTGGAGGGGAATCCCATGTCGTGACATGACGCATCATGCAGAGCCTATGGTCAATTCAGCCTCTGTCACAGACCATGGCACCACCCGTAATCAACAAAACACCCCACAAGCGTCGCCACGGTCCCGATAATTCCGGAGTAGTTTCCACGCCAAGACTTGACGCATCAAGTAGGCAACCTATGAATCACTCTCACATCGTAGACCCGAGGCCCTCATACTTGTGTTTTTCTCTCACTTTCATCACATCTTCACTATGTATCTTGTCCTTAATTTTACTTGAATCATGAATAAAAATCAATCTCCTAGAGTTAGCACTCCCACTATACCGGTCTTAATCATTTATACCACATGACCCCATCTTGGTCTTTTCATTTCAAATTTCATTTCAACAACTTTCTTTCAATACCGGTATGAAGCTTAGCTATACTCTAGTTGTCACACCCCGCTTTCCAAAATACGGAATACGAGTGCGTGACGAAGCCCAACGAATGATCTTAACATCATTCATAAGCTGTAGGATCGACTCAGCATCATAACAAGAATAAACAAGAGAGAGATATATAACCAAGCATGCATGAATAATTCATTAAACAATAAAAAACAATTGAAACAAATAATGACGTCCACATAGTTTTCAAGTCTGAATCAAATGTAAAACTCGGGAACGTAGCCCGTTACAAGTCTTAAGTAGCAAGAATAAATAATTCAAGAAAACAATTAATCTAAACAAGTCCTGCCTCCACTTGAAAGCTAAAATTTCTGCTCACTAATCCCAGCAGGTAGCTCGTCTCCAAAATCTGCTTAATAAATATAAAAAGGAAAAATGGGAAAAAACAAGAGAAAATGCCCTTAGTGCAAGCTAGGGCCACAAATAGTAAAAACGAGTATAAGTAATGGAGAACAAGAAGTGGAATCAATAATATAACAGGGATACAACAAGTAGTGGATAAACCAAGAATTAGCTAGTAAGAGGGACATCTTAGTAAACGGGCTGGATAACAATTGCTAGTGGTGAAACAAGTGACAAGTGAACACATAGGGTATCTAACCTCAAGTGACAAGTATCAAGTACAAGTGTCAGATAACAAGTCTCAAATTTAGTGTCAAGTTGTCAGGTCACAAGTATCAGGTTATAAATGTCAAGTGTTATTATTCAAGTATCAAGTCTCATGTAACAAGTCATCAAGCTTCAAGTAACATGTATCAAGTTCGAGTTTCAAGTATCAGGTTTCATGTATCAAGTTTCATGTATCATGTAATCAAGTATCGAGTAAGCAAGTATCATGTTCAAGTCTTGTAGTTATTACTATCTAGGTAGCACTTCATGCATCCATCTTTTTACTACATGGTTGCTACAGTCAAAACAATTTCGTTTAGACCTAGTAATGGAGTCTACAGGGCGGCGTACTCAGGTGTCAAGTATCAAGCAAGTCATGGTTCATGAATCGGAAAATAAATAACAAGTTCACGAAAGCAAGTTCGCGAATCCACTAACAAGTTCAAGAACCGCACAATGGGTTCATGAATCAAACAAGTTCATGAGCCAAGTAACTGACTCCATGAATCGCACAAGATACAACAAGTTCATGAACCAAGTATTTGGGAAACACGGGCCCCTTCCGAGTACACTTACCTATATTGTCCACTCTATAGTCTTTCCCATAATCCCGGCTTGTTACTTTTATTAACTCTTATCAAGCAAGCATGCAATGTGTGAAATGTTGTAAATTAATTCTAAGAAAAATTGGGGATGTCCTATAGGGTGTCCAGCAACTACATATGAAATTTCATGTCCAACGCTTGTTGTTTACATAGCTAAATTAATTCGCAAAGTAAAGGTGTACAGCAGTTTTTGCGAATCTGTGCCTACCGACACAGCTGCAGTAAATATGCAATAACTCCTAGACCGTAACTCCAAATTCGAAAGTTTCGGAGTCTAACGACATCTAGACATCCAGGGCTACATCTTCTATTCAGGTCTCGAGTTCATATTCTAATGTTAAATGGGTCGAAACAGCAAAAAAAGATTCCGGACAGCAACATGTGGGAATAACTTACTAGTATAGATTTCATGGAAATTTGTTATTAGGCGTCTAAGTAATTGTATGATATAAACACATGATAATGGTTGTCAAAACAGTAAATAATAATTGTTTTTCAAGCCAAATGGTTGCAAGTTCATCAAATACCAATATAACATGTGTCTACAAATCTAGGGATCCTTAATTCATGTGTCCATGTATTCAGAGGATAAACGAGTCCAAGTAATTATAATTTAATACAATGAAATTATTGTGACTCTTAGAATTATAAAATTTCGGAGGTTTGATATTGATCAACAACGATAGTCAAGGAGGAGTCACAATTCTAACTATTTGTAGTATTTTTCAAGGGATGCTTGTACTAGAACAAATAAATTGTACAAGGGATACTTGCCTTAATTGACGACGGTAGATCCGATTGTTGAAAAAAATTGGATCAAAAAATCCCAAAAGAAGTCTCCCAAAAGCACGTGTGAAAATCAACCGTAGATCGAGTTTTCCCCCACACCAAATCGTCCAGAACAGCAAAGGCAAGGTGGGATTTGGTGCGGCAAAACAGCAAAGCAGCAAACGCAGCGAATCAGATCGTTTCCTCACAATGGATCTGGGGCCAAACAGGAAACAGCGATCTCGGGATTCGCTGTGGCAAAACACCAAGTAGCGATCAGAGTGGCTCGATCGCACGGATCTTGAAGCAATCCGACGCCTGAGATTGGATCCTGCCCAGTTCAGCGTCTTCTTCCTTCTTCTTCAACAACGAGAAAGAGAGAGCGTGCGAACGGTGGCGACGGCACGGTGCGATCGTGGCAACGACGTTCGTGGAGAGGCGAGGTGGCTGACGACGGCGGAGGGGTTTGCGGCACAACGTCGGGGTGGCGACGGCGGAGCTGGTGCGTGCTCTATTCTTGGGTTCGAATAGGGGAGTGAGTTTGGGGAAGTGGGTTTGGGGTGTTGGTAGTGGACGGAGGTTGAGGAGGATGAGGAGGAGATGAGGCGATGGAGGCTCAAGTAGCGCTGAGGAGCAGCCATGGCGCAGAGCTCGAGGGAGGAACAGGGAAATGGCGGAGCTTCGCGGAGATGGTGACAATGGCAGGGTTGTTTCGATGATGAGGGGACGGCGATCAACAATGGCGAGGAGCATAGTGTCGGTGGCTTCGGGATCTTGGGTTTTGGGTTCGACGGTAGGGTGGGCGGGAGGAAGAGAAGGGGAGTTTGTTGGGTTTGTTTTGTTTTGGTTTTGTTTTATTCTGATTGGGTTTAAATCAGAGGAGGGAGAGAGAAAGAGAGAGTACGGGAGAGAGAGATGATAGAGGGGGAGTTACGAGATAATGGGAAGTGTGCATGCAAAGTGGAGAGAAGTTAGAGTACGGGACAAAAAGTGGGGTGTGAAGAATAAATTGTATGCGGGTGGTTGTAGGGTTAATCCGTATAATTAAATGGGTTCTGGGTTAATGGATTTGGGCTTTGGCTTAAAATGGTTTCAAACTATTTAAATAAAATATTTAGGAGGTTGGGCTAAATTTTGGGCTCAGATTAAAAGTATAATTAAGAAAAAATGGAATTGGGCTTATGATGACAACTGGGCTCAAACGAACAATAAATAAAATCAAAATACAAGTTTGGGCTTTGGATTAATTTAATAAAATCAAATACAAATTTGGGCTTTAGAATAAACAATTTGGTTTCAGAATAAAATCAAAATACAACTTGGGCTTAAAATAACAATTAAACAATTGGGCTCACATTTAATAAAATTAATAATGTAAACTTGGGCTTATAATAGACAATTGAGTTTATAAAATAGTTTAAATAACGAAATCAATTAGGGAAAAATAGTTAGGAGATACTGAGGATTTAAATACGAAAAAATACTTTTAAAATACGTATTAATGGAAACAGGGGTTACACTAGTTCTCAATTTCACTTCATAATCACAAAATTTGAGTCTTCATACTCATAAGTTCTTTTTCACAATTAACATGATTTCCATTCTTTTCTATGAACCAATCTCATATATCAAGTTAGATTTCAATTCATGTACTTCATACTCAAAATTCTATTTCAATAATTCCATTAGATTCTTATACAATTGTTCATTTACTTTAATTAATTCGAATCACAAAATTATATTTTTCATCAATCTTTAAAGTGCACACAAATTCAAACAAATGAATAAAAATCCATAATCAACTCACTTAGATTTTTCTTCATTCAAAATAACTCTTTTATAACTTAATAAAATTTTCTTATGAAAGAAATAATTACTTTTTCATATTATCACTTTATGCAATTCTACTCAATTTTCACCACTAATTCACTTTTATCTTAGTCAAAATAATGATCTAATATTTTTCATAAGCTCTACGTAATTTTAGAATAATTAATATATTTTTTCCTGATTATTTAAAGGCCAAGAATCATTTTTTTAAAACCCAAAAAAATTCAAATATTTTAAACCTGTCGAAGCTAGGTTTCGAACTCATGACCTAAGCCAAGTCAACTGCCACCAAATGCCAACTGGGCTAAGGCGCCAATGCAATAAGTGAAAGGGTTTTACTAAGGTGAGTTTTAGTTTCGGCTTTGGGGTTTTTTATTCAAACACAGTAAAAAAAGGGCAGGGCCCTAAAAACTTCGAACCCGAAACCTCGAAGGTCACTCGCACGCTACAGTAAATACCCATGCAACTCAACCACTTGGTCTAAGGGGCCTGGTTGTAAAGAAAAGAGTTTGATTTGTGTTTTAATCTACTCTCTGTCCATTTCTAATTGTTTCACATAATTCCCAAAACGTTTTTAGTCTCTTTTCTTCTCCTTTTGAAACCAAACTTTCTAGAATGTAAAATATATAAAATTACAGCAAACTAATATTTTTATAATCATTATTTGCCTTATAAAAATACATTTTTTGTCTTATTTTATGTTCTATGCCCATAATTTTGACATTGAGAACGGTCTATATTTCTACATAATTCAAGAATTAGATTTTTCACAAGACAACTAATTTATTTGTTCTTTTACTCATTAGTCAACCTACAACATTTTTAGGATACCAATTCTCATTTTTCTACATAGTATAACTTTAATTCAAACAAACAATTATCCATGATGCATTTAATTAATTATTGTCTCACAAGCACAAAATCTCCATAAAGCATAACTCATAAACATATAACATGGTAAAGTGATAATTTCTAACACTTTAATTCCCAATTTAGCAATCATTTATCAATCATTCTCTATTTTATCATTTTATCTCAAACAACTACAAGTCCAAATTACTTAGTTTTCTCTAAGTAGCAATTCATTATTAGCATGGTAACTAGATTAGAAGCGTGAAAAATACCCACCTTATTTGGAGAGAAAATCAAAGAACTCCTAACGAATCTCCTACAACAAATGAACAAAGCTTTCTCCTCCTAGATCAAGCCACAAGCCACCTCCTCCTTGATGCACTGTTAGAAACCGAGCCCTCCTTGTGCTTGATGATGATGGCCGGCCTCCTCTTGAATGGAACACACAAACGAAGCACTCTCTAATCTTCTGCTTACTAACACCTCTCAAACTTTTGCTCTCTGATCTTTTCTCTCTTAATGAATTGTTTAGTGTGCTAATGAGAAGTAATAAAGGGGTATTTATACACATTTATGGGGTGAATGGAGGGCTAGGATTAGATCCAATGGTTAGAGATTAAGGGTTTAAATGAAATAGGGAGCTATATAAACTACCCATTATGAGAGTAAACAACCCCATCTCTCTCACTCTCTCCATCACAATCCGACCACTCCTAGAGTGTGCACATTGCACATGCTAGTGCATGCACGTGCCAATCTAGTGTCCCCCATTTACAAATTTGTTCATGTGCCAAATTTAATTGTCCATGAAATGAGTCTACATTACAAGTTAGACCATTTCAAAAGAGAATTAAAGTAAATTGGCTCACTAATGGGCCAAACTAACCATGGGCTCAAAATAATTAAATAATTAATAAATATAGTGGGCTTAAAAAGGACAAATAGGCCTAGATTTAAATTAGGCTTTTAAAGAGAATAATTTTAGAAAAATAAAGAGAACAATTACTATAAAAAAAAAATTATACGAGAAATTTTACGAACGAAATCATACGTGCACACGTGAAATCATACGTGCACACGTAAAATCACACAAACTTATAAATCAAATCTTGGGTGTTACACCTACTGCCCGTCAGCGTGGACTCCACGTGCGCTGCAACCACCGCTCTTTCCGCCATGTGTTGTCACCCCTGCGGCTCGCCCATGTGGGCTTGTCTCCCCACTCACATAGCAGCGGGGCTCACCTCGCACAACTGCCTCTTTGACAACAACCTCACCCGAATCACACGCCTCCTAGGTTTGACTTTTTTCATCCGAGGAAAGCAACTCCTTCACGATCCCAACACCGTTGATCGCCTCGTTTCTCGTCCCTCGCGTGATTGACGTCCACGATCGCTACAAACAACACACCCTAATCTGATACGTTCTTCGCACGTGCAAAAGGGAAAAGAATAAAGAAATGGAGAAGGGGAGGGTGACGTGGTGGTGGGTCCCTCATTGCGTCGTTGTCTTACTGACAGCGGGTCCCACGCCTCCTCGGTTCGACTCTTATCGTCCGAGGGGAGCGGTTCCTTCACGATCCCGCCATGGTCCGATCTCCTCAAAATTCGTGCTCCTCTTAATCTACAATCCACATCTCTTCATGTATTATTTAATTCTTTTTATTAATTAAAATTTTCAGAATAATAATTAAAAATCCAAAAATTAATATTAAAATCTGAAAAATTATTTTTAAAATTCTAAAATATAATTAAAAATTCAGAATATTGTTTTTAAATTTTGAAAAATAAATGTTATTTTGGAGAAACTAATTTTAATTTCCATAAATTAATTTAAAATTTGGATTGATTAATTAAAATTTCATAAAAATAATTTTAAAATGGGAAAATTCCAAAAAATTCAGAAAAGTCACAAAAAATCCAGAAAAATCTTAGAATAATTCTGGATGCTTTACAAAGCCATAAAACTCCGTTACAGCCCGAGCAATATTCAAACTAGGGCTGGTAATGAGTCGAGTTTGGGATGGACCTATATAGGTCCGGGATCGAACCCGAAGCTTAAACATAGGCCCGAACCCGATTGGACTTTTCTTCTAGCTTAAGAAATTAGGCCCTAGCTCGGGCCCGAATTAGGCCCGAAAATAGGTTTGGGCATAGGCTCGAACTACTTTTGCATGTTCTAATATATAATTTTCTCATAAAATAAAACTATATCAAGAATAATATACGATAAAAGATAACAATAATATGAATAATACAAACTTTTGAGTAATTCACATGGACATCTAATTTGTCTATTTTCATTTAATTTTATATACAATGCATAATTTCTCTATCTATAAACTTTAACACTCATTTCAACTTACTTATATGAATATTCTTATAAAAAAATAAACTCATACATAAATATACATGATGTATACAATAACATACACATGCACATAAAAAAATTTGATTCGAGCCTATCGGACCTAAGCACTTGGGCCCGAGTCCGGCCCGAATTTTCCTCGGGCCTTAAATTTGAGCCCGAGCCCAGCCAAAAATGAGAATTATTAGTCCAAACCCGCTAATTATCGGGTCGGACCTAGGCGGGCTCGGGTTTGGTTCGAGCCAATTGCCCCCCTTATTCAAACGTCCCCCAAAACTTTGATATGTTCTTTAAACCATTAAAATAGGGCGGATTACTCCTCAAAGACTATGAAACTCAGTTTTCAGGAGTGGGGGGCTTGTGATATGGGTAAAAATAGAACATAATCGGGACCTTTCAAATTAGGCGCGAATCTTAATGCTTTCATGGGTGAACCAGTAATTTTCAGTAGAAATAGGCCTGACAATATGGGTTGGACCATTTTCAGGCCCACTGACACGATTCAGCCTGTAATAGGGACTACTGCAACAACTTTAGCGCAGAGGAGTCCAAATTCATCGGAAAAACCCAGTTCCCCCTATTTCTATGGGGTAACCGATTATATCCCTCATGCACAAGAGAGAGAGTTTGAAAGCTCTATCTCCTCATCAAAAGAAGAGTCCTGACTTGATCTCTTCACATAAAGGGGATAACGGACTCTATCCAAACACCGGAAAGTAGAGATAGATGAATATTTTGAAACTGGCCCCCTCAGAAACTATATATACCTCGAGACCTCAGAAACTAGGAAATTGCATATCCCGCTCTCAAAACCCACCATAATACTGAGTTTATGACTTGGGCATTGAAGGTTCTGTCGCCGGAGCCAACCCCGGTGTTTCAGGCTTATTTGCAAGTCCACAGGAGCGATATCAGCTGTTCCTTACGATCAGACCCTCAAGTGCAATTTTTGATGGTCAACACCGACAAACAGTGAATGTTTGATCATTATTGTTTTTATTAAAAGACATATGTTTGCTTCCACACAGAAATTTGCAGCAACACTTTTTTTTTTATTGATGGGTATATCAATTCCCTGACAAACTATTCCCCTGCATACTAGCATACTAGCATACTAGCAAACGAAACATTCCGATTGATGTTACTTGCCAACGGTGTAACTTAGGGAAAGAGGATGTTCATCATATTTTCATTACCTATCCTAAGGCGAGACTAACCTGGGAAACGTTGTGATTGGGTTTTGGCACGGTAGAGGTTTCCAGTTGCATTGAGGATCTATGGGGTAGTTGGAGACTAAAGTTTATTCGCATGGATGAACGACATGGGTGGGATAGTACAGTTGCGGCTAGTGTGTGGACTTTGTGGCTAGATAGAAATGACTCTTGCTATAAACTGTACTTTCCGTGTATTGTTACATAAAATTTGGTCTCTAATCAATGATTGGACAGGTACGACAGGGGCAAGGAAGAAGCTTCGCATGGATATTGCGGGGTAGCTATACAATGTGGTTACCGCCGACCGAGTCGACTTCAGGTGCAAGTGGTGGAGGAGACTGGGGATTCTTCTCTTTTGGTAGCTCTATGAGGGTTTGGGATGTATGCTGTTGCTTTTGTTTAGTTTCGATGTATTGTGGTTCATTTCGATGTAGTTGATAAAATAGACTTCTAGATGTATTTTGTAATATGTATTTCGTTAATCCTTCGTTAATGAATTAGGTGATGTAAGTCACTATTATCTCCAAAAAAAAAAAAAATCTTAGAAAGATATTCTTTAATTTCACAATTATTTTGTGATCACCATTCCAATTTAGAATCGTGGATTCTCCAACCAAACAGGTTCAAACGATTATTCATGACGAAGATTTATTACATAACCGTAACAATAAGATTAAAATTCCTGGAGAAAAGGAGAAGAAAAACACTAGAAAGACTAGCAGATAGAGATTCATGTACAGAAAAAAAACCTACAACTATAATCTTTGCTCCTTTTAGTACAAAAGAAGCAAATTCCTGAACTAATCTCCGATCAGAAAACACTAGAACTAAGAATGAAAACCAAGTAGGGAAGGATTAGAAGCTCCATATCGTACTTCAACCCTCTCATGCCCAGCCTCAGAGCAGAACCGCGGCTAGTGCTAGGCTGTGCACTGGGTGCCGAATCATCTGGTAATCCAAAACAATACAGCTTAAGTATTACAAATGAGGTCATAGTAAAAAAGGAAATTTAACATGTCGCGTAAGTACTTACTGTTGCATGTGGAATGAGTGGTGAGGCTGGTAAGGATGGTGTTGTGGGTGTAACCCCCATAAGCACAAACAGAGGTTTTGCAAGTTGAGATAGATGATGAGTTTCCAAGGTCCATATTACCACACTTTGCTGCAGGGCATACACCTGAGCTTATGCCTTGTGTAGTAGCACAGTCCAGTCTGGTGTGTATATATATGTTAATAGTCGAACTATAAATTGGAACTCGGTTGCATAGATAACAAATGAGAGATATGTGTTTATGAGGTTGTGCAACCATGAGATGTACAATATCAGAATTTTCTTTTTCTAAGGTGTGCTCACATGTAGGCGTGCAAGTGTTACAACGAAATGGAAATATAAAAAAACTGCACAACTTACTGCCAAGTGAGGGAGCTGCAGCTGCAGCGAACACAATTGTTTGCTGTGAGAATGTAGCTGCTATTTGGGATAAGCAGGCCACGGTCAAGGGAACTGTTGCTTATGGAAGAAGAACAAGCTGTAAACCCAAACAGAGAATCAGATTTAGCTCCCAAATCTAACTCCAGAAGTGTTTTTATTGCAAATGCAAAGTGTGGAATACACTAGAGAAATAAACATGCTAACATGAAAGTTAACATGATCATAACCAACTTCGAACCAGATCTATATCCTACGTTATAGAAACTTTGTGTGTATCTTGAATCATATTAGACAAAATAACTGCAGACATGCACATAATCATGCTTATTTGTAATCATTTCATAATACATTCTTCATGTATACGAAAGAATTACAAATAAGCATGATTATGTGCGTGTCTGCAGTAACAAGTATTGATCAAATAAGCATAATTACAAATGTAAAGGGCATCCAGAAACAACTAGACAAATTGTCTAAGCTAGTATTTATTAGGAAAATTGAGACTTTTTTTAATGAACAATTACCAACTATTATCACCAAAAGTGTTAATTTCTGACCATGAGGTTTTCTTCAAGATAACTTGTTTATTGATACTGAAGTTGTTTTGTAAACTTCTAAGTGCATGTGTTAAATATTGGGTCTTTGTTATACATTATTCGGAACTGCATTAATTAATTACTCTATATTGCTGGCAAGTCATTTATTTGAAGAATCGTATTGATCAAATTGGCTAACTTATAGCATCAATTGCAACCTTTTTTTTGCTGGCAAAAGGTAGGATGCCCTACTTCACATTAGCACTATAAATAGTAAACAAAATTACAATAACAGTGAGGTGAGATGGTCTTAAAACAGGGCAAGCTTGAGAGGTTTCGAGTTTGATCACACAAGAAACATTAGCATTAGCATTCTTCATTTATTTGAAGAATCGTATTGATCAAATTGGCTAACTTTAAGTATCAATCGCAACCTTATTTCTAATAAAACACTGCAACTACAGGAACATGAGCACACAAGAAACTGAAGGAGGCATAACATTGAAGATGTAAGAGCAAACACAGAAATACCGAACAGACTTGAAAGGCCTGGTCAGCGAACATTAAGAGGGAGACATATTTAACTGATTACAGAGATCTCAGAAACTTTTTTAAGAGAGATCAAATTTTATGGAGGAGCCATATTTGTGGAAATCAACTGAACTGGTTGGAGAAACGTAATGTTCGATAAGTGGAGTGTGATAATTAAATAAAATTAAATAAAAGATTTTATGAACCTTTCAAAGGAAAGTCTGATTTTATGAGGCCTAAATTATGAACTATATACACAATTAGAGAGATTAGTATGACATAAGTTATAAGGTGCTACAATTATCCAAATCAAACTAACTAGAAAGACTTTAAGGGCCTTTGAAATAAAATAAAAAAATATGTGGTTACCAGTATAATTGTCTAATTGAAGAAATTTCATACCCCATTCCCTCCTCTACTGAACGTCGGTTTGGACTAATGATGTCAATCGTGTCGTGCCGTGCTGCCCGAAGCCCGGTCAAACCGTGCTTTTAGAGCTTCATGTTCATTCTTGTGCCCGAACAAAATTTTTGGGTTCATGTCGGGCCGTGCCTCCAATACCTCCGTCAAACCCAAACCCAGAGCCCAAGATATTGGGTTCAGGTTCGGTTTGGTCTCGTGCCTAACAGGCTTCGTGTTCGGGCTTTAAATATTTAATTATTTTTTCAGAAAGAAATTAGTTTAGTGATATTTTTTAAAACAAATAAAAAAATAAAGTACAAAGAAAGTAAAGGGTTAATGTTCAGATATTTTTTTCTCCCTCCTCACCTATGTCATTTATCCAAAAAATGGAAGAAAAAAAAAGATTCAATCCTCTGGGATGCACCATAACTAGTGAATGGTTCACTACTCTGTTTTTAACCATACATTAATGGATGGTTACAAACAATTTTTATTAGATCAATTAATAATTGTCTTCTTAAATCATCCCGAATTATCTCCATCAGCCTGTCCTATAATCAAGTGGACTTGTATTTCTCAAAAGGACTCCTATAATTAATTACTTTTAACACATTTGAAAGTGAATCGTTGTGTTGTGTTGAGTTAAAATACTTTACACCTTTCATTGAAGTAATATATTTTAGACATTTCAAAACTTCACTATAATTGAATTTTGTCGTTTTAAATCTTCCCATTTAACTGTAAAATTTTGTTCCCTCGTATAAGTTATTTAAATTAATTGTTGGATTTTTTTTTGCCAGAAATAAATTAATGGTTAGTTAATGTAAAGAATAAAAAAACTATCTTTTACTTCGTTATGTTGAATTGATCTCATTCCCAAATTATTTATTTTATATTTTGAAGAAAAAAAATAATTATTATAATTTGGAGAGTGAAAGATTGAGGAGCTTTTTCCTATAAAGATCATATAATGAACATATGTCTAGAATATAGATATGTTATTTTAAGGGTCTAATGTGTAAAATTATATAAAATGAAATGAATTCACATGTATAAAATATTTTTAGGGTGTTCTTTGAAAAATGCAAAAGAATGATACCTCGGAAAGCACGTTGGAACGGATTTAGGAGTCATTTAAGGAGCAATTTATGAATTAATTTAGTGCAAAATATTTGTAACCATCCATCTTAAAATTGATGATTAAAAGCGAAGTAGTGAACAATTTACTAGAAACGGGGCATCTAAGAGGATCCAAATCCTGGAAAAAAACCCAAAACTAATGTTTCTTCTAGTTCTTATGAAATGCTAAACATAACCCTTCTTCTCCTCCTCTGGCACCATCGATGACTTCGACCCTCTCGTTTTCTATCCTACTAACTCCTTCTCGACCCTCTCTCCTCCAGCACATCTTTCTCTTCCCTCTATTCTTAAATCGGGTTTTCGGGCTTTGTATCAGGTTTCGGGCTCATGACGTATTCATGCTCCACCGTGCCTTGTGTCGTCCCGTGCTGGAGAAAAAAAAATCTCTGCCGAACATCCGTGCTCGTGCAGCCCGATGCCCCATTTTCCAGATTCGTGCTGCCCAAAACCCAAAACTTTTGTGCGGTTCTCGTGCAGGATTTGGGCGGCCCGGCCCAATTAACATTTCTAGTTTGAACATACATGTGCGACTTTTCAGTTGTTTTTCCTAAAGTACTATCTGATTGAGACAATCAGATACAAAATTTTGATCACCACAAAATTTGTTCTTGACAAACAATATTCTCTAAACTCATATTTTCTAAAGTAGTATGGACTATCGACAATTAAAAATCAAAACATAATATATATTTTTTTCCATAACAAGCATCCGGAAAAAGACATCAAAGCATAAAAGGTGACTATCCCACAAATAAATCATTCCCTAGGTTCCTACTTGCAAATCCATCATCTCCCTGTTTTAAAACTCACAAACCGCCATAATTCCCCTCTGACCCTCCAGAGACTACCAAGGACCACCCCATACCGACCAAAAAAAATCCCTTTCAATTTTGAAATTATTAATTAACACATATAATGCACGTGAGAAATTAAGTGTGTTGCTGAAATCTAACTATTCGATATATATTCTATGTTGATGGTTGATATTTAAATTCGGACACAAAAATGTGTTGCTGAGATAAATTTGAGTACAGTTGGTTATAATAATAGTAGAGATATTTTTATTACCTCGCAGTGGCACATCCAGGATCTCCCCCGCCTGCAACAATTTCGGGTCCTTGATCCCATTAACCTGCATCAGCGTCGCCGGCGCCACCCCAAACTCCGCCCCGATCTCCTCCACCGAGCTCCCCGCCTCCACCACGTGTCCATAATGCACAACACTCTGACCGTCCACCTCATCACAACTACACGGCAGCGGAATCTCCAACTTCTGTCCCACCTCAATCAAACTCGGATTCGAAATCCCGTTCGCCGCCGCTATTTCCTGGTAGGTAACGAACCCGTTGAAGATGTTTCGGGCGATGAAATCCAAACCATCGCCGGGTCGAACTTTGTAGACGGGTTTGCGGCTGGCGGTTCCCGACCCGTTACGGCATTTGCAGTTGAATCGGATGCGGATGGTGGATGTTATCGGGTGGGATGAGGGGGTGGAGAGGGGGAGGTTGTTGGCGGCGATGAGGGAGCGGAGGGATTTGACGCCGAAGAGCGATTTGATGGCAGCGAGGGTAGTGGCGTTCTGGGGTGTGTAGCCAATCAGGGACTGACACGTGGAGGTAGATTTGGTGCAGGTGAAGGGGGCGGAGACTGAGGAGGGAGTTAGAGAGAGGAGGAGGACGGGGAGGAGGAAGAACATTTTTATTTTCAGTGTGAAAAGGGGAGGAGTTTTTAGGGGTTATTTATAATGTGAGACATGTGACTCACAGCTCACATGTTTATGTTGGAATTTTTTTGCCGTACTGACCCACTTTATGAAAAATATTTGGCGCTCGCTTTGACCACTTTCAAAAATAATTAGTGAACTGACCTAACTTGGGACACGTCACCTGTTATTGAAAAAAACGACATAGATTATTTACATGTCATTTTTTTTAATAAGGACATCTATGTTTTAAAAAAGTATCGTGCCTTTATTTGGAGTAACGGCATAGATTATTTTGTTTTTCAACAGCTTGTAGCCTCCATTTAGAGAAAAAATTGCAAGCATGAAAACCTTATAACAGATGTCGTTATTTCAAATAACGGCATTAGTTATAAAAAAAAATTATAAAAAATTACTTATTCATCAGAGAGGATGAATAATAAGTTAAATTTTTATTTAAAAAATTAACTTATTCGTTAGAGAGGACGAATAATAAGTTACTTTTTCATATATAAAAAATTATAACTGATGTCGTTATTCTAAATAACGACATCAGTATTGAGAATGCAGTTATTTGAAATAACGGCATCTGTTATAAGATTTTCACGCTTGTAATTTTTTCTCTAAATAGAAACTACGAGCTGCCGAAAAATAAAATAACCTATGTCATTACTTTAAATAACGGCATGACATTTTTTTAAAATATAGATGTTATTGGGGAAAACAGCATGAAAATAATCCAGGTCGTTTTTTTCAATAACGATTTTTGCTGACGTGTCCAAAACTTTGCCAGTTCGCTAATTATTTTCAAAAATGGATCAGATTGCCAAATTTTTTTTTAAAGTGGGTCAGTACGGCAAAATTTTCTTCAAGTTTTGTATGGGGTTTTGCATTATGACTCTGAAATTGGAAATATTTTTTATTTGTAATAATGGACTAGTTATTTAATATAGAAACTGACAGTTGGGGGTTTTGAAATTTGAAACTTAAAATGCATTGATGAATTTATGGGATGGGGGAATCGGAAATTAATAAATGTTGGGGGTGGATTAATTAAAGGGTGCTACGCTCCATTCGATACTGGTCGGAGAAACGGACAGGATTAGACTGAATCTCCATTAAGCTTCTAGTAAAAGACGAGTCAACTTGTTTTGACACGGAAATTAGTAGGACTTGTCTTGATTCTTTACTGTCTTTTAATAGTTGGAATATTCTGCCACGTGGATCGCCTATGGAATTTAGAAGTGGACCGAGAGCATGCATTTATTCATTAAATACATTTTATAGCCAACGATTAGCTGCAGTCGTTTGCTGTTTATGTATTTTTTAACAAAAACGCAACAGTAGAATGCTATAAATAAGATAAAATAAAAGAGAAATGCATATTATAAAGAACGCAACTTCAACTTCCATCCCACTAAAAAATATATTTTTTTCCGACGCAAATTCAAAGTCCATCCCTCCCAAAAAATTAATTTTTCGTAATAAAAAAAGGCCAAAAAAGAAGCCTCCCCCCTTGGACGGATCTTGAAGATCCGTCCATTGAAGATCCGTCCAATGGGGTGGACCATTAATTTTTTTTCCAACTAAAAAATGATTTTAATTATTAAAAAATTCAAAAAAATTCGATAAAACCATGGGACGCAACTACAAAGTCCGGCGTGTTTTTTTATATATTAAATTGCTATAAAATAGCATTGTACACACTGCAACAAAAGCTAAAAAAACTATATGTAAATATGCATTTATTCATTTTTTGACATTCAGGACTGTGGATGCACTCATTGCCGACTGTAGTCAAATCTTGACAAATCAGTTTTAGACATGTGTATTCTACATACTTTTTATTTTCACCCAATTCTAAATATATCTATATAATAAAACACAAGGCAATTCAAAAAAAATTATCAAGTGACCCTCTTTCAATTGAAAGAAAATCAATGGTCCAAATTTATGCTCACAAAGGACATTTTTCCGCCCGTTACTATAGCTATAGTACCTGTTACTGTAGCTACAGTAGCCACATTAAGATTTGTACTTTATGTTTTGTAAAGTAGTTGATATTTGTTTGGATTTTGAAATTAATTAATCTTTAATCCCTACTTTTAATTAATTAAGAAAAGACTAATTAAAATCACACTAATCTTAATTAAGAATAACTTTAATTGTTGTGGTTTAATTAGTTCTTTCTTAATTAATTAAAATTTAGGGATTAAAAGTTAATTAGTTTCAATCTAATTAAGCTTAAATAACTCATCCATAACATTAGAGATTAAACTTAAATAAAATTAATTAATCCTCAACTTTGAATTAATTTCATGTAAACAAAAATTTAAAAAGTAATTTAAATTACTTTCGCTACAGTATTACTACAACCAAAACAAAGCTAACATTTAATTTTTGCTACAATAAACTTATATTCAACCAAAGCTGCTTTTAAGAAATCAAATCCAAAGAATTGCTTTCGCTACAGTGGTTTACCCTCTCTTCAATTTTTTTACAGCCAACCAAATTACCTCTAATTGTTTTAGTATGTAATTATTTTACGACATTCTAATTTATTTTTATAACTTATCATGTAGTCACTAACCAGATGATATTGCATATAAATGTTGATCTATGTGATTTGTTAGTCAAATAGGATTGCATATATTTTACTGTTTACAGTGTTTTTCATATATTGCATCGTTCAGAAGATGTGTCGTAGGCACGTGTCAACGGATAAACCTAGTATATATAATAAAAGACAAGACAATTCGAAGAAAAAAAAACTATCATGTGGTTCCCCTTCAATTGAAACAAAATCAACGGTTCAGATTCACTATTCCAAAACATATTTTCCCACCAAAACTAAAAAACCTCATTACTTTATTACTATCTCTCTCTTCTCTCTTCACTTTTTTCATATTTCTCTCTTTATCTCCCCCCCCCCCTTCCCTCCTTCCCTCTCTCTCTCTCTCTTATTCTCTCTCTATTTATTTAGAAACTAGTAGTTTACACGTGCGATGCATATTTTAATAAATATATTTTTTAAAATAAAAATTTAGACGTAGTCTTGATTTGAACTTAGGACCTCCTTTATAATAGTTATGCACGTGTGTTACAAGGGTTGGTAGAATGACAAAACATTTACAAATGACACTAAGGCCTTCTCCCATTATAATATTAAAGATTTAGATTTTTCATATTTCATGTTGGTAAATTTTAAGATTTTTTATGTTTTTTGTATTGCTCATGTTACATTGAAAATATCAAGTATCTCCTCAACAGTTAAATTTTATCATTTTCCACCCTCAAAGTTCTAAGAAGTTGGATTTTACACCCCCCCCCCCCCCCATTTATAATTATTCTTCAACATATACTAATGAAAATATGGACTTTTATTTACAACTAATTGTTTTCATATTATTCAAACTTGAGCTACATAATTGTTGTTTTACTATTTACAAGGCTTTTTGTATGCTGTATCGTTCCGAAGACGTGTCGTAGGCACTTGCCCACAGGCAAATCTAGTATATATAATAAAAAACATGGCAATTTTTTAAAAAAAAACTATCAAGTGGCTCTCCTTCAATTGAAGGAAATCAACAGTCCAGATTGAAGCTCACAAAAGACATTTTTCCGCTCATTACTATAGCTACAATACCCATTATTGTAGCTATAGTACCCGTTACTGTAGCTACAGTAGCCACATTCAGATTTATGCTTTATGTTGTGTGAAGTAGTTGATATTTGTTTGAGTTTTGAAATTAATTAACCTATATACTTTTAATTAATTAAGAAAAAGCTAATTAAAATCACACTAATCTTAATTAAGAAAATCTTTAATTGTTGTGGTTTAATTAGTCTTTTCTTAATTAATTAAAATTTAGGGATTAAAAGTTAATTAGTTTCAATCTAATTAAGCTTAATTAACTCATCCAAAATATTAGGGATTAAGCTTAAATAAAATTAATTAGTCCATAATTTTGGATTAATTTCATGTAAAACAAAAAATAAAAAAGTGTTTTAAATTACTTTCGCTATAGTATTACTACAACCAAAACAAAACTAATATTTAATTATTGCTACAGGAAACCTATATTCAACCAAAGCTACTTTTAAGAAATCAAATCCAAGGAATTGCTTTCGCTATAGTGCTTTTCTCTCTCTTCAATTTTGCTACAACCAACCAAACCACCCATAATTGTTTTAGTATGTAATTATTTTATGACATTCTAATTATTTTTTATAACTTATCATGTAGTCACTAATCAGATGGTATTGCATATAAATGTTGACCTATGTGATTTGTCAGTCAAGTAGGATTGCATATATTTTACTGTTTACATTGTTTTTCATATATTGCATCATTCAGAAGACGTGTCGTAGGCACGTGTCCACGAGTAAACCTACTGTACATATAAAGTAGATAGTCTTGAGGAGGAAGTTATAGAGGTGGTTTCGCAGCTCGGAAGGGATAAAGCATTTGGTCCTGATGGTCTCCCGATCCTCTTCTACCATATATTTTGCAAGAAAATCAAAGATGATTTTTTGAACCTGATGGCTGAATTCTACGACCATAAATTAAGGTTGGGTAGACTTAACTATGTAGAGGTCGTTCTGATCCCAAAAAAGGAAGACTCCTGATGGGTTGGGGATTTCCATCCTATTAGCCTCCTCGATTGCTTGGTTAAAATCATCACCAAGATACTCGCTAATAGACTGGAAGGGGTGATGGATATACTTGTCCGTCGTGCATAATCTGATTTCATTAAAGGCAGATGTATCCTAGACTGCATAGCTGCGGCAAAAGAAATTATCCATCAATGCCACATTTCAAACACTATGAGCTATCTCCTCAAGCTGGATTTTGAGAAGGCATACGATTCAGTGAAATGAGACTGTCTTTTCGAAGCACATGCAAACAATGGCATTGGTGACAGTGTAATAGATGGATCCGCAACTGTCTCACCACTAGCAGGACGGTTATCATAGTGAATGGGAGGAACGAGACAACTGTTTTCCCACAAACGCAGCCTTCAACAAGGAGACCCTCTCTCCCCCTTCTTTCACCATCGTTGCAGATCTTTTGAAAAAATATGATGGTTAATTGCAGACAGGCTGGTTGGATTGCTCATGTGGAGAGTGGACATAACCACCTGGGTTGTTCAATCATTCAATATGCAGATGATACTCTTCTTTTCGGAAATGGCGATATTGGAAGACAACCATTTTCAAAGGAATCATATATAGTTTTGAAGCGTAGTATGGGCTCATAGTTAATTTCGATAAAAGCGCTCTCATTCCCATTACCATACCCTTAGAGGAGGTAGTGGAACATGCATCCATTCTCAACTGCATTGTTGAGACTTTCCCCATTAAATAATCGGGACTCCCACTAAGACCTGACAAACTTAAGAAGGAAGATTAGTTACCTGTCATTGACCGGGTCGAGAGCAGACTAGACGGATGGAAATGTAAATCATTATCCTTGAGAGGGAGGGTGATTCTCATCAACTTAGTCCTCTCGAATCTACGGACTTACTATATGTCCTTCTTCGAAATGCCACGATGGGTCATCCAGAAAATTGACCGCATCTGGAAGCGATATCCTTGGAAAGGTACAAATTCAGATAAGGGAAGCTACCACCTCATCATATGGGAAAAATCATGCATGACGAAAATACATGGAAGTCTTGGTATTATTGATCTTCGTGATATGAATCTTGCACTCTTGGGGAAGTGGTGGTGGAAAGTCGTTCACCCTAACGGCGAAGGGTGGTAGGACTTCATCTAGACCGATCTTCATGGGAGTGGGACATGGAATTTGGGCTTCAGGGTGGGTCCACGTGTCTCCTGATTTTGAAAAGGGGTAGCCAAAGTTTATGATCGATTCAATAGCTGTGTAACATCCTTGATGGGTAATGGCAGGCTTACCAAATTCTGGTGGGATAAATAGTGTGGTGATCACACACTAAGCGATCTATTCCCATACCTATATGCACAAGCATCACATCCACATTGCATTGTGACCGGAACTTGGAAAAGAAGCTCATGGAAACCTGCCTTCAAACAAGCCCTCGGCTAAGACTCCTAACACATGCTTAGGGGATCTATCGGCTCACATCACCAACTCCGGAGTGAAATGCTCACAGGACCAGATAGGAAAGCCTGGGGACTTGAGATAGATGGCATTTTCACGGCACGATCACTGTATAACTGCCTTCATCTCAGAGATTGTAGACCAAAATGGTCGGCAATTGTCTGGAAAGTAAAATTCCCGCTTAAAGTGAAAGTCTTCCTATGATTAGTCCTCAATGACACGATTTTGACTAGAAAAAACCTAGTCAAACATCAACCGAATCTAGGTACCTCTTTTGGGTTCTGTAATTCTCACATAGAAACCAGAGATCATCTATTTTTGGATTGTCACAAGAGCAAATCAGTCCTTGTAGAAGTTCTTAGGGCTCTTGGCACTTCTGAGTATCCCATTAAGTATGAAGAATTGTGGATCGGCTCGAAATTTCTTCTGAGAGACGCATCATGGGAGAAGCCTAGTATATCGCACTAGCTCCTACGACCTAAGTTCTTTGGCTATATAGAAATAATTATTACTTTTGTGGGACTAGTAATAGTATTTCTGGTAATTTAACTCACATTATGCATCTCATTTATTTTTAGGCTACAACTGTAGTGATAGGTCCAAAATGGAGGATTGCCACTGCCTTCCACGTTGAGGAGTGCGATGACAATGAGATTGAGATCGGTCCTATACTGGTCCTAGGGAGGCTTTCACTGTTCTGTACGTTTGATGGATCCCCACCCCTCATGGCCTGTTAGGGGAATCTCATTGTATGGTTGTACTTTTGATGTTACCTTTTGTATGTCTTTATGTTTGTCTCATATGTTTAAATTATGTACTGCTAGACTCTGTATTTTGCTAAGTTCTCTGAGTTTTGTTTTATTAACATCTTATTAATGAAACATGGTGGCCATATTCCACCTTTTCCTTCAAAAAAGAAAAATAAATAAAGTGGATAGTCCTGTTAGCAAAAAATTCGAGTCTTTATATGTACACTAGGTTTACCCATTGACACATGCCTATGGCACGTCTTCTGAACGATGCAATATAATAAAAACATTGTAAACAGTAAAATATATGCAATTCTATTTGACTAACAAATCACATAGGTCAACATTTATATGCAATACCATCTGGTTAGTGACTACACGATAAGTTATAAAAAATAATTAGAATGTCGTAAAATAATTATATACTAAAACAATTAGGGGTGGTTTGGTTGGTTGTAACAAAAATGACGAGAGGGAAAAATACTGTAGCAAAAGAAATTCCTTGGATTTGATTTCTTAAAAGTGGCTTTGGTTGAATATAGGTTTACTGTGGCAATAATTAAATATTAGCTACGTTTTGGTTGTAGTAATACTGTAGCGAAAGTAATTTAAAACACTTTTTTATTTTTTGTTTTACATGAAATTAATCCAAAATTAGGGATTAATTAATTTTATTTAAACTTAATCCCTAATATTTTGGATGAGTTAATTAAGCTTAATAAGATTGAAACTAATTAACTTTTAATCCCTAAATTTTAATTAATTAAGAAAAGACTAATTAAACCACAACAATTAAAACTTTTCTTAATTAAGATTAGTGTGATTTTAATTAGTTTTTTCTTAATTAATTAAGAGTAGGGATTAAAGGTTAATTAATTTCAAAACTGAAACAAATATCAACTACTTCACACAACATAAAGCATAAATCTGAATATGACTACTGTAGCTAAGTAACAGGCGAAAAAATGTCTTTTGTGAGCTTCAATCTAAACTGATGATTTCCTTCAATTGAAGGAGAGCCACTTGATAGTTTTTTTTTTTTGAATTGCCTTGTGTTTTATTTTATAGATAAGTTTGGTCGGGTACAAATCTATATGTTGGGAATTCAAAACACTATTCTCGAATCTAAAATTGGACCTCATTTGATAAATCATTAAAACTTGGTTACGTACATATGTTAATAGAGGATATATTAGAAAAGGTTAAGATAGAGGAGTTTGATTAGTGTTAAATTAATAACTAAAAGGTGTAAGATGAGTCATGAGCAACCCTTAAGAGATTGATCCCGTTAGAGCATCCACTATCGTTTTCTAAATACTCAAAATTTAGCAATCGAAGTAGAAAAGTCTCTCGCAGTCGTTTGCTAAAAACCCAAATATTAGAATAGGAGTGAACAGTGCATCACTAAACTTAGGAGTCGCTTTAGAAGCCTGCTAAATATAGAAGACGGATGAAGATGGTCCGTTTGAGGAAAAAAAGGGACGGACGGTACATGAAGCTCCGTCCCTCGTTTATTTGGGGGGGAAATGTAGTTAAATAGGCTTAATTGAAAGACGGATGAAAATCATCCGTCCCTCAATTTTTAATTATTAAATTATTTTTTAATTACTGATTTACCCTCTCGCAAAAATTAAGTAGGCTTAGGATCTAAGGGCAAAATTGTAATTTCAATATTTCATATCCTTTTAAAAAAAAGGAAAAAAAGGATCAGATGGATGAACTTCATCTGTATCCATTCCTCCCCTTTTTTAAGGCTCAGTTTGGGAGGAAAAAAAAATATCGTCTGACGTTTCAGGAAAAAAAAATAGCGTCAGACGGAGGATCATCATCCGTCCTATTAAAAAAAAACCCTCGCTTTTAGCAATAACAATAGCAGCAACGATAGCAGAGGCCACGTATAGTTTCTAAATCCTAATTGTTAAAAGTAGAAAATTTAGACGAAACGATAGTGGATGTTCTTAGAGCTAACCAAAATTAACCAAAAAGAGGATTTGAGATCAATACAACATTTGCATAAAAAGAGAAATATTAACACACAACATCTGCATGAAGCACGATACAATTATGGTTGATTTGCTTTTCAATTTTTATTTTTGCTAAGAATTGTGACGGACTTGCTATAAGTAGTGTTAGATATTATAGTCCCATATTGGATATTGGGCTAATTTTGTATTAGGCTCACTTATATATATATAGTAGATATTGTACTCGGTTATTTCTCAATTCAGTATTCAATATTGTCTTCATCTCTCTGATTTATCTTAACATGGTATCACAGCCAAGTTATATAAATTTTTCGTTCTTCCCCAAACCCTAGAATTCCAACATCCAAAAAAAAAAAATCTCATCTTCAACCTCCAGAATTCTCATCTTCTTCAGCAAGTCAACGTCACCATCAACCAGCTAAAAATCCTCCAGCAACATCTTCATCTTCAACGTCACCATCCTCGTCTCCAAATCCTCATCCTCCAAATCCTCCAGCATCAATCTCGTCGTCTCTGGGTATCCATCAGTATTGGTTTTGTTCTGCAACAATATATTTTTCAACGATCGAGAAAAGCATAGACCTTCAGAGCATGATCAATAATGGTAATTGATCTGAGGGTACTTACCCAGTCGAAACAGACACACAATTTGGGTGTGACTGATTGAATGCAAGACGAGGGTCTCCACTATCCTTTTCTACTGGTAAGAGAAACAGAGAGATAGATCAACGACAAAGAGACAGCGGCTCCTCCAGCAACCTCCTCCCCGCCCTCTCTGAAAAACCCTAACCCTATTCCTCTTTCTCTCTACCTGACCCGTTCTAAAAAAAATCCAAAAATCCAAAAATAATTCAAAAAATAATTCACAATAATAATAATAATAATAATAATAATAATAATAATAATAATAATAATAATAATAATAATCATCATCTTTAAAAAATCCAAAAATCAAAAAAATAATTCAAAAAATAATTCACAATAATAATAATAATGATAATAATAATAATAATAATAATAATAATAATAATAATAATAATAATAATAATAATAATAATAATAATATTATTATTATTATTATTATTATTATTATTATTATTATTATTATTATTATTATTATTATTATTATTATTATTATATATTTATTATTATTATTATTATTATTATTATTACCTGTATATATATATATATACAGGTAATACAACTTGATGGAATCTCAGTCTCTCCCACATATTTCCGCCTCCACTGATTTTCCCGATGCAACCGCCTCTCGTTTCTCCTCCAGATTCAAACAGCAGCAACGCCATTTTCAGTATGCATCCAGCCTCTTACCTTCTCCTAACATCATTCCTCAACCTACCCTACCTTTACTTCCGATACCGGTAGCACCGTCCTACTCCCTACCCCGATCCAGACACCAGCAGCATCTCCCTCCACATTCTGCTCTCAGTCACAGCAGCGCTAGTCTTATTTCTCCTCGCAGTGCTTCTTCCCTCACATCCTCGGCCATGCCCATCACTCCAGCCTTGCCGTCTTCTGTTGATTGGGCTAATCTTCAGCAACGCCTCACTCAGCTGGAACTATAGCTCATGGGTCAGTCTATCAATGCTGACTCCTCTTCTCCTGCACTTTCTGCCACTTCCGGTATGAATTCGTTCTGGATTTTGGATTCTGGTGCATCACATCATCTCACTAGTAATCAGACACTATTCACCACCTGCACAACACTTCCCTCTTACTCTCCATCTCTACACACAGTTGATCGCTCACCACTTCTTATTACACACTCAGGGACAATTAGCTCTTCCACTCTCACATTACCATATTTTCTTTATGCTCCTCATTTATCAATAAACCTTATTTCTATTAGTGCATTGTGCGATAGTGGTCTTGTCGTTACTTTCGACTCTTTAGGTTGTTCTATTACTGATTCCTCCACCGGTGAGGAGCTTGGGCGTGCTAGTCGTCGGGGTCGTCTATATTATCTAGATTTTCTTCGTGCACATCACTCTTCTTCTAGTTTTGCCGGTATTGTTTCCTCTGATGTTGATCTGTGGCACAGACGTTTAGGTCATATTAGCGCATCACGACTCCAGACTATAGCTCGCAGTGGTGCCCTTGGTTCTCTCACTTTTAAACATTTATCTGATTGTCAGAGTTGTCATTTGGCCAAACACATTGCCCTACCCTTTAGTCACAAAAGAAATTCTGACACCACTCATTCTTTTCAACTTGTTCATTCTGACATATGGGAACCCTATCCTGTACCTTTGTGGAAAAGCTATCTCTATTATGTTGCCTTCATCGATGACTTCACTAGACATACATGAGTTTTCCTTATGCATCAGCGATCTGAGATACCTGATATTTACCGGTTCTTTACAACTATGATTCACACTCAGTTCGGTGTGCGCATTAAGAATTTCGATCGGACGGTGCACGTGAGTACACTTCCACCACTATGAGATCGATCATTCAGTCTCACGACACCCTTTTTCAGCAATCATGCCTTCACACACATGAGCAGAATGGTGTATCTGAATGCAAGCATCGTCACATCTTTGAGACGGCTCGCGCTCTTTTACTCTCCTCTTTCGCTCCTTGTTCTTTCTGAGCTGAAGCTATCATGACCTCTATTAGTCTCATCAACATCACTCCCTCGTCTACCCTAGATGGTACGATACCTTATGAGGCTCTTTATCACTCACTGCCCGACTACAGTATGCTCCATACCTTTGGGTGCACCTGTTACGTCCTTCTCCCTCCTACTAAGCGCACGAAGCTCTCCGCTCGTGCTGCTAAGTGCATTCACCTAGGTCTCAGTTCCGAACACAAAGGTTATCGTTGTTTTGATCCATCAGTGGGTCGTGTCCATATTTCTCGACATGTAACCTTTGTGGAAGACTCCCCTTACTACCTGACTCCCATCGAGGATACTAGATTTCTCGATTCCCCAGTTGTTGCTAGCCCCCCCGACTTAATCTTCCCGCATTCCTTTTAATCCCACTCCTCTGGCTCCATTCCCATCTCCTGCCATCCTTACACCTGTTGTTCCCCCTACCGAAACACCATCTGCATCCCCACAGCAGCCAGCACCCACCCACCTACTTACCCACCGACACATGCACCTACTCCACCGTCCTCACCCCCACACCCTGTCAGTCCACCACCTCTTCGTCAGTCTACCCGTTCTACTTCTGGTATTCCTCCGGCACGTTATACACCTGATGCCACTAGTCCTTCTGATCAGTTTGGTTTTGCCACCCTAGCTTCCTACTCACTACAGTTTCATGCATATCTCACTGCTATACACTCTATACGTGAGCCCAGAACCTATCAAGACGCAATTCAATATCCTGAATGGAGGAAAGCTATTGTAAAGGAATTTAGTACATTTGATCGGACTGGCACTAGGGATGTTGTTCCTCAGCCATAGGGCATTCAGCCTATTAACTGCAAGTGGATCTTCAAGGTCAAATATCAACCTGATGGATCTATTGAGCGGCACAAGGCTCGTCTAATAGCCCGAGGATTTACTCAGGAGCATGACATTGATTATGATGAGACTTTTGCTCCCGTTGCACAGATGACTACTGTTCGCACTCATTTTGCTGTTGTAGCCATCCGCCAATGGCCGTTATACCAGATGGACGTGAAGAATGCTTTTCTTCATGGTACCTTATCTGAGGTGGTTTATATGGATCCTCCTCCTAGCCTCCCTACTCCTCCTCATCATGTTTGTCGATTGCGTCGGGCTATATATGGTTTGAAGCAGGCCCTTCGAGCCTGGTTTAAGTGTTTTCGCCTTGTCATTACCAAGGCTAGTTTTAGTCAGAGTTCTCAGGACCATTCTATGTTTATGCGGTCATCACCGCATGGGAGGGTACTTCTACTACTTTATGTTTGCAATATGATCATTACTGGGGATGACTCTGCGGACATTACATCCACCCAGAAATATCTTCATCAGCAGTTCCATATGAAAGACCTTGGCATACTACATTATTTTCTGGGCCTAGAGATTGCTCATGGATCTCGGGGGATACTCATCTCTCAACAGAAATACACATCAGATATTATCTCCGCTGACAGTCGATCAGCTGATACACCCTTTCTGACAGTCGATCATTCGATATACCCTTAGAGCTTCATGTAAAGCTTCGTCCCACTGATGGTGGGCTCTTTCCTGATCCCACTAGATACAGACAAATTGTCAGACAGCTTGTCTACTTATGCATGACCAGACCCGATATTGCTCATGTAGTCAGTGTTGTCAGTCATTTTGTTTCTACTCCTACATCAGTTCACTACGGTGCTCTTCTTCGGATTCTCAGATATCTTCGGGGCACTATTACTCGCTCATTATTTATGCCTACTACATCCAAACTAAAGCTGAATGCATATTCTGATTCAGATTGGGCAGGTGATCCTACTACCAGACAGTCTACCAAAGATTTCTGTCTATTTTTTGGTGAGTCGCTGATGTCATGGCGAAGTAAGAAATAGGCAATTGTTGCATGTTCTTCGACTAAAGCTAAGTACAGAGCAATGGCAGCTACTACTAGAGAGATTGTTCATGTTCGTTGGCTTTTATCAGATATGGGTGTCACTCTTTCAGGACCTACTCCTCTTCATTGTGATAATCCGAGTGCACTACACATTGCAAGCAACCCGGTCTTTCATAAGCGAATGAAGCATATAGAGATTGATTGTCATTATGTTCGTGAGCATTTTGAAGCAGGGACCATTTCTCTTCATTCTATTACCTCATCACATCAGACGGCAGACTTCTTTACCAAATCTCATACTACTCAGAGATTTCGATATTTAGTAGGCAAACTCACTCTGTTTGACCCAACATGAGTTTAAGAGGGGGTGTTAGATATTATAGTCTCATATTGGATATTTGGCTAATATTGTATTAGGCTCACTCCTATATATAGGAGATATTGTACACAGTTATTTCTTAATTCAATATTCAGTTTTGTCTTCATCTCTCTCATTTATCTTAACAAGTAGTAATGATTTCAATTATCCCGAGAGTCTTATTATATAATAGCTAAGCCAAATAAAAGTTAGTATGTTGAGCTTTTATGCGAATATTGATTGTAGCAAATGCATTTGCTCTTATACCCAGCAAAATCTCACATTTCAACAGCTCAATACACTCCCATGTATGAGTTAAAAAAAAATCAACTTCCATCTATGCTTCTCTTCTTCATTTGGACCATATTAAATGGGCTCAGAGAGCCAAAGTTAAGTGGCTTGAAGAGGGTGACGGTAATACGTCCTTCTTTCATAAGTTCGCTTCTCACCGTCAAAGATGTAACCATATCTCCTCCATTTTGGAAGATGATTTGGAATTACACTCTAATTCCGACCGTTATTCTGCCTTTATTAAATTCTTCAAACTCCTGATAGGTACCTCGTAGCCTCCGTCTTGTCAACTGGATTGGTCCAATCTTTATGGGATTGAGTCTCATGATCTTTCCAGTCTCGAGTTGGCCTTTTCCATGGAAGAAATTAAAGAGGCAGTTTTTTCCATGCGAAGTGATTCTTCTCCTAGACCGGATGGTTTTTCAGCTTTCTTTTTTCAGAAATTTTGGGATTTTCTGAAAGATGACTTTCTTGCCTTGTTCTCAGATCTCTTCTCTGGTCAATTTTCATTCAACCGTATTAATTACGCGAACATCGTGCTCATTCAGAAGATTATTGGTGCCAATAGGGTCTCTGCTTTCAGCCCATTAGCTTGTTAAACTCGACATTCAAAATCAGTATGAAAGTGCTCGCTAATCGCCTTAGCTTGGTCATTTCCCCCCTCATTGATCCAGCGCAATATGGTTTTATTTAAAACATATTTATCCTGGATAATGTGGCTTTTGCTCAGGAAATTATTTTCAATTGTCACCATTCTAATTCGGAAGGGATCCTTTTGAAATTAGACTTCGAAAAAGCATATGACAAAGTCGATTGGAATTTTCTCCTTGAAATCTTTCTTTACCGCGGCTTCGGCCTCAAATGGATTTTCTGGATTAAATTCAGTCTCTATTCTGGCATTTCTTCGATTATTATTAATGGTATCGAGGGTCATAAGTTTCTGTGTAAACGAGGCCTTCGTCAAGGCGATCCGATTTCGTCCTTATTATTCTCGACGACTTTATTTAATAGCTTTCATCTCCTCGCGACTCGCTTCTATTTATTCTCGTTGGGATTGGATATAGATGGGGAATCTCTCTCGTAGCAGATGTTTTTAGTAAACTTCTGTTGCAAGCTTGGAATTCCAACCTTATCGAGGGTTTGGGTGGCTTCAATGGTTTTCGTGGTATTCTTAACCTTCAGTATGCCGATGATACTATCCTCTTCTTGAAACCGAACGGTATTGCTCTTCGTAATTTGAAACTCCTTCTCTACCTCTTTGAAAAGGCTTCTGGTTTATCCATTATTTCAGTAAAACTTCAGTTATCTGGCTCGGAGGATCTGAGAACTGTAACATCGAAATTGCACATTTTTTCAACTGTGCTATTGCGTCTTTTCCTCTTCCTTACCTCGGAATTCCTTTGAGATGAGGTAAACTCCACAAATCTGACTGGACACCGCTTATTGATAAAGTGGAATCCAGACTCAATGTGTGGGCGGGTAAACTTCTCTCGAGGGGAGGACGTCTTATCCTTGTTAACTCAGTCCTTTCCTCCATCCTTCTCTACATGATGTCCTTCTTCTACATCCCTTCTTGGGTTACTGCGAAGATCGACCGTATTAGACGCAACTTCTTATGGTCTGGCACTTCTCTCTTCAGACCGTCCAAACATCTTTGCAAATGGGGCTCTATTTGCAGATCTAAACGTGATGGTGGTCTTGGGCTGATTAACCTTAGAAATCAGAACATTGCGTTATTGGGTAAATGGATTTAGAGAATCCTTAAAATGGGAGACTCTACTTGGGCTCGCCTTATCTGTCATAAATATTTCTCTCGTCATAAAATTTGGGAACTTCATTCTCCTTTACCTTCTGCGACCTCTTCGTTCTGGAAAGGTGTGTGGAAATCGGTGACTCCTTTTAAATGCGGCCTTCTTAAGGAGTGCGGTCTCGGGATCTGCATTCTGTTCTGGACCGATCTATGGTTGGGAAACATCAGTATTGCTTCGTCATTTCCAGAGTTGTTTCAACTTGCTGCCAATCCAAACGCGACTGTGGCCGATTATGTCATTTACAACAACGGCTCCCGGTCTTGGTTCATTCCTTTCATTTGCAAT
Source organism: Hemerocallis citrina (assembly GCA_017893485.1). NCBI lineage: Eukaryota > Viridiplantae > Streptophyta > Magnoliopsida > Asparagales > Asphodelaceae > Hemerocallis > Hemerocallis citrina. The sequence continues at coordinate 218,089,169 of CM030365.1, forward strand.
CTACCTCCTCAGTTAATCCCCAAACTTTCCAGCCTCTTGGCATCGCTTCAAGCTTACTCCTGGTACCCCCAGGATGATTACTACTAGAGATGGGACAGTTCGGGAAATTTCACAGTTAAATCTTTCTATAACTTTCTTAATTCATGAGGTGTTTCTTCCCCTATTGCCAACACTATATGGAAGTCTTTTGCCCCCTTCAAGATCAAAATTTTGACTTGGCTCGCTATTCAAAATAAATTACTCATTGTGGACATCCTGAAGAAAAAACACATCGCCGTAGGCCAAAATTGTGTATTATGCCACCTAGTTCCTGAGAACGCTATTCATTTATTCATTTCTTACCCATTTTGCAAGCCATTGTGGTGGATTGCTCACCAAGCTTGCGGGGTGGTTGGTTTACCCGAAGCTTTAGACACTTGGTTCACTTCGTGGCGTGCTTCAACAGTCCCTAATCCTTTCTGTCCTTCTTGGGATATCACTATGATGGCCATCATTGCGATCATTTGGAAGGAAAGAAACTTATGTATCTTTTCTAAATCCCTATGCCCGATTACGGGTATTATCGATGACCTCTTCTTTTTCCCCAAATACTGAGCCTCTTCCTTGGCACCGCATAGGCTTAATTCCCTAAAACTTCACAAGATTGACTCTGCAGTTTCTTTATTCTATCAATTCAACTTCCTACCACCTTAGATTGTTTGTTATATACTTTTCTTCATCTTCACCTTATCTCTTTTAGCCTATCTTTGCTGTGTTTGGTATATTCTTTTTTGGTTTGCCTTTTAGCTGCTTTGTGTATTGGCTAATTTGGATCTTCGCTTCCTTTTTGCAGCGCTGATCTGCTGGGATGTTTCTCTCTTTTTGCTGCACTGTTCTACTATTTTTTGTGTGAGACTGTTAAGCTCTCTTTCTGATGGCCTTTTGTTCGGTTCGGCTACTACCCGTGTTTAGGTGTTTTTGCTTTGGACCATCTTCAGCGGTCCATAGGATGTTTCCTGTTATTGTGGCTCTTTCCCTGTTGCTTTTGGTTGTGTAGTGATGCTGTATTTTCCTCTATGCAGTTTTTTTTTGGGACCTTCTTCTTCGGTCCTTTTGATGTTTATGGTACATTATCTATTGCTTTTGGTTGCTGAGGGTCACTATTATGTTATCCCTTTCCTTTGTTTTGGTGCTTTTTCTGTGTATTGGTTTGAGTGTTATTGGGTTGTTGTCTCTTTGAGACCTGAGTGCCAGAAAAGGAGTGCGCCGCTCTGGCCAATTCATTCCCTTTTGTTGGTTGTTATCAACTGGTTACTGCATTTGTTGTGTGTGTTCTTTTCTAATTGGTTGTTTGGCCAATTCTGCTCCGGCATTTATTTAGCGGGGCTAGTGACGCTTATTTTTTGTGTCTGCTTGTTTTGTTACTCCTTTTTGGGAGGCTCATTCCGCCTGTTCGGTCATTCTTGGTGGGTTCCTTAGTCTGCCCGTTGTGCACTCCGAGTCGAGCTTGCGCATTAATTGAGCATTTGGCATTTTTTCATGTTGCTAGTGGACGATTTTTGTGTTCTTTGCTTTTCCTTCTAGGTGGGGCTCAAGTCGTGTCTCTGCCTATGCCGGCTGATGATTCTTTCGATCGTCCCAGCTAGTTGCGTCTCCACCGGCCTATTCTGCTATTCTCGATTGGTATTTCGGGGCCGTTAGCGTGGTCTATCCTCGTTGGACGATGTTTCTCTTTGTCTGGTTGTTGATGGTTATTGCATCTGTTGGTCTCTTTCTCTAATTATTGAGTGCTACTTCATGTATTACTCTCCTATTTGTTGTACTATTTTGTTTATATATATATATATATATATATATATATATATATATATATATATATGTCTGGGCTAGAGTCGTTCGACTCTATCCTTTTCATAAAAAAAACTTCCATCCATGCATGTACCGCTGAATTTGTACACCGAGGGAGCTTGAATGCCACAGGAAATTCAATTATTTTTGTGAGCATGTTTACGGTTTAATTGGTTTTGATTTAGAGCTATTTTTCCTTAGAGCATATGTAATCATTGGCCAAATATCAAAAAAAGAAAAAATTGGCCAAAATCTACTGCAGTCGTTGGCCAAATACCCATAATTTGGGTTCGATGTGAACATCGCCTACCAAATTTAGGAGAAAAAAATTGACAAAAGCCAAAATTTGGAAATCAGAATACCATATCCCGTCCGTCAAAAAATTTATTATCTCTACTATTTTAATGAGAGAGTTGGGGTTTGTAACAAACAAACCCTAACTTTGTAACGATATAAACACGTATAATATGTTGGATATATAGGTATATTCTCACTATATGAATAATATTATGTGTAATACTATTCTTTGGGTAACACGTGTGTTATACATACTAATTGTATGGATATCGGAACACAGGTTGAGTGGGTTGAGAACCCAGTACCCAAACCAGTATTTATCTTATAAATACTAGCTTGTGATAGTAGTCTAGGTATTCCTATCTTGATACCTAGGATAAATTTCTCAAGCACCCTAGTCTAGGATATTAACCCTAATTTCTATTGTTATAATCTCTCATAATCTCTAACAATCTTGCGATAGTTAGCATTAATTTTGAGATTAAGAGATTGAGTCGGAGTTTACCGTTTGTCAGAATCCGTCATTGTCGCCGGAAGCAGCCATTGTCGTTGCCTTCACCGACGTCGGTATAAGCCACCGCCTCGGCCGCCACTAACCGTCGCGTCCACCGCGAACCCCTTTCTCCCCTACTCCCATCGCGATCTGTTTGACTCGCAATCGCTAGGGACTCCGCAAGCCGTCGGGGTCGGAGTCTGTCGCCGTCTCCAACCGCACCACCGCCGTCGATGTCGTTGCAGGCCGATGGCGCACCCCACCGCCTCCCTCGCCAGACGTTGCACGACCCCTCCTCTCCTCTTCCATACCCACAAATTGGACCATCACTAGATCTGGAATGATTGAGATCGTTGAGGAAGAGATCAGATCCAAAAGATCTAATTTTGTTGTTGGTTGAATATAGTGTTTCGTGTTCGGGTCAAGGAGGGATCCTTGTGGCCGCCATATGACCCAGATCTGACCAAATAAAAGTGCTTATTGGCTTTTTTTGGTGTTTCGCGTGCGTGCCAAAGAAAGGATCTTTGCTGTGTGTGTTGATGCTTTTCAAATCTTGCGAGATCGGATTAGGTAAAGGAGGTGTTTGATGTTTTGGGGCAGAGTATAGGATCAGCCTACTTGCTTCCTATTCAGATCCAGTCCAACAACTGCTCTATTGGTTGGCGATTGCTATTTGGTGTTTGGACTGTTGGAGAAGATCCAGATTCAGATCGAGTCCAACAGCTGCTCTATTGGTTAGAGATTGTTGTTTGGTGTTTTGACTGTTGGAGCAGATCCACATCTAGCCAAAAGGAATCAGATCTGGATCTAAAGACAATCCATTGAGTATTGTTCTGTATTCCGTGTTTGGGGAGAAGACTGGATCTACTGCAGTGTACTTCCAATTCAGATCTAAATTAAAGATAAGTTCTTCACAAAATTAAAATTGTGATTTAATTATTTGTTTGAATTTTGTTGCTTAGTGCTAAAGTTCAAAACCGTATTAAGTATTATCGAATTAAATACAAGTCTTAATAACTGCTTTGGCTACGTGTTATGGATCAAATATTTATTTTGATAAATTATAGGCTTTGACTATAAAATTGAATCTCTAATTAAATTGTTGTGAGTCAGATAGTGCTAATAATTTGTTTAATTGGCTAATCTTTAACAATTTGATGAATGTAGGAACTTCAAAGTTACTTACAAATTGTGTGTATTGGAGACGATGGATTTGCATCACGGTATGATAAGTATGCACTACGCATGCTTCTTCATCGAATTTGGTAAACACTTCTAACTTGAAGTGTCGGTATGATCTACTCTAATCTTTCTTAGTATTTTCATATGATGAATGTGTTAACGTTGTGTGCGTTTGATCACATGATTGGAAGTTTTAGATCATAATTATTCTCATTTTGAAACTAGCATGTTTTAAATTATTTAGTGTGCCTTGTCATACTATGTGGATAGATATATTGGGTGACACATCGTTTGTAGTTTGATGAGATTGTATGTTTGCTTCTTAATAAAGATTGATGTATAAGATGTTTAACAAATGTATGTAACTTAGTCGAGAGCATCTCTTAATGTAGGATATGACTCCATTAGTTACATTTTGTTTTTTCTCGTTCGTTGTACTATGTGTGCAAAATTGAATTATAAAATACTGGTCATTATCTCGTTTAGCGTCACGAAGATGATGAAGAACGAATAAAAGAAAATACTGCTCAATGTGTTTGACCAAGTGGACATTGTTAGAATCTGTAACACCCCGAATTCCAAATAAGAATGAATTCGAGATTCCACAAGATCTTTACTTCACTTTGTACAATTTTACAAGGAAATTTTAAAACTTTTTCAATAGTACATCAGAGTTACATTACACTTTGTTTACACAGCGGAAGAATAAAAGATTACAATGAGACAAATACAACATCTTTAAACAAAACAATATCAGCATATCCACTTTATTGCTTCATGAACTTCCATTACCTGCATATAAGATTGTGGGTACGTCAGTTGATTGCAACCGATGAAATGTTATATACGGCTATCCTCTCTATGCCGAAGACAGTATAACGATCACCATACTTTGACAAAACACAAACTTGATTGAAATGAAGTGTAGAAATGTGACTACTCTAAACATGTAAGTGCGTGTCATGTCTTAATGCCTCATGTACACATTTTTATACTAGGATGACACTAATGCACACTTATTCAAATTCTATGCATTACATACTACATAGGTCCGAGGGCAAGCACTTACGTACTCCACAATAAAAGGGTTCGATCCCTTGCCATGACAACTATCCAGTAATAAGACAAAGTTGAGATATTCCACGAGTACGGATCCCAGCCCCGGAGAATCACCGCAGCCAATCCACCGCCCGACTGTTATACAGACTCCTCGTCGTGCAAACCTCCTGCAAGTGCCCCTCTAGCTCCGGTATACACATATACATGGAGTACGACAAAATTTCCTTCCTACTACGCATAGTCCCGGATTTCAAATAAACGCGTCTCCTATAGAGCAACCTCAGTCCGCTGACTGGGTCTATAGTCCCGATGAATCGCCGCAGCCAACCCACCGCCCGACTATATAGAGTGCCCCACTTACGTTTGCCTAGGTCGTACTACAACTTCCCTTATGTGCCTAGTTCTAAGTTCAAGACATGAATAAATTGTCATTTCCTAGAATTAGTCTTACCCCATACCGGTCTTAATCACAATTCCCGAGATAAATCCATGATCATATCTCAAACATTATATCTCAATTTTTATTTCAATATTGTCGGTAACGAGGTCGTACTAACTCTAAACCTCAACCTTTCATGTATAAGGATTTATGTGTATTCATACCCTTCAATATCCATATCTTAAACCTCTTATTATTCACATCTTTTCTTTTTCATAACTTAATCAATTACTCATGTTTGCATTATTCTAATTCATTTGCTCACAATCCTTAACAAAAAAAAACATTTCTCCTCATCAAATAAGATTCATTTACTTCAAATTTCATTAGCAAAATTAGCCACATATAATATCTCGAATCACAACAAATATTTCTTATATAAACTCACCGAGAGAAATCAATTAATCATAGAAATATTTTCATTCTTCTTTAAAAATAAATGTCACATTATTAAATAAATAATTTCGAGGTCGACACCTCATTTTCTATATGCAAAACGCCCTTATTTCCTCATAAAATACTTGAAATATTATGAAACTATTTTTAGTAAAAATCCCAAACTATTTTTAACGACTATTAAAAAATTTCCCCAAGGTTCATTTGATTTTTAAACTCCAAAAACATCACCAAAAAAATGGTGTAAGGACTGGGTTTCAAACCCAGGCACAAATGGCCACAGCGCTATAGTACCCGAGCGCCCAGAACCCAATCCCGCTAGCCATGAAGTCCTCTGGACTTTTGTGTCTAATCTCTTGCCAAAATTTCTTATGAATTCGAGACTCAGTTTCGGGAATTAATTTAAGGGATAAAAAGTAAAAGCAACTATCAAGTTTCGAACCTAAGATCTCTTTCAACAATGCTCTATATTGCACTAGCTAACCAGTAAGACCAAGTATATTTTCTGTTTAAAAACTGCATTAATGTTCTTTTGTTTATACTATTCTGAATCTAGTTCTTTTTCGAAAAATTCATTTATCTAACGATCCAATCTTTTAGAAATAGTAGATAAACTTCTCTTGTGGGACTGAGATGAATCAAATACAAAAAAAAGGACGAGTTCAAACTTATTATTAGAATATGCTTCATTTTCTATTAGTTTTCCTTTCTTTATAAAAATTTGCACTTCTCATCAAAACTCGAAATGTAGAAATCTTATTAAAAAAAACTAGTTTAAGTCCATTATCATACAAATTAAAAGTGTTTGTGCTAAAAACCAAATGTGTCTCTAAATCGACCATGGATATGTCAAGTGTTTCTTTCAACTTGTATTTTTAACATATGTTGACATGTCAAAATAACAAAATTTTATCTTTCTCTTTTCTTTCTTCTTTTTAAGCATTTTGTCACAATAAAAATATTCTTTAACAATTACTCATACTTATCACACATTTGACAAACAAAAATTTACAAAAATTCTAACATGGTCCATACGATTATTTCTCTACTTCTTAATTAGTATGGTAATAATTTGTTCACTAACTTTCAACAAGATCATTGTATAATTTGCTAGCATGGATTCTACATATATCTCATTCAACTTATATTACTCTTTTAACTAATTTAGCATGCAAGTTCTACTTTAGAAAGCATGAGAACACCCACCTTTTGTGAAGCTTGAACAAATGAAGGGAATGATGGAACGCTACTTCTAGCTCCAAGACAACCCCTAGCGCCTAGCAAGGTTTCTCCTCCTAGCAATGGCTCCTTCTCCTAGCAAGAACCTCCAAGCACGAGAACTCTCTTCTCTCTTTCTTTTCTTTCTCTTACCCTTTGTAACCCCTGTTCCTGTTAATATATATTTTTCAAGTATTTTCCCGTATTTTAAATTCTTAACTATTCTCTTTTAATTGATCATATTATTCAAACTATTTTTTTTATGAAGCCCCATATTTAATTAAATGTTTTGAAGCCCAATCTCATAATTGTTTTATCAAATGGATTTAAGCCCAATTGTTTAATTTAAGCCCAATTCTATAATTAAATTATTAGATTGTTCTGAGCCCAACCCAAGCCCATCTCTTATTAGATCTCAAACCCAAACTCATTAACCCAATTTCTCCTTAATTTATGTTGATCATATCAATTCTACTCCACATTCAAATTTCCAAAAATTTGAAAATTAAATCCCAAGTTTTTAGCCCCTATAATCCCTCCTCATTTATATGGCTGTTATAACAATTTTATTACCTTTTAAATCTCCTCCACATAATCAGCCATTGATTCTCGTAACCCCCTCCTCCCTATAATCTCTCCCCTCTTTATTATTATATTATTATTATACATTATTTGAATATTGAATATAACCTCTCTCTCTCTCTCCCTGTACTCTTTCTCCTTCTCTGTTCAAACCCAAAAAAAAACCCAGAAAACCCAAAAAACACCACCCGTCTTCCTCCTTCTCCCTTCCCCGTTCGCCTCTCAAACCCAACCTCCGCCCACCTTGATCCTTGCCTCCTCTTGAGCCCCGTCACCGTCGTCTACCTCCTCGCAACCCCTCTCCCCCTCCGCCGGTCGTCACCCTCACTTTCCCTCAACCTCCGAAGAACCCAGCACCTTTCCCCTTCGACTCTGCCACCTTGCCTCGCTGCACCGCCATCCTCCTCCTTCCGCCATTGCCAGAGCTTCGCCCAGACACTCCCGCTCGACCTATCTCCTTTCCCTCGCCTCGCGAGCGCTTCCCGCTCGCACCGCCTGCGCCTCCGTCGAAGCCCGTTCACCCCATCGTCTTCCCGCTCGTCACCTTCGAGCTCGACCCCGTCGCCTTCTCGCCGCCTCTCGCAGCACCGCTCGACAACCCATCGAAGTCGCAGTGCCACTGCTTCCGCCGTCGCGACCTCCCATCACCAACATCGCGACCTCCATTCGTGCCTCCCATCGCCGCCATCGGCTGAGTCCTCCCTTGCGTCGTGTTGCTTCTCGACGTCAACGACAGTCCCGACCATCCGCCGCCTGTGTCGTCCAGTCCACCACTCGCTCCTGCCTCGTGCCACCCATCACTCCACAGTCGCGACTCTTTCACTTCTGCCACCGCTCACTCTCTCTGTGTCGATGTGAAGAAGAAGACGGGATTATTGTTGCTATTGTGGGATTTGGAGATTGTGTGAATTGTTGTTGTTGTGTGTTTGTAAGGAGGACCTGATCCAGTGTGTGGAGAAGTGGAGTTTGGTGTTTGTGTGCTTGATTGGAGTTGGCTATTTAGGGTTGGAGTTATTGGTTTGCTGTTTGGGGATTGTTGCTGTTTGGGGATTGTTGCTGTTTAGTGTTGTGTGGGGATTGGATTATTGTATTGGTGTTTGCTGTTTTGGAGAAGGGATTGGATTGCTTCGTTGCTGTTAGATTATTTGATTGCTGTTTTGGAGTTATTGCCACGTATCTTGCACGTGTGTCGCTGCCCGAAATTCTAATCCCGTTATTCTGGTATTCAATATCAATCGTCGTCAAATTAGGCAAGTATCTCTTGTACAAATTCTTTTGTTCTAGTACATGCTTTCTTTGCAAAAATACTGCAAGTATATTCTTTGACTCTAATTAGCATTCACCGGTTGAATTGAAATCTGTTGCTATACTTAATCTGTCGATCCTGTATTCGTATATGATCGCGAATACTTTATTGTCATATGCATTACACGAACACGATGATACAAACATATGTACTTTTAGGATTATACATGATGGTGTGAATGATTATTTTACCCATGAAAATAGTTGAACGTTGTTGTAATATCTTTTCATTCTTGATTAAGATTTATAGATGTCATCGATCACTTTGTAGTTGCAATATTGTTTTATATAACCCGAAAATACTATTGACCTAGACTGGTAATAAAAATTAGACCCAAATATGACATTAAAACTACAGGCTTCGTATCTCATGACTTAGAACATATTTCATGCATAATTCCTTGATGTTCCCTGTCCATATCTTGACATCGTTTCATTGCATTATGATAATGTTAAATTGAAATAAAAGTAACAAGCTGGGGTATAAGGGAAAAGATTTAAGTAGTGGGCAATATAGAAGAGCGTACTCGGACGGGAGCTCGTGGCTTCCCGATGCAAGTTGCAAGTTTGCAAATTATATGTTTATATGTTTCACGTTACAAGTTTACACTATGTTTGACTCGATATGTTTCACGTTATATGTTTGCACGTATCTCGATACAAGATACAATTGATATGTTTTTCCCAAGTACGTGACCTATAGAATCCACCACTAAGTCTAAACGTAACTGATTGTACGTTGGAACCATATAGTAAAAGTATGGATGCATGAAGTGCTACCTAGAAATAATCAAACATTAGACTTAAGATTAACACGTGCACTTGCATAATCCAACTACGTGTACATGTTCCTGTTGACTTGTTTACTCGCTTACTTGTTTACATGCCACTTGTTTCATAATGCCTTGTTCATAATCATGTTTACATATTGCATTTCCCCTATTTCATGACTCTCGATTTCTTGCTCTTTTTCCTGTTTTTCTTTTGTTTTGTTTTGTACCTGTCCCCTTAGCTTATACCACTTGCGGCCCGTGACTTGTATTAACGGGCGTCTTCTTGTTTTTTATTTTTTTTTCCTTTTTGTAATAATGTACTTGCAGGCCCGGATAGAGAGTTACCAGAAGGTGTTGCTGATCACGTGTTTTAGTTTTGTTTATTTTTCATGTTGGTTTAGTTCATGTCTTATTTCATGCTACTCTTTATTGTATTCCAGGCTTGTTTGACCCGTAACTACTTGTATTTTCCAGTTGTTGGTTATGTTATGGACTATGTCATGAACTTTGATTATCATATTGTGATTTTACATGTCTGCGTGATTTATTTTGTTATCTTGTTGTCTTGTTGTTTCACATCATTCGTTGGGCCTTAATCATAGACTCGTATTTCTGTATTTTGGGAAGCGGGGCGTGACACTCTTATTTGTTTTCTTTTGGTGTGTGGAATGAGAAGAAATAGGTGTTATTTATAGGATAATGTTGGGGTTCAAAGTGCAAAATATCACACCTAATAAATTACTAGAGTTAATTTTCCAACCCTTCATTTCACTAACTCCTAAAACCCTCAACTTTTCATTTGTCCACCTCTTCAAAAACCCCAACCTCCAACCTTTCTCCTTCCAACTCCCAAACCGGTCCCCATTCCAAAGCCACGTCAACTTGTGTTGACGAAGTCAACTATTCCTTCACAGCACAATGTTGTGAACCATCTACATGTGGGCCCCCTATTCATGTTATACCTTTATTTTATTTTACCAAAGCATCCATGCATATATTTCCATGTACAAACAACCACTTTTTTTTTCTTTTTAATCAATCTCTCTCTCTCTCTCTCTCTCTCTCTTTCTCTCTCTCTCTCTCTTTCTCTCTCTCTCTCTCTCTCTCTCTCTCTCTCTCTCTATATATATATATATATATATATATACACTATTTATAAATATACTCTTTTGAAAAACTACGGGGTGTTACACACACTCCGAAATTTATTTTGAAATCAAATACGCTCATATATGTTCGCCGAAAACACGTGCGTCACACGTAAAATATCAAAATGCAAAATCAATTTTATCAACAAAAAATTATTAAAATATAATCGAAAACAACATAAGAAAAATTATATTTACTAATTTTATATATTTCATGATGAAATTACTGCACATAGAAAACACGTGCATTATATGTACAAAACTATCTTAATAAAAAATAGGGGAAATGAATTTCCGTTTTATAAAATAGATTTGAAAACATAAAAATAAATAATTGAAATCCATAAATTATCACCCGTAGCGGCGGAAAAATATGTAATTAATACGTGCATTGAAAATACGTAAAAAGCACGTAAAATATCAAGATTGAAATATATAGGATAAAATCAATACGGAAAATGCATAAATAGTCGGTAATCAAAGTACGTGATGAAAATACGTTACAAAATACACGTGCGTAACACACGAGGACAAAATTGTTATTTCCAATTTTGCGGGGTGTTACAGGATCACTAGAGAAAACAAACAATTTTGTTAAATGTGGTAGAGTAATTTTGTATTAACTTTTATAATGTGCATATATTATCAATCACATGTATAAGTTGAGTTTAACAAATATGACAATCACTAATAATAGTTCTAATTGTGTATAGTTCCTTAACATAACATAATTGCTATGATTTGAGAACTATATATTAAATTGTTTGTTCTTGTTAAAACTCATAAATTTGCTAAATGACACTCCATTAAATATGACAAATATGAAAGTTGTACTCAGATTATTATCACTAGAAAATCATTTAGTTTGGCCTCTATGCACAAACAACTTCTTGAGTCAATACATTTTGATATTTATGATCTCAGTAGCTTTGCGACTATATGAGGCGATGATTGGTCAGAAGTATTTAATCACCTATGTAGATGATTACTGAACTTTGTTATATATATGAAGAATAAAGCACTTGTTATTCTTAATGAATTAAAAATATATAGTTAAATGCTAAAAATCAAGGATTCAGATCAGTGCCTTTAACTTTGTGGTGTGTCAAATATAGTGGTTATTATTTACTTGTTCTATTGACATGCCTGTTCTTGGAAGTGACATCTCTATTACAAATGAACTTAAAATTGTGCCATCCAAAGAATTCAACATGAAAAACCTATGTACTGTGGACACCATTGGTATGAGGGTGAGTTTTGGTTGGCAAGGGATAACTCTTAGTTAAACTCACCAAATCAAAATGTGTTTCAAAAGTGGGGATATAGTGATTGAAAGTGTGTTTTAAAACACCTTATGATTATGATAAAAGGTTTACACCTAATGATGGTGCAACTATGAGACAGGCAGATCATTCTAAAAGAATTGAAAGTCTCGTGTATACAAAGATCTGCACTAGAATAGACATAGCCTTTGAGGTAGGTATGATCTGCAGATTCACTACTAATCACATACAAATTTGAGTGCCCCTTAAGAAGCTAATGAGATACCTGAGTGGTACTCAAGAGTTTGCTTTGTGCTACTCTAGTCATTCTTCAAATGAATGGCTGATCTGAGGCATTATGATGCTCTAGTGAAAGTCGATAACTAATGGATATGTGTTTACACTAGGAGGAACATAAATGTTATAGAAATTAAAAGACAAATATACACTATGTCTTCATCCATGAAATCAGACCTCTATGTGTTATCCTCTGTAGGGGAAACGGCTGAGTGGATTGAAGAATTTGTTGCTAGTCATCCATTAAGAAGTTTAAGTAACTCTCTAATTCTGTTATACGACTATCAAGCTATAATACACTGTAGCTCATAACTCACTCTATAATAGTAAGAGGAGTATATTAAGACTGAAAGAAGCCTAGTTGAACTTTCTCATAAATAAAGTGCAATTGAAATAAAATATGGCTAATGCTCTTGCTAAGAGACTTGAAAGTGATCTGATTATCAAAATTGTTGGGAAAATGGAGTTAAAAGTTAATGAGTCAAAGCTTTAACATCTTAATTGTTTTGAAATTTAGAATCCAATTGGAGTCATAGAGAAGTTCAAACTTGATATGGCTAAAAATAGGGTTAAATCGGAACCGTCCAAATCGGGCCCGAATCTTAAAGATCAGGGGTAAAATGGTAATTTCACATACATACGGCCCTGAAGTGGGTACTGGGTCCTTTTTTCAAAGGCCCAATAACCCACGAACGGATCCATCTCAACTGGGTGTGGATTTCAACCCGCAAGAAATTTGGTCCGGCTGGGTAGAATTAGGGTTTATGATTATACCTAATCAACAGCCCTGATTCACTTCTATCCATTCACTGGGAAGTAGGGATTTGATCTTATCCCAAAACTGGTCCCTAAGGCGGCTATAAATAACCCCCATCCCCCACCATTAACAGGTAATCAATCTTTTGCCAGTAAAAGCTCATTCATAATCTTTCTGATTACTGACTTGAGCATCGGAGGGTGCGTCGCCGGGATCAACCCCGGTGTTTCGCACTTTTTGCAGGTTAACGGCGGGAGATCACGGTCAAACTCCGACGGAAAGGTTTCAGGTTTGACTATTTGGCATCCCGAAGAATCCACAAATTCTATCTGTTTTCGATATTTAGAATGTCGTTATATCATTCCAATTTTGATGATATATCTCTTTTATGGATTCTTGTTTCATTCCAATTTTGATGATTCAGAATTAACCATAATTGATTTGACTGTTCTATCATTCCAATATGATACATAGTATATTTTTTGTGTAGAAACTATAATAGTTCTTGTTCTTTATTTAGTTAACAAAATTTGATTGTAATGCTTGCGTAACATTTTGCTAAGCTAATTATGAATTGTACTAAGTTCTTTTGTGGAACTAGATACTTTGTGAAATTCGTTGGAATTCTTAGATATGTCTCTTGATATTCTTGTTTTCAATAAGCTGGCAAAGATGGAGAAGTTGAATCTGTCAACATAGATTTCAAAATAATGATTTGCTTAAAATGGAGGAGTAAACATAAAGCAGTGTGCAAGGATAGAGTTTCGGTTTATTTCTCTCGAGAATAAATTTATCACTTGCTTGATAAAACTTCTGTTGAGTTTAAGACTTTTGTGTTCATGAGCTTAAAACTCATATTTTGTTCTTGAAGTTTATTTGCCTTGGTTGAATTTGGAACTATGACAGATCTCTCAAGTTGGTTTAGTCACTGTGAACTATTCTGTTGTGATATGGTTTGGGAACTATTTAATAATTTTGGCTTAGTCTTTTTGAACTATTCGGATTTATAATTGATTTAGTCCTTATGAACTATGCATTAAGTGATGCATTTCTTCTATTTAAAGACTGCTATCAGCCAGTCAGCTTCATGTTGAACTGATGAGATAATCCAGTACGTTTATATATTGAGAATATAGGAGGAGATTGTTGGATATATAGGTATATTCTCACTATATGAATAATATTATGTGTAATATTATTCTTTGGGTAACACGTGTGTTACACGTACTAATTGTATGGATATCAGAACGCGGGTTGAGTGGGTTGAGAACCATGTACCCAAACCAGTATTTATCTTGTAAATACTGGCTTGTGATAGTAGTCTAGGTATTCCAATCTTGATACATAGGGTAAATATCTTAAGCACCTTAGTCTAGGTATTCCAATCTTGATACATAGGATAGTAGTTTAGGGTTTTTTTCCAACAGAGAAGATGAAACGGCTGTTTTTTTTGGTAGGGATTGCACGTTCATCACACGGGTATGTTTAGGGGATTTAGTTTGGCCATATTGTAATACCCTAAACTTTCATTTTAATGGAAATGTTGATTTTCACGTGTTGTGCACGTGCAAATTTCATGTGTATATTTATTTATTTATTTTTATATATAAAGTTTCATTTTATAGTATGAACAATTATTTTCTTCTTTTATTTTTCTAAAAGCCTATTTTATAAAGCCTAAAACACTATTTTCTAAATTTGAGCCCACTTTAATAAACTATTATTTTATTATTTTATTATTTGGCCCACAAGCCTAAGCCCACTATTTGTGAAGTCCACAAATTTAATTAATCATTTAAATGGTCACACTTGTCATGTAGACACAAAATGTAAACAATTTGATTAATTAAAATTTTACAAACTTCAAATAGGGGTACTAGGGGGCACATGCCTGCACGTAGTGTGCAATGCACACTATTTTGAGGCCGAATTGTGCATGGAGGAGTGGGAGAGTGGGTGTGTGTGCATGGGTAGTTTATTTGAGTGTGGGTGGTTGCTACAACTTCCCCTCCTATCCTAGCCATCCATCCTATAACTATCCAATGAATCCTAGCCCTCCAATTTATCCTAGAATTAGTATAAATACCCCCTATCTATTTGTATTCTACACTAAGAAACTATTGAAAGAAGAAATTATATAGGAGATATATATTAGTGTGAGTGTGAGTGTGTGTGTACCATTGGAGGCCGGCCATTCATTCCCCCACACTTGGAGCTCTCGGTTTTGGCAAGGAAGCAAGGAGAAGGAGTTTTTGCATCGCAATCTAGGAGGAGAAGACACCCTCTCGCATTCTAGGGGACTCTAGGAGTTTTTAGTTGGCTTTTTCTTCAAATATGTGAGTGTTTCTCGTGACTTCTAAATTAAAAATCATGCTAGGAATAAAATTGAATTGTTATTATAAAGCCACTAGTTGAAATGAAATACATGCTTGCCTAATTAGAAGAGAATTGATAAATTAGTAAATGCGTGTTATTTTGATTACTAGATTTATTATGAGTAAAAGTGAATGTTCTCATTGTTTTTAATGTTAGTATGCATGCTAAGTATGTTCTGAATGCAAACTATGTGGATTAACTAGTAAAAAGATTAGAACCATGTTTGTTGATTAAAGTATTAAAGTAGAATGTTATGCTATAGATGAATTGATGGAATAATTTACTAAGAGATGATTGTTAATTGTTGTAGTAGAATTTTCCATTGTTATATGAGCCATATGAGTATTAGAATAAATGCAAATATTGTATTTTTGCAAGCAAAAGATTGAATGCATTATGTGTAAATTAGTGGATAAAGATATGAGTTTTATTCATTAAGAAAGATGAATTTTTGTGTTCTAAAAATATCGTGAGAAAGAAAATATTTTTGTAGTGATTTTTGTGGGAATCTATCTTTAATTATGAAGAATTATGCTTTAGTTCTCGAATGTCAAAATTATGATCATGGAATACAAACTAAGGCTAAAATGCATGTTTTAAAGAGTTAAAATACTCATAAAAATACTGAGTTGTTGTAATTTTATGTGTGCTAAATCCGGAAAGTTATGTTTCAAAAAGAGAAGAAAAAGAACAAAAAAAAAAAAACATTTTTTTGAGAAATTGAAAAACCCAGTAGCATAGTCGACCGATCACGTTGAAATAGTCGATTGGTTTGAGAAAATGAAAAATATATAGTTCGAATCTTTTACATAATAGTCGACCGACTTTTTAACAGTCGACTGCCCTGATCGTTTTATTTTTGAGTTTAAAGATCATCGCAAAACAGCCGACTGGTCATATGTGACAGTCGACTTCTCTGATTACTTTATTTTCGAGCTTTAGAACCTCGCAGAACAGCCGACTGACCATGATTAACAGTCAACTGCCCTGAAGTTTCAAATAATATCTATATTTTGTGAGGAAATTTCTATTACCTGTGGCCTTGTATAAGTGAGACCGTTTTTACAAGAAGGAACTTATTTTAATTATTAACTTAAATTGTTTTCTTTTGAAGTTCGAATGGATTGTTTAAGAAGTTTAAAATGAGATTTTGGTAATGAGAAATTTGAAAAGTGTGAAGTGTGAACTAAGTGAAATTGTGAACTGTGGAATTAGCATGGATTAAAATAGAATTATGTGGGTTATAAACTAGCGATTGTGGCATGTTGCATTTTTATTGTTATGCATGATATTTTACTTGAGAAATTGAAATTAGTTGACATGATGAGTTAGGAAGAGTACCATGAATATGAATACATGAATGTTATGAATATGAAATGTAAATTGTGATTAATCATTAAAAGATCTTATGAGTATGAAAAGCTCGATATTGTAATTATGAGTTGAAATTGAAAATTAGGGTATAACCAAGTCTTATACCGGCAATGAAAGAATTGTGAAATGATATTTGAAATGAGAAGACCAAGATTCGGTCATGTGAATTAAATGAATAAGACCGGTATAGTGGGAGTGCTACATTCTAAGAGTTGATTTTATTCATGATTCAATTAAATTAAGGATTAGATACATAGTGAAGATGTGATGAAAGTAAGAGAAAAATAATGAGTATGAGGGCCATTGGATAGGCTGCGTGAGAGTATTCACAGGATGTCCCATGATGCATCATGATAGGGAGTGGATACTGCCTCAGAGTACCGTCCCGGTGGCGATGCTCGTGGGGTGTTTGACGACTGCGGGTGGTGTCATGTCTATGGTAGGAGCTGAATTACCACAGGATGCCTGCATGATGAGTCATGTGTCGGTGCGTTGGGATTCCCTCCAGGGCGCCTAGACATGAGTTCGTATGTCAGAAAACATCTAGAATACTTACTGTAGTTATAGTAGTAGATTAAGTCATGGCGAGGGATTGAACCCTACAAGATGAAGAACGGTTAAGGGCTTGCCCTCGGACCTATGTAGTACGGACTGCATAGACTCTGAACAAGTGCGCATTAGTGTCATATAATACAAATAATTGCATTAAGGACTAAGTGCACATTCACAACACGACATCAATAGGATAGTCCCTTTAGCTTTGTTTGTGAACAAGTTTATGGATTGCTAAGTAATGAAAATCGTTATACTGTTTCCGGCATAGAGAGAATGGCCATGTATAATATTTCGTTAGTTGAATGAGCTGACGCGCCCATAGTTTTATATGTAGGGTAAAGATGCATGACAAATTGAAGTATACATGCTGCGCAAGATTGATTTAAATGTTGCTTCATGTAAATTATTGTAAAATTGCTTTCGCTGTGATAATGTACAAGTGTAATGTAACTCTGATGAAAGAAAAGTTTTTATTTCCTTGTAAAATTGTACGAAAGAAGTGTAAAGATCCTGTGGAACTTCGAATTCAGTTGTATTTTGGAATTCGGGGTGTTACACGTATATTGCATGGGTTTGCTCAGTTACAAAATTAGGGTTTGTTTGTTTACAACCCCAACTCTCCCATTAAAATAGTAGAGATTGAAACTAATTAACTTTTAATCTCTAAATTTTAATTAATTAAGAAAAGACTAATTAAACCACAACAATTAAAACTTTTCTTAATTATGATTATTGTGATTTAATTAGTTTTTTCTTAATTAATTAAAAGTAGGATTAAAGGTTAATTAATTTCAAAACTCAAACAAATATCAATTACTTCACACAACATAAAGCATAAATCTGAATATGACTACTGTAGCTACAATAGTGGGTACTATAGTTATAGTAACGGGCAAAAAAATGTCATTTGTGAGCTTCAATCTGGACCGTTGATTTCCTTCCAATTGAAGGAGAGCCACTTGATAGTTTTTTTTTTTTTTTTTTTTTTTTTGGAATTTCCTTGTGTTTTATATATAGATAAGTTTGGTCAGGTACAAATCTATATGTTGGGAATTCAAAACATTATTCTCGAAACTAAAATTTGACCTCATTTGATAAATCGTTAAAACTTGGTTACGTACGTAAGTTAATAGAGAGGATATATTAGAAAAGGTTAAGATAGAGGAGTTTGATTAGTGTTAAATTAAGAACTAAAAGGCCTGAGATGAGTCATGAGCAACCCTTAAGAGATTGATCCCGTTAGAGCATCCACTATCATTTTCTAAATACTTAAAATTTAGCAATCGAAGTCGAAAAGTCGCTCACAATCGTTTGCTAAAAACCCAAATATTAGAATAGGAGTGAACAGTGCATCGCTAAACTTAGGAATCGCTTTAGAAGTATGCTAAATATAGAAGACGGATGAAGACGATCTGTTTGAGGGAAAAAAAGGGACGGAAATTAAGTAAGCTTATGATCTAAGGGCAAAATTGTAATTTCAATATTTCATATTTTTTTATAAAAAAAAGGAAAAGACACTCAGACGGATGAACTTCATCCGTATGTCCTTGGCCACCCATTTTTTAAGGCTCTGTTTGGGAGAAAAAAATTAAAATTTTTTATCGTCCAACGTTTCAGAAAAGAAAAAAAATTTAGCATCAAACGGAGGATCATCATCCATCCTATTAAAAAAAAACTCTCGCTTTTAACAATAACAATAGCAGCAACGATAGCGGAGGCCACATATAATTTCTAAATCCTAATTACTAAAAGTAGAAAATTTAAACGAAATGATAGTGGATGCTCTTAGAGCTAACCAAAATTAACCAAAAAGAGGATTTGATATCAATACAACATTTACATAAAAAAGAGAAATATTAACACACAACATCTGCATGAAGCACGATACAATTGCGGTCGACTTGCTTTTCAATTTTTATTTTTGCTAAGAATTGTAACAGACTTGCTATAAGTTGTAACGATGTCAATTTTCCTGAGTCTCATTATATCTCTACTATTTTAATGGGAGAGTTGGGGTTTGTAACCAAACAAATCCCAACTTTGTAACTAAACAAACACGTGTAATACACGTTCAAACTAAATTCAACAAATACATACATTTATATAAAAACAAACCCGTACATATCTAATATAAAAGAGGTTTCGGGTTGGAAGCAAGCCTATACTGAAGTTCTTACTTTTAAAAATATAAATTTATTAAGACGTGCATCTAGGGCCGACCCAAGGGTAAAGCAACGAAAGCTAGGGCTTTAGGCCTCCAAAAAAAATAAAAATTATCTAAAGAACAAAGGCCTCCTCACATATCAAAAAGCCTGAAATAGGCCTCCTCACATACCAAAAAGAAAGCCCAAAATTGATTACAATAATATAATAAATGATTTTGCATCTCAAAAAGCCCGAAGGATAACATTTAAATAAAAATATATTAATTTTAACAAAATATTATTCTAAGCTTTTAAAAAGCCACATTTCGGAGTTCGTTTTAGGCCTCAATAAGTGTTGGTCCGGCCCTGCGTGCATCGCACGTGTAAATTACTAGTAATAGCTAAGCCAAATAGAAGTTGTTAGTATGTTGAGCTTTTTATGCGAATATTGATTGTAGCAAATGCATTTGCTCCGGTACCCAGCAAAATCTCATATTTCAGCAGCTCAGTACACTCCCATGTATAAGTTTACAAAAAAGATAAATCAACTTCCATCTATGCATGTACTGCTGAATTTGTACACCGAGGGAGCTTGAATGCCACAGGAAATTCAATTATTTTTGGTGAGCATGTTTACGTTTAATTGGTTTGGATTTAGAGCTATTTTTCCTTAGAGCATCTGTAGTCGTTGGTTAAATATTAAAAAAAGAAAAATTTGGCCAAAAATCTACTGCCGTTGGCCAAATACCCATGATTTGGGTTCGATGTGAACAGTCGCCTATCAAATTTGGGAGAAAAAAATGACAAAAGCCAAAATTTGGAAATCAGAATATCATATCCCGTCCGTTTAAAATTTTATTATCTCTACTATTTTAATGAGAGAGTTGGGGTTTGTAACAAACAAACCCTAACTTTGTAACTATATAAACACGTATAATACACGCCCAAACTATATCCAACAAATATAAATGTGGATTGCACTTGTAGCCCAAATCATATTCAAATATAAACTTTTTTTTTCTTATTGAATATATATTCATTTAATTTGATGACTTTACTTTTTTAGACGTGCATCGTACGTACATTATACTATTTTTTTTTAATTAAAAAGATCGGACGGGATATGATATCCCGCCAGATCGATTTTGTTAAAAAAAAAAAATTTTAAGAGATAATCCCGTCCAAGACATTCCCATCTCATTTTCAATTTTTAAATTCTATACATTAGGCCTATAGTTCTTATTTATGGCTCCATTAACTTTTTTATTCAGATATTTTTTACTGGACGGGATATGATATCCCATTCGATTATTTTGGGAAAAAAAAAATCCCACGGAATATAATATTCCATCCGTCGTTGAAAAGGCAAAATTTGGATTTAAATGACTACAACTCATTTTCAAATTTTCTATTGCCATAGGCCAAATACCTAAATTTTAAGTTTAGACGACTACAGATGCTCTAACAAAGGGAGACTCACGCAGCAAGATTTTTTGTTAATTATTGGAGAGGGTGAGGATGAGGCGAGGGTCGAGGCCGACATCACGCCTCACCTGTCTCAAGGTGGATGCCGGCCGTGATGCTGAGATACTTAATGCGTTCGAGAGAAGGATGCTAGCCTAGAGGGGTGATGAGGGTACGTGAGTGAGCAGGTTTCATTTTGTATTTTTTTTACTAGCATAATTATTAATAAAAATTACCGGGTCGGATCACATTTTAGATATCGGGTCGAATCCTATTTACACCGTTCACTATAAAATTCCATTCCTCTTTCTTCCTGCTTAAACCCTAACCCCCAAATTTGCAGCCATGGCGAAACCCCAAAACCCCAAAGAAGACGACGAAGTCAACGGAGAAGAAGAAGAAGAAGCATCATTCGACGATCTCGGCCTCGACCCTCGCCTCATCCGCGCCCTCTCCAAGCAGTCCATCACCGTCCCCACTCCCATCCAACGCGAGGGCATCCCCTTAATCCTCGTAAACCACCCCCCCCCCCCCCCCCCCCCTCCTTTTCTATTTCAGTAGTTCAATTTGTAGTTTTTTTGGGTGATGTCTTGTAATTTTTGATTTGTTTGGGGGTTCAGGAAAGGAGAGATGTTTTCAATTTATAAATTTTCTGGTTTGATTTTGATTTATTGAATTGTTTGGGACGTAGGAGGGGAAAGATGTGGTGGCACGTGCGAAAACGGGGTCCGGAAAGACGTTTGCTTATTTGCTTCCTATGCTTCAGAAGCTGTTTAGTGATATGGGAACGAGAAATGCGGCTCCGAAGGGGTTTGTTCTTGTTCCGACGAGGGAGCTTTGCCAGCAGGTGCACAGTGCGTGTGTTTTCGTTCTTTGTATCGTTAACAATTGTAATGTCAATTTTTAGGGAATGTTAGCTGTTAAAAAGTTTATGTTTTTGCTTTTGATGTGTGATTAGAAGTTCATATGCGATACATGTGAGTGCATAGTTTGTAAATGTTCATAATTTATAGTAGATAGACATAGGAATGAACTAAAAAGGATAAATATAGAATAGCTTGTATAGGTTTAGTTGACATATTTTGGTTGTTAGGCAAATTTAAGAATACCTGATGGACTTTTCGTGAAGTATTCTATTGAGAGAAATGATTTCATTGTCAAAAAACAATGAATAAATAAAATATTAATGGTACGAAGATTCAGATAATCCTTTTGGCTAGAAATTGTTTCTAATTTTGATGATGAATTCAAGTTGAAATCGTGATGGAGCTGCCTTGTTCGGTTTAGTATCAGCCAGGTCTTTATTGTACTTGATTGAGCTGGTTTAGAAGTATTGAGGCCACGTCAACATTTGATAATTGATTGCTTTCTTTCTATTTTAGGTTCATTCTGAAGCCCAGTCGCTTCTCGAGTTATGTAGAGTTCAGTTGCAGGTCGTGCAGTTGACCAGTAGCATGGCAGCAGCAGATATGGTGAGTTTATTTATTAATTAATTTATTTGTTTTATAAGGCTTTTGGTTGTTTTGTTGATTGTTTGTTGTAATTGTAGAATGCTGCATTAGCAGGGCCACCTGATATTGTAGTGTCGACCCCTTCTTGCATTTCAACATGCCTGTCAAAAGGTATTATTCAGGTGTCGGCCATCAAGGACTCCCTCTCAATGCTGGTTCTTGATGAGGTACGGTGCTTATTTACTGCCTTTTGTTGGATTTCTTTGAATTTTATACCAGCATAAACTTTATAGTTTATACTTGTGTTAACAGAGAGAGAACTCACTGTTTCACTTTGTAGTTAAGTACTTTGAAGTGGTATCAGAATCTTATGAATTGCTACTTTTCAGCGACTATTTAAAATATGAGAAAACAGGGGGTGCAGTACTGCAGTGGCACTGCACCCAAATAGGGTGCAACGCAGACCTCCTATTGGCTGCAACTACTACTTTTTCTTTTTATATATTAAAGAATGCAGTTGCAGCCAATTGGAAGCTGCGCTGCACCCACCGTATTTGCACCTCCCATATTCTTTTAACATATATTTAAAACTTTAAAGTATTATCTGCGAAGTAACACATGGCAAGCTATTCTTTTGTACAAACTTTAAAAGGTTTACCCGTTTAGGGTATTTAACTGAAGCATGCCTTTATAACCAAAGGAGATTTTACCTTATCAGATAAAATTTTCTGTTATGTAACCAAGTCTACAAAAATTATCAACCTATCTGACCTTTTGTCTTCCAAACTTAAGACAAGATCTTTCATGCTGACTGAAAATGCTAATCTACATTAGAGAAGTATTATTAAGATCCTAATATTGAAGAAATAGCGACATGAATATTCACCTAAGATGACCAGGTTGAGTCCATGGGCGGATCTGGGCCCAAGCAGCACAAGCAAGCTTTGGGCCCCCAATTTTATAGGGCCCCATATTTTTTAAGTATTTACAATGTTTTAAAAAAATGTAATTGTTTTCAGATACGATTATATTGTACTATTTAAAATTTGAAACAACAATTGGCCTATTAACTCATCTGGAGTGTTGTGTTAATAACATGAAGGTCGCAGGTTCAAAACCTCATGGGTTAATTAATTTTTCAATCATTTTTTAAAACTTTTTTAAACTAATTATTTTTCACAGTCATACATGTCATTTTACCATTTTATAAATTTAATATTATTTCACTTAGCCCATGCATGTCATTCTATGATATTTTTTCAGTGTTCTATGGTATATCATATTTACCTGTTTATAATAAATTTCTAACCAAATCTTCAAATGCATATGATTATTCTACATTTTAAGCTTCTAACTAGTATTCTCATATGCATATATTCATCATCACTTCATTCTGACCGTATTATCTAATATATCATATTTACCTCTTTGCGATAATGTAATCTTCAAGTACATATACATGTTTGCTTTGTTTGCTTCTTTTCCCTTTCTTCTAAATTTTGTATCTGTTAATGAAAGGAATACTAGGGTTGTCTTCAAAAAGAAAAAATATAAGAGGCATTTGATAAAACCAAAATGTATCCATGAAAGCATTCAAATAGCATTATAGATATACTTCAATTATGTCGGCTCAATATTTTCTCTTAATGTACACAAACTCAACGTGCGTTTACTTGTATGTTTTGAACTTTTTTTTTGGGTTCTATTCCTCTCTAATTCCCTCATTCATCATTTCCATTCTCTCACACAACATGCAATTCAGAATAAAATCACTGCCGCTTCTTCCTTAGAGTTTGTCCGAGTTTCTTTTTGTCACGAGGCATTTTATGTAAAATACGTACGTTATCAATTAATTTTTTTTGGAAGCATATATATAAATTTATTTTCATTTAAATAGTACGTCCTTCAAGGCACCAAGTTTGTTTGTATTTAAATAATTGTCATTTTTATTTTATCAACTTGCAAAAGGCCCCATTTGAGAACTTGCTTAGGGCCACCTGAAACTCAGATACGCCCCTGGTTGAGTGCCCCTTGTTGTCTCTTAGAAAGAATATTACAACGTAGGTGGCTTGGTTAGTGTCTGAAATCAAATCCATATTGAGGATAAAGAAAATGGCGGTTGGCTAAGGAGCGGCTGCAGGAGTCTCCCTGAAAGAGAGGATAGATTTGCCGTAATCCTAGACTACTAGTTGGCTTGCTTAAATTCTCGTAGACAGTAATTGAATATATAGATCTACAGAAAAGAAAATATTATGCTTTCTATGGGAATTGCATTCTACTTCTGAGGCAGACAAAGCAAAATTCAAATAATGCATTCGTAAAAGAAGAAAGATTGGTGAAAACAGTTTTTGTTTGTTCTACTTTAAGAAGCTAGCAAATTAGACATATATTTATGCACACTTCTTCTAAAAATAATTAGGCTGGGCTCTATTTTGGCAATGCTTTTGGCTGGTCCAACGGCACTATTTGTCTCAAAATTGGTGTACACCCCTCCCCTCAAAGCTCTTAGGCGGAAGCACTGTACCTTGGTTATAAACTGTTGCTTGTACTTATAGATACCCTCAACAAATAGATGAAATATACCGATCTATCACACGAATTCTTGAGCTGAACTTACTAGCAGTGGACATGTTATTGTTCCTTTTAGTTTCATATTTTGTTTCTATTTGGCATGAAGCATGCATGTGTGTTTTTTGGCATGTACAGGTGTATCCTTTTTAGTGGCAGTACAAACTATTGAATTCACATAGATGTGTGTGTTGACTGTTTGTGTTTGTGTCTGTGTTGTCTGAGGTTTTACATGCTCATTTTATAGCTTATTTGCACTTTACCATATAATCTAACATCAATTTGCAGGCAGATCTCCTTCTCTCGTATGGCTATGAGGATGACTTAAAAGCTCTCATCCCCCACGTTCCACGACGGTGTCAGTGCCTTCTAATGTCTGCCACTTCAAGGTCAGTTGACTTCTTCATTTCTTTGGCATTGTTACTTTAATATCTCTGATATTTATATAGATCATCCTTGCCCCTATCTAGATTTTTCTTTGGCAGCGAAACATTTCTAGACAGATTTAATTTGCAGGCAGTCTTAAACAATATCCTCAATAACAATCACATATGATCACTTTGCAGTATTTTTTATTATCTTCTAATTCAAAATGTTTTATGCTTAAAATGAAAATTTCCCCCCAATGTGGTTATTAAGCTCATGCAATTCTCAAGATTGAGCTTCCAAAAGAAGAAAGAAATCTACAAGTAACCTTCCCATACCGACTATACTTTAAAAAAATTGATTAGGAGAATACTGTGTGTCACCATGTTACTTGTTGATAGCATTGTTGAGCACTATTGTGAGTATATTGTTTGAATACTTCAACCTTCCAAATTAAGTTCGATGAAAATTTTATATGTTTAATTTATATGAGAGAGAATTTGTTGTAATACAACAGGCCTATTCCAAATTAGTTTGGAAGAAATTATATATATATTTAATTATTTGTGTGTGCGTACATAGGAGAGGGGGGGGGGGGGTACCGTACTAAGCCACCTTTTGAAACTATATGCAAAAGTATGACAGTTCCCAAACTATTGGCAAGATTGAGCTAGTCGCTGCGACGTCAACATGAGCTGCTATTTCCATTACCGACATCTTCTTTTCGAAGATCGCTAATGGGAATAGCAGGCGTTCGTATAATATTTTTTGAAACTTTTGTTCGTTGTCGTTATTCCCATTAGTGGATACAACATATGTGAAGTCGCTGATGGGAATATCGACCTTATTTGAATTATATTAAGACACTTAGATCATTCCAGAGAGCTCTATTGCTCACTGGAAAAAACAAACAAACAAAAATTTTAAACTGAGGTCGCTAGTGAGAATAGTGACCTCAGTATACCATGGTCGATGTTCCCACTAGCGACCACAAGTGGGACCCAACCGCTAATAAAAGGTTCAACTCCCACTCTCTCTCTCCTCTTCATTTTATTTGGGGGTTAGCGTTTTGGGGGTTTCAGGGTTGGAGTTGGGGAAGAAGAAGAAGAAGAAATAAAATGAAGAGGAGAGAGAGAGAGAGAGTGGGAGCCTGACCTTTTCATTATTGCTAATGGGAATAGCGACTAGCTCAATCTTGACGTGGTAGCGACTAGCTCAAGCATGCGTGAAGTTTCTTTGTTTATGTTGTTAAGAAACTGCTTGTTTTGTGGTACTTTGATGCACTGATGCCTGGGTATAACATTTCAAAATACATGATCTTTTCTCTATTGATCTTCTATGGCATGTTTTTCGAAGCGAACAAAGTGTGTCATCCATCTCAATGGACCATTCTTTCCTTTGTGTAGGTGGGGATGACCAAATCAATCATGCCCAAGTAAATAAACCAATTAATATGGGTGCTTTACACATATTTTCTTTTCTCCAATGTGAAGAGCACATATTATGATGTTCATTAATTGTTTAGTGTGTAAAATTTTGTTATTTTAGAGCCAGAGGACAGCTTTTTTGCTGAACAGGGGAAAAATAACTTCAAGTGCTTATTTTTCATAGATTCTTTTTTATTACTTGTCTGATTTCAGTCAGTTGACTTTTCTGACTAAGAGAATTAGAAACCTGGAAGGACTTCTCTGGTGAGTGGTTTGGCCAGTTATGTCTATATTCTTGTTATTCAACTAACTAGTGAAGTTTGCTAACCAAATAAAATAATGCTAAGAAGTTTCATGTTTTGCAAACTACGGATGGAGATAAGACGAAGTTCATACTAAAATAAGAGTAGGCAATCAATTATATGAATGTTTGCTGGTGAGATCATGGATGACTTGACGGAAACGATTGAGCAGGGGATTTTCTTCCACCTCTTCTTTCTTTCCTGTTTGAGGTTTCTTCATCTTTATTTTATCTGTGAGTGTTTTCAGGGTGTTTGTGTTCTTGTGGGGTGGGCCGATTAGATTGTACTAAAGATGTAGCAGTTGTAGCGCTTTTGGAGTTTATTTAAATTAGTGCATATCACTTGTCCTCTTATGTTAGTTCTTGTGATCTACTGCAGTTCTGATGTTGAGAAGTTGAAGAAGCTCGTGCTGCATAATCCAGTAATCTTAACCCTGGCAGAAGTAGGGAACTCTAAAGATGAAATTATTCCAAAAAATGTACAACAGTTTTGGGTATGTACATGTACAGCTATTATCTGCCCTATACACACTAAAATTTATATAAATGTGATATCTTCATTCTAAATTTCAATTGCATGTATGATGTAAGTGGTCTTCTGTAGTTTTATTTATTTTGTTAATTGAGTTATTGTGGTTATATAGTTTGTATAGTTTAGTGCTTTGGATTTCCCTTCCCAGTGTTTCTTGATTGCCGACAAGTTTCAAAAGTACTACATCGACTCATCTGTTAAGTTTGTGTAACTTCCGATGCTACTACTTCGTTGGGGGGATCAGGATTTTAAATCAGCTCTAGTGTATTATGCCTTCCAACAAAAGATATCATTCACAAATGCTGATATTTCTTTAAATCTCTTTGTATTTACTATAACATTTTGCAGCAAACAAGTGATAAAGCAGAACAAAAATAAAAAAATTGTATGTTGAAAAACACCGAGTCACATGAAAGTGATTTTCATTTACTTTTGTCCCATCATATGAGGAGTTGTCATACAAGAAACCTGAAAGTTTTCTGTTGTACTGCATATCTATGACTTTGGAGCAACTCTAATTAGCTACTGTATTTTCTGATATCATGGACTTCCTTTTCCCAATGTTCTTAACAGATCTCGTGCAGTGCTCATGATAAGCTACTTTACATTCTTTCTCTTTTGAAACTGGAGCTTGTTCAGAAGAAAGTGCTGATATTTGTCAATTCCATTGACATGGGAATGAGACTGAAGCTTTTTCTTGAACAGGTTTGCTCGTTGCTACACAGTCTTACTTTGTATTATTTAGTATGCTAGATTCCTATGTCTTGTCCTAGATACTTTATTATTGGTATAATTTGATCTCGATAATTCAAGTTGAATTTGATAGGTTTTATCGTCATGTAATTATAGTTTTGGAATATTGGTCAAACACAAGCCTTAAAGAAAAAAGAATTTACTCCCTGGCATTAAACCAGATTTGTAGAGAAGATGGATATGGAAGAGAGGAGAAAAGAGATAGGGATATTAGTACAGAGGCCCAAGGCTGATTCTTTAGCCCAATATATACTTTATAGGCATTATAAGAAAGTTAAAAAATTTAGTCCTAATTTAAAATTATATCCAAATCCAAAATGTGAAATTCTATCTAAAAAATCCCAAGTAAGCTAATACTTATTTAAAATTTTAAAATAGGGATATCCTAAATCCTAAATTGTGGGACTTACATCCTATTATTCTCTTTACCATTGTGTGCGGGAGGAATCTTTCTGCTTCACATCATCCCCTTTACCGTTGTATTTGTGCTCTTAGCCTTTTGGATTGAATAGATGAAATTTGAATCCCCTCAAGCCACTCTATGTTTATGCACATAACCATTTTTGATGAGGAACTTTTCCAATCTCTCCCACTATACATATCATTACAAGGAGACACATCTGTAGAGATGCTCTTAATGTTTTTGTTTTTTTTTATTTGCCCTTACTATGCCTAAGTTCCAAAATATTTATTTATGACAAAATTGCTTCGTTTATGCACACTTAATTTATGACAAAATTATTTCATTTGTACATCAGAAGTTGACCAAAAGCCAAGTCCACATTCCTTCTTACCGATATAACGGTATTATGCATTTGGAAATGAGGTCATTGAATTTGTGTATATTAGTCCCAAGGATGTAGAATTTGTAAGTGAAGCAAAGCGGGAGGGCAGGAGGCTTAGCTTTAGGGGCAAAACTGCAGGGCTATATTAAAACCAAAATTACATTTTTTTTTCAAACAACAATTATAACAAAGAAGAAATTGAGAAAGTGTGTAGGTAATGAAGAATTTATATTGATCGACATTGAAATGTGAAATATAACATAAAAATCAACCGTAGAAGACAAAAGTTTGGAGATATTGTAGCAGGTTAAAGTGCTAGTTCAGGACTTTAGTCGTCTCTAACAACAATGGTTAGTCCCACAATAACCAGTGGAGTAGTGTATCAGAAGTTAGAACCAGGAGCTGGAAGTTCTACATACGGTTATGTAGTTACTGCACCACAGCACAGACTAGAAATTGACATTCCTACATTATATTAGAATTACTAGGTTTGCCCGTTGACACGTGCCTACAGCACGACTTCGAAACAATGCACTTGGTTTGATTATATAAAATAGTTTTGGAGATCCAGCAAATTAATTGAAGTAACAAACATATTATATGAGGAAGCAGTATATCTACCTTTAAGCTCAACCATCGCCTTTTTTGATCATTAGCTTGAACTTACCTGGAATGCATATAGTTTGTTAGGAGCACTGCATAAAGGTTTTTTTAACTTCTGTATCACTTTTAGATGCTTGTAATAGTTATGCAAGGACATTATCATATAGATTTTATAGAGCTTATTCTAATCCCATAACCACTATGAGTATGTCTAAAAACAATGGTAACGCAAGTGCAGGTGTGAAGGTATCTACAATACCAATAATCTAAACATTTGTTTATCTGAGACTCAGTTTGCAATTGAAATATATCTTATTATTATTTCAACCAAAATGAAGTACATGATTCTCAAAACTCTAAACCAAGCTAATCATTTCTTTTATCTCCACTTTGTCTCCCCATTGCACCTTTATAAAAAAAAAAAAATCAAAATGGATAAATAACCAATTTACTTTAGCTGTCTTTTTTGAGTGGAGAGTTTGCACCCTTCACTGGTAAACTCCAGTCATCCCAATCCTATATATCCAAATATATACTAAAAGTTCTTATATGTTATGTTATCCATGGTTTCTAATAACCAGTGAAGGGAACATTTCACGGTAGTATTTTATCTTGTAGTAAAGAAATTAATATTGCATATTTGCCAAGTTATTTTAGGTTGCTGGTCACCTTACCTGTCCTGCTATGGTTTGGAAACCCAAATTGAGGCCACCAAATAATCAATTTCTCACTTGCGTACACCTAGAATCAAAACTAATAAAAAACTCATCAAATAAATCACCAAATTAAAATTTTTTAAACCAAAAAATAAAATAATCATACCTCTCTGAACTTAGATACCATGTGCACACAAAATTCGATTCAGCAAAAAACAGAGTAATCCCCTACACAAAATTAAAAAATAAAATGAGAATTCGGTTAATGAGATAAAATTAGAGTCGTCGCATCGCATATTGAGGCTCTCGATTCGGTGGAGGGGAGTAACTCATCAAATAAATCACCAAATTAAAATTTTTTAAACCAAAAAATAAAATAATCATACCTCTCTGAACTTAGATACCATGTGCACACAAAATTCGATTCAGCAAAAAACAGAGTAATCCCCTACACACAAAATTTAAAAATAAAATGAGAATTCGGTTAATGAGATAAAATTAGAGTCGTCGCATCGCATATTGAGGCTCTCGATTCGGTGGAGGGGAGTCGCCGATACGGAGTCGCTTTATATTCGCGCTCGATTTGGTGGATGGGAGTCACCGATACGGAATCAGCAGCGGATCAGATATCGATGACGCCCTCTTAATTGAGGTTCAACATTGGATTTGGATTTGCTTTGAGATTTTCAAATTTTCAAAATTTTAAAAATTTAAAATTTTTAATTGTTTTAATTTTCATAATTTTTAAAATTTAAAAGAAAAATAACTTTTTGAAAATTTTAAAATTTTTAAATGTTTCAAAAATATTTTAATTTAAAAATTTTATTAAATTTTTAAATAATAATAATAATTTAAAAAAGTTTTAATAAATTTTTTATACGTTTTTGATTTTTTTGAATTATTTAAAATTTTTTTTTCAAGTATTAATTTTTTTTAATTTTAAAAATTTTAAAAAAATTTAAAATTTAAAATTAATTTTTGTAAAATTTTTAAATTTTTTTAAATAATTGTTTATAACTTTTTTATTTTTTGAATTATTTTTTAAGTTTTTAAAATTTTAATTTTTTAACATTTTAAAAATATTTTAAAAAATTTATTTTCTTAATTTTTTGAATAGGAGAGAGAGAGAGAGAAATAATTAAATAAATAAAAGAGCTGTTTTGGGTGGAGGGAATTTGAATTAGAGTTTTGGGGGGAAGCTTTTTTGGGAGGGAAAATGTGTTTTGTGAGGTTAGATCTGGACCTTTGATTTTTTGGGGGATTGAATGAGAGCCACTTGATAGCTTTCTTTGTGTTTTATTATATATGTTTTATTATATAGATAGGTGTTTGAGTATAAATTACTTCTCAGGAGTTTACCTATTCTTGAATGACGAAGTCGGCTCAGCGGGTAGGCAAAGGTTTTTCCTTTTGTATATTGTGTAAGGTTGTCAGTTGTCACCCTGTACCATCTAGAAATGCCTATGAAGTAGTTTGAAATGTTATTCAAGTGAAAGTTTAATATAAGCATGAAAAATTAGATAAACTTCAGTAGTACTTTCCTTTAAGCCGGTTCCAATAATTGGAGTCATATTCTTGAAGTTTTGTTGTTACCCTCATTTCCCATGCATCGTATTTGTTATACATTTAAATGATATACTGCTTTATATGACCTGTCTCGAAGCTGATATGGTTTATTATCAAAATATAATATCCTTCACTTATGACAGTTCGGAATAAAATCTGCTGTCTTAAATGCTGAATTGCCTCAAAATTCCCGTCTTCATATACTTCAGGTATTTCATTTTTCATTTATACTTTTATATTTTATTGTGTTGCTGTAGTACTAAATAAATGTCCGCAGAAGATCCACCTTAAACCTTGCACTTAAACTTAATTTCGGTTATATTTATCTGTGTGGCACTGGCATACATAGTTTTCTTTGATGGTCAGATGCTCCATGTATTGTTTCATCAATTACATATTATTTCCAATCGATGTTTCACCTAGTTGTTTCTAAATGAAGGCAATTAAGAAGGCAATTATAGGGGGAAAAACCCTTTCAAATAGAATTATAGCAATCTTAGTATAACTATGAATATGAAAGGAAACACTTATAAATATCATATTGCAGTCACGTGTCTTATAAATATCATAAATATCGTAGTATGAATATGAAAGGAAGCACTTATAAATATCATAGTATGAATATGAAGGGATGCACTTACAAATAACTACGATATGCATTATAAGAATATGCACTTTTAAATAGCATTATATCGATATACAGCATTATAGCAGTCATGTCGATATGCAATTTCAGTGAAATTTATAATTTTAAATTGGTATGCGGTTACAATTATTTATTATGCCTAACTGGATTTAAATTTCAACTCTTGATTTGCTAGGTATTTAATGCAGGTCTGTTTGATTATCTGATAGCAACAGATGACAACCAGATCAAGGAGAAGGAACAAGATGAAAATCAATCTAGAAGTTCAAAAAAGTGTTTAAGACAAAAAATGGACTCTGAGTTTGGGGTGGTTAGAGGAATTGATTTCAAGAATGTTTTCACAGTAAGTTGATGGTTTACTGTACAACAAGTTGTTTCTGCTGAAAATATAGTTTTTGTCTATATGTAAATTTGAGATAATCTGAGTCAAATTTCCCAATGTATCTAATTCAGTTTTCCCATTGTACTTAGTAATATATTTTAGTAAATCCTGTTTTGTTGAAGGTTCACATACTGGGATCATTTCACAAGATTTATTACTTTCTTCCATTGATCTTCTTTATCATGTGCTAGTGTTTTTTCCCCTACTTTCGGATCACCAATACAAAGTTAATGTTTATTTTATATTGCTCTAGATATTGCAACTTTAGTGTTGATCTCTTTATCCTAACAACTTATTCTACAATTTTGCAGGTAATTAATCTTGAAATGTCAAAAGATCCTGAAGGATATATACATAGGATTGGACGTACAGGGAGGGCTCACAACACTGGTGCATCAATCTCTCTTGTAAGTACATAATAATTGAAATGTAATGACTTTTGAACACTACATCATAAACATCTAAAAGTTGTTGGTGTTTAATGCCCTGTTCTTTTAATTATAGAGAAGATAATCTTCTTTGAAGTTGATTAGTCATTAGTTGTGGGACTCTCAAGCTTTCCGGAGGCACAGAGGATTCTTTAAAAGCGTATTCTTGGATTTTTTCTTTCTTTCTTTGTTCTGTTGTTTATGTAAGGGCTTGTTTATCAGGAGACAACTTTCAGTCCATATTAGGAAATGTGTTTGGAGTCTCATTTTTAGAACATGTCTGGCAGATGGGAAGTGCCTACTAATAGTTGGAAATGAAATGATGACCTGAATTTTTATCTAACATTCTTTCCATTGTACTCCCTCTGTCCCAAAATGTATGTTATTCTTGGTTGTTTCACTCTTATTAATAAAACCCCTTAATTAATGTATAAAAACAAACATTCTTCTTAATTAAAGCTCATAAATGAGCTAGTTAATCATAGTAAATTTCTCCTCTACTTTTTTTAGTTTTGTTAATTGCAAATTTGTTTAGGTTGAAAATGAGTAGTTACTCAAGGGCATTATTGGTAGCCCAATATAAAAATTAGTAATGAACTTTTGTAAAGTTTTAGCCATTCTCATGAAAACCTAAACCGACAAATAATTTGGGACAAATATAGCCTAGAATGATGTACATTTTGGGGCTGAAGGAGTAATGGTTGTGTTGGCCAGAAAATAGAATATGGAAATGAGATAGTCAATTCCCTGGTGCATCCACCCATTAAGTTTGTAGCTTAAATAATCAGTCGTGTTGGAAATTGAGGACTCATAATGAAATTTTAATACCTATAAGCTTTATCGGCAAGAAAGAAAATGAAATTTGGCCAAATTCCACCGGCCCACCTATCCAGCCACTATCACCACCACCCAAAGTAAGCCTCCTCTCTTATCTGTGGAATCCACTTGACATAGAGGCCCTAAGTTCTATTGGTACACTGACATCAGCCAAGGTCGTTCATACAATAATGTCTTTGTATATTGTTGTCCTTCATTCTTACATGAATTAAAAATTACCATCATTTCACAGGTTTCCCCTGACGAGGAAGATGTTTTTGAAGAAATTAAACTCTTATTGGGAGATGATGACGACCATGATGCCTCAAAATACATTGCTCCATTCCCTTTGCTGACTAAAAATGCTGTGGAGTCTTTGAGATATAGAGCTGAGGTGAATTTTTTTAGTTAATTGTCAATTTACTGCTGCTTTATTGCTATTCTATAATGGTTCGTGAAGTGTGCTTGTTACCTTACTGTTGCATAATATTTTTATGTGTAGCAAGACCATTTTTCTGCTATCCCAAGTTGCTGTAAATTTTTGGGCTTGACAGCTGTACTTATCTTTTTGGACATCAATAATGACACTGATTAGGAAGAGTGGTCCGGTTGTAGTTAGTGGTAGTCGTAAAGAATTTTGCATTTCTAAGAAGGATATGATAGTAGTAAAAATTGGCAGGGTAGATTCCCTTGAAAGAGAAAAAGGATCCATGTGCCTGACCACAAAGTTTCCGTGTAAAGGCTTGGTGATGTTGTTGCAGTAGTATATATGTTTTCTTAGGGAGTATTTAGTACAAAAACTGATCTTCAAGATTTTTATTCTCATCTCAGCTACTAGTTTATGGCTGGCCCATTTAAGATAAATTGTTCCACTAGCCATACAATTTATACCCTCTATGTTTTCAGACTTTTTTGTAAATCCTATCATATTGTTTTAACTTTTTTGTTACTATATTGATGACACTTAAAACTTGCATATTTGTAGGATGTTGCCAAAAGTGTAACGAGAATTGCCATAAGAGAATCACGTGCCCAGGAACTAAAGAACGAGATACTTAATTCTGAAATGTAAGTTTACTTTTGGCATGGGTGATTTTTTCCTGTTTTGTTGAGTGAAATAAAGAACAATGGAGAGGAAATCCTCCTATCAAAATATTCATTGTTAGGTAGTTCTTAGTTTATTGTGGTTGAAATAATTTCTCGGGATCTTGACATGTTCACTGCGTGAGAGAGGAAAGTCTGTGTGCACAGAATATAACTGATTCTGATTATTTAAAGTTTTGATATTGAGGATATATTAATGGTGCAACTTGCTTAACCGCTGTTTAACTACTGACTCATCATTAATTTTTTTTCATTAGATTGAAGAAACATTTTGAAGATAATCCAGATGACTTTGGTATAATTTCTGTTCTAATATTTTCCCTCTATAAACAAGCATGCACTAGGACATATAAGAGTACTAATCATTTAATTCTCATCTCACTATGCATAGCTCTACTGAAGCACGACAAACCACTAAGCAAGAAGGCACCCCCTGCACATTTGCAAGATGTACCTGAATATCTAGTTGATCCCACAACACAAGAAGCCAGCAAGATTGTTAAGCTCTCCAGAGCTGCAATGGGCATGAACAAGACAAGACAGCGCCCTGGGTTCAAGAGGGGACTTGGCAAGAGCAGAGATCCCCTCACGGTTTTCTCCTTTGAGGTAGTACATGTTCACCTGTTCAACCATCTTGAATTGTGCATTTATTCTCATATTAAATGGGTCTAATTCTGTTGGATTGACATTCACTTACTGAAAAACTAGTAAATTTATATTATTATTTGTCATTACTAACATAATCAGATTTTGTGATTAATGATGGCTTGGGGGTCCTTTCTTCCCCTCTGACCAAAAACCCAAAAAGTCACGAAAATGAAGAAAATCAATGAAAAAGAAAGAAAAAGACAAACTTGCATGCACACACAAGAAAGAAAAATCAGTTAAAAAAGTAAAATAATTTTTTAAAAGATAAATTGGAACAAATAAAAGGAAATAGGATAAGGAGAACAAAAGAAAAGATGAATGCATGTGTCATGCATATTCACTGGTCTGGAACTTATTGTCGCAATTGCTGCTCCATTTGAATCTTGAGCTCTTGTGCACTATAGCTACGTATGAGCTGTACTGGCCTTGATTGCATATATATGTCGCTATCTCTCCAACCTCAGTAGATAATCTGATGTTCACAGTTCAAAAAAGTATCAGCGGAGATTTGATTAGTTGTTTGGTGGGATGTTTTGCAGAAAAAGAAGAAAAGAAGATCAGATAGAAACAGAGAACCTGCCGAAAAAAATAACAGGAAGAAGGCGAAGAAGGCTGATTGAAATGTTGTATTCTCGTTGTACTTGAGGCTCCGAGTCCCAAAATTTTGTATTCTTATTACTGGTAGATTGATAATTGAATGAAGGACTTCTCAAGCATGAGCAAATCAATCATTTTTTATTTCACTCACTCAGCCTGTTGTATCGGTCTTATCATTTTGCTCCTTCAAGGATTAACTGATTAGATTGTATTCGAGTATGTAATTATGAAATTATGTTTCTTTGTTTTTATTTCAATGCTCGCAATTTGTTGTGAAACCATTTTTTTTATTGTCAACTGATGAACTCCTGAAGAAATATTGTGTATTAGAAGGCCGAATATTGTGCATTCTTAATAGAAATGGAGCAAGAGTTTGATCCTGGATAAGGTTTAATAAACTTATTAAATTAATTTGTGAGAACTGTACAAATTGAATTAATTATCTTTCTATTTGGTGCAACTAATTTGCTTTTATCCTACTTGTGTCTGATTTGGTTATAATACGAATATTCATGTTGTAATTAATTAAAAGGATATGTTTAGCTTACAAGTGAGAGAAGGACTCTGAATACAGAAAGAAAAATAATAGTAATATTACAGTGGAAATTAGTTCAGGTTTTTATTATTATACTTTACATTGTTTACAAAGCCCGATGTTTATTGAATTTTTTACCAAACTATCCGTTTGGAAGTATGTAGTTTGAAAATTTAATACCAAAAAATTCCTGTCACTAACTGAGTTAGTACGCCTAGTAATTTTCTTTATGCTAACTCAGTTAGCATGCTGCAGGGGATACAACTTTTTCCTTCTTGTTTAGGTGTGGTAAAAAACTTACCAAATATAGACACGCTAATTCCGTTAGCGTGCGTGTTTAGACCACTCGCGCTAACGGGGTTAGCGTTCGTAGATGGGACAGTATTGGGCACTGCCTCAAAGTGGGGTGTGGGTAAAAAATCACTAAGTATAGATACGTTAACTCAGTTAACGTGCCTATTATTACCAAGGCTGTTAACTGGGTTAACGACTGTGAAGATTTCAAGTCTGGAAATTGGAGATACTCACACACGTTAACTCATTCTTACCAAAGCCGTTAACTGAATTAACGAGTGTGAAGATTTTACCAAGGCTTATTCTTACCAAGGCCGTTAACTGAGTTAACGTGTATGCCTATCTTCACAAACAAACTGACAGGGATATTTTGTACATAAAAATTACCAAGTATAGACAAGTTAACCCAGTTAACGTGTCTATTATTACCAAGGCCGTTAACTCAGTTAGCGATGTGGATATTTTGGCATTAAATTTTCAAACAGGGATAATTTCGTACATACTAACAAAAAGTGGGATAGTTTGGTAAAAAAATCATGTTTATTCAGATCGAAGAGATGATAATATGATCCACGGAACCATAGGTTATGATCTCCAACGTCGAATATATCCATTTCCCTTCGATATTGCAATGGTAATGCTGAATGATGCATGAACCAACAAAAAAACACTGCTGCTTTATCTGCAAGTTAAAAAGAAATGCATATCAAATACACAGCAACAATTTTTCATTTTTGGGCAGGCTACGTGGGAGCAAAGAAAAAATTGAGGCTTAGCGAGGAGGAGTAGAGGCACTCGGTATTGAGGACTGTGCAAGTCTATGGAGAGGTTTGGGGGTGTCTAGACTGCACTACTTTTGTTGTTTTATCTTTAGGAGTTTGTTTGTTTTGAGCTCATGATCGCAGGTTGTACCTGTATCAGATCTAGATGTTGTTAGGTCATGATGTTTTGGTTAGGGGTCGGGTGGACCCTATTGTGGTTGTATTATTGTACTACTTTGTTTCTTTAATTATCGTTAATGAAACGATGACTGAGGTCATCTTCTCTTCAAAAAACAAAAAAAAAAAAACAATTTTTCATTTTATATGAAAGAACCCTAAATTTATCCAAGTTAAACTCCGTCATATTGTCTTATTGTTGTTGTTCTTCTTCTTTTTCTCAGAGCATCCACAATTGTCTGAGGTGTAATATGTACATATCTATATAATAAATTACAAAGAAAGTTAACAAATGGCTCTCATTCAATTTTTCCTAAAATCAATGGCCTAGATTGATTCTCACAAAACATATTTTTCCGCCCAAAATTTCAAACCCCAAAATTAAATTTTCCCTCCCAAAACTACAAAACTTATTACTTTATTACTATCTCTCTCCTCTCTCTTCACTTTTTCATATTTCTCTCTCTCTCTCTCTCCCTCTCTCTCCTATTCTTTCTTTATTTACTTAGAAATTTAGATTTTAAGATTTCAGGTTTGTAAAATTTTCAGAATTTTTATGTTTTTTTTATTGCACATGTTATATTGAAAATAACAAATATCTCTTCAACAGTTAAATTTTATCATTTTCCACACTTAAAGTCCTAAGAAGTTGAATTTTACACCCTCATTTATAATTATTTTTTGACATATACTAATAGAAACATGGACTTTTATTTACAACTAATTATTATCATACTATTCAAACTTGAACTACATAATTGTTGTTTTACTGTTTACAGAGTTTTTCGTGTGTTGTATCGTTCCGAAGATGTGCCGTAGGCACGTGCCCACGGGCAAATCTAGTCTATATAATAAAACACAAAGAAAGCTATCAAGTGGTTCTCCTTCAATCCCCTCAAAAATCAAAGGCCCAAATCTAACATCGCAAAACATATTTTCCCCCCAAAAGTTCCCTCCAAAACTCAAATTCAAACCCCCCATCCAAAACAACTTCTATATTTATCAAAAAAAAATTTCTTTCTCTCTCTCTCCCCCTCCCTCTTCTATTCAAAAAATTAAGAAAATAATTAAAAAAAAATTTAAAATAAAAAATTTTAAAACTAAAAAAATTAAAAATTTAAAAGCTTTAAAAATAGTTCAAAAAAATAAAAAAAAATTATATAATATGTTTTTTGCTGGACCCCAAAAGTTTCTCATATAAAATGTTTGCTACTTCAATTAATTTGCTCGACCTCCAAAACTATTTTATATAATTAAATAAGGTGCACCGTTCCGAAGACGTGCACGTGTCAATGGGCAAACCTAGTACATATTATAAAGTAGCTTTTCGATTGTTTGCTGTAGTCGTAAAAATGCATAAAATGCATAAAATTGAAAAAAATTCGTCCGTCAAAATTTATTTTATTTTGGGGGATTTTTTTGGAAAGTTTGTAAAGGGTTTTTTAATTTTTAAAAAAAGGGTTTTTTAATTTTAAAAAAAAAAATCGCATGGGCCCCACATGTGACGAAACATCGTCCTTCGTCCTATAGGTATTTTCTTAATTAAGGTTTTAATTATGTTATTAATTTACTAAACTTAATTAATTAACTAATTATTTAACTAAAATTCTAATTAAAATCTCTATCTCTACTATTATAATGGGAGAAGGCCTTTGTCCATAATCCAACCCGTGCAGCGCACGTGCAAGTAAATTTTTTTTTTGCCCTTTTCATTTCCCTCCCAATTTTCTCCCACGTGCACAGGTATAATACTAGTACTAAGTAAACTAATTAACTACTAATTAAGATGTTAAGATTTGGAAAAAATATATATATTTTTATCTACGGATTATTTAAAAAATTAATTAAATAATTCAAACAAACATGTTTCGTCACGTATATAATACATATTGCTATATTGAATACTGTTTGTGCACTTTTACTGTAGCGCAAAACATAAAAAATGAATAAATGGCTAACTAGTTGCAGGGAGTGTTTAGAGAAAATATGCATAATGTACATATATGCATAACGACTGTGGATGCTCTCATTAGCAGAAGAAGTGTTTGTTATTCTTATTAGCTCAGATAAGACGGAGTATTCGTTGATCTCCCTCTCCCCCAACACCATGTCCAAAGTAAAATTTGGAGTACACTTCGAAATTCATAAATAGCTAGACATAAAAGATGCACACCATCTAATCAAAGAAAATTACACATAAACATTCGTCCAATTTGATTATATATATTCTGCAGGAGCTACGCTGCTCTATCTGTTTCGCTATACTAGTAATTTACACGTACGATACACGTTTTAATAATTTCAAAAAATAAAAATAAAAACTCTGAAGAATTTGAACCAGAAATTTTCTTTATATTAGTTATGTACATGCGTTGCACGTGTTGGTAGAATGACAAAAATCATAATATTAGAGATTAGAATATTTTACCAAACTATCCCATTTTTTGTAAGTATTTACGAAACTATCTCTGTTTGAAAATTTAATACCAAAACATCTCTGTCGCTAACTGAGTTAGCACGCCTAGTAATTTTCTTCGCGCTAACTCAGTTAGCGTGTTGCAGGGGATACAACTTTTTTTCTCTTGTTTGGGTGTGGCAAAAAACTCACCTAATATAGACATGCTAGCTCCGTTAGCGTGCGTGTTTAAACCACTCGCGCTAACGGGGTTAGCGTTCGTAGATGAGACAGTATTGGGCACTACCTCAAAAAGGGGTGTGGGTAAAAAATCACTAAGTATAGACACATTAACTCAGTTGACGTGCCTATTATTATCAAGGCCGTTAACTGAGTTAACGACTGTGAAGATTTCAAGTTTCCAGAAAGTTGAAACTTTCTGGAAATTGGAGATACTCACACACGTTAACTTCCTATTCTTACCAAGGCCGTTAACTGAGTTAACGATTGTGAGGATTTTAAGTTTTCAGAAAGTTGAAACTTTCTGAAAATTGGAGATACTCACACACGTTAACTCAGTTAACGTGCCTTGTTTTACCAAGGCCGTTAACTGAGTTAACGTGTATTCCTATCATCACAAACAAACAGACAGGAATGTTTTGTACATAAAAAATCACTAAGTATAGACACGTTCGCTCAGTTGACGTGCCTATTATTATCAAGGCCGTTAACTCAGTTAGCGACAGAGATGTTTTGGTATTAAATTTTCAAACATGGATAGTTTCGTACATACTTACAAAAAGTGGGATAGTATGGTAAAAAATTCTAGAGATTAAAGCCATTTTAAAAGTTAAAACCTTTTGAGTGTTGACCACTGCCCACTCATCAATTGTTCTTGCTTGCCTAAACCATAATGGCAATTCTTACCATTTCTGAAATCTCAAAGCTGGAAGAAGTGAAGAATTAAAATCTTGAAGTTCTTTTCGAATTAATTAATATTCACGAAACATTTACAACAAAATTTTGAGAATTCTTCTATAGTGCTGTAGTTTTTTTATAATTCATGTTACTTATTAATTTTGTTCTTGTCTGATATTAATTTTATATTTTGCATACAATTATGACATCATACGTAGTCAAAGTGCACATGAGTCTACCAATGCATCTTATCATGTTTATGTTACACATTTAGATACCGAGGAGGTTAGAGAGTTGAATACCACAAACATTCTCGATTTTGATTTTTCCGGCCTTCTAGACAATGATGATGAAATTCATCTAGATGATACTGAAACACAAAATACCAAAATCGCATCTTCTTCCAAAAAGATAAGAGAAAAAAACTTCTGATGCGTAGAAATTTTTTAAATTTTTGCCATCTTCGTCGAATCCGAAAGAGGGAAATATATAGCGTTTGTCAAATGACTTACAAATGGAAAGTGGGTTGGGGGACGGGTACACTTAAGCGTCACTTGAATCAAAGCATAAGGAAACACATCAAGATCTTATCCAACAAAAAATAAACCCCAAGACCAGTGAAGCAGATAATTTTAGTTATCGATATGGAGTAAGTGACGTGGCCCCATCTGGACCACCAGATCTCCTCAGACTTCACTCCCCTGTGATCATCAAGTCAAACGAGTCAAACGGGCATCATCCCATTCAGGCCCACAGGCAAACGAGTCCGACCCGGTCCGTTAGGATCTCAGACCCGTTTACCCCTGCCTATAAATACCAGACCCCCTCCTCACTTTTGAAGGTAATAAACTTTTCCCCACCTGAACCCTAGCTACTGTTGCTTTCTCAATGACTGACTAGATCGTCGGAGGGCCTATCGCCAGGACTTCTCCCAGTGTTTCTAGGTAGTGTGCAGGTACGAAAGATCAAGCCGAGCCGAGCTATTAGATCCAAGCCGAGCTCCTGGATCCAAGCCGAGCACCCGGCCTCCACCTCTCTCCTGCTACTCCTGAGCCAACCCTACGGCCTAGGATCGGATCGACGCCAGTACCACATCTTCCGCTACACAAATTAGAACAACTCACACTTGTTGCCCCCACACCCCAAAAACACACAGCATCAGGTTGGCGTCGTTTGTGGGAAATCTCAAGTACTTTCGCCAGACCGAGCCCAACCAGGGACGTCACCTCAAGTCCGAGCTTTTCCATGGCTCATAAAGCCAAAAGGGTCGTCACCTCGGCACGACATTCGGACCCTCCACATCACAGTCGCACGGATGCCCAGGCTTCCAACCAACCTCGGGTCAACGGCGCGGCCGAACACTCGAATGCGACTGATTTGCGTTGTGTCATCTTAGATCGGCAGGCCAGTCGAAC
The DNA here is from genome assembly GCA_017893485.1 of Hemerocallis citrina. Classification (NCBI taxonomy): domain Eukaryota; kingdom Viridiplantae; phylum Streptophyta; class Magnoliopsida; order Asparagales; family Asphodelaceae; genus Hemerocallis; species Hemerocallis citrina. Next base: position 218,132,241 of record CM030365.1, read on the forward strand.
AAGGGGAGAGGCCGCTTCCAACTCGGTCTCGAAACATCACAGACGACCATCCCTAGAGTGCGATCTAGGACATAGCCGCTCACCCCGTGGACCTCCGTCCCCGCAGGACCCAGTGGGGCAAGCCCCAGTCACTAGGGCCGAGTTCCAAAACTTCCGGGACGAGGTCCTCCAAGCAATCCGAGGCGGCCAGGGAACCGAGGTCCACAACAACTTCGGCCCTCGGTCAGGAACAAGGAGCGGCGAGTCATACGGATCGGCCCACCTCCTGGAACAAGAAGGCGCTGTCCTCCAGCGTTTACAGGAGATGGAGAACCGCCTCGCCCATCTTGGCGAGGGCGGACCAATGCCGGGTCATGGTCATCGGCCGACTGACCCCCATTCTCCCCCCAAATCTTGGAAGCCAAGATCCCTCGAAATTTCAGGCCTTCCCAATTCGAGACATACGACGGCGAGGGTGATCCCGCTAATCACATGGAGGGGTTTAAGACCCTCATGATGATTCACAGCGCTGCGGATCCCTTCTTATGCCGCATCTTCCCCACTACCCTTTGCGGTCCGGCTCAGGAATGGTTCTCAAAGCTCGCCCCTGGCTCAGTCTTCTCGTTCAACCAATTGGAGGTGAACTTTTTAGCCCACTTCGTGACCAGCAGAAAGGTCGAGAAGACGAGCGCGTCCCTTCTGGACCTCAGTCAAAAGGATGGGGAGTCACTCCACGACTTCGTTCGGAGGTTCACCGCCGAGGTGAGATCAGTCTCCTCTCTTGACGCGGGCATCGCTTCGGCGGCTTTCCGACATAACGTTCGGTACGGTCAGTTGAAAGCTTCATTGGCCAAAAAACCACCCGTTGATTTCCCCAACCTGCTTAACAGGGTCGAGAAGTACATTCAAGCGGAAGAGGCCCTAAATCTGGAGGGCACCAAAGAAGCTACTGCCAAAGTGAAGCGGAAGGCCGACAACGTCGAACCCATAAAGAAAACCACGAAAGAGACGATCAGTCTCAAAAGAGTTCCACCGGCCCCCCGATTTGAGAGGTATACGCCGCTGACCGAGAACGTCTCGGCAATCCTGATGGAGATCGAGGATAAAGGGCTCGTCCGACTCACTCCCCGACCAAGAAACAACAAGAAGCGGGACAAGAGATTCTACTGTCGCTTCCACGGAGACAATGGGCACGAGACGGACAACTGCCGGACCCTTAAAGACGAGATCGAGGCCCTCATCCAGTGAGGGTACTTGAGAGAGTTCACCCGGGATAACCCGAGAGACCGGAGGGATCCGAGGAATCCGAGGCCTTCGCCTCCTCTTCGAACGATCAACCAGCGGCCCGAGCGGGACCCCCAGCCTGATGAGACCAGAGGGCAGGCCATACTACACTGCGGGTAGACCCATGGGAGGGGAATCTAATACCTCCCGCAAGGCCTTCGTCGGGGAGGTTAACTCCGTCCGGTACCATCCATCCCCCCAGATTCAACAACGACCGGTGTCCTTTTTCGGAGAAGACCTGGAGGGAGTCTGGCTCCCACACTGCGACGCCTTCATCATCAGCCTCGTCATGGCAAATTTCGAAGTCCGCCGAATTCTCGTGGATAACGGAGCTCAGTCTCCTCTTCTTGGAAGCATTTGAGAACCTTAAGCTCCCCCGAGATAAGCTAAAGCCGGCCAAGTACACCCAGCATGGGTTCTCAGGCATACCAGTACAAATTGAAGGGATCGTAATGCTGGATGTAATAGCCAGCACAACCCCCATCACACGGACCGAATCAATGGACTTTATGGTGGTCAACGTCAATGCGGCATATAATGCCATCCTCGGCCGACCCAGCCTATGCGCGTTCCAGTCCGTTCCCTCGGCCTACCACTTGATGCTGAAATTCTCCACTGACCTCGGAGTCGGCATTGTTAGAGAAAATCAGGAGTCCGCATGTTCGTGCTACATGACCGTGGCAGGAGGCGGAGTGTTCCCACTCGACGCAGTCAAGCTTCCAGTTGCAAGAATCCAGCATGAGTTAGAACCTACAGACGAATTAGAGGATGTCTTGTTCGAGGCGGAAGACAAATTCAAGTGGTTCCGTGTGAGCCGCACCCTTTCCCCCAACCTGAAGCTAGGACTGATTGATTGCGTTCGCCACAATATCGACCTCTTCGTCTGGACCCTATCCAACATGCCCGGGATTTCTGAGGACCTAATCATGCACCGGCTGAGCATCGCCCCGGGCTCCAAACCGATCCATCAGAAGTGGCGCAAGTTCGCCCCGGAGAGGCAACAAGCAGTAAAAGCAGAGGTGGACAAACTGTTGTCCGCCCGGTTCATTCAGGAGGTCAGCTACCCCGAGTGGCTGGCTAACGTTGTGATGGTTAAGAAGGCCAGCGGGAGCTGGAGGATCTGCATAGACTTCATGGATCTCAACAGGGCGTGCCCCAAATATCCTTTTCCCCTCCCGAGCATCAATGCACTGATCGACGCGACGTCTGGTCACGAGCTCCTAACATTGATGGATGCCTTTTTAGGCTATAATCAAATCCGAATGTTCCCTCCGGACATTGCCAAAATGTCCTTTGTTACCGACCAAGGCCTCTACTGTTATTGGGTCATGCCCTTCGGGCTCAAGAACGACGGGGACACCTACCAGAGACTTGTCAACCGAGTATTCAAAAATCAGATCGGTTGTAACATGGAGGTATACGTCGATGACATGCTTGTCAAGAGCTGTCGGGGGCAGGACCATGTCACCGACCTTAAAGAAGCCTTTGGCGTCCTCCGTTCCCACAACATAAGGCTCAACCCCGCCAAGTATGCCTTCGACATCTCCTCGGGAAATTTCATGGATTCGTCGTCAGCCACCACGGCATTGAGGCAAATCGCGAGAAGATCTAGGCCATAATCGACATGCCCCCTCCCAGAAGCATTAAGGAGGTTCAGCGGCTCACAGGAAGACTAGCGGCCATCGACCGCTTCCTCTCCAAGTCTGGAGAGAAGTCCCTCCTCTTCTTTAGGGCCCTACGAGGGGCGAAAGGCTTCGAATGGGGTGACCCCCAGCAACATGCATTCGAACAGTTGAAGTCTTACCTCGCCAACCCCTCGCTTATGAGCAAACCCGAATCGGGCAAACCCCTCTTTCTGTACCTCTCAGCCTCAGAAAGCGCCCTCAGTGTCGTGCTTGTCCGGAAAGAAGAGGGTGTTCAGAAGCCTCTCTACTATGTGAGCAAAATCTTGCTCTCGGATGAGACAAGATATGCAAAGATGGAAAAGGTGGCATACGCCCTGGTAATGGCCGCCCGAAAGCTTCGCCCTCACGTCCAGGCCCACTCTATCTAGATCCTTACGGACCAGCCTCTCACGGCTGTACTCCACAAGCCTAAAAGTTTCGGCTGCTTAGTCAAGTGGTCAATTGAACTAAGCCAGTATGACATTAGCTACCAGCCCATGATAGCAATAAAAGGGCAGACCCTCGCCGAATTTATCACGGAGTGCACTATCTCCGAGCAATCCGACACTCAAGAGGCAAATCCAATCTGGGAAGTTTATGTCAATGGCTCGTCTTGTGAAGTGGGAAGCGGGGCGGGCGTCATCCTCAAAGGTCCAGACAACTTCATTCTCCAGTATTCCCTCTGCCTGAACTTTCCAGCCTTAAACAACGAGGCAGAGTACGAGGCTATGATCGCCAGACTCACTTTGCTGCACAAGGCGGGGGCCAGACAAATCAGGACCTTTAGCGAATCCCAGCTGGTGGTCAACCAGATCACCGGGGAGCACAAGGCTCGTGATGCTCGGATGGTCCGATATTTGGCAGTAGTCTAGCAACTCCTGGCAACCTTCAACTTCTCTTCGGTGGAACGAATTCCTAGGGATAGACTGCACCGTCCTAATCGAAGTTCTTTTCAGTCCTAGCATCGAACTCCCAGAATTCCTCTGTCTCGCCACCGAACCTCAGCTAGACAACTGGATGACTCCCATCAGGAAGTTTCTGGCCGAGATCGAGCTTCCTTAAGATTAGGCCGATGCTAGAAAGACCCGATTCCGTTCAGAGAGGTTCATCATAATCAATGAGACACTCTTCAAACGCTCGTACACAACAACAGACGGCAGACCCTATCTTCACTTCCTAGCCCCCGATGAGGCTAAGTACGCTCTGAAGGAATTACATGAAGGAATCGGGGGGTGTCACATGGGGAACAGGTTGCTCGTAAGGAAAGCCCTAAACCACGGGTACTACTGGACGACCATGTTACAAGATGCCCAGGACCTCGTCAAAAGATGCGGCCCTTGCCAAAGATTCTCCTCGGTGAAAAGGCTTCCACAAGAGAACCTCTGCTCCCTGGCGAGTCCGACCCCATTTGCTATGTGGGGAATGGATTTGGTCGGCCCTTTTCCAAAAGCAACAGGCCAAAGGAAGTTCCTTATGGTAGCCATCGACTACTTTACCAAATGGATTGAGGCAGAGCCCTTGGCCACGATCGCCGAGAAGCAAACCCAGTAATTCTTCTGGAAGAACATCATCTACCGGTTCGGGGTCCCCCATGTACTTATCACAAACAATAGGACCCAATTCGCAGGCCAGAACTTTCGGAAGTTCTGCGAAGACATGGCGTCCAACAGCGCTTCTTATCGATATGTTACCCCGAGTCAAACGGTCAGGCCGAGAATGCGAACTGTCAAATCCTCGATGGCCTCAAGAAGCGGTTGGATAATTCATCAAAGGGGCTGTGGTTCGACGAGTTGCCAAGCATACTTTGGGCACACCGGACGACGAAAAGAATCTCCACGGGCGAGTCACCATTCAACCTAACCTACGGTACAGAGGCGGTTACCCCCTAGAGATCAGGCTCCCTTCGCCCAGGATCATGGCCTTCGACGAGGAGAACAACTTAACAGGCCTAAGAGCCAACCTGGATCTAATCGACGAGGTCTGGGAAAAATCTGCCATCAGAAGAAGCATATACCAACAACGGATTGAGAAGTTTTACAACAAGAAGGTCCACCCCACCAACATCAAGCTTGGTGACCTTGTGCTCAGGAAGCTAGCGGTACCGTCCACGGTAAAAAGAGAAAATTGGCCCCTAATTGGGAGGGTCCATACAAGGTCTTTGAAGTGGTACGTCCTGGTATGTACTGACTCACAGACCTGGGGGGTAGGATCATAAAGAGGCCCTGGAACGCAGAACACCTCATCAAATTCCTCGAAGTGGACGACTAAACTCCTTGTGTAACAGAAACTCATGTAATCGGCACCACGTGCACCGCTTTTTTGTGTGTGTAAATAAAAAATGTAACTCTATTTCTTTCCTTTCTTGTTCTAATTTTGTGCAAGGAAACTCGGTGCCTCCAGCTCGACATTCGGTATTGACCTCGAGCCATACCTTAGCTTTCTCAAGCTTTTTAGGGTAGGCACTCGACAATGACCCCGAACCACATCCTAACTCTTTCATTGACCTCGAGCCATACCCTAGCTTTCTCAAGCTTTTTAGGGAAGGCGCTCGACAATGACCCCGAACCACACCTAACTCTTTTACAGAGCACAGGAGCTCGATATTCGGCATTGACCTCGAGCCATACCCTAGCTTTCTCAAGCTTTTAGGGTAGGCGCTCGGCAATGACCCCAAACCACACCCTAACACTTTTACAGAGCATAGGAGCTCGACATTCGGCATTGACCTCGAGCCATACCCTAGCTTTCTCAAGCTTTTTAGGGAAGGCACTGGGCAATGGCCCCGAACCACACCCTAACTCTTTTATAGAGCATAGGAGCTTGACATTCGGCATTAACCTCGAGCCATACCCTATTTCTCAAGCTTTTTAGGGTAGGCGCTCAGCAAATGACCCCAAATCACACCCTAACTCTTTACAGAGCACAGGAGCTCGATATTCGGCATTGACCTCGAGCCATACCCTAGCTTTCTCAAGCTTTTTAGGGTAGGCGCTCGGCAATGACCCCGAACCACAAACTTTCTTACAAGATGGGGCCTGACACTCGGCTTGCTCTGCGCGTAGCATCCTAATCTCTCTTACCAAATAGAAAGGGACGGAAAAATAAATTTTTATTCATCACAAACGCCTTGAATGGCCACAGTACAAGGAAAGTTATTACAACGCTTCCGCTAACCTTAACCTAAGTATTTCCCTTGGGGCTTTTTCGGCCAACACGGACCATGTCGAGCCCCACCGAGCGGGTACGTCCTTCGATGTGCTCGTCCGGCACCACCGGCATCGCTAGTGTAGACGTCCCGACAACAGAGCTCTGTGCATCAGCGGACCTCGCCATCTCCAGATAGAGGATCAGTGAGTAACCCAAAACAGAGGGGCCTCCTATCCCAAGATGGCTGAACTGAGACTGACCTATGCCTAGCATAACTTTCAACCTCTGAATCTCCACCTCCTTTTCACCACAGCCCTCACGTAGAACGGACTCGGAGGTCTGTCACCTGGTGGAAACATCAGATATTGACCAGTTCGTCTCGGTACTCCTTCAGTTCCGATCGCTATAGCCTTCTTCAGGCGTGCCGCCTCTAAGCTGAGCTCCTTGGACTTGGTCATAAAATAGCTTACCGCGTCTTCTCGATTGCGGGCTTGCTTGCGATAGCGGTTCAAGACACTCTCCTTGGACTCTAGTCTATTCCAAAGTCGCCAGACCTCGGCAGAACTGAGGTCAGTGCCCAGGGTCTCGTTCATCTGGCAAAAGGGAAGGAAACGAAAATTCACTAAAAAAGCTTGCCAAAAACAACAAGTCATAGAAGGTCGGCCAAAAACATGATTGTATTAATTCAAAAATTAGTTACAAAAGGCGGTGGTCAGTACGTGTTTGGCAAATACAAAAAGAGAGAAAATATTTTAACTACTGCAGAGGAGGGATCTGCACCTCTTCGTCGGCCGTCGCACCCCCCGCCTCCTTCTCCAAGTGGGGGTCCCTCGGAGCGTCATCTCCCTCACCACCGGGGGTTAGCGGATGCACGGGGGGCTCCCACCCGCAGTGGAGATGGTTGATTTTTGCCTCAGGGTAAAGGAGTCAAAAATGCTCATTCGCCCTATCGTACGCCACGTCTTGGGCGGTCATCAACTCCTCTGAGGCTGCCATCGCCAGCTCGTCGTAATCCGCTGCCTCTTTTCCCCGAACCGCCGCTAATTCGTGGAGATGCTGGTCTTGTTGAGAGACAAGGTCGGCTTGCGCCGCCCCCTGAGCGGCTGTCAGCTCGACCCTCAATTCCTTCGCTTTTCAGAGGTACCGATCGACATTCCGCTTCTCGGTATGGACCTCCTTCTCTAGGCACCTCTTCAGTTGCATCCCGGTCATCAGCGCTTGGTCGAGATAGACAAAGAGTCAGAAAAGAATGCCCAGCACAAAAAGAAAACAAACAACAAACCTACACTACCACTATTTGAGCTTGAGCCCACTTCATGTAGGCCATCTCCGTAGTCTTGGACAGCAGGATGGTCCGGTCGCGGGCCATGCCGAACTTATATGACACCTCAATAGAAATCGGGCCCTCGGCCAGTGAATCTCCCTCCTTGACCGCCCAGTCCGGGGTGAACGGCCTTAGGCCCCTATCGCCCACCATCTGTCAGGCATCGGGACGGACAGCCGGGGTCCCCGCCTTCAGGACATCGGCCACCTTGTGGCTACTGGAGCTCGGCCCCGACTCTTTTGCCTCTCGGGACGAGTGTCTTTTCTTCGACTTCTTAGAGGGCGGCTTCGAAGAGACCTGCGCCGCCCCCTGGACTAACCCCGTCACCGATGCTGCCTTCTCGGCCCTTTTTTTCTGGGACAGCGCCAGCAGGGCCTTCCTCGCCTCGAGCTTCGATGGGTCCATTGCTGTAGAGAAAAAGAGAATGTTAACACAAAAGTAGAAAATAAAACAAGAGCGAAATAAAAAACATACAGGGGTCGGCTGGGCTCAGTCCGACTCGGGCTAGATGTAACTCTATCATGCGCAGCCTATCGATGTTGTGCCCCTCGAAATTTTTTTCCACATCAGCCCACTCTGCCTCGGTCAAGTCCCTCCGCCTCGAGGGTTTGTGGTTCGGCTTGTAGAAATTCCAGACCGTAGGAATTTTCCAAGGTAACTTACTCTCGACTACAAAGTACTTCTCCTTCCACCCCTTTATGGAATCTGGATGACCATGCACCACCTTCTTGTTAGGACGGGGGGGGGGGGGGTATGTAGAATATGCCCTCCATATCTCCGAGCTAGCTCACCCCTAGGACAACTCGGAAGTACTTCAACTTCAGCGGGACGTTCTTCTCCTCGCATTTCAGGATGAAGCAGACCAACTGCTTCCACGAATTGGGCCGTATTACATTGGGCATAGCTCCCCCCACCTCAGCACCCTCTTAATGAACCGATGCAGTGGCAACCTTAGTCGCGAGATTAAGGCATCCTCGAAAAACATGTAGAAGCCGGGAGCCAACTCGGTGGTGGGACGAAGACCAGGGCTCGGAACCATCAGCTCGTACTCCCGAGGAATGAAGTAACTGGCCCTTATTATGGGTAGATAATCGGCCTTCAGCGCACACTGGATGTTGTCCATCCGTATCTGGGGCCGGCCAGACGAAGGCACCTTCACGTTGAATTGGACAGAGTCTTCTACGTGGTCAGGATACATCCTGATCGACCTTGGCTTCTTGTAGTAGGGGACGTCAAGCCCATGCTTTGGTTCGAACTCATCTGGTGTCCTCGGACTATCCGGCAGACGCCACTTCCTCTTCTTCTTACGGATACGAGGTGCCTTCGGCGGAGACGGTGTTGACAAAGGGGAGAGGGGGGAAGAACCCCTCCTCCCTCGTCTTCTTCCTTATCTTCCTCTTCCTCTCCCTCGGCTCCTCCCTGCCCAACCTCCTCTTCCTATCCCTCGGCTCCACCTTGCTCCAACTCCCTTTCCTCATCCTCCTCGCCCAAAGCCTCTACCACCTCCGGCTTATGACTTTGGAGGGGGACCACATCCAAAGCCCGATCATCCGTATCCCAGGACGTGGAGTCCAACTCATGATCCCCCTCATCCCGACCAGAAGAACTCGCTTCGGAGCCGGACTGAGAGCATGACATTACAAAAGAAAATACTAACCTGAATACCGTAAACGGAGAGATCACCGCAAAAGTCGCCACCGGCTGGTTAGAGAGAGAAGCTCCTGCTTTTTAGAGAGAGAAGGCAAAGTGAAGAAATAGAGTGGGGAGTGGGGTTTACAGAGTGGAAACGACTCCTCGAATTCAGCATTAAAATCCTCACCATCCAATCTTGATCATTAAGATCTAACGGCCACTAGGATTTCAAATGCCTCGAATTCCACCCCCATGACGTCAGCATCACATACAACCCCCTAGTTTTTACAGCAAGCTGGGGCGATCGATGGTCGGTAGCGATCCCGAGCCATCCCCTAGCTTTTACAGCAAGTTGGGGGGATCGACGGTCGGTAGTGATCCCGAGCCATCCCCTAGCTTTTACAGCAAGCTGGGGGGCTCGACGCTCGATAGCGATCCCGAGCCATCCCCTAGCTTTTACAGCAACATGAGGGGCTCGACACTCGGCAGTGACCTCAAGCCATCCCCTAGCTTTTATAACAAGCTTGGGGGCTCAACGGTCGGTAGCGATCCCGAACCATCCCTTAGCTTTTACAGTAAGCTGGGGGGCTCGACGCACGGCAGTGACCTCGAGCCATCCCCTACATTTTACAGCAAGCTTGGGGGCTCGTCGTTCGGTAGCGATCCCGAGCCATCCCCTAGCTTTTACAACAAGCTGGGGGGTTCGACGCTCGGCAGTGACCTCGAGCTACCCCCTAGCTTTTACAGCAAGCTTAGGGGCTCAACAATTGGTAGCGATCCCGAGCCATCCCCTAGCTTTTACAGCAACCTGGGGGGCTCGATGCTCGGCAGGGACCTCGAGCCATCCCCTAACTTTTACAGCAAGCTTGGGGGCTCGATGGTCGGTAGCGATCCTGACCATCCCTTAGAGTTTACAGCAAGCTGGGGGGCTCGACGCTCGGCAATGATCCCGAGCCATCCCCTAGCTTTTACAGCAAGACTGTGGGGCTTGACGCTCGGCAGTGACCGCGAGCCACCCCATAGCTTTCATAGTAAGTTTGGGGGCTCGACTCTCGGTGGCAACCTCAAGCCATCCCCTAGCTTGTACAACAAGCTAGGGGGCTCGACGCTTGGCAATGACCTCGAGCCACCCCCTAGCTTTTACAACAAGCTTAGGAGCTCGACGGTCGGTAGCAATCCCGAGTCATCCTCTAGCTTTTACAACAAGTTGGGGGGGGGGGGCTCGACGCTCGGCAGTGACCTCGAGCCACCCCCTAGATTTTACAGCAAGCTTGGGGGCTTGACGGTCGGTAACGATCCCGAGCCATCCCCCAGCTTTTACAGCAAGCTAGGGGGCTCGACGCTCTGCAGTGACGTCGAGCCACCCCTTAGGTTTTACAACAAGCCTGTGGGCTCGAGGCTCGACGCTCGGCAGTAACCGCGAACCATCCCCTAGCTTTTACAGCAAGCTTGCGGGCTCGACGGTCGGTAGCGATCCCGAGCCATCCCCTAGCTTTTACAGCAAGCTGGGGGGCTCAACGCTCAGCAGTGACCTCTAGCCACCCCTAGCTTTTACAGTAAGCTTGGGGGCTCAATGCTCGGTAGCGATTTCGAGCCACCCCCTAGCTTTTACAGCAAGCTTGGGGGCTCAATGCTCGGTAGCGATTTCGAGCCACCCCCTAGCTTTTACAACAAGCTTGGGGGCTCGACGCTCGGCAGCGATTCCGAGCCACCCCCTAGCTTTTACAACAAGCTTGAGGGCTCGACGCTCGGCAGCGATTCTGAAACACCCCATAGCTTTTACAACAAGCTTGGGGGCTCGATGCTCGGCAGCGATTCTAAGCCACCCCCTAACTTTTACATCAAGCTTGGAGCTCGATGCTCGACAGCGATTCCGAGCCAACCCCAAGATTTCTCAAACTGGGGGGCTCGACGCTTGGCAGTGACCTCGAGTCACCCCCTAGCTTCTACAACAAGCTTGGGGCTCAACGCTTGGCCGCGATTTCGAGCCACCCCCTAACTTTTACAACAAGCTTGGGGCTCGACGCTCGGCAGCAATTCCGAGCCATACCCTAGCTTTCACTACAAGCTTCGGGGCTCGACGCTCGGCAGTAAGCCTCGACATCCGAGCGCATGGGGACTCGATGCTCGATCTTCGAAGCACCGTTCATAAACTTCAAGCCAAATTCCTTACCCCCACAAGCTCGGTTCGGTGCTCAACGTTCGGCTCCCGACCATCGGTCCCCGACCCTCAATGCATCTTTCTTTTAGAGGATCTCCTTCGTCCTACCCCACTTACCACTCCAAGAAGCTACGAGTAATACTCTCCAGACACACCATTCCACTCTTCCGATGGGAACAAACTACTCCTCCACGACTGGCTTACGCTGCCCTCCAGGAGTGGGGGGCTTCTGATATGGGGTAAGTGATGTGGCCCCATCTGGACCAGCAGATCTCCTCAGGCTTCACTCCCCTGTGATCATCAAGTCAAACGAGTCAAATGGGCTTCAGCCCATTCAGGCCCACAGGCAAACGAGTCCGACCCGATCCGTTAAGGTCTCAGACCCATTTACCCCTGCCTGTAAATACTAGACCCCATCCTCACTTCTGAAGGTAATAAATTTTTCCCTACCTGAACCCTAGCTACTGTTGCTTTCTTAGTGACAGACTGGATCATCGGAGGGCCTGTCGCTGGGACTTCTCCCGGTGTTTCTAGGTAGTGTGTAGGTACGAAAGACCGAGCCGAGCCTCAAAGATCCGAGCCGAGCTATTAGATCCGAGCCCAGCACCCGGCCTCCACCTCTCTCCTGCAACTCCTGAGCCAACCCTATGGCCTAGGATCGGATCGACGCCAGTACCACATATTCTGCTACACAAATTACAAGAACTCACAGCTGTTGTCCCCACACCCTAAAAACACACAGCATCAGTTATGATCATGAATTTGTGCGTAGGAAAATGAATAAACTCGTTATTAAGGATGAGTTACCATTTACTTATTCCGAAAGTAAGTGTTAGGAATTTAGCCTACAGGGAAAGGGGTTGAGGAGAAGTCGATAACCGATCAATACAAACAATCAAGCAAGTAGACCAAACCAAACACACAAAGCGCACAATTTTGTCCCGGTTCGGACGAACTTAATTCGGGAGAGAAATAACCGAGATATTGTTCAATTAGAGAAGATATGTGAATTACAATCATTTTCACCATTGATTTATCTCTCTCTCAAGACTCACTAGAATATACTTGTTGTTTACAATGGAAACTCACACATGAAGTACTCCCTCACAAAGGAGGTCATTTCAATGATATATAGAGATATAAAGAAACCATAGGTTGTAGTCTTGAAATAATAACTGTCCGATATATCCTAAAGAGAAAGCCACACAATATGAGCCATATGATCTAACTTGGATAGGAAGTTCGGCTCTAAACAATTCCCCAAGAATTGGCCCAAATAGCATCAGTTGCACACTTGCGGTCGACTGCTTGGGACTCCTAGTCAGACATCACCTCGACTTGTTGCGATTGACTGCAACATGTTCTGTTTCTGCTACTATTTTCTTCTTCCAATACTCGCTTCAAATTCTCTCCTTGCTTCACCGTGTTCTCTTCACGTCGAACCTAGCATGCAAGGCATAAACCGAACAATATTCAACTTTGATTGCATACTCATGCTTCCACACTTGTGTGATTAATCATCTCTAAACTCTTTCTTCCTCCTCTTGCAATCAACCAAGTTCAGTGACATCTTCTTCTAGTCAAATCTACATCCATTTGTTATTTCTCCAATAGTATGTCCCCTACATGGGCATACCTTAGTAGGCATCAACACGAAATCACCATCCTCCGCACAAACTTTACCTACCCAGAGACTCTCTCCACCTCCCGACGATATTCTAATGTCGTGGTCTCGCTTCAATGATTCTAGTGGCGGTAAAATATAATATTGCTTTAGGAAAACAAGAATTTGAAACATTTGGCCATGATTTTCCGTTCCAACAAAACTGATAGAGGTTATGCTGATTCTGGCCAATACCCACTCTTTCCCTCATCACCTTACAACGACCTTTCCAAACAGATAGAACTCCACCTCGAGCTGTATACATGTAGCCATGTGCTTCCAGAGTTCCCAAGGATATTATATTTCGTTTCATCAAAGGAATATGCCCATTACCAGACATATTCAACTCAACTTTTCCCTCACCCACTACGTCACAAATCTCACCAGTCCCCGTTATCATACAATGACATGTTGTAGACTTGTACGTGAAATATATCTCCCTCTAGGAGCAAATATGAGAAAAACTATCTAAATCAAGAAACCAGTAAGAATCCACATCTAAAGAACTTGAAACAATAATACAATCTAAGTTATCATCTGATTCAGCGATACTGACTGTGTTGCAATTCTCTTATTCAACCACTTGCCATAGTCTCTCTTATAATGCACATTCCCTCTGCAATGGTGGCAACATGCCACACCACCCTTATGCGCATTATCCATTCCAATTGAAGTACAATCCATCACCAAGCAAACCGTAGAAGTAGACCCTGATTTTTGACTCTCCTTCCTAAGTTCATCCTCCTTCATACCCTCAGTCATACCTGTTAACGAAAACTTCTCTTTGACAGACTTTTCGTGTGACATGGTGGTTATCAAATGCTTGTACAAATATGGCAGTGAATATATCAGGTTGAAAGTTTTATCATCTTCGCTTAGATTATCTGCGTTTATCGTCCTTAATTCAGATAACACTTTATTGAATTCCACTATATGATCTTGAATAGGGGTACTATAACTCCTATTTTTCTATTTTGGATTTTATTGTATTTTATTTTCTTTGTATCTGAATTTTCTTTGAATAAATAATTCTTGCTTTCCTTTGGGCTCATTATTTCTCTTTTGATCATCCTGTACTCTTTTGGCTTGAATTATGCATTTTTGGCTCACTGCAAATTTAGCTTTTTTGTGTTTGAGTTTGAATTGATCCGCTATATGTCTATCTCAATGATCTAAATTTGTTTTTCTCTTTTTGGAGCCTAAACCCGTACCCTAAACTCATTAACCCGCAACCCAAAACCCCACATCTCAATCTCCTATTTAAATACCCCTTAAATACCCTAATATTTCAATCTCTCTCTCTCTCTCTTTCTCTCTCTCTCTCCATCCGCCGGTCACCCTCTCTTCCTTCCCCGTTCCTCTGTTCCAAGCCTGCACCCTTCAAACCCTTTGCCAGCCCCTCCAACCGCCATCCTGACCACCCTCGTCGCCACCCCGTCATCACCCTGGTTCCCTCGAGCCCTTGCTCTCACCCTGTGACCGTCCTCCTCGCCTCTCATCCAATCCCCCATCGCCTTGCCTCCGCTGAACCCATCCACCCATCCCGCCTCGTCGACCACCACCCCGTTCCTCTCCGCTGTCCCCGCAACCACCGGTGACCCCCGTCGTCGTTGAGCTCCGGATCCGGGCTCCTCCTCTGTTTCGAAACAAAGCACCGATCGAGCCCCCACCGTCCCTCATCGCTGCCGTTGCTCCTCGACCGCCAGCGCCCCGCCATCAGCACCTCCCGATCACCTCGAGTGCACCATAGTCGCCAGAGATCCTCGCCTCTGCTCTCCCTCCTTTCTCTGTGTTGCTGTTTGTGAAGGAGGAAGGGATTTGGTTTGCTGTGTTTGGTGTTTTGTTGGATCCGGTGTTTGTCGTTTTGTGTGAGTGTTTGCACGTAGTTCTTAAATGTTCCATGCTTCGTGTTCGTGGTTCGTCGCCCGGGATTCTCATCCCGTTATTCTATATATTCAAAATTATCATCTAACAGGCAAGCCTCTTCTTGAACCACTTTATTGTTTGTGTTTAAGATTCTTTGATCTCTGCAAGTAGATCTCAATCCTTTTCATCAGACTGCTATTTGAATTTCGTTAAGTATATTGACGGTTTACACGAGCTAACCCAATATATTCTTAACATCGTGCCTAAATCTTTGATCTAAAACCTAGTCCCTCTTGCACATTGCATATGCACATTTATATGAAAAATAACCAGATCCATGTTATAGGATTATTTGATGAATTGAATATGTCGATTGAATTTGATTTAATGAATTAATTACCATGATTGTGAAATTGCATCTTAAATCTAGAGATCTGCATGTTAAACATCTAATAGTACTTTGATTATTAATTAGCGTGAACTATATGGTTGTATGATAAAGTTGTTGCCTATTCATATCAAATTTGCTCTGACCTGCTGTTTGTGTCTTTTTGTATTTGAAATTTGACTCTATTAATGTTGAAATTTGAAATAAATTTATGAATATGATTTATAGCCCAATGAGTATATTTTTCAGAACTTTTGACGGATTTGAATTCCGAGCTATAATATATGAGATATCTTATTTTTAGTACAACTGGGTCTGAATTTACAGATTCACAAATTCATGCGTATCTTTCTGTTTCATAAATAAATAGAACATGATAACAGTAAAATAAAAATATGAGATTATTTTGGCTGAGACTAGACATGTGTAGGAATCACCCTGAATTTTTGTAGATTTAATTGATGAGTTTTCTGATCTGTTTCACATGTATTTATATAATTCACAACTTTCTGCCTGAACATAAAATCTGAAAAGAATAGGAATTTCAACCTAGTTTCTTAGCTTTTATATGTGTGTATATATTTGTTGGAACCGGAAGAGAGTCTAGTTTTTAGAATTTCTAACGGATCCAGTTTTCTTTTCTGTAGTAGCGGTAATCTGTGTTTTTGTATAACAATGTCATGTTGTCTAGATTGTGTGATTTGCGTTTAGTTGATATGTTTGCCTTTTATTTTGTCTGTAACGAGTAGAATTAGTCACACCTAGCATAATACAACCCTGACACCTTCTTGCATGTTCACATAGGAAATAATAAAATGATAACAAGCCGAGGTATTATGGGTTGACTTGGTAGTGAATGATCGGAAAATGTACTCGGTAAAGGCCTTTTTGCTTGCTTGATTTATTACATGGAAGGTGGAGAAATGCTTGTCATTGTGTGATCACGCTATAATGATATCTTTTCATCTTGTTATCGAGTACATGATCCGTGAATTCACCATCAATCTAAAACGTTCACTGTGTGCTTACACCGAACCTGTGGTATGGAACATATGGGACGCAGTAGTATGTGCACTAGATAGATTAATAATCCGCATATGACATTCCATGCTTGATCCTGTATATCGTCATCAATATAGAATTTAATTGACATTACTAATTAAATGCATGCTTAAATATAGACCTTTGATATTATTACCAATCTTTGACTTTGTTATTGGCTTTGATCCCGTCCTTTTTCTTTGATTCCTGTTACTCCCTGTTTTCTCTACTTCCTGTCCATGACTTGCTCTAAGGACATTATTTTCTTTCTTTTTTTAAGTCAAGAATTCACAGGTACCGAGGGATCTCTACCAGCAGGAATTGATGAGCAACGATTCTAGAAGATAGAACTAAAGATTGCGCTGCTTAATTTACTTTATTGCTAGATTTATTACCTTAAACATTGTCATGACATTATACTTTGTTTTGGGCTTTTGTCCCGTCGTTTATTTTTATTTTCCAGATATTGGATATTATGTTGGATATTATTTTGGATTATTTCATTATTATGGAAGTTTATCTTTGATTCATATGATTATATATTTTTGTGTGGCTGTATTTATTGTTCATATTGTTGAGTTAGTCTGGTACAACTTATGGATGGTGTTTACATCATTCGTTGGGCCTACGTTACGTACTCGTATTCCGTATTTTAGGAAGCGGGGCGTGACAGGTACTGTTCTTCATTGACAAACGAAACATATTTCTCTTCCTGTACATCCAATTCAATAACGACGATCCCGAGTAGTCAATTTTGAGTCTCAGCCATAGACTCTCCGCGTTTTGATCCTCAAGGAAGTTACACTTGTCTTCTTCCGCCAATGATAGCCGGATTAAACTCAACGCTTCCAAACAAATCTCATCCCACTTCTTTTGCTTCATCCCGGATGGTTTTCCTTTTTCTCCTTCTAGGGCAAGATACAAGCCCTTTTGAACCAGTATGTCGTATACGCCCACCTTCTAGAGATTAAAGTTGATCTTATCATCGAACTGCTTAATCTTCGTAAAACTTACATCTGTCATCTTCACCAAGGAACTCCAGCATCCTTTGCTCTGATACCAGTTGTTAGGAAATTAGTCTACAACGGTAGGGGTTGAGGAGAAATCGATAACCGGTCAATACAAAGAATTAAGCAAGCAGACCAAACCAAACACACAAAGTGCACAATTTTGTTCTGGTTTGGATGAACCTAATACAGGAAAGAAATAACCAAGATATTATTCAACTAGAGAATATACAAGAGTTACAATCACTCTAATTAAGACCATATCTATCTCTCAAGCCTCACTAGAAAAAACGTAGTGTTTACAATGGAAAACTCTCAGATGAAGTAGTAAATCACAAAGGAGGCCTTTACAATGATATATAGAGATCTAGAGAAATCTTAGGTTGTAGTCTTGATAAAATAACTGCCCGATATACCATAAAGAGAAAACAATACGATATGAGTCGTACGATCTAACTTGGAGAGTAAGTTGGTCTCTAAACAATTCCCCAACAATTGACCCAAATAGCATCAGCTGCATACTTGCAGTCGACTGCTATAAATAGCACTCGACTACTTTGGATCACTCCAAGTCGGAGAGAACCCCGACTTGTTGCAGTTGACTGCAACCTATTTTGCTTGCGCATGTTTTTGTTGTTGTTGCTGCTCCTCCCTTCTTCTTCCAATATTCACTTCGAATCATATTCTAGCTTCACCGTCTTGTCTTCACATCAAACCTAGCATGGAAGACATAAACCTAATAGTAAGAACCTAGAAATGTTTACCAAACTCACTCTAAACCCCATTTCAAACCATTAAATCCAATTGTTTCAAAATATATAATGAGCTTAAAGATATTTTAGTTTCTACTTTGTCTTCTTTACCTTCTAAAGTTGCATTAACTAGTGATTGTTGGTGTTAGATATTGTGATATATATTTAGTCCCATATCGGGTTATGCATCAGTTTAGTATTTGGTTCCCTCCTATATATAGGAGACACTGCACTCCGTTATAATCAATCCAATAATTCAGTACTATTTTCCAATCTCTTTACTAACCTTATCATGGTATCAGAGCCCTAATCCCAAATTTCTATCTCCTTCACTAATCAATAATTTGTTCTCTTCCTTGTTGTCTTCAACAATATCAGCAAGAACTAATAACGACAGCAGCAACTCCAATCTTCCACCATCAACTTCGGCGACCCAATCCTCGACTCCGGTGACCCAATCTTCGACAAGAACAACCCACATCCCCGAGCACTCTTGAACACCCTGTCCTCTTCATCGGCAAATACCCCCCCCCCTCCGAACCTATCTCCTCTGAATTCTCATCCTTTTGAGACCATGACTAGCCAATCCTACCCCCGATCACCCTGTCTTCGTCATCGAAAACCAAATACCTACATTGCTACCCAAATCCCTAGCCACCGACCCGATTACCCAAAACCCTAATCTTGTTGCTCCCAATTCCTACCATAAACCCATACTTCATCACCATCATCGTCATCATCCTCTTCCCGTCACTCTACTACCCTAAAACCCTAATCTTAACCCTATTTTTATTAATCCCAGTCTAAACCCAAAATCCTATCCTACTAAACCACACAAAAAAAACCCTTCCAAAACCCTACTCGTATCCAACCCGCTTCAAACACGGATTACAAACCCAACTCAAATCCAAACAGGAACCCTAACCTAACCCTACCCAAATTTTCATCCTACCTCTACTTACTGTTGATGTCCCTGCCGATCATCGTCACTGCTGCCATCGTTCGTCGTCTATAAAAAAACGAATTTTTTGTTGTTGCAGGTACTCGAATTTCTCCAATGGCACACCAGTTTCATCAGTGTCTTTCCGTTTCCGCCGACTTTCCCGCTGTTACATCTTCCTCTACACTCCCCTTCACATCCCGATCTCCCTCCAGATTCAGACAGATATAATATCACCATCATCCTGATTTTGGCCTACTCCCTCCTCCGCGCATCATCCCTAACTCTGCCCCACCCCTTCTTCCGCAACCGGTAGTACCATCCAACTCCCTATCCCGATTCCTACACCAGCAGCATTTTCGACCTCACTTCGATTCTTGCCACAACGACACTAGTCTCATTCCTCCTCGCAGCACTTCTTCCTTTACATCCTCGTCCATGATCGCTACTTCAGCCTTGCCAACTCCTACTAATTGGGCTATTCTTCAACATTGCCTCGCTCAGCTGGAAATCCAGCTCTTTGGTCAGTCTGTCATTGTTGACCCCTCTGCCCATGCATTCTCTGTTACTCTCGATATGAATTCTTTATGGATTTTAGATTATGGTGCATCACATCATTTTATTAATAATTATACACTGCTCACCACTAGCACTGCATTTCTCTCTCTCTCTCTCCGTCCTTACACACTGCCGATGGTTCACAACTTCTCACTACACACTCAGGGTCTATTAGCTCTCTCACTCTCACATTGCCTTATGTTCTTTATGATCCCCATTTATCCATGAACATTATTTTGATTAGTGTGTTGTGCGATAGTGGTCTTGTCGTTACATTTGATTCCTTAGATTGTTCTATTATCGATTCAAACACTGGTCAGAAATTTGGGTGTGCTAATCGACAAGGTCGTCTATAACATCTAGATTTTTTTCATGCCCATAAATCTCATCCTCATTTTGCTAGTGCTGTGTTCTTTGATGCTGATATGTGGTACAGATGTTTAGGACATATTAGTTAGTCTCGACACAAGACTTTAGCCCGTAGTGGTGTCATCCTCTTTCTTTTACACATTTGTCTCATTGTCAGGATTGTCATTTGGCCAAACACATAGCACTCACTTTTAATAACAAAAGTGCTTCTCAAATCACCCATCATTTTCAACTTATTCACTCTGACATATGGGGACCTTCTCCTACACCTTCTCACAAAGGTTATCTATATTATGTTAGTTTCATCGATAACTTTACTAGATACATATGGGCATTTCTTATGTGCCAATGCTCTGAGATATCTGACATTTATCAGTTCTTTACGAACATGGTTCACACTCAGTTTGGTGTGTGTATTAAAACCTTTCGCTCAGACGGTGCTCGTGAATACACTTCTACTGCTATGAGACCGATCCTTCAATCTTATGGTACACTCTTTCAGCAATCATGCCCTCACACGCATGAGTATAATGGTGTAGCTGAATGCAAGCACCGTCACATCCTTGAGATGGCTTGCGCTCTTCTACTCTCATCTTCTATTTCTCGTTCTTTCTAGGCTGAAGCTTGTCAGTCTCATTAACATCACTCCCTCGTCTGCTTTATCTGGCATATCAACTTATGCGGCTCTTCGTCACTCACTACCGGACTACAATATCCTTCTCCCTCCCACCGAGCGCACGAAGCTCACCGCCCGAGCAGCCAAGTGTGTCCACCTAGGTCTCAGTCCAGAGCATAAAGGATATCTTTGTTTTGATCATGTGGCAAGTCGTATTCGTATTTCCTGTCATGCCTCCTTTGTGTAAGACTCACCCTACTACTTGACAACTCGGATGCTAGTTTTCTCGACTCCCCAGTTGTTGGGCCTATCTCCCCAACCATATCTTCACACATTCCATTTGATCGCACTCCTTTGACTCCCTTCCCATCTCATACTGACGTTCCACCTATTATTCCTCCTACGGATACATCACCTGCATCCCCACAGCTTTATGCTCTCTCACCACCTGCATTCCCACAGCTACATGAGCACACACCACCTATCTTACCCCCACACACTGTCCATCTGCCATCAGTCCGTCAGTCTACAAGTTCTACATCAGGCATCCCACCGGCACAATACACACCTGATGCCACTGGTCCTTCTAACCAGTTTGGTTTTGCCACCCTAGCCTCCTATTCACCATAGTTTCATGCGTATCGCACTACTATACATTCCACATGTGAGCCTAGAACCTATAAAGAAAGTATTCAATATCACGAGTTGAGGAAAGCTATTGCAGAGGAGTTCAGTGCATTTGATCAGACTGGATACTTGGGATGTTGTTGCACTGTCTGTGAGCATCCAGCCTGTTAGCTGTAAGTGGATCTTCAAGATTAAATATCGACCTGATGGCTCCATTGAGTGGCACAAGCCTTGTCTAGTTTCCCGAGGATTTACTCAGGAGTATGACATTGATTATGATGAGACTTTTGTCCCAGTTGCACAGATGACTACAGTTCGTACTCTCCTTGTTGTTGCCTCCGTTCGTCAATGGCCGTTATACCAGATGGACGTGAAGAATGTCTTTCTTCATGGTACCTTATCTGAAGTTGTTTACATGCATCCTACTCCTGACCTTCCCACTCCTCCTTGTCATATTTGTCGTCTGCATCGAGCTATATAGTTGAAACAGGCCCCTCGAGCCTGGTTTGAGTGTTTTCGCAATGTCATCACCCAGGTTGGTTTCAGTAAGGGTTCACAGGACCACTCTATGTTTATGCGGTCATCACCGTAGGGGATGGTTCTTCTGATTATTATTGGGGATGGATCTCAGGGATACTTATTTCTCAACAAAAATACACATCAGATATTATCTCTGCTACATGTCTCCCTGACAGTCGATCAGCCAATTCTCCCTTAGAGCTTCATGTGAATCTTCGTCCCACAAATGGTGAGCTCCTTCACGACTCCACTAGATACATGCATATTGTTGGACAACTTATCTACTTATGCATGACCGGACCCGATATTGCTCATGCAGTCAGTCTTGTTAGCCAGTTTGTTTCCACTCCTAAATCAGTTCATTACGGTGCTTTTTTCGGATCCTCATATATCTTCGGGATACTATCATTCGCTCATTATTCATGCCTTCTACATTCAAGCTGGAGCTCAGTGCATATTCTGATTCAGATTGGGCAGGTGATCCTACCACCAGACGGTCTACCATAGGTTTTTGTTTATTTCTTGGTGATTCTCTGATCTCATGGCGACGCAAGAAAAAAACAGTTGTTGCATGTTCTTCCACCGAAGCTGAGTACATGACAATGACAGCTACTACTAGAGAGATTATTCATATTCGTTGGCTGTTATCAGATATGAGTGTCACTTTTACAGGAGCTACTCCTCTTCATTGTGATAACCGGAGTGCATTGCATATTGCAAGCAACCTGGTCTTTCATGAGCAAATGAAGCACATAGAGATTTATTGTCACTATGTTCGTGAGCGCTTTGAAGCAGGGACTATTGCCCTTCATTCTGTTACCTCTTTACAGCAAACAACAGACTTCTTTACCAAATCTCATACTGTTCAGAGAAATAGTTACTTGGTGGGCAAATTCACACTATTCGACCCACCGTGAGTTTGAAAGGAGGTGTTAGATATTGTAATATATATTTAGTCCCATATCAAGTTATGCATTAGTTTAGTATTTGGTCCCCTCCTCTATATAGAAGACATTGTACTCAGTTATAATCAATCAAATAATTCAATAATATTTTCCAATACCTCTATTAACCTTATTAGTTGGAAATGTTATAATGATATTCTTGTTATATGCACTACTTTTCATTAGATTGATAGTGATTGGATCCTTTAAAAAATAATCATACAATTTGGTTATTTGATATATCCCCATAATGGTGCGGCTATCGCATCACAAATTATAAATGCATGTAATATTATTTTGTATTAAAGATAAAATTATTACTATTAGCCTTGATAATGCCGCCAATAATAAAAAAAAGTTCCTACATTAATTCATGCGTGTATGCCTCCACTGTCTAAAATATTTCATATTAAATGTGCATGTCATATCCTCAACTTGTGTGTGTAATATGCTTTGAAGTAGCCGAACCATATGTTAATGCAATAAAAGATTGTGTGCATTTTGTTGATATGAGTGGTCATAATCTTCAAAAATTGTCATAATCATCAAGAATTCGCACAAAAGTGTGGTCTCAAAGGAACAAAATTTAGAAGATTCCCTAAAGAAGTTACACCTAAATGGAATTCTACTTATAAATTGATTGCAATTGTTAGTAATACAAAGATGTTATAAATAGTTTTTGTATTGCAAAACACATGGAAAACTTTTACATGAATCAAGAGTAATGGAATAATGTCGGAAGTTTGTTAAATTTTTAAAAACATTTTCATGATGTTACTCTTTAATTTTCAAGTTCTTATGAGTCCACTTCTAATTGTGGTTTATTAACAATAGTTAGTATGATGCAAACTTTACAAGAAATGAAATTTGACCATTTGATTAGCCAATTGTTATTCCCACTTACGCAAAATTCATGAAATATCTTCATCATCTTCAGATGTTATATTGTGTTGCAAGTATAATGGATCCTCGTATCAAGTTAGATGGTAGAAAGGGTTTGATTGGAATGTTTTATAGTATGGTTGAAGAATTAGATTATGATTATGATGAATATATATTAAAATTTGAGTAATTATTAGATATTGATAGAAAATTTCCATCTAGTGGTCAAAATATAACAACAATACCATTTGCATCCAAAGGTAAATACACAGCATCATCATCATCTGTATGAAGTCGTATTACATCTAAAAAATCTAAGACAAATGCACCAAATAAATTAAAATGATATAATGCATAACCTACAGTGTCTAGCGATAACAACAATGATGTTTTAACATGGTGAAATAATGATGAATGTTCATATCCTATTCTTTCTCGCATGAAACATAATCTACTAACTCCTTTTATGTCCATCGTTGCTTCAGAAAGTGAATTTTCTGCTCGTAACAAAATATTAAACGTGAAAAGAAATCGTTTGTTACCAGAGACTTTGCAAATGCTAGTGCGCTCGAAAGATTGGATGAAAGCAGAAATTATGACTCAAGGAATACAAGAAGGTTCAAGAAGTAGCGATACTCCTGAAGAATGAAAATGAAATCTAAAAAAACTCTGAGGAATGAAGACCACATTTCAAGAACTCTCCGAGTATGAAGTCCAAATCTCTCTAACTCCCGAAGATCGAAGATCAATTGTAAACTAACTCAAACTTTAAATCTTTATTAACAACAATTGTAACATTTTACAATTTTACCATTTTTCAATATTAAATGTTTTTTATTTTTTTATTTTTTATTTTTTATAAAAGATGACCGTAGTCATCGTTTCATTAATGATCATTAAGGAAACCAAGTATTACAAGAGCAACATAACAACAACATAACCGAGCGACCTACAAATCAAAGGTGCAAACAAGAAAAGTACAACAACGATAACCTACCAATCAAAAGTAAAACCAAAGTAGTTAACGCTACCAAATTGGGAATAAATGAAAAAAGACAAGACCCAATCGGGAAGAGCCTCCAAAAGACAACTAGCAGGGGTGCCTCTAGACTGCAAGCAGTGATCCCTACGCTCCTCTGTCCACCCTGACTATTCACCATCGTTGATCTTTATCTTCTTGGCCGCCTCCTCAGCTCTTGCCCAATCATGAATCAGAAGAAAAATTTTATGTATTGAGTTAGGAAATCTATAAGAACTGTTGCAAAAAATGAAATCATTTTGTTCTAGCCATAGGTTCCACAATGATGCTGCTATTGCTATATCCCATGCCTTTTTATCCTCTAGTCTAATATGTGCATCTCTAAAAGAACCCCATATGTCAGTGGTTGAGTTCGGTGCCATATTACACCCAAAACCCCTACAGACTACCTCCCAAGTTAGACGAGCTTTAGGACATAGAAAGAGGATGTGGTTAACATCCTCTTCCGCACTTAGGCATACCCCAAAGTTAACATCGATTTGCATGTTTCTCTTCATGAGATTTACTTTGGAAAGAATCGCGTCTTTGTGAGCAAGCCAGCAGAAGACTTTAACTTTGAAGGGCACCTTAGATCCCCATATAACGGATTGTTCTTTACATCTCAACCCTCCGTCGTTGATCCATTTATACATAGATGAAATCGAGAACACTTTGGAAACGTCCCTATCCCACCATCTATCGTCGTCAAGGCTATGTATTTAACTCCCTACGTCTAGGATCAATCTGTTCAGATCTTCGAATTGAGCTATACCCTCCGGGGTGATGTTATTAGATACTAGAAAAGTGAGTTTGCCATTTTTCCTAACGTCTGCCACCGATAGGTCCAAGTTTGGCGTTGCCTCCGCTGCTAGAGGGAATTGGTTTCGAAGAGTGGTGCTGCCACACCATTTATCCTTCCAAAACCTGGTGCTCTTTCCATGTCCAACACTACATCTAGTATTTGTATGGAAAATCTCTCCTTGTTTCGCAATACCTTTCCAGAGTAAAGAGACTTTGGCTGACGAACTTCTGCCTCCACATCTATATTTTCTTCTCTTACGGTATAGATCGAAAGAATATCTCCACCATCCCTTGTGCTTGTTTGTTATCTTCCACCACCACTTGCTGAGCAGTGCTCTATTCATATCATGTAGGTTCATAATTCCCAGCCTGCCGTATTCCCTTCTCTTACAGACTCTTCCCCATCTTACCAAGTGGAAACCTTTGTTGCCTTCGTCCGTTCCTTTCCATAATAATCTTCTTCGTAGCTTGTCAATTTTGTTGACAACCCACTTAGGAAGTTCATAAATGGACATCAGATACAGTGGGATCGCGCTAAACACTGAGTTTAGTAGAGTGATCCTTCCTCCTAGTGAAAGGAAGCGACTCTGCCAACCTACTAGTTTCTTAGCAATCTTTTCGATAAGGAAACTCCAATCCTCCTTCAACAGGGCTCCGGGCCTAATAGGCGTACCCAAGTATTTAGTTGAGAAATCGCTCTTCTTACAATCTAGAATCTCCGTTATCTCAACAGCTGACATTGACATATGATCGGAGATGGGGACGATGCTAGTCTCGTTAAAGTTAATCTTTAGTCCTGACCATCCTTGGAAGCATATGAGAACCGCTTTAATGGCCACCACTTCTTCTACAATGGCTCTTCCGAAAAGAAGTGTGTCATCTGCATATTGTAAGATCGTTATTGGCTGTGCTATTCCCTTTATCTGGATCCCTTTGATGATGTTCTGCTCTTGAGCTCTTCTTAACATTTCTGCCAACCCATCCGCCACGATAGCAAAAAGTAGGGAGGACAGTGGATCACCTTGCCGCAGTCCTCTTTTGCATCTTTTCTCTTTCCCATTCCATCCGTTAACTTGGATGGACGATTTTCCTCCCTGTATGCACATTTTCATCCATAACCTCCATTTAGTACCAAAGCCCTTAAGGTTAAGGGCTTCATCCAGACAGTCCCAGTGTACTGTATCGTAAGCCTTCTTGAAGTCTAGCTTCAGAAGAAAACCGTCTGTTTTCGCTCTGTTGCCTCTGAAGACAATTTCTTGTGCCGAAGCAATGCTATCCATGATGTCTGTAACACCCCGTGTTAAAAAAAAAATAAAAAAAAAATAAAAAAAAAATATATATATACAAGGCATATATATATGGTAATATATGTTGATAGTGTGCATGGTATATATATTGGAAATAAAGCATGGGGTCCCACGGGGAGAAAGGTACAGCATGTATGCTGTATGACACACGTTTGACTTGGTCAAATGGCCAAGAATGCCATGACATGGCTTCATAATGGAGAGAAATGAGATAGACACTGTCCCATATCGGATATTAAATAGAATAGAATATAATATAAAATAATATTGCCAAGGATCAAGAGTCACCAATCCGGTTAACCACCTTTTGAGAGGCAGCATGTGGTGGGCAGTTGTATTATATAGTATCTAATTTGTCTTATAAATTGTATAAATTGTCTGAGCTAGGGGCAGGGGCGTTACAAATGGTATCAGAGCCGACTTTCGACACCGACTGTGGGTAAAGAGTGGGTGAGATGTATGCCTGAGAGGGAGCGGGGTTGTGGCCAGGACGCCCGGTAAATCCACGGGGGTGGGCTAGGGGTCTGGACAACACGCAGAATCAGGGTACGCCCGGTAAATCCACGGGGGTGGGCTAGGGTACTCCACTCCACATCGGTTAGAAAGGAGATCCTGCACTAGACTGTGCATGCCCTGTGCTCATCAGCGAGAACGCTGATTTCCGAAGGGGGGGTGTGTGTAACACCCCGTGTTAAAAAAAAATAAAAATAAAATAAAAAATAAATATATATATACAAGGCATATATATATGGTAATATATGTTGATAGTGTGCATGGTATATATATTGGAAATAAAGCATGGGGTCCCACGGGGAGAAAGGTACAGCATGTATGCTGTATGACACACGTTTGACTTGGTCAAATGGCCAAGAATGCCATGACATGGCTTCATAATGGAGAGAAATGAGATAGACACTGTCCCATATCGGATATTAAATAGAATAGAATATAATATAAAATAATATTGCCAAGGATCAAGAGTCACCAATCCGGTTAACCACCTTTTGAGAGGCAGCCTGTGGTGGGCAGTTGTACTATATAGTATCTAATTTGTCTTATAAATTGTATAAATTGTCTGAGCTAGGGGCAGGGGCGTTACAATTGTCCCTACCCCTTATGAAACCACATTGTGAGGGGGCAATCACATCTTGTAGATGAGGAGTCAGTCTTAGCGCTAAGACCTTCGTGATAATTTTGAAAGATCCATTAAGCAGGCTAATTGGTCTGAGGTCTTCGAACGAGGTAACCTCGTTTTTCTTAGGCACCAATATAACTATTGCATAGTTTATCCTAGACAACTCAGCGACTCCGTCGTATAGTTCATGGAAAATGTTCATTAAGTCATCCTTGATTATTTGCCAGTACATTCTGTAGAAAAAGATAGGTACCCCGTCTGGGCCTGGAGCCTTGTCCTGACCTAGCATCTTAATTGCATTGAAGACCTCTATGTCTGTAAATCTTGTTTCGATACCATCGCTGCCGTCTATTCTGAAGGAGCTCCACATATCTGGTACCAACGTGCATCTACCAGATGAATTACGGCCCAAAAGTTCATGAAATTTGTTGTCCATATGCTCTTTGATGCTCTCATCGTTTTTGGTCCAAGTACCGTTCACTGAGATACCCGTGATGAGATTTTGTCTTCTTCTTCCGTTAGCCACTTTATGGAAATACTTGGTGTTTGCATCCCCTTCTGTAATCCATTGTATCCTCGCTCTCTGTTGCCAGTACATCTCCTCCATCTTCCCAATCTGCTAGATCTCCAGTCTTTTGCTAGCTAGTTCGTCTTTCTCATCCACCAGCAGATCTCTATCCTCTTGAAGGTTTTCTAGAACGTCGATTCTGTTGCCTAACGAATCTCTTCTACGGTGGATTTCGCTCTTCTTTTGACTGGCCCACCATTTCAATCGCCTACGAAGTCGCCTAGTCTTTTCAACCCAGATTCCGACAGCTGAATTCTGGGTGGTAGCCGTGCACCATGAGTCGATGATAATTTGTCGAGTATCTTCATAGACGGTCCACTCCTTCTCAAATTTAAAGCCAAAAAACTTTTTCCTCCCGTCTTGACTACAGTCGATCACCAGCGGTAGATGGTCTGAAGTATAACGCTTTGCGGATTTGACCTTTGCTAATGGATGCACGTCCTCCCATTCGTTGGACACAAGCACTCTATCGAGTTTGGCCATGATAGGATCCCGCTGCAAATTTGACCATGTAAATTTCCTGTCTGACATCTCTAGTTCCAATAGCTCCAAGTCCTCTATAGTGACATTGAAATAGTCTTGATCGGCGCGATTGTGACCCCTACCCTTATGCTCGTTCTGGAATCTAGTAATGTTAAAATCTCCTCTGATCATCCACGCACCTCCCCATTTATTCTTGATGTCCCTGAGTTCCTTCCATAGCTCTTTGCGCCGTCTACTGTCGTATGGACCATACACACAGGAGATAGTCTGAATCCAATCATCACTTCTCCTTCTAATTCTAATCGACACCATGAATGTTCCAATGAGTTCATCAATAATCTCGAATAATCTCGAATTCGCCCCCACCGCAATTCCTCCCGAATAGCCAATAGCCGGTTTAAATCTCCAGTTGAAGTCTCCCATTCCTCTAAGGGAGGTGAAATCCTCCTCAGTTGGAATCTCTATTCTAGTTTCTTGAAACCCACAGATCTCTGGACGAATTTTGCTAAGAGTGACTCCTATCACTCTTTTTTTTATTTTTTGCCGCATTTCCCTCACGTTCCAAAATAAATAAATCATTAAATGACGATCTAAAACACCAAACGACCTCCCTGTTTTTAATTTTATATGTTAAAGAAGAAAATTTTTCCAAAACAGGGGAGACCTGGTTGGCGGGCCTGTCCGGACTCACCTCCTACCCCCTTGGAACTGGACCGATTCTGACACGAATCCGAACCGGAATTGACCCAGTACAGTGACTGGCCCTGCGGACCGTAAACCGGACTGGCCTGCCGGCCCATTTGCCATCCCTTCACGATCTTATTTGCGGTGCAAATGCCAATTAAACCATTAACCGGGTTAATGAATATCCAAACCCAATATCCACCGACTCATTAAATACTCCACTTATTATTGAATATTTATATTTTTTGGGGGGTCTCCCTCTGCGTCCTCTCTCTTTCTTCATTCCCAAGCGATCCCAATATTCAATCTTTTTATTCAAACCCCCCAAATTTCTCCCCTTAGGTTTCGACCACAATTCTTCTCATCTAATGGGTGGCGGCGACGGCGGCGATGGAGGATCCAGCGATTCCGCCACCGTGAACGTGCGGTGTTCGAATGGTTCGAAGTTCTCGGTGGAGACACCACTCGATTCGACGGTGGAGGCGTTCAAGAGTCTTGTTGCTACGAGCAGCGAGGTGCCGGCAGCGCAGCAGAGGCTGATCTATAAAGGCCGGATCTTGAAGGACGATCAAACCCTAGCCAGCTACGGTACTGAGATTTGTGTTAATTTTGTATGTTTTTGTTGTTGGGAAAATGGGTTGTGGTTGATGTCGGTGGTGATTATTCAATGGTTCGAGTGTTTCTGTAGTGAATTAGGGGGGTTGGGGTATGTGAAATGCAAGTTTAGTGAAGAGGGGTTTCAGTTCTATTGTTTGTTTTTGTTGAGTTTCTGAAACATGGGGTTCACCAAGTTCCGAAAATGGTGGGTTGCATATGTGCGCACAGGATGTTTTCGGGAAATTGGTTTCACTTTTCTTCTTATGAAACCCCATGAAACCTCTTTTCTAGTGTTATCTAAATAGCAGCCTAGAAGTCTGCAAACCTCATTCATGAAATTGTAAACCCTGATGTTGTGTTTACGTTTTGATGGGTTGGATAGACCCAGACATATTTACAACACCAAAAGAAGGGTGTTCACCAAACCGTATGAAGGCCATGTTTATTGCAGGAGGTTTAAAAGATTTTTTGTAGTCAAACACACTCTTCGTATGAGGTTTTTTTATTTTTTATAGTCAATTGGTTGTATTCTGTTCTTTGGCTTTCATCTCTATGGTTATATGTATAGTCAGTAATGATCTCTTTGTGAAGAAAATTATGGGAAAGGTTCCAAAACCTAAATGGCTAGGTAGAATCGATTAGTGTTGCTAACATTTTTATGCATAGAGAGAAATAGGTACCGACGAACCCGCTGTGAACAAAATGAAGCGACGAACCTTCATTTTTATACCTAAACACCTAAAAGACCCTATTTTAACGAAGCAATGCTAGCCACATTTTATTTTGTGGCACTTAATGGTCCGGTCTTATGGACATGTATTTTGGGTATTATACTTATCTAATATTGAAGTTGAAGACAATTGTAAATTCTGTATCATTCTTATATTTATGCTAAATCTAATCTTATTTGTTGTTTCATGCCCTTTTGCTTCAGTTAATTAAAACAATTGTGTTATAGCTTTGGCAATTGTGCCGTGCAACTTATTTTAAAGCAAATTTTGATGATCAGTTGAATGTGTGATGTCTACTTGATTACATAACTATGCATTCAAGATAGTTAATTTTGCAATAAATAATAGGATATGACATGTGAGACATGATGGAAAATGATAATGAGTATTACAGTTTGTCTGTGAGCTTTACTTAAGAGAAGTAGTATGATACTAATACCAGACTTTGAAAATGTGACTCCCTCATTTTAAAATTGGAAGATCAGGATATCTATATGTGATCCTCCCACGTATATTATTTTTGAAGTGTTATGGTGAGAGGTTTCATATTTTCCATCGACTTGGAAATTGGTAATCCACATTACAATTCCGTGGTCTTTGAATCAGTGTAGTTAAAGTTTTGCAATGGCTCCCATAGAGAGGGTATAGGTTATATGCCTCATACGGATTTGGGGCTCACATCTCTCTTATAGAAGAACTTCTTATCAAACAATTTAATGGCTTAGTTATTTTATTGGTTCATGTTCTGTATTCTTTCCTATGTGCATTTACCTGAACTGATCTTCATTCTATCTTTGTCAGGTGTGGAAAATGAACATACTATTCACTTAGTTCGTGGTGTCATCACATCAACGCCCCCTTCTAATACAGAAGCAGCCAACATTAATACTTCAGGAACTGTAAACAGTAATCCTGGAGCTGCAAGGGGAGTTGGTGGAGGTGTCACAGGAGAAGAGTTTGGAAGCTCACTGTTTCCTGGTCTTGGAGTCAACAATCTTGCTGGTTCTGGTTTATTCGATTTCCCAGAGATGGATCAGATGCAACAACAGCTAACTCAAAACCCAAACATGATGAGGGAATTAATGAACTTGCCTATGATCCAAAACATGATGAACAACCCTGACCTGATGCGAAACCTGATTATGAGCAATCCTCAAATGAGGGAGATCATGGACCGAAATCCTGAGCTGGCACATTTACTCAATGACCCTAGCACTCTTAGACAAACTATTGAAGCCGCGAGAAATCCTGAACTTATGAGAGAAATGATGAGGAATACTGATAGGGCTATGAGCAACATTGAATCTTCTCCAGAAGGATTTAATGCGCTCAGGCGCATGTACGAAACAGTTCAAGAGCCATTTCTGAATGCCACAGCAATGGCAGGGGAGACTGGAAATGACGTTGGGTCAAACCCATTTGCAGCTCTTTTAGGGACAACTCAGTCCAATGAACGTTTACCAAATCCTTCTACTACTGGTTCTGAAGCAACTCGTGGTTCTCCAGTGCCAAATATGAATCCACTTCCTAACCCATGGGGCAATGCTGGTAGTTTCTGCTTTTTTCTTTCATTTTTATTGTTGGGACTGTCCTTCCTTTTTCTGGTTAGTCCTCTAAACTTGCATGAATTTGCTAATGAGTCCCCCTAAACTTGTCAATTACTAATACATCCAGAGAACTTGTTAATGCTATTAGGCCGTTTAGTTAGCTGCTGTCATTTTGAAACAATGTCCTCCGATTTCATGGGTTTGTCCATCTAACTGGTTGATTGAGCATTTGGCTAGAAAGAGAAGGGTGTAGTTACTATGACAAAAAGTACATGATTTGCAGTTAAATATAGCATAATTGAAAGTAACTTATGCCAATAGCGATAACTAACTGGAGGGGCATATTAAAATTGATTTTGTGAATTGGGGGACCTAACAGTAATTCACGAGTTAGGGGGAAACTCATAGCAAGTATATGTAATCTGAGAGACTAAGTGGTTCCTAAACTTTACCTTTGGCTTTTATAAACTCTATCTGATAACAGGACGTACAACAGCTTCGAGACCAACTCCCGTTAGCGAAGGAAGATCACCTGGCATCAGTGGGCTAGGTGGGCTTGGGATACCTGACCCTTCTGTCTTGAGTCAGGTTATGCAGAACCCAGCCATGAATCAAATGATGCAGAGTTTAATCTCCAATCCTCAGTATATGAATCAGGTAACTGTAACTCTAAGAATTCTGTGAATTAGCCCAACAGTCTTGAAATTTCTGTTCTTGATTTTTGTTTGCATTGCTGTCAGGTTTTTAGTTTGAATCCTCAGCTGCGACCGGCCATGGATTCTAATCCCCAATTGAGAGATATGTTGCAAAATCCAGAATTTCTTCGCCAGCTCACTAACCCTGAGACATTGCAGGTATTTTCTACTCTGCAAGAGTGTATAATTCTTTTTTTTTTGTGGGGTAAACTAGTTTGTACGAGTCTTCTTCTAAAAAATAACTGTTTCTTCTTTTCGTGCAGCATCTTATGTCACTACAGCCACTACTTACCCAATTTGGTCGTCAACAGCCAAGCCAGTAAGCTACTCTTACCAATTTCCTTATCTTTGATTTTTGATGATTACAATATAATGTATAGTGCTTGAATCTTTGTTTATGTTT
This sequence comes from Hemerocallis citrina, assembly GCA_017893485.1. Lineage (NCBI taxonomy): Eukaryota > Viridiplantae > Streptophyta > Magnoliopsida > Asparagales > Asphodelaceae > Hemerocallis > Hemerocallis citrina. Next base: position 218,165,573 of record CM030365.1, read on the forward strand.
CCATAATCACAAAGAGAGTATTTTTTTTTGATTTATTAATTTTTAGCTATATTGTGATATGAAAAACTTAGTATATGAAACTGCTTTTAGGAAGAGAGAATAATGATATTTTCTCCATTTTGTTCAACACTTGAACTTAGGTGGTACATGATAGGTACTGCACCACTTCGTTCTTTTACTATTAACTGAAAACTCCTTTCCCCCTATTTGACGGGATTGAAACCGCAGACGGGATCAAAAGGGAATGAAATATGGTTTTCCCCTCCTTGTTGTCTTCCAGAAGCATGCATACGGATATGGGACATGCCAAATTTGTGGAAGAACTCAGAGGCACAACCCCATATTATATATGGATAATATGAGTAAAAGGGACCTCATACTTAAGGTGTTTTCCTCTTGAGAGTGATTATAATCACTTGGTGGGATTCTTTAATCACTCTAAGGTAGGGCTGCAAACGAATCGAGCTATTCGCGAGCTATTCGGCTCGAGCTCGGTCAAAGCTCGGCTCGAACTGAGCTCGAGCTCAAATCCGAGCTCGTTTCGTAAACGAGCCGAGCTCGAGCTTGATTTTTTTTTTAGGCTAAGCTCGCGAGCTATTCGGCTCGAATATGGTCAAAGCTCGGTCAAAGCTCGGCTCGAACTGAGCTCGAGCTCAAAATTGAGCTCGTTTCGTAAACGAGCCGAGCTCGAGCCTGAAGGTATTCGGCTCGGCTCGGCTCGATTGCAGCCCTACTCTAAGGGGCCCATTATGAACAATCCACACCGTTCACATTGATTCAACGTGAATCAAAATATTTGTGTATGAAAAATGAAGTAGCTTGGGTGCTTATTTGTCATGCAAAAAGAATGTTTTTTAATTAATAGTATAACAAATTGGCATCATCCACTTTATTGGTAAGAAGCCTCCAAACAGATTGTTTTTTTTTTTACACATGCGTCTTATGATATAAGAAACATGATAAATGGTGATCGTATATATTAAGTTCCATCGTGTGAGTAGAACTACTCTTATGAGAGTATGAGGGAATTTTCCTCCTATACTATAAGTATGAGGCTCTCTTTCTGCAAACAATGTATTCTTGCATACATTATCTCAAAATGATCAAAGTATTTGAGTTACATAATCAAAATTAGAAATACATCAACCATGCAAAAGCAGTAATCTCTGAACCCCCTAAAATTTACAGAATAGGAGAAGCTCCATTGTCCATAAAAAAGTTATGAGTTCACTCCTTCACTTGTTTAAAAGATGTGGAAATAGTGTTTCAAAAGTGCTCGAGAAGTGTAAGAAATGCTCATATGTTATAATATTTAGAACACGTGCCAAAAGTATCTGACAGCCTAAGGAGTGTTCGTAATTGTTGGTGTCTGACATAGGTACAGCTCCGTGATAGAAGTGTTCGTGCGAAATAACTTAAATCTGAAAACTCCTCACAAAATTTTGATAATCAGTTTGCATTTTGAGCTTGTTTTTTATTATGGGACTTTCTGATTACTAAATGATGGTGTGATGTTTGCTGCAGGGGACAAATCCCGACTGTTGGTGCTGGCAATGGTAAGGACTGCTCTATGGATTCATGTCCTTATTTAGCTCTATATCTTCTTGAATTGGCAACCGAAAATTATTGAAGTTGTTGGTCAAGGGGACTAGAAATATGGTGCAATTTATGCTTATGGCAGTTCGCGGGCCTCTATTAACAAAATTTGGACTGCTGGTTTTTTTTCTTTCTGTTTTTTTCTAATTTTGTTTTTCTCCCTCTGTATTTTATTGTGACCATACATGTATATGTGTAGGAATTCCAAACGCAAACAGCCAGGATTTTTTGTCTAACATGTTTAGTGGACTTGGGGCTGGCGGTTTCGGTGTTCCCAACACGTCCAATGGTAAACAGCCTAACATCTCTGCTCATATTAATTTCACTTTCAGGATTATTTTGTACCTAAATAGAAATTCTACCGATTTCTTTTCCAGTTCCACCAGAAGAGTTATATGCGACACAGCTATCTCAGCTCCAGGAAATGGGTTTCTTCGACACCCAAGAGAACATTCGAGCTCTGAGTGCTACTGCTGGTAATGTTCATGCTGCGGTCGAGAGGCTACTGAACAACATTGGCCACTAGGTTCTCATCAAGTTCAATTTCTACTCTTAATTGTATCTTACAAGTATCAAATGTGACTGTATGATATCATCGATTTCTCCAAATATACTTCACTTAGCCAGAAAAGTTGTTTATCACTTCCTATTTTTAGCATGGGAATAAGTTTGAGTTAATGGTTAAAGTGCTTTGAACTTTTTTTAGGAGGAAATATTGTAATTGGATTTATCAAGTACTTCTCATTTCTTCATCTTCCTCTTTGTCGGGATGTTCTTTTAAAGACATTGATCATTGTAAATACATACTTGTGGATTGCCCATAATTAACACATGGTTGATGATTAAGTCATCATTAGATTGTTTCCAAGTACATCAGTCTGGACCTCTTTTTTTCCCCCTTTTTGTCTCCCGTAGACGTGAGTTTCAGCCTTCGCCCTTTGGAGCTCTCATCTGTGTGATACCTGCTTCAGTTTTTGTGGGATCTGAAAGCTTTGTCGGTCACGAATTTCTTTCATACTCACAATATGACTCGTTTCCTTAAAAAGAACACATCCAGAATGATTTTTGAAATGCATTGTTCGTCATGTGAAGAAGATATTAAAGTCATACCTTGTATCTTCTTTTGCTTAGCAATAGCTGTCAGCTCATTCTAGATTTTTCATTGATAAAGTCGGGATCCTCCTTCATTTCCTTGTCCACATCATAGTCACAAATTCGAGATTTGGAAATAAGTTGGCAAGGTTTAATATTCGGAATTCGGAAAAAATCTGGTAAATTCAGAAGAAAAAAAAACACGCAAAAGTTTGGAAAGAGAGAAATACAAAATTTAATGCATCTTAATACTCTACCAGTCACCTAAGTAAATATGTATATTCCTACCTGTCACCTAAGTAAATATGTATATTTAAATCCATAAATATGAAAAATAGTAACAAACTTACCGTTTAATTCGTGATTTATTTGTGAATATTTCGAGCTTTCGCGAATAATTTGCAAAGTGCGTGATTTAAATGCAAATTGGCAATTAAATCGCGAATTAATTTGGCAGATGAATTCTTCGCGAAAATTCACGAATTTGGCGAATTATTCGCGAACTTTGTTACTATGGTCCACATTACAGTACTCATCATCTTCATGGCCCATGATTTATATATGGATTCATAGATATGTGCACAATATATGTAATTCTAGATTCTCAACCTTTCCTATCCTCAATATATGTAAAGTGCGTGATTTAAATGCAAATTGGCGATTAAATCGCGAATTAATTTGGCAGATGAATTCTTCGCGAAAATTCACGAATTTGGCGAATTATTCGCGAACTTTGTTACTATGATCCACATTACAGTACTCATCATCTTCATGGCCCATGATTTATATATGGATTCATAGATATGTGTACAGTATATGTAATTCTAGATTCTCAACCTTTCCTATCCTCAACCCTTCCTATTCTGGACCCTTCCTATTCTAATTCTTGATCTTTCCTAGATTAGAGGTCTTTCATATTCTAGTCTCAACTCTTGACATTTCCTATATTAGTGGTTGAACTCTATAAATATCCAAGTGAGATATCATAGAATGAATGTACATAAACCTAACATTTATAACCTTCTTTGTATGTCATAACCATATCTTTCTATTATTCTCTTTATGGTATTAATCTTCTTTATAATTTCTAGAATTTCTATGCTTCTCTATATGGTATCGGAGCCGTATATTCATCTCTATAATTTCTATAGTTCTCTACATGGTATCATAGCCCTGATCCAAACACTAGTCTTGCAGCCAAGAAAAAAAAGTTTTTCTGTTTCTAAAGCCGTCGTCCCGACCTCGAGAGATTCTGACGCCATCTCGTTTGCCCGGGGCCATCCCACCGCTACTTGGACACTTTCTAGATCCAAGAACCAGATCGTTCCGGCGCCACTATGCGCCGTCCCATGCGCCACTACCAAGCGTCATCCTTGCGCCTTCGAGCATCGTCACATGCGTCATCACTGAGCGCCACTAATTCTATACTTCCCAGATCCAAGAGTCGGATCGTCTTTGCTCCATCGAGTGTCCCTACTTCACCGTTCTTGCTTCCAACAAATAACAAACAAGATGGAATCACCTCTCGGTGCTCTATCTTGCGGGGGCATGATAAAGATATGAGGACATGACTTTTCCAATACCTAAAAGACTCTTCATATTCTTGACCCTTCATATTCTTGACCATTCCTAATCTAAACTCTATATATATCCATGACATGATTAATGTAATGTATGTACATAATCTTAACATTCTTTGTATGCCATAATTTCTCTAATTCTCTAATTCTCTTTATGATATCATTCTCTTTATAATTTCTATAATTCTACCATTCTCTACAGATTGTGTGGCATCCAGTTCTAATTCAGCAGTCCATTTTACAGAGAGAGACATTCATGTCGATTCTCGAATAAAATATTTAGCCACGCGGTCCACACCTCCCATTGCGTATTCCAATTGTAAAGTGGGTTAGTGGTGATTATGTATGCCACATAAGGATACTTTCGGAAAGTTTCATACAATATCATTGTCGATTTTTTTTCCAACCGTATCATAGTTAGAAAGTTTTCTACAATATCGTTGTCGGAAGGTTTTGTACAGTATCACTGTCGGAATTTTTTAGTTATATATATCCACGTGCTTCTTTCAAAATCCAAATCCTCCGAAACCCTCGCCCCTGCCTCCGACTCCTCTCCATGCCGCTTGACTCTCACCTCCCACCGGCTCTACGCCGATGGTCGCTCACCTCGGGTTGACGCCAACATTCGTTATCGTCATGAAGGCTGACCGCTCCCTCCGAACGAGCTCCACGGTCCACGCTTGGAGATTCAGGATCAGATGCAAACCTAATAATGTAGGGTTTCAGATCAGAAGAAGAGGGATCGTTAGGTGTGAGATTGGAACAAAATATTTGGAGAAGAAGATTGCATCGTTGGCTTCCAGCGTCTCCGCTTTGGAGCAGAACAAAGTCTCCTGCTCTGGCAGTGAGTAGTTTCTCCTGTCCCACTCTTTTGACACAAATTTTGATGGATTTGGATTCACAACTGTCAATCAAATTTCTTTTTTTAATTTTGTGATCAATAGTTTGATTAGTTTTTAAATTTGGGATATGTTTATTAGAATTTCTTTTTTAGTTTTGTGATCAATAGTTTGATTAGTTCTTCAATTTGAGATATGCTTATTATGTAGCCTGGATTCGTTGTCGAGTTTGAGGTTCAATGTGGGTCCCAATCAATTGCAGATCCCGGTGTTGCAGGGTCAGAGTCGGGGATGATCGAGTTTTGTTCGACAGAGGATATGGAGAGGGTAGAAGAACAAGAATGACTATAAGGTGATTGATCAATTGCTTAGTATTAATGCACACAAATTTTGTAGTTTTATTCTCCTAATTAACTCAAAGTTTTGATTTTGGACTAAAAACTAGTTTTTGTAATTTGATATTAAACTGCATTAAACAAGTAATTTTCCCAAAAATTGTTCACTCTGAATCCATGGCATGGTATGAGGCTAATCCATGTTCATCACACAATGGAAATTGCAGAATTAGAAGAAAATACAATACACTTCTGTATTGTACTCCTTTTAGTCTGTAATTTGGTGCTTTGGATAATGTGTTGGACAACTAATTTGCGCAAATTGGGTCTTCATGAATATGTTTGCTATTTTCATGGCAAAGTTAGAAATTGATATTTTCATGGCAAAGTTAAGATAAAGAGTTGTATTTTGATTTTTGATACATTTTTTATTTGTTTTACTTGAATTTATGTTTAATTTGATTCTTCTTTTAGCTGTGTAAGACCCCGTAATTTCTAAAAGAATAATATATAGTATATATATATGTATAATAAATGGCTAATGACAAAGATGTAAATAAATTGAAAGATGGGGGGCCCACGATTTGAGATGAAGACAGCATGTGCTGTGTGTTTGGTGATGTCAGTGTGACATCACCCAGGGACCCACACGGGTGAGAGAGACAGCACTGTCTCTGTGTGTGTGACGTGTCGCATGGGGCCCCACCCAAGAGAGGGGGTTTCCTGTGTGTGCTGACGTCATGGGTAGAGAAGAGAGAGAGGATTGTTGAGAATAGTCCCATATCGGGAATTGCACTAGAATAAAATAACAATAAATAATATAGCCTATGATCAAGAGTCACCAATCCGGTTAACCACCTTTTGAGAGACAGCCTGTGGTGGGCAGTTGTACTATACTATAAATAATTTGTCTGATAAATTGTATAAATTGTCTGAGTCGGGGCAGGGGCGTTACAAGCTGTGAGAGTATGTGTACTATTCCAATCCACCTTTTGCACTGTCTCACAAAGTTTGAGGAATGAAATACGATGCTTTCACTCAAATTGATTTGCATAAGAGGACTTTTTTCTTCTAATTGTTATTTTTTTTCATTTGGACTTTGCATTATAAGAATACTATCATTAAATTTTCAATTACGAAGAATGATGGATTGTAGAGGATGGTAAAAATCATGAAAGTTGAATAGTTTGGTCCATTTTAACATTATTGTATTTTATTATTTTATTTTCTTAGGGTAAAAGTGAACAAATGACTAAATATATTAGAAAGTCGAGGACTTGCATCAGAATGTTAATGAAAAGTGAAGATGAAAATTTGATGAAGCAAGATAAGCTTTTGAATATGCTGGAATTAGAAGGGAAACAACATGAACATAGTGTATCTTTTCTACATCTTTTGTTTTGTTTGGAAAGTTTTGGTGAAATTGTATGTGTGTTTCATGGTTTGACCATTTTGTAGGAGAGCAAGTAAGGGTTAATATAGAACAGTTTGAGACAAATATTGAGGAACTTCGCTGACATATGAGTCTTTGCAAGCAAGTTTTAGAATGGAGGAAGCTGACAAGATTGTAAGTGATTTTTTAAAATACCTCTTTCTTAGCATCTCTAAATTTAGGGTCCTAGGATTTACCTATGTTTTTTGTAGCGCCCCGATTTCCAATATACTGGGAAACCGTGACACGAGCCAAGACCTTTTCTTCAATTAGTCACAATACACAGAAAAACAGGAGAATTTAAAACTTTTTATTCAACACCCAATGTATTACAAGTCTGAATATTATACAACTGCGATACATTACAATAGTGTTACAATAATGCCTTTATAATCTCAAGTATTACAACCTTCAGTAATTTACATCAGAGTACAAGGAATGAAGAACAACACTTGGTAACTCTCACTTGAGTACTTCTCAACTAATAGATAATCAATACACATTTTGCAGCGGAACTAAACATAACACTGACTCCTTGCTTTCCTTGACTTGAGTCCTCCTGAATCTCGCCCTTGTACTTCGGCGATCCAGTACCTATGGAAGTGGGGACGTCAGTATTCACTGACGCTTAAAGGCTGATATCAAAGCAGCGAATCTCTCAAACAACATACAAAACATGGCAATTGTGTCGGTGTAGTTTAAGTATTCGTGAGTGCTATGACTAGACTCTAATGCGATATTTAAATAGAACTAGGATGCTTCCTATTCTAACGTCAGCAAGTCTCCGAAGCAACATGCAGCCCATACTACATGCGACTCCATCTCAAGCCGTTTCTCCATATATAGGGATTTGAACCCGCGTTACGAATTCTAATTGTACACGACTTGTTCCTGAAAATACTCCATGACTCTGTGAGGTTGCAGAAGGGATCAAGTCCCCTTATGCAGTCTGCTTATGGTGTCTCCATTTTCCACTACTACCCGGCATGCCGGACCTCACTGACGATCCCAGTGTATCGGGCCTCGTTCCAAAATCCAAAATCATAACCATAGGGTCTCGCAAGCGCAGGGTAGCGCGAAGCCTACCCTGTGGCACCCTCTGGGGTCTTGCAAGCGCAGGACTGCACCATGCATTCTGTGGCACCCCAGCCACGGTATTTCAGGAATGAACAGTGCGAGATACGCAACCCGTGCTCTCAACTTGTGAGACGCCACCGTACGTATCCCTTTGACGGGAAGGTACAACCCAATATCACCGCCTAAGGCCTCCCTCAAGGGACAAGTTGGTCGTAAGGTGCCCCCTACAGCCAACTCCTCTCTTTTCGGCAAGGGTCTAAGTAAAATGAATTTTACAAGTCACTATCCTGATAATGTCCCTAACCCTGAACACTCCTAGGAAGGAAAATATTATAACCACAACATGCTAGGCCTTAAATTAGGCTTTGCAAGACAACTCTACTAGGCTTCTCAACCTAGACCTACCAGAACCCTTCGGGATCCGGTTCCTGGCTTATCGATCCAAGACTTCGGCCGTGCGAATATACATGCACGCCGCTACCCTAAACTTGGATTCCGTCTATACTCCGGTCCTCGATCAACCTACCCTGGTTAAGATTCGACGGTACACAAGGAGTGACTCCTCCGTAGTTCCTTAGGGTAAGAAAACATAGGTCTTGATGGTCGATAGCCCTTAGGGTGGTAATATCACCCTAGACGAGCATAACGAACAATGTACTAGCTAACAAGCTATACACGAGTAACAACCACATACGAGCTAATAAGCTACGTATGAAACAATAGCTACCTACGAGCCAGGCGGGCCTCGTAGGAGATAACCACGTACATACCAGCCAAATAAGCCGCGTATGAGACCAACAGCTAAGCACGGGCCGGTCGAGCCGCGTACGAGACAACAACCTACATACGAGCCAAATAAACTACGTATGAGACCCACAGCTACATACGGGCCAGTCGAGCCACGTACGAGCACAACCATATACAAACAACCATACAGGTAATCAATCCTAGAAGCAACCAAACGTGCTTACTAACAAACTTGATCTCCTATTGTTAGAAGCAACAGAAGAATCTACTAATAGTCTATGATCTGTATTCTACCAATGAAAACCGAAGGTGACATAACAGCCTTTATCAACTAACTATTACTAGTGGTCTTCCCAAATGCCTATTACTTCAACCTATAGCGCTTTAAGCATGGCATACAATTGCAAGCATCTATCCACGACAATCTAATTATGGTACATAACATAACCACTCACCACAATACTCCTAAGTACGAATATGATTAAGCATGTGCTTATATCAATCTTAGCATGAAAATCATTATGATCTAGACATGAAGTCCACTACGGTCAAGCATAGATTATAACTCGAGCGTGAATGCTTACTACTTATCGTGACTAATCACCACAACCCAAGCATGGATATATAACTAATATAAACATACAACATTCCAAGGCATGGTAGGTATTCTAACATTAATCCTACAACATTCTAAGCATGTATTTACACTTTAACATGGTATACCTTATTCCTAGACATGGTATGCTATTTTCACATTAACATATAGCATGGTGTACATTTTAGTAACATTCTAGTCATGTATACTAGTTAAGTGTCAACCTACAATATGGCTTGAGTTCCTACCACAATTCTAGCATGGATAGAACATAACATAAAAATCACTACAACTAACCATGGATAGTTACCTTAATTTAAGCATGAATATCATTAGCATGGATACCATTAACTTAACATAAACAATAATTAGCATGACACCTATTTACTTAGCATGAATAATGATTAAGCATGATCATCTACTAACATAGCATGAATATATACTTATCTAAGCATGGATATCATGTAAGCATGAATATTTATTTGATCTAGCATGGTGTATAACTTTCCTATAAGCATGTAAGCATGGATAAATTAATCTAGTATGATATCCACTTTCCTACAACTATCTAAATATAGATAAATTAATCTAGCATGGTATACAACTTTCCTATAAGCATGAATCTTATTAAGCATGAATAACTACTAGCATGAATATCTTACTAAGCGTGGATAACTACTAGTATGAACATACAACATTCTTCGCATGGTAGATTAATGAAGCATCAATCCTACAACAATATGAGCATGGTATTTACTTAGTAATTAACCTACAACATTCCTAGCATGGTAGATTAATTAAGCATCAATCCTACAACAATATGAGCATGGTATTTATCATTCCTAAACATGGTAGGTATTTTTAATATAAATCCTACAACAATATGAGCATGAATATACACTTAGCATGGCATATATCATTTCTAAACATGGTAGGTATTTTTAGAATAAATCCTACAACATTCTAAGCATGAATATCATTTCTAAACATGGTAGGAAATTTTAGAATAAATCCTACAACATTCTAAGCATGAATAACACTTCTAAACATGGTAGATAATTTTAGAATTAATCCTACAACATGTATATCATTTCTACACATGGTAGATAACTTTAGAATTAATCCTACAACATTCTAAGCATAAATAAATTATTCCTAAACATGATAGGTATTTTTAGAATGAATGCTACAACATTCTAAGCATAAATAAATTATTCATAAACATGATAGGTATTTTTAGAATGAATGCTACAACATTCTAAGCATAAAAATCATTCCTAAACATGATAGGTATTTTTTGAATGAATGCTACAACATTCTAAGCATAAATAAATTAATCTAATCCAATCTTAGCATAGTATTTAATTTATTTTAATATGAACATACAATAAACATCTACAACTATCTATTACTACTACTACTTCATTTTAACCAAGAACATAACATACAACTACTTACTACTACTACTACTTCATTTTAACCAAGAACATAACATACAACTATCTACAACTACTTCTTTGAACACCTACTACTACTTCTTTATTTTAACCAAGAACATAACATACAACTATCTACTACTACTTTTAACACTTACTACTACTTTTTTATTTTAACAACATACCACTACTACTTTATGTCTACTATTCTTTATTAGCATTTATTTATTACTAGTGATCATAAAAAGAGATCTTTTTATTCATTCTACAACTAGTGATTTAAATTAATTTCTTTTTCATAATTAGAAATAACATCTAATTTAGGTTCTTTTTAAGATTATAAAAGAAAACAACAATAATAAACATAAGGTAAGAACCTTCATTTGGTTCAACCAACATATGCTTATCTTTTTAGTCAAAGTCCAATACAAGTCCTACAACCAAAAATGGTTGTATAAAATGGTTCATATGCTTTATGTATAGTTCATATCAAGTCCTACAACCTCAAACGGTTGTATGTTCAAGTCCATATGCCTTATGTCATTTTAGTCCAATTACAAACACAAAACAACTATAACTATAAAGATTTGATCTTTATGTCCATTTGTTTCCATTTCATTTATTGTGGTTATTACTCTTAACATTTACAAACATACAAGCAAGAAAACAATACTATCACAACCACCATCCCAAAAAGAACCAAAGAAAACAAAACAAAGAAGGTAAGAAGAAGAAGAAACATCAAAACAACCATACAAACAAACAAACAAACAAAAAGAAACCCCCACCTTAATCTCTTTGTTGGAAGGACTTGCTAGCTTAACCTTCTCCTTCCCCTAGCTCTTAGAACTCCTAGGAAAAACCTACAAGAAAACTCTCTTGTTAGTCTCCTCTCTTTCTTTTTCCTTTCCTTTCTTTCTTTGTGTTTTCTAAAATGAGACAAGGTGGAGAAGGAAGGGGGTATTTATAGGTGGAGAGAAGGGTGGAGAGTGCAAAATGTGCACATACACATTTGCAAAAAGGCCCTCCCCCAAAATGGGGGCCGGCCATGCTCCTAGGGTGGTAAGGAAGAGGTGGAGGTATGGTGAGGTGTGGTGTTATGTGGTGGAGGTGTTATGTGAGGGTTTCTAGAAGGGTTTCCTTAACCTCCTCATGCACACTTAACCTAGGTTAAACACTTATAAACCCTAACAATCTAATAGGTTTTGTAATAACAAAACAAGTGTTGTCCAAAAATACACAACACATAATTTGTATAACGTACTAATCGACATACTACACGTATGTGCGCATATATGTCTGTATACCGAAAATCTTCGCATAATCTGTATAAAAATAATTTGATCTCGGAAATAATAATGAAATAAATTCTATTATTAGTTCGGAAGCTCACAGTATCAATTTGATACAATACGGATGTATACTGACCGATATCTGGATACAGATAATGTCTATGAACAAACCGGGTGAAAATCACCAAAATAATTCTAATTTTGGAATTAAAACAAAATAATAATAAAATAATAATAAAATATCAATTTATATAAGGTAATATCCGTCCGGAATATTACATTTTTAAAATACCTTTTTAAAATACCCCTTTCTTAGCATCCCTAGATGATCTCCTGTGAACTTATAAGTAGCATACATCTCCCTCTCAGAGTATATATGAGATAAAACTCTCAAATCAAGATACCAGCCTGAATACACATCTATAAAATTTAAAACAAGATTATTGTCTAAGCTATCACCTGATTTGGCTGCATTAAATTTGGTGCCCCTTTGACTCAAACACTTGTAACAATCATTCTTGTAATGCCCAACTCATATGTAATGATGGTAACGAATCCTACCCTTACGTGCGCTTTTCTTTCCGTTCAAAGTACCATCTGTTGGGGGTTTGTGGATCCAAATACATGATAATGGGATTGAACAAGACAAACGTGAAGAAGAGTCGAAGTGGGAGCAAACAAGTCAAGAGTAGTCTGAAGATACAGGCTGAGTTGCGATCGACTGCAACCCCGACCGCACCCCGACCGACTACGTACAGGCAGTGCACGGTCGACCGCGCAGTCGACCGTCTCGCTCTCTGTTGCAACCCTGTACACTTGAAGGAATGACCGGTCAACCGACCCACTATTTGTTAGATCCTGTACAGTCGAAGGCATGAAACGGTCGACCGTCCATGATTGCGGTCGACCGTCACAATGCTGATTGATGAGCGACTGAAATTAGAAGTTGTGAAAACCTATATATATTGTATTGTGTACGGTTTTAGGGTAAGGTGAAAAGAAAAGAAAGATCTATCAGCCGTCAGAGAGAGAGAGAGAGAGAGAGAGGGAGAGATAGCGAGAAACCCTACACCTTAGTGGTGAGTTCTTGAGACATTTGTAAACTTGTTCTTCATATTTCTAGTGAAAATCGCAGGAGTGCCTCTGCGCAGGGAAGTAGCTATTGCATTGGGTGAACCACGAAAAAACCTCGTGTGTTCTTGTATGTTGCTTTTGGGTGTTCTTTGTTCTCTTGCTTTTGATTTTATTGTTCTTGCATCTCGTTGGTGGGTTATTCCGCAGTTAAAACTCAACAAAGTGGTATCAAAGCTCCAGGTTGGTGAAATGGGGGACAAGAGTAGAGTCAAGGAGTTCGATGGAACCGATTTCACAATGTGGAAAAACCAAATGATTACATATCTCTGACAGAAGGATCAAGATGATCCATTGTTTGGTTTGAAGCCAAAATGGGTGGAGGTCGATCCAGTTGCGTTGGTGACTTGGAATAGATTGGATCAGAAAGCACTTTGATAGATTCAGTGGTCGTTGAGTAGGAAGTCACAATTTCACACTGAGAAGACAAAGACTGCAAAGGAGGCAATGGAGATCTTGACAGATATGTTTGAGAAACCGAATGCAACAAACCAGATCCTACACCTAAAGAAGTTGGTCAACTTGAAGTTGTCGGATAGGAGTTCGGTTGCAGAGCACATCAACAATTTCTAAATGATTTACAATTAGATGGAATCGTCGGGTTTAAAGTTTGAGGAAAGGGCATAATCATTGTTGTTGCTATCCAGTATTCCCGATAGTTACGGCACAGTAGAGCAGACAGTTACAAGCACCATGACTGATATGACAACTCTAAAGGATGTTATAAGCAGCATCATGAATGAGGATGCAAGAAGGAAGAGACATGGAGAGATTTCGGTATCGTATCCTAGCAATGCAGCGATGTAAGTTGATAACCGTGGTAGAAGTAACAATAGAGGAAGGTCGCAAAATAGGAATCACAGGTCCAAGTCAAGAACCAGACATTACAAAGGTGAGTGTTGGTACTGCAAGAAGCCGGGACACAGGAGAGACCAATGTGAGGAGTATAAGAAAGCACAAGTAGGGTCACAAGTATCCAATATGGTAAGTATTGAACATCGTCTAGATGAATTGTGTTTATCTGCTGGATTTAATATTATGCAAGATGATTGGTGTATAGAATCAGGTGCTTCTTTGTTAGGGATTTCTACTGAAAACCCCTCTTAGGATCTTGTTGAGTTATTCGATGCAATCAACACAAACTATCAAGCACATATGAGATCATACCAAACACACCAAAGCACACACAAATTTGTCCCGGTTGGGGCTTTCGCCTTAATCCGAGGGAGAAGAAACCTAAGATGTTATTCAACTAGAGAAGATACAAGAATATTACAATTCTTACCACGACACTCTCTCAAGCCTCACCAACAAATACTAGTTGTTTACAATTAGAGAATCACTCAATCTCTCCTTCAATGAAGTACTCTCTATTGGCTCTGAATGGAGGCCAATAACAACAATATATATAGAGATCTAGAGAAACCCTAGCTTGATATCTTGATACAATAACCATTGGATATTCCTGAAGAGATAACCCTACGATAAGAGTCTGACTTGATACAATAACCATAGGATACTCCTGATTCTGACTTGAAGAGCAAGTTGGGCTTCTCACGAATCACCAAGACCCGACCCAAATAAACCATCAGCGCCGCATTCGGTCGACCGCACCACAAGGTCGTTCAACCATCCCCTCTTGGGAACTTTGTAGAGTTGGGTGGTCGACCGCACCCCATGTACGGTCGACTGCAACTCCTGCTGCTATTGCTGCTGACTGTTTTCCTTGCTTCCACTCCATCTCCGATCGTCTTGATTCCTCCATTGTCTCATCGTCTTCTTATCCAACATAGTATGCAAGAAATAAACCAAACAATCTCCACCTTGGATTGCATACTCATGAATCCACACTTGTGTGATTTAAAACCTTCTAGATTATTTTCCTTCTCTTCTTGCAAACAACTCGTTTCGATGGCTTCCTTTGCTAGTTGAATCTATTTTCACCTGTTTTTCTCCTGCTGTATGCCCCCCTCAAGGGCACACCCCAATAGATGTAATCATTTAGGTGCCACCCTCCACACGAACTCCACCTACCTCAAGGCTCTCTCCACCTTCCGACGATATTCGAATGTCGCAGTCTCGCTTGGATAATTCTAGTGATGGAAAACTAGATAATGCTTTAGGAACAATGGACTTCAAACCACTTGGCCAATTTCTGTTCCTCCAAAGCTGATAGAGGTTGTGCTAACCCTGCTCAATCCCCCTCTCACCCTTCATCACCTTGCGATAACTTTCCCAAACTGAACAAACTCCACTTGGATCTGTGTACCTGCAGTCCCGAGCTTCTAGAGTTCTCATGGATATAAGGCTCTGCTTCATCAAAGGAATATACATGCCTTCCTCTAGTGTGTGTCCCCTTCCGTTTATCATCTTCGACTCATTAGTTTTCTCACCCCTTACTTCATAAGTCTTGTCAGTCTTCGTTCCCACACAACGACACGCGGCAAACTTGTAAGTAGAAACCATTACTTCACAAATATTATCAACCTTCGTTCTCACATGACGACATGATGCAAATTTGTAAGTAGAAATCATCTTCCTCTTGGAGAAAACTTGAGAAGAACGAACCGAATCAAAAGAACAACCGGAATTCACATCTAAAGAACTTGAAACAAAAACACTGTTTAAGCCATCACCTGATTCAGCGGCACTGGATTTGGCACCCCTCTGACTCAATCGCTTGCAATAGTCTCTCATGTAATGCTCAATCCCTTTGCACTGGTGGTCATAAACCTTACTCCTACATACACTTACCCTTCCAATCAAAGCACAATCCACCTCCAAGCTACTCACAGAAGTTGACACTGATTTCTGACTCTCCTTCCTAAGTGCATCCTCCTCCAACCCCTTGATCATACCTGCTATGAAAAACTTCTCTTTGGTAGATTTCTCATCTAGCATAGTTATCATGTTGGATGGATTTGGTGGTGAATATATCGAGTTGGAAACCTTTAGATCATTAGCGTTGAATGCCCTCAGTTCAGATGACTCCATTTTAAACTCCACTTCATGATCTAGAAGAGCGGTACTTTCCTTCATTGAGAAACCCCAAAACTTTCTTCGTTGGTACATCCGACCCTGTGATGACGAACCCGAGTAGTCAGTTCCGAATCTTGTCTAAAGACTCGCTGTGCTTCTCCTATACCTGACTTCGCTCGTCGATGACAACCGGATTAAACACAGGGCTTCTGAACATATTTTCTTCCACCTCTCCTGCTTTGTACCGATTGGTCTCCCTTTATCTCCTTCTAGGACTAGATCCAAGTCATGTTGTACCAATGCTTCATGCATGTCCACCTTCAAGAGATCAAAGTTGATCTTGCCTTTGAACCGCTTGATCTTCGTGATCTGATCTGCCATCATCTCCAAGGAACTCGAACAAACCTTTGATCCCAAAGCTCTGATACCAATTTTTAGGGATTTCTACCGAAAACCCCTCTTAGGATCTTGTTGAGTTATTCGATGCAATTAACACAAACTACCAAGCACATATGAGATCATACCAAACACACCAAAGCACACACAAATTTGGCCCGGTTGGGGCTTTCACCTTAATCCGGGAGAGAAGAAACCTAAGATGTTATTCAACTACAGAAGATACAAGAATATTACAATTCTCACCACGACCCTCTCTCAAGCCTCACCAGCAAATACTAGTTGTTTACAATTAGAGAATCACTCAATCTCTCCTTCAATGAAGTACTCTATCTCTTGGCTCTCAATGGAGGTCAATAACAACAATATATATAGGGATCTAGAGAAACCTAGCTTGATATCTTGATACAATAACCATTGGATATTCCTGAAGAGATAAACCTACGATAAGATTCGTAAGATCTGACTTGAAGAACAAGTTGGGCTTCTCACGAATCACCAAGACCCGACCCAAATAATCCATCAGCACCGCATTCGGTCGACCGCACCACACGGTCGACCTTCCCCCTCTCGAGAACTCTGTAGAGTTGGGCAGTCGACCGCACCCCATGTATGGTCGACCGCAACTCCTGCTGCTGACTGTTTTCCTTGCTTCCACTCCGTCTCCGATCGTCTCGATTCCTCCATCGTCTCATCGTCTTCTTATCCAACATAGTATGCAAGACATAAAACCAACATTCTTATCATTGTACACCCATAAGGAATGTTTTTGAGGATTACATGACATGTGATTTTGGTACAGTTTCAGTTGGCAATGGGCAAATATGTCCAGTTGTAGGTAAAGGCGCAGTGAGAGCGAAGGCTCGCAATGGTGGGTGATGGGATATTATTTGCAAGTGTACAAAATCGCAACAAATAGTATAGTTTTAGTGAAAAGAGTGTCGAACCCACAAGGACTAATTATTTTATCGAGTACCAAAATTACTAGATTAACTACTATTTGGAAAACCGAAATTTAATAACTAAAGCAACGAAATTAAATTAATCTAAAGAAATAACTAAACTAATTAAAAAGAACTAGTTCTGAAATTTTGTTGTTTGTTAATAGCAAAACTAATTCTAGGGCTTTCAATTTCGCCTATTTAATCCCACACAATTTATAACTCCATGTGAATAAAAGTATTATTTTTCCAAGTTGTAGACCAAAATTCTCAAATTATTCAATATTCTCCCTCAGGCAATATCAAAATATTCTCAACTAATTATTTGCCATAGTTCATGCACAAATTACTAATTGAAAATTTATTAAAATCTATGGATTTCTTAACGGTCACATTAACTGCGGTTCACTCTTGTAACGATGTTTAATTTTATTAATTCAAAATCACAAATTACCAATTCGGTCTCTCCATGATTTAATAAATCATACAAAAGTTGGTCAAACAATTGTAAGCATTAAGATAAAAAATCAAATACACAACCATGGAAAAAATATATATAATATGGAATTAAAATTGTGTTTTCAAAACTAGGCTACATCAAAGCCCTAGAAAAATAAAATTAGTTCATAATAAATTTGCAACTAACAAACATATTCTTTGATTGCATAATAAAAAATTAGAGGAGAACAAGAAAAACTCGTTTTTGCAAAAAAAAAAAAACGACATCTCAAAATCCGTGCCATGAAGCTTCTCTCTTTCTCCTGTTGTCTCTCTCTTTCTCTCTTCTTCAAAAATCCAGCTGCCAACCACGCACAGAGCTCCTCGATTTGCGTGCCGCAATCCACCTCCTTCTCTTTTTTTTTCTTTTCTTTTCTTTTTTCCTTTTTTTCTGGTCTTGCGCCGCACACCAATGCACAGCCCCCCAACCTTTTCTCTCTGCCTTTCTTATATAGGATTAGGGTAGTAGGTAGGTGATATTATAATTAGGGTTAGTTTAAGTATAATTAGATAATTAATTAATTAATTTTAAAATTCATAGATTTGAATTAATCTATTAAATTTTAAACTAATTAATTTACTAACCTTAATTTAAATTCACTCAACTTTTAATATAAAATTTTATTGCACACCCTAATTGATCGAAATAATTTTTATTGATTCTTCTATTGGCCAATCCGTAAAAACTTGTATTTGGGTGCTTGAATTTTGAAATGTTCATCCCTGTTTTCTTCCATATTTTCATGCAAAACGCTCACCTTTTGCATTTATCCATCTCATTCCTACAAAAACAAACAAATAAATAATTTTGAGTAGAAATAAGATAAATTTCAAAGAAATAAACGAGAACTCGCAATTTTAATGCATAAAAGAGTACTAAAATTATATATAAATTTCACTCATCAAATACCCCCAAACTTAAGATTTTGCTTGTCCTCGAGCGAAAAGTAAACCATGAGCAAAGATGATAGTAATCATAATTAGGCTCAACTCATCTCACCAAGAGATCTTATCATGCAAGTATCAAAATTTCAACGTAAAACAAACAACAGTAAATAAAGTAAAACTAAGCATACTCACTTTCTCCAGTGCAATTATTCATACATAATTCTCAACACAATCATATTTGTCATGCAATTAATGTAATTATAGTATGTAACAACTCCATATGTGATTACCCCTTCTCACTACTACAAAAGTAGCAAACTAGAGTTTTTTCCCCCCTCTCTCTCTAAGTAGTCACTTGCCTTTTGATGCGAATGCAAACATTTGTGATGAATTTACCTGGTTACTCAATAAGTCACAAACTTAGAGTGCTTTTGCATACTCATATTTTATGTTCCCGTTTGACTTAAAAGTACACATTGGTGATGAATACCCCTAGTTACTAAGCAACTCAAAACATTGGAGTAGATAGAACTTTATTCATTCAATTATTTGATCATTATCACTCTATTTACTTAAACTTTGTTTAGGATTAGATTAAAAGGGATAATCACAAGAAAAAAACATCACATTTTTCTTTTATGTATAATCACATGACTCTCAAAATTTTGGAAGAAATTTTGAATTTCAATAATCCTAAAGTAAATAAGTATGCTTGATCTTGCTTTATAAGATATTGTCTATCCTTAAAAAAATTATTTCAATACTTTAGCACAATAAAGAACTCAAAAGTGTAATGTTAAGCCTAATTGCAATACTTTATTTTGTTTTTCTTTTCAAATATATATAAAATATACAAAAAATTTGTATCCCTTCCCCAAAACTTGAATATCACATTATCCTCAATAGAAAAGGAAAACAAAAACAAAAGGAATGCGAAAAGTTCAGAATTTCTCCCCTGGTTCGTGTTAAAATACTGGACGCGCAACGTTCATTGTTTCAGTGATATCTAGAGCTGTAGATGTCCAAATTGCCTGATTTGTTTTTTTCTGAAAAGATAAGACAATTTCCTACGATCGGTATTTTATACACTTTTCCAAATTCGGACTGTATCCTGCTAAAAAATAACCATTAATGACGGTCCAGAAAACAGCTCTGCCCGACGACTTCCAAACTCATGCAATCCTACAAATTAAAATAAAAAATAAAAATAAAAATAAACTAAAATAAAAAGAAAATCTAAATGCAGTAAAAGAAAACATGGGTTGCCTCCTATGAAACGCTAAGTTTTAAGTCTTCAGCCAGATGTTGTAGCTGAGATGGTTATGTAACACCAAGATCCAACAAGATAAGAACATCTTTTCTAATACTTCTCTTCTGGTGTGGATTAGGTTCAAGCTCTAGTTTGAGTCGTTTATTTCTTGATGATGGCGTCTTTGATATCCCCACCTCTTTGAATTTCAGCGGAGAAGAAAAATTAATATATGGTGCAGCATCCAAATACATAACATATTCCAAAACCTTTTTTTTCCTCAGATTCAAGAGTTGCTGAATTTGTTAAACATATTTTTACAGGTTACTTTTCAACTTCATCCATATATTTTTTACCCACAATTAAATCAGTTTCACTTACTTGAGAACATGACTGTTCTTCAGCAGAAAACTTGATGGATTTAAAAACATCAAACGTTACTTGCTCATCCTCAACCCTCAATATAAGTTTTCCTTGTTGGATATCAATCAAAGCTTTTCCCGATGCAAGAAAAGGTCGCCCCAAAATCAACGGAATTTGTTCATCTTCCTCCATATCAAGCACTGCAGAATCAGCTGGAAATATAAACTTGTCTACCTTGACCAAAACATCTTCAATTATTCCTCTTGGGTACTTGATAGATCTGCCTGCCAATTGTAAAGAAATTGTAGTTAGATTTGCTTCTCCAATATCTAGTTTCCTGAAAACCGAAAAAGGCATAAGATTAATACTTGCTCCTAAATCACATAATGCTTTATGAAAAGAAGAATTTCCAATAGTACAAGGAATTGTAAAACTCCCTGGATCTTTAAGTTTAGCAGGCAGCTTCCTTTGTAAAATTGCACCACTCTCTTCGGTTAGCATAACTGTTTCATGTTCTTCCAACTTCCTCTTGTTTGATAAAATTTCCTTAAAAAATTTAGCATATTTAGGCATTTGTTCTAAAGCTTCAATAAGAGGAATATTAATATGTAATTGCTTAAAAATATTTAAAAATTTTGAAAACTAATTATCAAACTTGTTCTTTATAAGTCTTTGTGGAAAAGGAATATGTGGATCATAAGGTGAATTAGGATAAGTGTCAGAATTGAACTCCCCTGAAATTGTTTGGCTTGAAACTCCTTTATCCTTCTTAGAATTGTGATTGGCCACCTGCTGTGTTTGTTCTTCCACAATTTGCTCGATCGCACTTTGCTTTTCAACCATATTTTGGTCGGAAATTTCTTTTTATGGCTTCTCAATTGTTCTCCTGCGTTTTAGTGTTATTACTTTGACATGCTTCTCGGGATATGTTACAGTGTTACTGGGTAAGGTTACTATTGTTCTCTCTTTAAGAATATTTGAAAGTTGACCAATCTGAACCTCAAGATTGCGAATTGAAGCTGAAATTGAAGTTGTAACATTTTGGATTGCCAAATCTGTCTTTTGCATGTACAGCGTGAACATCTCCTCAAGTGTTAGCTCCTTTTCTTGCTGTGAAAAATTTTGAGGTGGCCTAATTTCTCCTTGATTGTTGTTCCATGAAAAATTGAGGTGGATTCTCCATCCTGGATTGTACGTGTTCGAATAAGGATTGTTTTGATGTTGAAAATTGGACACGTAATTTGCTTGATAGGACTGTGGGTGAGCAAATGGGTTCCCCACCTGGCAATCAGTACTTGAGTGATTTCCTGCACAAAGATCACAAATAATATTATTAACATTCATATTACCTATTTGTTTAGATAAAATATCAATTTTTGCAGTTAAAGTAGTAATAGGATCAAATTCAAAAACTCCAGCCACTTTTCTTGGCATTGTACTCTCTGAAGACCACGGGTAATTATTAGATGTCATCTCCTCTAAAAGCTCATAGGCTGCTTTATGAGTTTTGCTCATAAGTGCACCTCCAACTGGTGCATCAACCATAGATCGATTTGTAACTCCCAAACCATTATAGAATATTTGAATTTGTAGCCATTTCGGAAGTTCATGATGATGACACTTTCTCAATAACTCTTTATACCTCTCCCATGCATCATACAAAGACTTGGTCTCAAATTGAGTGAATATGGTAATGTCATTTCTTAGCTTCGCTATCTGTGCCGGCGGAAAATACTTAGTTAAAAAATTTTGTGCAAGTTCCTCCCAAGTAGTAATACTACCGGGTGGTAGAAAATTTAGCCAAGCTTTCACCTTATCTTTTAGTGAAAAAGGAAAGAGTCTCAATCGAATTGCATCATCTGATACTCCATTATGCTTGAAAGTGTCACAAATTTCTAAAAAGTTTGCAATGTGAACATTAGGATCCTCGTGCGATAGTCCTCCAAATTGAACAGTCTGTTGAATCATTTGAATGATCGCCGGTTTAATCTCAAAATTGTTAGCTTGTATAACCGACCTCTTTATGGTTGATGTTGCTCCATTAAGTGAGGGCATAGCATAATCTCTCAAATCTTTTGTCACGCCTCGCTTCCCAAAAAGAATACGGAATACGGGTACGTAAAAAAGCCCAGCGAATGATTTTCATCATCCATAAGCTGTTCAAAAATCTTTACAATATCTCATACAAATAATCAGAGTCGGAAGCAAAAGTATCAACCAACATGCAAAATTGAAACAAAACACCAACAGAAATTTACTTGAAATCAAATACAATATTCTCAAATAAATTAGAGTCTGGAGAAAAACAATATACTGGGTCACATCGCCCAAATACAATGAATATCCAATAAACCAAATACACTTTATTCAATGTTCAAGCAACAATAAAATACTAATAATAAAGCAGAATCTCCAGCACTAATACATCATCTCGCTAATACCATCTAGCAATCGTCCATCCTGATATGCAATTAGTAAATTTGTAGGAGAAGGAGAAAAAAAGAAAACAAGTACCCGTCAATTGCAAGTCACGAGTCACAAATAATGTAGGATACATGCACATGGGGAAACTAACTAATAACATGGCAGTCAACTAGCATGGTATCCTAACAGTACAGTTGTTTATGTCAAATGTAGTGTCATATGGCAACTAACAGTCTCTAGTAACAGTAAACTCAGTATATCAGTGAATCAGGATAACAGTATAACAGTATTAGTCCAACAGTATCAGTCTAACATTATCAGTCTAACAGTATCAGTCTAACAGTAACATTCTAACAGGATCAGTCTAACAGTAACAGTTTTATGTTCTTACAGTCTTATGTGTATTAATAGCTAGGTAGCACTTCATGTGCCCCAAAATCATATCACATGGTTGCTACAACAAACAGTTTCGCTTTTAGATTTCATAGTGGACCATGATGAGGCAGTGTACTCAGAATCAGTAATAGTAGCAGTAACAGTAACAGTCAGAACCTAGTGGTTCTCTTCTACTCTACACTTTCCTAAGGGAAGTAATGTAGACAGGGTCAGTAACAGTAACAGTAACAGTAATAGTATGGAACACTAGTTCCCTTCCAAGTACACGTTTCTATATTTTCCACTACTAGATCTTCCCTTAAGAAATCTCGGCTTGGTTATTTTTATTATGGTCATCAAACATGCATGAATGTGTATGAAATAGTGTCAAACTAACATGGTATAATCAGTATTAGGTTCAGGAAAACAAATAAACAATCATAGATGATATACAGTCACACAAACGAGAAAAACAGTGTATGTTCATATCCAGGACAGCATGACAGTATAGTACTAAAACAGTGATTCTTGTCGCTACAGAACTGCAAATCAAGATCCGTCGAAGGATCTGGAAAATAGACATCCACAAGAATCCAACGAAAATAATTAAGTCATATAGTACTTCACAACATCTTAACTCAAAACAGGTTCGAAAACGGAAATCATGTTCAGTCAGAAATCAGGAAAACGAATTCTCAGTCCGGAAAAAAGCATCAAAACTCATCAATTAAATCTATGAAAAATCTGAGGTATTCCCCTATATGTTTAGAATCAAAATATAAAGTTTCATAATATTCCAGTGAGAATAGATAGTCATCAAAAATACAAAAGCATCAAGAAAACATAGTTTAGCAAATCTGAAAATCTCAACACTGCTGTACGAAAACTAAGATATCTCGCAATCAGTGAATCGAAATCCAATTCCGCCAAAGGGATATGAAAATATATAGAATTTACTAACTTTCATATTTCACAAATAATTTTCATACAGTATAAGGAATCATGGTGAAAGAGGATTCTTTATAGAACAACGAGCAAAATACAACACGAGAAGATTTTAGAAAATAGCATGGAACGTCACATAAAACTTATCAATAAAATTCATCAAAATTCTGGGTAATCCCTAACTTCATAAAAAAACACTGAACAAAATATTGGATCAAGATAATATGTATAGAATAGTTCTTGAAAATAGTTTGTTGATAAAATTAACCCAAAACAAAATCTGGAATAGATCGACACCTCTGTATTAAAACAGCCATAACTCAGTCATACGAAATCCAAATCAAGCAAAACCAGTGGGGTTTGAAAATAGAAAATATTATCTAAAATTCATATTTTATACTGGAATCAAGATACTGGCTGTAGCATAGACGAAAACAGTAAACAAAATAGAACATCCAGAAAATACAGATTTCACACTTCAAAACAAGAACATCATAACTTCAAGAATATTGATCCAAACACATCCAAACTTGAAATACAACCTACAAAGCATCTAAACATCATGATTTAGGATTATTAACTTGTCCACACCTATTAATTCACATGGGTCTTAATCCAAACACACATTCACACAATTATTCACATACATGACTAAAAATCAAGAATTGGGCAATTCCTAGGTTATCACATATCAAGATTTGCGTTATGAGTCATCTATGGCCAAATTATCACAATAGAGATAAAACCCATCAAGAAAATCACAATCTTTGGTTGTCTCTAGACCCAACTATACTATAGGTGAACTTTTTGACCTGTATCAAACAAATAAATTGGAGTTCAAGTTACTTGCCTTAATTAGGGGATGAAGAACGATGCAAATACGAAGAGAAGCGAAAACCACGAACGAAATCCACTATAAGCAATGAATCCAAGCCCAACGAATGAAAACTACCCACGAACGATCTCATTGAAGCAACGTCGATCAAAGTGGCAAACACCCACTTTGAGAACACCACAAGAAAGGATGATGCAAGAGTTTATGTTGATGGTGGTGATGGTGGTTGCCGGCAAAAAGCAAGGGAAGATGGAGGGCTCGGTTGTAGGAGGTGTAGTATGGCCGGAGGGGGTTGTGGTGTCCGGTAATGGGGCTCGGCCTAGGGAGGGATGTTGTCGGGTTTGGGGGTTGATGCAGGCTGGGAGCACACAAAGGAAGGGGAGGCCGGGATTAGGAGAGGGAGAAAAAGATTTAGGGTTAGGATTTAGGGTTTTAGGATTAGGGCTTTATATATAGGAGTTTAAAGTGGGTTAATGGGTTGTGGGTATTAGTATCTAGTAATAGGTATACAATTGGGTAATGTATATTGGGTCAAATAACAATAGGAATACAATTAGGATTGAGATTTTTGGCTTTGGAAATCTTATTAGGGGATAAAATAATGGGAAAAGGAAAATACAACCAAAATACCACCATAACACCAAGAGAAAAATAAAATAAAGGGAACGAGACCAAGAATGAGGAAAAGATCAAAATGATGAAAAATGAGACAAAAGAGACAATCAATCAAACACAAGGAGCTCAAAATGAAATAAAAATGAATATATATTGAAAACAAATCCAAAATACGGTTCAGAAAAATACAAGAGATATAAAATACACCAAAAATGAAAAAAATACACTGCAAAATACATAAAATGAAAAACAGGGGTTACAACTTTGTTTTGTTGGGATTGGGGCGTCAACCAACGCCCGTTGTCGCAGCAGAACTAATAGAGCAATGAGGAAGTCGAAGTAGACGAGATGAATAAATTGAGCAAGCAAGTAAATCCACCAAACTAACACAAACACACTGATGATTTATCCCGGTTATCTTTTGCTTAATCCGGAGGGAAATATAGGGAGATCTGATATTCAACTGGAAGAGATTACAAGGAGTTATTGATTCACTCAATACAAGAAATTAAACTCACCCACCAAGCACTATCTCTCTCTCGAGCCTCTCTTTGCAATGGAGAAAAAAATCTATGAAGTAAGTTTACAATATATATAGAAGAATAGAGAGAAAACCTAGGTCTCATTTTGATTCTCAGTCGTCCGATATAACCTGGAAAAGAAGTAACTGAATAGAAGCCACACGATCTAACTTGGAGTTGAAGATTGGACTGCAACGACCTAACAAATCAATGCCCAAAAACAAACACAACGCCGCGGTCGGTCAACCGTACCACTCTCTGACATTCTCTGTACTTTGAGCGGTCGGGGGGCGCGGACGGGGGGTGCAGTCGGCCACAACATAGGACAGTCGACCGCAACTGTGCCTGCACCTTGCTGCTTCTGTTTTTCCTTCTACTCACTTCGACGCTTCGACCTCCGTTCTTCATCTTACCTTCTTCTAATCTGAACAACGAGTATACAAGACACAATCCTAACAAACTCCACCTTGGATTGCATATGAGTGCATCACATGATGTGTTACTCATCTCCAAACTCAAATAAATTCCACTTGCAAAGAAAACTTAGAACAATAACTTCTTCTTCTAGTTGAAATGATCTCTACCCAATCTCACCGATTCCAGTATACCCCTTCAAGGGTACACCTCCGTAGATGTACTCATGAAGTTGCCAAACTTTGCACGAACTCCACCTGCCCTTATGCATTCTCCACCTCTCGATGATATTCGAACATCGTGGTCTCATCTCGATGATTCTAGTTGCGGCAAACTAGCTGAGCTTGCGGGGATAATGGGAAAAGAACTATCAACCCCTGTACAGGATTTTCGAATTCCCAAAGCTTGTGGAGATTGTGTTGGCTTGGCCCAACTACTCTCATACCTCTAATCACCTCACGACGAACTTGAAAAACAGACAGAACTCCACCTCGAGCTGTGTACCTGCAGCCCCGTGCATCAAGAGTTCCCAAGAAAATCAGATTTCGTTTCAGCAGAGGAATATGCAAAACATCCTTTAAAGTGAACATATTTAGACTTAGCATCTTCAACTCAACTGTCCCCTCACCCACTACTTCACAAATCTCCCCAGTTCCCGTTGTTACACAACGCTCCGTAGTAGACTTATAAGTAGAAAACAACTCCCTTATGGAGAAAATATGAGAAGAACCCCCTGAGTCAAGAAACCAACTAGAATCCACTTCTAAAGAATTTGAAACAAGAAGACACGAACCACCTGAATCAAAGGCACTAACCACATTAGCGGCTGAACTCCCGTTCTTGGCGCTCTCCTGATTCTGTAATTTCAGACAGTCCACTGCTAGACACGAACCACCTGAATCAAAAGCACTTTGTCTTCCCCCCTGAAGGACTATCCACTGCTAGACAACTTGTAGGAATAGACGATGATGATTTATGGGTCTCCTTCCTAAGTTAATTTTCCTTCAATGCTTTGATTACACCATCTACCGAAATACTCTCCTTGGCAGATCTACCGTGTAGCATGGTAGTGATCAAAGGCGTACGAATCCGGCAGTGAATATATCAGGTTGAAAGCTTTATCTTCCTCACACACATCTGCGTTGATCGCCTTAAGTTCAGATAATACCTTATTGAACTCTGTAATGTGGTCTTGGAGATCGGTACCTTCCTTCATAGATAAACGGCACAACTTCATCTTCCAATGCATCCGATCTAATAACGAAGAAGCAGAGTAGTCAGCTATAAGTTTTTCCCATAAACTCGCTGCATCAGTTTCTTCAAGAAATCTGCACTTGACCTCGTCCGTCAAGGATAGTCGGATCAGACTTATGGCTTTTTCACGAATATCTTTCCAACCGTCATCCTTCATATCAGTCGACTTTCTTTCTTCTTAACGGCTAACTGCAACCGTTCTAGAACAAGAACATCATACATGTCAGTCTTCCAAAGATTGAAATTAATCTTTCCATCGAACTTCTTGATCTTCAAAATACTGTGGCCTGTCATCTTAACCAAGGAACTCGGCAACCTGAAGCTCTGATACCAGTTGTTGGGATTGGGGCGTCAACCAACGCCGGTTGTCGCAGCAGAACTAATAGAGCAATGAGGAAGTCGAAATTGACGAGATGAATAAATTGAGCAAGCAAGTAGATCCACCAAACTAACACAAACACACCGATGACTTATCTCGGTTAACTTTTGTTTAATCCGGGGGAAAATATAGGGAGATCTGATATTCAACTAGACGAGATTACAAGGAGTTATTGATTCACTCAATACAAGGAATTAAACTCACCCACCAAGAACTATCTCTCTCTCGAGCATCTCTTTGCAATGACGAAAAGAATCTATGAAGTAATCCTCTCATATTGGAGGAGTTTACAATATATATAGAAGAATAGAGAGAAAACCTAGGTCTAATATTGATTCTCAGTCGTCCGATATAACCTGAAAAAGAAGTAACTGAATAGGAGCTGCACGATCTAACTTGGAGTTGAAGATTGGGCTGAAATGACCTAACAAATCGAAGCCCAAAAACAAACACAGTGCCGCGGTCGGTCGACCATCCAACAAGACCGGTCGACCGTACCACTCTCTGACATTCCCTGTACTTCGAGCGGTCGGGGGACCGCAACATAGGACAGTCGACCGCAACTATGCCTGCACCTTGCTACTGTTGTTTTCCCTTCTACTTACTTCGACTCTTCGACCTCCGTTCTTCATCTTACCTTCTTCTAATCTGAACAACGAGTATACAAGACACAATCCTAACATGTTTTCCTCATTGTTTGTCATCGTGATACACTTCTATGTCATCGTGATTCACTTCTATATCCTGAAATATAACTATTAAATAACAGAAAAACTAGAAATAAAAACTAAAAAGAAAAAAAAAGAAAAAAAGAAAAATCCAAATTAGTAACAATCTAGCAATTATCAATATCAATAAAAATTAATTAGTCCCCGGTAACGGCGCCAAAAACCTGATGGGATATTATTTGCATGTGTACAAAATTGCAACAAGTAGTATAGTTTTAGTGAAAAGAGTTTCGAACCCACACGGACTAATTATTTTATCGAGTACCGAGATTACTAGATTAACTACTATTTGGAAAATCAAAATTTAATAAAGAAAGCAACGAAATTAAATTAATCTAAAGAAATAACTAAACTAATTAAAAAGAACTAGATCTGAAATTTTGTTGTTTGTTAATAGCAAAACTAATTCTAGGACTTTCGATTTGACCTAGTTAATCCCACACAATGTATAACTTCATGTGAATAGAAGTATTATTTTTTCAAGTTGTAGACCAAAATCTCCAAATAATTCAATATTCTCTCTCAAGCAATATCAAAAATATTCTCAACTAATTATTTGTCATAGTTCATGCACAAATTACTAATTGAAAATTCATTAAGATCTATGGATTTCTTAATGGTCACATTAACAGCGGTTCGCTCTTGTAACGGTGTTTAATTTTATTAATTCGAAATCACAAATTACCAGTTTGGCATCTCCATGATTTAATAAATCATACAAAGTTGGTCAAAAAATTGTAAGCATTAAGAACAAAAATCAAACACACAACCATAGAAAAAAAAAGAAAAATAATATGGAATTAAAATTGTGTTCTCAAAACTGGGCTACATCAAAGCCCTAGAAAAATAAAATTAGTTCATAATAAATTTGCAACTAACAAACATATTCTTTGATTGCATAATAAAAAATTAGAGGAGAAGAAGAAAAACTCGTTTTTGCAGGAAAAACGATGTCTCGAAATCCATGCCGCGAAGCTTCACTTTTTCTTCTGCTGTCTCTCTCCGTTTCTCTCTTTTTCAAAAATCCAGCCGCCAACCTACGCCAAGAGCTCCTCGATTTGCGTGCTGCAATCCTCCTCCTTCTCTCTCTTTTTCTTTTTCTTTTCTTTTCCTTTTTCTTTTTTTTTCATGGTGTTGCGCCGCACACCAATGCACAGCCCCCAACCTTTTATCTCTGCCTTTCTTATATAGGATTAGGGTAGTAGGTAGGTGTTATTATAATTAAGGATAGTTTAAGTATAATTAGATAATTAATTAATTAATTTAAAAATTCATAGATTATAATTAATCTATTAGATTTTAAACTAATTAATCTACTAACCCTAATTTAAATTCACTCAACTTTTAATATAAAATTTTATTCCACATCCTAATTGATCAAAATATTTTTTACTAATTTTTCCATCAGCCAATTCGTAAAAACTTGTATTTGGGTGCTTGAATTTTGAAATCTTCATCATTGTTTTCTTCCATAATTTCACGCAAAACGCCCACTTTTGAATTTATCCATCTCATTCCTACAAAATTAAACAAATAAATAATATTAAGTAGAAATAAGATAAATTTTAAAGAAATAAACGAGAACTCGCAATTTTAATGCATAAAAAAGTACTAACAATTATATATAAATTTCACTCATCATTGGCCAATTGGTCTTGAATGACATAAGACATTTTCCAAGTTTGAAGAAGAACTTAATCTCAACTAGCAAACTAGACAAAGAAGGATATACAACAACTTTTGGGCATGGAGAATGGAAGGTGATTACAGATGTCAGGTTGGTGGCAAAATGAAAGCGTGGTGACATGTTGTACTTACTCAGAGGATGTAATTCAAGTGATATCATTGCTACATCATCGGCAGGTAGTTCCTCTATAATTCTATGACATGTTAGGTTGGGGCACCTTGGTGAAAATGGTGTCAAGAAGCTTTGTTCTAGAGATCTTTTACCGGTGCTTAAGAAGGTTGAGATGAATTTCCGTAAGAACTGCGTGATGGGCAAACAGAAGACAGTTAGCTTTTAGTTGAGTAGGCGTGAGAAGAAGCTTAGGAAGTTAGAGTTGGTACATACAGATGTGTGGGGTCCAGCTTAGAAATTCTTTTATGGTGGTAAGAGATACTTCGTTACATTCATTGATGATGCTACAAGGAAAGTTTGGGTTCATGCATTCACGAGAAATCAAAGGTGTTTTATGTATTCAAAGCTTGGAAGGCCAGAGTTGAAAATGAGACGAGTTGCAAAGTGAAAGCATTAAAATCCGACAATGGAGGTGAGTACACAAGTAAAATATTTATTGACTATCTAGCAAAGGAATGTATCAAAGGAATCAGGACAGTTCCTAAGACTCTACAGGAGAATGGTGTAGCAGAAAGAATGAATCGCATGATACTCGAAAGGGCGAGATGATTGAGACTTCTCCGATCCATCTTTGGTTCACTACAGTGAATACAACAGTGTGCTTGATTAACCGTTGCCCGTTTAATGCCTTTGATGGGGTCATTCCGCAAGAACTATGGTCAAGTAAAACTGTCAATTATTCGTATTTGAAAGTTTTTGGTTGTATTGCATATTCACTAAATGTTAGGGAAGAAAGGAAGAAACTGAATTCTAAATCCAGAAAATGTGTATTCATTGGCTACGCTAGTGATCAGTTAGGTTACAGACCTTGGGACTCTGTGGATAACAAGGTCATTCGCAGCAGGAATTTAGTGTTCATTGAAGAGGTCTTGTACAAGGACAGACACACAGGACAAGACAGTACAACCAGTTCAGAGTTAGATTATGATTCAGACTCAAATTCAGATTCAGATTCTGAAGGTGGTCCTAGTAGTGGGGGCCATATAGTGTAGTAGCATGTACAAGTACCACATGCAGCACAGAAGGCTCATGGTGAGCCTATTGAGAATGAGCAGGTTATCCAAGACGAACAAGTACTATAACACCTCGAATTATATATATATATATATATATATATATATATATATATATATATATATATATATATATATATATATATATATATATATATATATAAAGAGGATGGCATAGTTGTAAATAGAGTGGTAGAGGGGGGGGGGGGGGCACGCATCTGAGAAACAGTAGAAATGTGTTGTTAAGCGGTGATGTCATGATGATGTCACCAGGTGGGGGCTGCTCGTTTGTGAGGAGAAGGCAAGCCTGGTGTCTTCCTTGGTAACGTGGCATGGGGCCCACGGGATCCATGTACACATGATTTTTAAAAAAATAGAGTATGGGTTGATTAGTCCCATATCGGGAATTAACAAAGATTAAATAACCATAAATAATATTGCCTATGATCAAGAGTCACCAATTCGGTTAACCACCTTTTGAGAGACAGCCTGTGGTGGAAAGTTGTACTATACTATAAATAATTTGTCTGATAAATTAGATAAATTGTCTGAGATTGGGGCAAGGGCATTACAGGTACAACTAGAGTAATTCAAGGAACCTAAACCGGACGGTAAACCGGTACCCACATTAAGGAGTTCGACATGTGAGAGAAGGCCAACCAAGATATTTGATCCATCAGCTAGTATTGTTCATGAGCATGTTCTGTACACGGATTCAGGAGAGCCAGAGACTCATGAGAAGGTTTTGAAGGATGAGGCTCGAATTCAGTGGGAGTTAGCCATGAGGGATGAGATGAGCTCCTTGGAACAGAACAAAATTTGGGGGTTGACTAAGTTACTTGCAGGGAAACAGGCTCTTATGAACAAATGGATTTTTAAAGTCAAGGATGAGGCAGATAGCAATAAGTGGTATAAGGCGAAACTTGTTGTAAAATGATTCTCTCAAAGAGAAGGTGTTGATTACCATGAGATCTTTGCACTGGTTGTAAAGATGGCTTCAATCAGGGATCTGCTTAGTATTGTGGCAAATGAAGGCTTACACTCAAAGCAGTTGGGTGTGAAAACAACATTTCTCTATGGTGATGTCGAAGAAAAGCCGTACATGTGTCATGCTCCGCTTCACAAAAAGGAATACGGAATACGGTATGCGACAAAGTTCAGCGAATGGTTTTCACCATTCATAAGCTGTAAGGATATTTTCAACAATTTACAGAAAATAAACAAGAAGTAAACAGGAAATAATCATCCACGCATGCATGAATCAAATTTCTAAATCAACAGAATTTACTTGAAACAAATACTTAATCTCAAATAAACCAGATCTGGAAACAACAAGTTATAAGTTCTGGGACAAAAATGCCCAATATAAGATCCAAGTAGCAATAATTACAAGTAATTCAAAATAGAAAATGGTTCAAGCAGAAACTTCTAGCCGAGCTCAGAACACTTGGTCACTTACTCCTTTGGGCAGCTGATCACCGAAATCTGCAAATTTAACAATTTGCAAGAAGGAGAAACAGGAAATAATATGCCCGTTAGTGCAAGTTACGGGCCGCATGTAGTGCAAGCAACAAGTACAGAAAATAGATAAACAAAATGCAGAGTAGCAACAAGAAACAAGTGCTGAATAAAACATGGAAGGAAGAGTGACAGTAAAATAGGGCAACTAACTCTCAAACCAAGAAATAGAATCAAGTAACATGATAAGATAACAGTGTGTAGGTAGCATGTAACAAGTATCAAGTAGCATGCAAGCAAGTAACAAGTAACATGTGTCAAGTAACATGTACAAGTATGGGAATGTGCAAGTGATCATGTTATTCTCAAGTCTTGTATCTAATCCTATCTAGGTAGCACTTCATGTGTTCCAAGTTTCACCACATAGTTGCTACATTCAGGCAAGTTGCATTTAGATTTTGCAGTGGATTATATAGGGCCGTGTACTCAGGTATCAAGTATCAAGTAGTCAAGTATCAAGTAGTCAAATATCATGTACTCAAATATCAAGTAGTTCCTATGGGTCCCCTCCGAGTACACCTCTCCTATAGGGATATATGTAGTCGGCTAAGCAAGTGGGAAACACAGACCCCCTTCTGAGTACACCTTCCAATAGGAAAGTATGTAGTCAGGTTATCATGTAAACGAGTAATTAGGAACAAGCATCAAGTAATCAAGTAATCAAGTAATCATGTAGTTATGTGGGAAACATGGCCCCCCTTCCAAGTACACATTTCTATATTTTCCACTACTAGATCTTTCCCTTAATCCCAGCTTGATTACTTGTTATTATTATTAAAGAAAGCATGAACATGCACAAACAGGGCAAGAAAACATGGCAAGAAACAAGAGACAAGTTCAAGTCGGATGGAAGATACGATCGGGTGACAAAATAACCTATAATAGTTAGAAACAACGAGACTTTCAGTTCTGGACAGCAAGGCGTTGCTGCACCAAAATCGAGATCCCCGTTGTCACAGGAATGCAAACCTGTATCCATCATAAATTCTAGAAACTAGACTCTCTGCCAAATTCAGCGCATATACATAAGTCATATAACAACTACAAAAACAGGGCTCAAAACAACGTTTTATACAGAATTCAAGTTCAGCGAGAAATCGCAAAGTTTTATTTATAAGAATGAAAAAGATATAAAACACCATCATTAAATCTAAGGAAAATATGGAGGGTTTCCTAGCATGTCTAGTCTCAACATATAAAATTTCATAAAATTCCATTACAGATAGCATAGTTAATTTAATTTGGAAAATAGAACGATACAGCAAATTTATGAATCTGAAATTTTAGACACATCAGTACTAAAACAGTGATAAATCACAAAATAAAACTCGGAATTCAAATCCGTCAAAAGGGTTGTAAAATAGACATACTAGGATAAACTTCATATTCACAAAGATTTAATCAAAAGTGACTAGAATGAGGTTGAAAACAGAGTTCTTTACTGAACAACATGCCAATTTGGAAATTATATGATTGGTTTCATAAGCATGTAATAAGTTATAAAAGTCATTAAACAATTCTACAAAAATTAGGGGTTGA
Source organism: Hemerocallis citrina (assembly GCA_017893485.1). Taxonomy (NCBI): domain Eukaryota; kingdom Viridiplantae; phylum Streptophyta; class Magnoliopsida; order Asparagales; family Asphodelaceae; genus Hemerocallis; species Hemerocallis citrina. Next base: position 218,200,457 of record CM030365.1, read on the forward strand.
TCCCAGTCATGTCTAGACATACCCAGAATAATACTAAGTCCAAATTTTACTTTTAACATCAGTTTTAAAATAATAAAACATCAGCGACCTCATAAATCAGAATATGGAAATTACGATACAACTGTAGTAAAACAGTGATAACTCACACATTAAAAATCAAAATTGTGATCCGTCGAAAGTTATAAAAAATAGACATCGAGGCCTACGAATCATATTCACAAAATAATTTATTTTACTGACTTTAACAGGGTCTAAATTGTTGTATCAAATTAGGGCAGCAGCAAAAAGAAAGTTTCTTGCATGCATTTAATCAAACAACTCATCTACGATAGATTCAAATTAGAATGTAATGCAAAACATGATATATTGGACATCTAAAACAACATGGCATGGGTATTAGCATGTTCACGACAAAATAACACATCTAGCACACCAATCACATAACAAAAATCCACAACATACGATGAATCACGAAAGAGTATATATATATCAAGAATCTATTTAGATCTAATTTATTTTTTTGTAGTGTGTGTGTGTGTGATAATTTGTTGTGATTGATCATGACTACGAATGAATCAAGCGAATGAGAACAAGATTTATCAAGGAAGTATCATGAAGACGAACACGAAAAATGAGATCAAGACTACATGCGGTATTTGTACTTGTATAAGAACAAAAATAATATACAAGTTACTTGCCTCATTAAAGACGACGAATCCGACGAGAAAGAATAACGGGAACAGATCCTGCGCGACGAACACGAATACAACAATTCACGAACAAGCAGGAAGCGTGCGGGATGAAGATGAACGGCGGCACACAGCGGAAGTGGACGGCAGCGTGGTCGACGGCGGGAAGGAGGCGATGGGATGCACGGTGGAAGTCGACGGTCAGGAGAGTTGCGGATTAGAGGCTCGGGATGAGGGACGGTGGATGATGGCGGGCATTGGTGACGTGGCACAGGGCGGCGATGGGACGTCGGGGTTGCGCGACGTGGGAAGGCTGTGGCGGTGGCTCCGGTCGACGGGGGTGCAGGATGCACAGGGAAAGAGAGAGATAGTTGGAGAGAGAGAGAGAGAGAGATAGAGATTGTTTAGAAGATTATGTCTGTATGGGAAAAAGGAACAAATTTGGTTAGATTTTAATGAGATTTTTGGTAAGTTAGGATTTTATGAATCAAGGGGAGATCATGGGGGAGGTGATCTGCAAGTTAGGCAGATAGGGAGACCGTAAGGGAGAGATTTGAGGAAGACTGGGTAAAAGAGGGTATTAGATAGTGGGTTTAGGATCCAATAGGGCGAATTATAGGGTTAGAAATCAAATAATAAACAATTAGGCCATGAAATATACGATTTAGACATAAACAAAATCTTTTAGAGATAAATAATTAGCAGAAGAAATTAAATCAGAAGATTGAGTCCCAGAATTGAATGACGACAAATAAAGATAGTTTATTAGGAATGAGGAAATGATTACACGGTTCAGAAAGAACAAAAGAGCACAATCAAAAATAAGTACCCACGAAAATAAATACATACAAAAATACAAGAAAACGAACACAGGGGTTACAACAACATGTAACAACTCACAGGTTTTGAAGCTAAAGGGAAAGAAGACATGGTGTATCGACTAAAGAAGAGTCTTTATAGGCTAAAACAAGTACCACAACAATGGTACTTGAAGTTTGATTTCTTTATGGGAGGAAAAGGTTTCGATAGATGCGAAACAGATCATTATGTGTATGTTCGTAGATATGAGGACAATAATATAGTTACCTTGGCATTGTATGTGGACGACATGTTGTTAGCAGGTTCATGTATGGAGAAATTCCAGGAAGTGAAGAAAATGCTAGCTTCGGAGTTTTTTTATGAAGGACTTGGGTGAAGCAAAGCAAATCCTCGACATGAAGATTAGTAGAGACAGGAAAAGCAAGAAACTTTGGTTATCCCAAGCGGACTATGTGAAGAAGGTCTTGAAGAGATTCAATATGGATAGCGCGAGGCCAGTCACTTGTCCCTTGGCTGCTCACTTCAAGTTATTGATGGACTTGTGTCCTAAAACGGAGGCAGAGATGGAGGAAATGGCCGCTATTCCTTATGCCTCATCTGTTGAGAGTTTGATGTATGCGATGGTGTCTACAAGACCAGACATCGCACAAGCAGTAGGAGTTGCCATCCGTCACATGAAGAATCCAGGTAAACAACATTAGGATGCAGTAAAGTGGATTCTTAGATATCTAGTAGGTACTTCAGATTTTTCTCTTTGTTTTGCGTAAGATTCCTTGCATATACATGGTTATGTAGATGCAAATATTTTGGGCGATCGTGACAGTTGTAGAAGTACTACAAGTTATATATTTACAGTTGGAGGATTAGCTGTCAGTTGAGTTTTGCAGTTACAAAAGGTTGTAGCACAGTCAACAACGGAGTCAGAGTATATGACACTTACAGAAGCAACGAAATACATGTTGTGGATTTCGGATCTTATGAAACAGTTGGGCAAAGAGCAACACATAGGTGAGCTATGGTGTGACAGTCCAAGTGCAGTTTTCTTGGCGAAAACCATGGCATATCACTCTAGGACTCGGCACATTCAAATGAGGTATCATTTTATTAGAATGGTGGTTGAGATGAAATGGTTGAAGTTATCTAAGATTCTTGGCACTAAGAATACAACGGACATTCTCACAAAGGTAGTGGATAGCAGGAAATATGTCACGCCCTGCTTCCCAAAATACGGGAATACGAGCCCATGACGAAGGCCCAGCGAATGATATTAACATCATCCATAAGCTGTACCAGTCTTAACTCAACAACATGAAAGAAATAATCATAACCACGCAGAAAAATATAATCACATAAACAGAATAAAATATAATAACCAAATCTAGGATAAAAGAACTTACAAAATAGCTCGAGAATATGCAATGCAGTAACAGTTCGACGAGTTCCATTCGGTTACTCATCACTGTACCTGTATAACATAACTCAAAAGAAAGAGGAAGAGAACCCGTTAGAGCAAGCTTCGGGAGACAAGTAGTAGGAAGCAGTAAAATAAGAAATAAAGGACTATATAACAAGAACAGAAATTGGAACGATATCAGAGTCAATAAATGATAAACGGTAACAAAATATCAAAAGTTGATAATCAATAATTCAGAAATTAGGAATCAATGTTAATACGCATTATTCAGTATTAGTGTCGATGTTAATTGTTCATTTATGTCTATAAGTCTATTATTCATTTTAATCCTAACTAATGCACGTACTACTACATCCCATACTACAGATTCAGTGCATACAAAACAGTGTACGTTTTAGACTTCATGGTGGGATCTACAGAGCGTGTACTCGGTGTCGATAACAATAACAATCAATAATTCACAATCGATACTTCTCCTTCCATGACAATATGATATAACGATAAAGCCTTACCGAGTACATTTTGTGAGATTATCCACTACTAAGTCAACCCTTATTAACCCCGGATTGTTTAATATTTTATTAACAATCAGTTATGAACATGCATGTGATCAATGTGGGCGATAATATCAATACTCATGCAACAGGTACAATCGATGAAACCGGTAGCACTAGTATAATTTTAAGATGATATCAAGACTATGCAATACATGAAATATACATGGTTCAATTTATTAAATATGGAAAACAAAGTTTACATGCAAAACATGACAATATATGGACTAAGTGTACTATAATTTCTATATGCAATGTTTTAAGTTTCTGTGTTAGGAACCGGGTTCAAACCTCAGTACAAAATCAAGCAAATGACAAGGCAGTATATGTGAATGTTCAATAGTACAATAAATTTACGGTTTGGGATTGAAATCAACAATAATAGCACGTTGAGAAGACTATGAATCAGTAACATTATACAATAAAGAAACAACAGAGTTCAATTAAATCTGATATTCAAATTGATTACTACTTGCCAGATTTCAATGAATGTTTTCTTGAACTAGAAATAATAAAAATGAGTTCAAGAGACGCTTGCCTGTTAGGAGACGATTAAATCCGATATAATGAGAATAACAGGATTAGGATCCCGGGTGACAAACCACGAACACGAAGCCCTAACACGCGCGAGCCACGTGCAAAACAGCAAAATAGCGAATCAAGTCCACAAAACAGCAACCACAGCAACTAGGGTCTTCTCATCTCCCAAACAGCAAACTCCAATACACAACTAATCCCCTTCTCACAAAACACCAAACAGCACACCAAAACTCCAACTCTTCTCTTCACACAGCACAGATCCAAACACCAAACACCAAAATAAAAACCCAAATCTCCTCTTCTCTTCTTCAGCGATGGAGAGAGAGATAGCGGGAGAGGGAAACAGAGATAACTGCGGGCGGCTCGACTGGCGGCGACTGGCGGCAAGGTGCAGCGACTTCGGTGGGGGGTGGGGGGAGATGTAGCGCTATGTTATCTTCTACAACAGAGTTGTAGCGGGTCGATGGAGGCGGTGACTGAGAGCGATGGAAGAACAGGGAGGCGACTGCGGTGAGTCGACGAGCGGCAGCAATGGCGGCAGGCGGCCAATGCGATGGTGGTGCGAGCAGGGTCGCGACAACGAAGTCGAGGACGAGGAAGATGGGTTCGATGGAGTTCTTTGGAGTTGCGGCAATGGCGTCGAGGGGAGCTCGACGGGGAAGAGGCAGGGCTGTCGTCAATCGAGGGAGATGCTCGAGTGGGAGCGCTCGCGATGAGGAGATGGCGGAAATTCGGAGTGGTGGAGAAGGTGGTGGGTGAAGGCAGGGCGAGGGAGATTGCTTCGGGTTTCGGAGGATAACAGGGCTAGGGGATGACGATGAAGGGGCTCGAAGGTGGCTCGAGCGAGAGGTGGTCGCAGCTTGAGCGAAAATGGCGGGGCGAAGATGGTGTTGTGGTGCACAGGGCGGCGACGGATCGATGAGGGCGGGAGCGATGGCGGAGACGAAGGGGGAGTTGATGGGGGTGTTCAGTGTTTTGTTGGGGAACAGAGGAGAAAGAGACGGGGAGAGAGGGAGAGTGACTGGGGAAGATTAGAATAATATTATAATATTAATTGGGGGGGGGGGGGGTAGTTACGAGATAGTGGGGAAGTATGCAGTTGAGGAAATCTGGGTTGGTTGTTTGGGGGAATATGGGTATGTGGGTTTGGGTAGACTATGATTTTGGATTCAGGATCCAATAAAGAGATGGGTTTGGGTAGATAATAGTATGGGCTTGGAAATGAATTGGGCTAACAAAAGTTAACAAGGATAACAATAATAAATTGCAGTAGAAGGCCCACAACAAGTCCAAGGCTCAAAATACATCAAAATAGAAAGAGAACACTACAAAAATTACAAGAAAAATCCGTACAATCGAAAATAGGAGTTACAAATCCTACCCACCTTACAAGAAGAATTTTGTCCTCGAAATTTATTCTGACAGGCAGTAGGACAAAACAGAAGCAAACTTAAGAAATAACATGGCAGGAAAATTAGAAAAAGAAAACTCAAGTGATAGAAGCACCAGAATAAGAAAAGGACATAAATAAGATCGATGTTGAATAATAAATCGACAAAAGATGACGAGTGAAAAAGACGAACGAGATCTGAACGGTGCAAAGAGGAAGGAAACAACAAGAGAATCCTGGGACTTGTGGGTTATGGGCCCACCACGCTTCCGCTGCGCTACTCTGATGGTGATGTCCCAAGCAACATACATGTCGTTGTAGGCCACATGACACCATCGACGAACCGAGCAGGAAGACAAGAATGAGACACCAGGATTAAGGAGAGTATGGGCTCAAGATAGATATAAATGAATAATGCAACATGAATATAAAGTTTGGCTTCACTTTAAATAATTAAATGATATGTTATAGATCAAACTAATGGGCTTTAACAAAAATAATAATAACAACAAATATTAATAATAAAAATAATAATATCTATAAATAATAGAATAATAATAACAATAATAAAATAATAATAACAATAATAATAACAACACATATTAATAATAAAAATTATAATATCAATAATAATAAAAATAATAATAACAATAATATTAAAAATAATAATAGCAATAATAATAACAGTAATAAAAATTATCATAATCTTACTGGTAATAATAATAATAATAAAATTAAAAATGCTAACAATACTCATAATAATGATAATACATACATGACAGAATAGGATCCAACACATTCATGAAAATAATGCAATAATAATAATAATAATAATAATAATAATAATAATAATAATAATAATAATAATAATAATAATATATATTAACAATACTGGTAAGAATAATAATGCAAAACATAATATAATTTGGGTTCAAATTTTTTTTTTTTTGTATGAAGGTAATTCAATATTAACAACAATAATAAAATAATGAAAACAACAATAATAGCAATGATAATATCAATAATAATAATGATACCAATAATAATAATAGAAACCATAGCAATAATAATAATAGTAGTAATAATAACATTATAAAACAACTAAGAATTTGGCTTATCAACTCCATAAATAAATCAAACATGAATATATATAGTCGATCAATTATAAATGGAAAGTGAAGTCAGAATACACCATTAATCCCCAATCGCAAGAAAATAGGAAGACTATTCACATAGAATAAGAAGTCAAAAGTGAAGAGATAAAACCCAAATATAAAAAGGTTGATAACCATACAAACAATAAAGGAACACAAACTTTAAGGTTATATAAAAATAGTTTTGGGAAAATAACCAGTCAAGATACATAGAAATACGAACAAATTTAGCTAAGTAAAGAAATATTAATAACAATGAATGTAAAAGACATATAATAATTAGTGAATGTTGATATTATAATCAATACTCGAAAAACACATTAAAGGGTAACGAGCAAAATAGCCCAAAATATATATATGCAAGAAGACTTAAGAGGAGTTCATTAAATATTACAAAAGTAAGCGTCAAATCATTACTTAGGAGGTGGAAACAAAAGTAAGTGAGAAATCTAAAATGTTAAAGAATTGGAAAACGGTGGCAATAAATAGTAATTCACAAAAGAACAAAAACTTAGACCATAGTTGATGTACTCAATCTTAACATAAATGTAAAACAAAATAGAGTAAAATCAACCATACTAGTTCAAATTGTATGGAAACGTAAAGTGTAATTGTATAAACAAAATGTCATAAATAAAATATTTCTTTACCATTAATTTCATTATATAAGTAAAGAGTCTTGAAATATCAATTAGCAAATAGGTCGAAAATATTGCCTCCTTAACATTAAGTTGCCTGTTTGCCTTCACGACATCAGGTTGCAGGTTGCCATCTGGATATTCGGTTGTACATTTTGCCTCCCCGATATCCAGTTGCAATTTGCCTCCATTGACATCGAGTTGCACATTTGTCATCTCGACATTAGGTTGCACCGAAATGGTAAAATGGAAGATGTAACCTTCAATATGCATAGGGATATGGGACATTTAATTTAAGTATGATGTTATGTTTTGAAATTCATGATATAAAAATAGTAGAAAAGTAAGAAATGGAGTTGAAAGTCACACAATGGAATATCATAATAGATGTATAGGTTATAAATATCAAACACAATAGTACAAAATAGTAGTGGTGAAAATGATTTATAAAAGTAGGGAGAAAAACAGAATGAAATACATGCATAAGCACAATGCAAATGTGAATGAGAAAATAAATATATAGTATAGCAAATTTACACAATAAATATATCATAAAAATACATAGTAACGTAGAAATTAAACAAGCCTCTAACATGTCGTTGAAGATCCACCGATACCGATCGATGAACCAAGCGGAAAGAAAAGAATGGACAACTCCATAATCAAAGGAATATGGGCCCAAAAAGAAAGAATCTATACCCAATGAAGAATCAATGAATGTGAATAAATGAAAGGGACGAAACAACTAAGAAATGAAGGAACTGAATGTGAAGGGTTCGAAAGATGAATCAAATGAGAGGAGTATCCAGATATATATGTTGGTTATTACATGTTCATGTGATTAACGTGGAGCGCATATTATTGAGTTAGACTGGCTAGAGCCAAACTTGACTAACGTATGAGCCAAACATGACTAACACATTAGCCAAAACCCAGCTAAACTCCAACATAGTTAGAGCCTAACCTGACTCTGATACCACTAAAAACCCTTGTCATGCCCCGTTTGCCAAAATACGGGAATACGAACCCGTGACGAAGGCCCAGCGAATGATATTAACATCATTCATAAGCTGTACCAGTCTTAACTCAACAACATGAAAGAAATAATCATAACCATGCAAAAAAATATAATCACATAAACAGAATAAAATCTAATAACCAAATCTGAGATACAAGAACTTACCAAATAGCTTAAGAATATGCAATGCAGTAACAGTTCGACGAGTTCCTTTTGGTTACTCATCACTGTACCTGTATAACATAACTCAAAAGAAAGAGGAAGAGAACCCGTTAGAGCAAGCTTCGGGCGACAAGTAGTAGGAAGTAGTAAAATAGGAAATAAAGGACTATATAATAACAACAGAAATTGGAACGATATCGGAGTCAATAAATGATAAACGGTAACAAAATCAAAAGTTGATTATCAATAATTCAGAAATTAGGAATCAATGTTAATAAGCATTATTCAGTATTAGTGTCGATGTTCAATGTTCATTTATGTCTATAAGTTTATTATTCATTTTAATCTTAACTAATGCACGTACTACTGCATCCCATACTACAGGTTCGGTGCATACAAAACAGTGTACGTTTTAGACTTCGTGGTGGGATCTACAGAGCGTGTACTCGGTGTCGATAACAATAACAATCAATAATTCACGATCGATACTCCTCCTTCCATGACAATACGATATAACGATAAGGCCTTACCGAGTACATTTTCTGAAATTATCCACTACTAAGTCAATCCTTATTAACTCCAGCTTGTTTAATATTTTATTAACAATCAGTTATGAACATGCATGTGATCAATGTGGGCGATGATATCAATACTCATGCAACAGGTATAATCGGTGAGAGCGGTAGCACTAGTATAATTTTAAGATGATATCAAGACTATACAATACATGAAATATACATGGTTCAATTTATTAAATATGGAAAACACAATTTACATGCAAAACATGACAATATATGGACTAAGTGTACTACAATTTCTATATGCAATGTTTTAAATTTCTGTGTCAGGAACTGGGTCGAAACCTCAGTACAAAATCAAGCAAATGACAAGGCAGTATATGTGAATATTCAATAGTACAATAAATTTACGATTTGGGATTGAAATCAACAATAATAGCACGATGAGAAGACTATGAATTAGTAACATTATACAATAAAGAAACAACGGAGTTCAATTAAATATGATATTCAAATTGATTACTACTTGCCGGATTTCAAGGAATGTTTTCTTGAACTAGAAACAATAAAAATGAGTTCAAGAGACGCTTGCCTGTTAGGAGATGATTAGATCCGATATAATGAGAATAACGGGATTAAGATCCCGGGCGACAAACCACGAACACGAAGCACTAACACGTGCGAGCCACTTGCAAAACAGCAAAACAGCGAATCAAGTCCACAAAATAGCAACCACAGCAACTAGGGTCTCCTCATCTCCCAAACAGCAAACTCCAATACACAACTAATCTCCTTCTCACAAAACACCAAACAGCACACCAAAACTCCAACTCTTCTCTTCACACAAAACAGCATACGCCAAGCACAGATCCAAACACCAAACACCCAAAATAAAAACCCAACTCTCCTCTTCTCTTCTTCAGCGATGGAGAAAGAGATAGCGGGAGAGGGAAACGGTGACAACTGTGGGCGGCTCGACTGGTGGCGACTGGCAGCGAGGTGCAGCGACTTCGGTGGGGGGGGGGAGAAGAGATGCAGCGCTCTGTTCTCTTCTACAACAGAGTTGTAATGGGTCGACGGTGGCTCTTGATGGAGGCGGTGACTGAGAGCGATGGAAGAACAGGGAGGCGACTGCGGTGAGTCGGCGAGCGGCAGCAATGGTGGCAGGCGGCCGATGCGATGGTGGTGCGAATGGGGTAGCAGCAACGAAGTCGAGGACGAGGAAGATGGGTTCGATGGAGTTCTTTGGAATTACGGCAATGGCGTCGAGGGGAGCTGAACGGGGAAGAGACAGGGGCTGTCGTCAATTGAGGACGATGCTCGAGCGGGAGCGCTCGCAAGGAGGAGATGGCAGAAGTTCGCAGCGGTGGAGAAGGCAGTGGGTGAAGGCAGGGCGAGGGCGATTGCTTCGGGTTTCGGAGGATAACAGGGCTAGGGGATGACGATGAAGGGGCTCGAAGGTGGCTCGAGAGAGAGGTGCTCATAGCTCGAGCGACAATGGCGGGGCGAAGATGGTGTTGCGGTGCACAGGGCGACGATGAGTCGATGCGGGAGGGAGCGATGGCGGAGATGAAGGGGGAGTTGATGGGGGTGTTCTGTGTTTTGTTGGGGAACAGAGGAGAAAGAGACGAGGAGAGACGGAGAGAGACTGGGGAAGATTAGAATAATATTATAATATTAATTAAGGGGGGTAGTTACAAGATAGTGGGGAAGTGTGCAGTTGAGGTAATCTGGGTATGTTGTTAGGGGGAATATGGGTATGTGGGTTTGGGTAGACTATGATTTTGGGTTTAGGATCTAATAAGGAGATGGGTTTGGGGAGATAATAGTATGGACTTGGAAATGAATTGGACTAACAAAAGTTAACAAGGATAACAATAATAATAAATTGCAACAGAAGGCCCACAACAAGTCCAAGACTCAAAATACTTCAAAATAGAAAGAGAACACTACAAAAATACAAGAAAATCCGTACAATCAGAAACAGGGGTTACAAAATATCTGTTCTGCTATACTGCTATTGGATTGTCTCTGGGTTTCTTGATGAGGAGACTCGCATAGGCACAGGCCTAGACTATGCCAATGGAAGAATGAAGAACAGGTTAGAGACTTCGTGTATAAATCTCCAAGTTGGAAATTGTTAGGATTTGTGGATCCAAATACACGATAATGAGGTTGAAGAAGATAGACGAGAAGAAGAGTTAAAGTGGGAGCAAACAGGTCAAGAGTAGTCTGAAGCTACAGGCAGAGTTGCGGTCGATCGCAACTCCGACCTCACCCCCGACCGACTATGTACATGCAGTGCATGATCGACCGCACAGTCGACTGTCTCGCTCTCTATTGCAACCTTGTACACTTGAAGGAATTACCAGTCGACCGTGCAGTCGACCGACCCACTCTCTGTTAGATCCTGTACAGTCAAAGGCATGAAGCGGTCGACCGTCGCGATGCTGATTGATGATCGGCTGAGATTAGAAGTTGTGATAAGCTATATTTATTGTATTGTGTTCGATTTTAGGGTAAGGTGAAAAGAAAAGAAAGATCTATTAGTCGTCAGAGAGAAAGAGGGAGGGAAATAGAGAGAAACCCTACACCTTGGTAGTGAGTTCTTGAGAGATTTGTAAACTTGTTCTTCATAATTCTAGTGAAAATCGCAAAAGTGTCTCTGTGTGAGGAAGTAGCCATTGCATTGGGTGAACCTCGAAAAAAATCTCGTGTGTTCTTATGTGTTGCTTTTGGTTGTTCTTTGTTATCTTACTTTTGATTTTATTGTTCTTGCATCTCGTTGGCAGGTTATTCCGCAGTTAAAACTCAACACCATCCACCTCGATGCAACTGATAGAAGTACACGCCAATCTCTGAGTCCCCTTCCTAAGTTTATCCTCCTCCAAGCCCTTGACCACACCTGCTACCGAAAACTTCTCCTTGGTAGATTGTCCGTCTAGCATGGTGATTCTGAACTACTTGTATGGTCCATGGATCTGTTAGTGAATCTATCAAGTTGGATGTTTTTAGATCATCTGCGATAATCTCCCTCGATTCAAATAACTCCGTATTGAACTCCATTGTATGATTTAAAAGAGCGGTAATTTACTTCATTGAGAAACCCAACAACTTTCTCTTCTGGTGCATCCAATCCTATAACGGTGATTTCGAGTAATTAGTTCTGAGTCTTGCCCAAAGACTCGCTGCGCTTCGCTCCTCCATGAGGTTGCAACTGACTTCGCTCGTCAATGACATCCGGATTAAACCTAAGGCTTCTGAACAAATCTCCTCCTAATTCTTCTGCTCTATGTCGGTTGATCTCCCTTTATCATCTCCTTCTAGGGCTAGTTTCAGCCCTCTAGAACTAATGTTTCATACATATCCACCTTTCAAAGATTAAAGTTGATCTTACCGTCGAACTGCTTGATTTTCGTGATCTGATCTGCCATCTTCTCTAAGGAACTCGAACAAACTCACGAACCTGAACCTTTGATATAAATTGTTAGAGATTTATGCCCTTGGGATCTGGTTGAGTTATGCAACACGATCAATACAAACCACCAAGCAAACAGAAGATCACATCAAACACACAAAGTACACAATTTTGTCCTGGTTTGGGCAAGGCCTAATACAGGGGAGAAAAAAACAGAGATGATATTCAACTAGAGAATATACAATAGTTACAACTCTCACCACAACCCTCTCTCCAGTCTCATCAGAAAATACTAGTTGTTTACAATTAGAAAACCTCTCTAACTTTCTTCAATGAAACAATCTCTCTTTTGGCTCTCAATGGATGTCAATTACAATAATATACAGAGATCTATAGAAACTGTAGTTTGATAGTCATTCGTTATTTCCTAGAGGAGAAGTAACACGATAGGAGCCATACGATTTTACTTAGAGAAGATGTCGAACTTCAAATGAATCCCCAAAACCCGCACCCGAACACAAACAGCCGCGACTCAGCGACTGTCCCAGTGTGCAGTATGAGGTTTTCTTCCTTTATTAAAAAAAATTCTGAACAGGATAGTATATTGTTGATCAAATTTGATATTCGATGTGTCCTGTGTGGTCCTGTGGGGAACATTAGAAATTTTAATAGGCATCACACTGGAGGGGAGTTGAATAGGTTTTCTAAGTGAGTACAGCAGAAAAGGAGTATCAAATTGGTGTGCAAGAACTAATTTTCCAAAACAAAATTTAACCACAAAATCCCCCAAATCCCATATATCAAAACTCTATAAATCCCCTTTCTCCCTCACTCTCAGCAAAACAAGGAGTAGTCTTAGCTTTCAAGGCAGTTTTATTTTACTTATTCTCTAAAGCAAGGCAACCCCCAAATGAAGAAACTACACCTCTCAGTTTCAGATCAGATGCTATACAAAGAGCCATCCAAGCAACATGGGTTCTCTGGAAAATCCAAGGTAACAACTTTTCATAACTGCCCATCTTCAGATTACTCCTTTTCGCATGTATTTTCATGAAAATTAGTGGGTTTTTGTCTATCTATTTAGGGGGGTTTTCTGGGGTGAGTTTTTTTATGTTATTGTCTTTCAGCATTAAATGCTGAATTAGTTAGTGCATTTTTTAAGGTGTGTTTTGGAAATGGGGTTAAGTTATGATGATACCCGGGACTTTGTGAAGTTATCTCACGTAATCTTAGTTATGTTAACTGTTGGGTTGTTTAAGGTCTTTTTTGGAATTGGATTACTGTAGGTATTTCAACTTTTCTTAGCCAAAAAGTTGAGATAACGGTAGTTATCTAAAACTCTACTTCTTCAAATACTTACTTACGAAATTCTTAGGAGGAAAGGGAGCTTTAGACTAACTAGTACTTGCACGTGCATAGCACGTTTTAATAAGATGGAAATGTTTTTTTAAATTTGGAGTTGCACATGCGGTGTATTTACGTATTGAAGAGTTTAATGGGAGCTACACATGCGGTGCATGTGTCTAAGGAGGTTGGAATGGGAGATTTGGATTGGCACGTGCTGTGCACATGCAAATGGGAGGCCTAGTGGGGAGTTGAATGCATACAGCATGACAACACTCATGACAACCTAGGAAGCACGGATACTTTCAAATGGTCGACGTACCCGTGTCGGGTGCGTATCGGGTGCCGATACTCTTTGGGTACTCCCGGGTGCGTACCCATGGAGCACCCAATTTTTAAAATACATTTTCACAACTTTTAGACACAATTTTATTTAGATAAATGCATGGGATCCTAGAGTAATTTCAAAAGTTTGTTGTTTACAATTATGCTCAAATACAAAACAAGACTATCCAAAGATTTGATAGTTATATTATCATTTCTTTTCTCTAAAATGCTCATAATTATAATGTATTCTTATAGTTCTATCAAATGGTTTAAATGTTTGCATTTTTAACAAGAAAAATATTTTTGTATCTATAAATATAATATAAATTATTTTATATTTAACGTACCCACAACGCACCCGTATCCTGCTTTTTTGTAAATTCACGTATCCCCGTACCCGTGTCGTGTCGTACCCGCACCCCGTACCCGTATCCGTGCTTCATAGATGACAACACTGTAGCTGCCAACTCTCCCATTATATATAAAGGGAAGAGATAGGTGGAGATTTTCTTCTATATGAGAGAGTTTTCCGCCTACAAATATGAGGCTCCCGTTCCTCAATTACTAAAGATATCTTTTAAGTGTATGTAGAGGTTTGATCTCTAGCTCCACTTAATCAATAACTTTGGTTATCCTAACTTCGTCCCAAATACACGCTAAGGCACTTGATAAGAAATGCTGACCTTTTTAAAAATTCAATTCTAAATAGTGCACTAGATAATTCATAATTTTACTATTGTTATTGGGAAGTGCATAAAAAGTTCACCGCCTAATTCAGAATTTAATGCCAACAGAGTGCCCTTAGCCTATTTAATGACTCATTTGTTGTATCTTTTGTAAACGGCAGGAAAGTGTTAGCAAGTCCGGGCACTTCAGGTGGTCCGACCAATGTCGCCTATTGGAGTTCAGTTATACGTGCAGGAGAAATATGTACTCTTTAATTTCTTTAAATTTTGTTCTTTATTTTTTATTCATTTTTTGTTTCAGTTTTAGTAAGGTTTGATATATTCTTGGTCTGAAATATCCTTTCAAATATTTGTATATTGTTTTATGAGTAATGGGTATCAGCTAGAGTAGGAGATTATTATTTCTATTTGGTTGGAGTCGAAGTGCTGATGGGAAAATTACAAGGTGGTGAATGTATATTCCCTAGAACCTCAAGGGGTTTTACAAAATTAATTATAATTTTCTTGTTTGTTATATTTGTATTGAATTAGACTGATAAGAATAAGAACAAATAATAAACTTATTACCAATGCTTTTAGCTACTGGATCTCTATTTAGTTCATTAAGCAGATCTTTAGTCTCATATTGAGTTTGATATGCCTGGAGGAACTAAGTAAAAGCTTGATAATATTTACTCTTTAATGCTATATAGAGGGTGCATGTTGCCATCTTCTTTTACTTGATATTGTACTGAGTTTAGGAGTTTGTAGGTGATCATTGATAATGGCATATTGCAACTTAAACTGTCAAAGCCCGATGGGATCGTCACTGGAGTTCAATACAATGGTGTTGATAATTTGATGGAGGTTCTCAACAAAGAAGATAATAGAGGGTATGCTTTGGAAACTCTCTTCTATTTTGTTTTCTATTCTGTTACTCCATCCATAGTTACTATATTACACGAGCATGCACTTCTATTTTGAATCCATCTCATGTCGGGCGCATAGTAGATATGACAATTTCCATGTACTATTTTAGATTTTTTTTTTCACGTCTTAGTCTTACGATTTAATAATTGTTTACTTCTATATTGAGATAAGCTGTGAAATACATGGATATGATTATAACCAAAATCCACTAAATTTAAGTAGAGTGTTTGATTACATTATTTGGTCAAAACTTCATTAGTTTCACATATGCGATTCATTATTTACTCAGATATATCCGACCATTATTTGCACCATCTTTCTAGAACAAGGTTTTCACTTTCTCTTTCATGTTAGATAATGTTTATGCATTTGGAGCATAAGTTTTGGGTTGAAGTATTTGTAATCTAAATTTTTTGAACATAGTGTTTCCATATTTAGGTCAAATATCACGACGTTTCCACATAGATAAAACATTATCTTTGATTGGCCAGGCAATGGTTGTTTTGCATTATAGTCTTGGAAAGTTTTTGTTTGTTTAGATCTTAGATTGTGGTTTAATGAGCATTGCAGGTATTGGGATCTTGTTTGGAATGAACCTGGAAGCAGCGGAATATTTGATGTGTGAGTAGAGACCTTTGCGTACCCACCACCGTTTCGGAGTTTATTTTCGTCTTTCACCTTTTTCAGTGTTTTAATTGATGAAATATACTCCAAACTAAATTGATCTAGCTTGAATATCTCTTATAGGATCAAGGGTACAGATTTTAGTGTAATTGCTGAAGATGATAATCAGGTGGAAGTTTCATTTACGAGAATGTGGGACCCATCCTTAAAGGGCACACTTGTACCCTTAAACATTGACAAGAGGTACATGAAAGTCCTTGATGTTCTTCTTCATTGCTTCCATTGTTTTGGATTACCGAGTTTTTGGAATTTTGTAGGTTTGTAATGCTCCGTGGCTGCTCAGGCTTCTACACTTATGGCATTTATGAGCACTTGGAGGGATGGCCTGATTTCGATATGGCAGAAACAAGGATAGCATTCAAGCTTAGAAAAGACAAGTATGATCATTTCAACCTCTTCTTCCACTTAACGCCGGCATATGCATGATTCATTTCTCGAAATTTTTTAAATTTGTCGATGTGCAATAAATTAATAGATACTTCTTCGTGTTGGATATGGCAACAATCTGTGTACAATATTAAAGAAATATCGATATCATTAAGTTACTTGAGCACTGATGATGATTTCTATTAAGTTTATAGGTTTCAGTACATGGCGATAGCAGATGATAGACGAAGGATCATGCCCATGCCCGATGATAGGCTACCAGGAAGGTGTCAGCAATTAGCATATCCTGAAGCTGTTCTTTTGACAAACCCAATCAATCCGGATCTTAAAGGAGAGGTAGCAAAGACTAGTATATATACTTTCCCTTTGATGGAAATTTCAGTTACGAGTCTATCTCTGTGTTGGGAGATTTTGATTATAGAGTGTTTGCACAGGTGGATGATAAATATCAGTACTCGAAAGAGAACAAGGACAACAAAGTCCACGGTTGGATTTCTTCCGACCCTCCTGTTGGATTTTGGCAGATCACCCCGAGCGATGAGTTCCGAACTGGAGGACCTGTCAAGCAAAATCTTACTTCACATGTTGGTCCGACCAATCTTGCTGTAAGTATTGCTGTGACGTATGGGGAAATATTTAAGACAAATTCAGTGGTGATGGTTGTGACATATGGTTGTTTACATCTTCATGAAAATTGTGTAAGTCTCTGTTCACCTTTTACATTCAGATGTTTGCCAGTGCTCATTACTCTGGAGTTGATCTTGTTCCTAAATTTAGAGGTGGAGAATACTGGAAGAAAGTTTTCGGCCCTGTATATATGTACCTGAATTCTTCTTTTGATTCTGTAGATCCTGAACCTCTCTGGGAGGATGCGAAAATTCAGGTTGGCATGAATCATCTTTCTATATATATTTTAAAACTTAATAGTTTTTGCAGAGTGTTCCTATTTTGCCAAGTTGTGAACCATCAACTATAAAGTTTTGATACATATTAATTTTTAAACTTGTATTCAAAACAGTTTCTCTCTCTAAAAAACCCTAGAGAGAGAAACTCCCAAATTCAAAAAAAAAAGAGTGGTAGTGGTGGGGGGGGGGGGGGGGGGGGGGGGTGTTCTAAGGCGCCGTCGTTCGGGGAGGAGTCCCTTGCCACCTCTTCCTCCTCCTCCCCCCCGCCACCCCGCCTCGGAGCGGTGTAGAGGCCGTTAGGACCCATCCTGGGTCTCGTGAAGTTAGATCTGGTAGATGCGGTCGGTGCGACGAGCTCGCGACGCCAAGTGGCTGGCGTGGCGAAGGTGGAGCGGTGTCGGGGAAGTAGATGCGGTGTCGAGGCGGCGACATCGTTGGCCTGTCGAGGGAGAGCGGTGTCAGGTAAAATCGTGGCGGCGAAGATGGCTGCCGACGGCGGCGGGGCTGTTCTCGTAGGGGTTTGGAGGCCGGCGCGATGCAATCAACGATGCTAAGTGGCTGGCGAGTTGTGAGTGTTGCGGTGTAGGGTGACGTAGCGGCGAAGGCGAAGGTGGAGTGTGGTCGAGGCGCGTCGGGTGGCTGACGACGGAGAGGGGCTGTTGGCTGTGTGGTCAGTGGTGACCATTCGGTGGGTTGGCATGGCTGCACCGAGTGGTAGAGAGGCCAACGATGAGAAAAGGCTTAGGTGTAGAAAGATCTACTCTAATCGAAACCTATGAGAAAATGCTTAGGTGAAAAAAGATCTACTCTAAGCGGAACCTATGAGAAAATGCTTAGGTGGATGTGACCTGTTTGTTTACGACAGAGGGTTGGCCGGAGTGGAGGTGGGTTCGATGGCAAGGTCTAAGAGTGGAGGAGGGCGACGGAGGCTGGGGGTGGTCGGAGAGGAGGCAAGGGTTTGAGATGTTCTTGAATCCGGATCTATTAGGAGATGTGGGGATTCGGAAGGTGAAATTGATTTGATTGGGGAATTTCTATTTAGATTTTGAAATTCCTCAAGATTTTCAGGGGAAGGAGTAGTAGGAGGGTCAGTGGTGATACTACTGGAGGCTGATATTGTCGGGATAGAGCCCATCGAGGCTCGCTCTAGGGTTCGTCAGAGTGGCACAATTGCATAGCTAGCCGGAGGTTATGCTTTAGCTTGTTGAGTTCCCAAATAGAGTTGGGCTCGATAAAGTACGGAGTCGGGCCTGGATGGACATAGAGCGCAAAAAGCATCGCTGTGTCGGGAGGCCCGTTTCGGTGATGTCAAGAGTGGCATCATTGGAGATACAGCGGAGCTGACGATAGGGTTGGAGTTTGTTTGGTGGAGCCATCAGTTGATGACAAAGAAGTGTGGAGGGGCGTCGGACGCGTACGATGAGAATTCCTGGAGGAGTGGAGGTGAACATGAAATCGACGATAGTGGATGCGGAGAGGGGAAGATGAGACAGATTTTGAAATTCAAAATTTGAATTTTGGATTATGAGCGTGTTGCTCAAATTTGAATTTAGAGTTAGGAGTCGAAATTCAAATTTGAATTGGAGGAGTGGAGGGGGAGATTCCTTGATATTTGAATTTTAATATAGATTTTTGAAATTCAAATTTCAGGCAAGGAGTGTGAGGAGATTATTCTGGGACAATTTGAAGTTCAAACTAGTTCGGTTGAAATTTAAATTACTTTTTGTGGAGTGCTCGGCGAGTTCAAGCGGCCCAGTTTCGGTTGAGAACTACAACTACTGTTGAGAGCTGGATTTGACGCAATCGAAAGACGGCGTCGCGGTGGGGTTGGATCGACGGTTACACGACAACGTCATGGGGAGAAGAGTTAGTATGCCAGCAAGAGATGATGTTTGTGGTTATTGCGAATGGGGACGTTTAGGGGAATGTGGAGGGAGTTTCGGGGGTGGAGTGATATCTAGGAGGTTTTTTGAATCCCACATTAGACTTGTGGGGAATCCTTATTACTATTGGGAGTGATAGGTGGGAGAACAAGGTATAGAAGTAGCATCTGCAAGTTTAGCTAGGGAGGGACTAGTTAGGGATGTAGACTTAGTTTTGTAATTGTTCTCCACTGAACAGATTGATGTAATATTTCTGTACTACTTGCATCGTTAATTTCCTATAAATGAAGCGGGGACGAGGTCACCTTTTTCTCAAAAAAAAAAAAAGTTTTGATACATATTATTTCACAGCTAGGTATGTGCTTTATTAGTTTCGACATATTTCCTTTTAACATCCCAATCTTATATCATTTGCCACATATTTACAGAACATTCTCATTCTATGAAGTGGGCTGTCGATGGGCTCACGGGGAAAACATGACATACTGGTTCATTGGATTTTTCATTTTGTCAATGTAAATTTTAAAAAATAAAACAAAAAATCCGAAGTTGAAAATTTTCCTTATTGAGTAGATATAATTTGGTGGTTCTGTTTTAATCATTTTAATTACTTTTTTCTTCTTGTTTAAAGAAAGAGTGGAGGCGATCATTTTAATTGACTAACATAAGTGTTTCAGAAGAGTTGCATGTTGATCACGAGAAGTTTATATTTCTTTTTTTCCATTTTGAGTAATTTAGATGCAGATTGAAGTAGATAGTTGGCCATACAACTTTCCCACTTCCAATGACTATCCAAAGGCTGAGCAAAGAGGTTCTGTTAGTGGTAGACTGCTCGTTTGCGATAGGTATATTCTTTCTTTCTTCATATCCTAGTTTATATGAGAAAAGGTATAGCCGTATAGGTAAGTTCCACTGAAATAAATGTTATTTCTCCTTAGGTACATAGATAATGATAACATTTCTGCAGACTCTGCATATATTGGCTTGGCTTTACCAGGAGAACTGGGATCATGGCAAAGGGAATGCAAGGTTAATACAAAATTGATACTTTTACTTTTATATATTTATTTTATGAACGATGGACATTGTTAGTTTTACCTTATATCTTATATCATTCCAGGGATACCAATTTTGGACGAGAGCCAACGATCTTGGAAATTTTTCTATTTGTAATGTTCGTCCTGGAGAGTATAATCTTTATGCATGGGTTCCTGGTTATATTGGAGACTATAAATATGCTACAGCTGTAACCATAAACTCCGGTAGATATCTTTCTGGCCAATAATTTATTGAGAAAATAATCTAGTGAGATTTCATGATATGTTCTTCATTTTCTTAATATAGGAAGTGAGATTGATTTGGGAGATCTTGTGTATGAGCCTCCAAGAGATGGCCCTACCTTGTGGGAGATCGGTGTTCCTGACCGCTCAGCCTCGGAGTTCTATGTTCCTGATCCGAATCCGAATTATGTCAACAGGCTTTATAATAATCATCCTGATATGTAAGTTTCAATATAATCCCCTAGTAACTTTCATACTCTGCTATGTCCTCAATAATTCCTTTTGTATGTAAAATAGCCCTAAACATTATGGAAAATAGCATTAGTGGATATATGCGAGGGTAAACTTAAAATTAGTCACAACCAAGGCCAACGATTTTTTTTGGAATTTTTACCATCAGGGGTTAATGAATATCCTACAATTTTGCAGGTATAGACAATATGGTCTATGGGAGAGATATGCTGAGTTATACCCAGATGGAGACCTGATTTTTACAATTGGTGAAAGTGATTATAGGAAGGATTGGTTCTATGCTCAAGTTACGAGGTAACGTTGCCTTAAGGCTGCATTCGAGCACTATTTTAGTTTCTTAATTAGGCTTTTTATACTGTACTTCTTCATTTCTTTTACTGGTTGTAAGCCAGAGTGTTCTCATATTAAGTTTTCTTTTCATAATACATAACGTAATTGATTATGAGAAACAAGGCATGATTTTAACTATTATTAAATATTAGAGCCACTATACACATGTTTGAAATCTACAGTTTCTTCCATTGCTTAGCTTGCATTTTAATATTTGTGATATAAAAAATGCTTATTAGCAAGAAGCTACCTTCATTTCGTACTCTACTCTTTAGTAGTTACATACTTCTGTTGCCAATCACTGTTCTATTTTACTTTGCACATATTTCTCGTCTACATATACAACTGAAACATATTTACTTTGCACTTGCAGGAGGAATGAACAGAACTCTTCATACATGCCAACCACTTGGCAAATTAAATTTAAGCTTGATAGTATTAACCAAAATGGGATTTACAAGCTGAGGGTGGCAATTGCTTCAGCTACAGTCGCCGAACTGCAAGTAGGAACTCTTCCCATGTAGTTCCGTATAAATGTCTCCATTTCAATTTGAACTAATAAAAATTGGTCCTTTTTCTTCTCAAGGTTCGATTCAATGATGTGAACGTGAATCCTGCTCACTTCTCCACAGGGGTAATAGGTAGAGACAACTCAATTGCAAGACATGGAATCCATGGCCTTTACTGGCTGTATAATATAGACGTGCCGACTTCTTGGCTAGTTGAAGGAGAGAATACGGTATTTCTGAAACAGGCAGGAAGTACAAGCCCGTTCCAGGGAATTATGTATGACTACATTCGTCTTGAAGGACCATCCAACTCTGATTCAAAGACTTGAATCATGAATGCATTGAGAAGTAAAACCTAACTTTATAGTCTTCTTAGTAGCTGGTGATGGAAATGGATATGCTTATCTGATCGAATTCTTTCCATATCCATCAGTGGCCAAGCATGGATATGCTTGTGTATATCTTAATTAGAAATATGTATAGTTATATGAATATCACAGTATTTGAATATTCATTTTACATTAAAATGTATATGACCAACTTTATTTATGTGTATGAATACAAGTATGCCATAATTACAAATCACAAGTAATTCGAACATTACATTTGTATACTGGAATTTCTTACTTCTGTCCTGAACAACAAATGTTCTACATTGTATTATTATTTTGTTTAGTTATATGATAATTATTTAAGTATATATTTTTAAGAATAAATTCGAAAAGGGTAGTACATTCTTTACCCTCTCAAACCCAATCCCAGCCCCAATTTGATACTCAATGTAGAACATTAGAAATTTTGATAGGCATCACATTGAAGGGGAGTTGAGGAATTTTCTAACGTGAGTATAACAGAAAATGAGTATCAAATTGGGGTGCAGGAAGAAATTTTTCCAAACCAAATTTGACCCACAAAACTCCCAATCCCACATCAATTAGAACTCCAGAAATTCCCCTTCTCCCTCTCTCTGAGCAAAGCAATGAGAGATCTTGGCTTTCAAGAGGGGATTTTATTTAACTTAATTTCTAACAATAAAGCAAAGCAACCCAAAAGTTAAGAAACTGCATCTCTCAAATAAGATGCTTTACAAAGAGCCATGGCACAATCCCAGCAACATGGGTTCTCTGAATTATCCAAGGTAACAAACTTTTCATAATTGCCCATGTTCAGATTACTTTTTTGTGTCTTCCTTCATGAAAAGTTAGTGGGTTTTATCTATCTATGTAGGGGGGAAGAGGGGTGGGTGGAGTTTGGGGGATCCCGCCGACACTTTTAAATTTAGCATTAAATTCGGAATTAGTAAGTGCGCTTTTCACTATGTGTTTGGGAATGTTGTAAAGTGACGATGGGTGGGGCTTTGCGAAGTTATCTCACACAATCTTAGTCATCTTAACTCTTGGAGTCCTGTTTGGGAACAAAGTTAAGATAAATATGGAGCTAGAAGGTATGCTAACTTTGGTTATCCTGCCTTTATCTCCAACTTAAAGTTATCTTTTAAGGCCCGGTTTGGAAATGAAGGTAAGGTAAGATAACTGGAGGTAGTGGTTGTCTCGAAGACGCCTACAATTATCTTACCTGTGGGTCTGTTCGAAAACTATTTTAGACGTAAGGGCATCGTAACCTTTTGGATCTGAAAAGCTTAAGTTATCTTACCTCTAAAGCCATATGCTCACTTCGTAAATTAAACATAGGTATCTAACCGTTGTAGGTAAAGGAAATGTTACGTGTAGGTTGCAAAGCTCCACCTTCACTTAAAAGATATATATATGTAGTATCTAAACTATGTTTCCAAACATGTCTAGTTTGGTGTTTGGCAATGTCATAGTTTAGAAAAAATAGATAAAAGTGGAGTTTAGATAACTGTAGTTATGTCAACTTTTGGGGTGGGATTCGAGTTCATGACCCCATATGGAAGGTAAAAGTTCCACTTAAGATTAAGGCATTTAATTGGTTGGTAACTAGAAATGCGGTCCTCACATGGGATAACTTAGCAAGGCGAAAATGGCAGGGATCCGGAATTTGTGTTATGTGTAATAGGGAAAACGAGACTATCGACCACTTGTTTATTAAATGCCAGTATGCGAGGCCAATCTGGGAGGATCTGTTACGTAGGGTAGGTCTAGAGAGAGTCGGGCCTAAAACGATAACTGATACTTGGGGGAGTGGAGGAATGTCAATGCGTGAAAAGAATTTATTGAAGTGTGGGGAATTGGAGTAGCAGGGATTTGTTGGGAGTTATAGCTTGAGATGAATAATAGAATTTTCAAAATTACACAGACACATCATGCATCGTCAACTATTATTCAAGATTATTGCTAATATCAAATTCTGGTCTCGCTTTGCAAGGTCAGAGGTTAACAAGAAAGTCAAGGATATGTATGAATAGGTGAGCGACCAGACTAACGAGGCAGATAAAGATGAAAGGGAGGGTGCAATAGAGGGTGAGTAATTGCCTGATTGAGCATCGCCACCTCAACAAGGAACTGATGTTTTTTTTTTGGGAGGTCATAGGTTACAATACCTATTGTATGTACGTTGTATTTTGTTGTTTTGGGGGAGGAAACAATCTTGTTTGGGATGGGTTCTCGCTTGTTTTGGACGGGGGATGAGTCTCATGGTGTATGTCGCCATGAACATCATACCCTTTGGCTGGTTGTATGTTTTATTAAAATCTTTTTAATGAAGTGCGGGGGCTTTGACCCACCGTTAACGATCAAAAAAAAACTTTTGGGGTGGGATAACTGGAGTTAACTCCAAAATGAGACCCGAACATGTTAAAGTTAGAATAACTAGAGTTTACTAAATTTATGGGAGATGACTTTCAGTTATCCCAACTTAATTTTGTTCCAAACATAGCCTGAATTGATTGGGGCCTTTTTTTGGAGTTGGATAACTTTAGGTATCTCAACTTTTTCGTAGCCAAAATGTTGAGATAATTGTATTATCTAAAACTGTACTTCTCCAAATACTTACAAAATTACTGACGTTATCTTTTGAGTGTACCTAGGGGCCTGGCCCCTTGCTCCACTTGAAAGATAACTTTAGTTACCCTAACTTTCCAAACATGCCAATGCACTTAATAAGAAAGGATTGACTTTTTTGGAAAATCTATTGCTGACAAGTGCACTAGTTAATTCATAATTTTACTATTTTTAATGCAAAGTGCACAAAAAGTTCACTGATTAATTCAACATTTAATTTAATGCTAAATGAGTTTGTTACCCTAACTTCTCATCTATTTATTCATTTGTTTTTTGGTTTTTTTTTCAAATGGCAGGAAAGATTTAGCAAGTCCGTGCTTTTCAAGAGGCCAAACCAATGTCGCCAATCGGGGTTCGGTTATACGTGCACAAGAAATATGTACTCTTTAGTTTCTTCAGATTTTGATCTTATTTTTTCCTTCAGATTTTGAACAATCATCCTGATGGGTGAATTATCGAGACAACCCTATAGTGAAATTCAAACTTTGATGTGGCCTCATAAATTCATTTTGTATGTGAAACATGAAGAATACAATTAGGGGGGTTACATATGAGGGTAATATAACTTTCAATTAGTGCCCAATGGAGGCCGTTGATTTATTGGGATTTTTTTTTAATATCAGCAGTTAATGAATATGCTACAATTTCACAGGTATAGGCAATATGGTCTATGGGAGAGATATGCAGAGTTATACCCAGATGTAGACCTAGTTTATACAATTGGGGAAAGTGATTATAGGATTTAATTTAAGCTCTATAGGATTAACCAAAATTGGATACACAAGCTAAGGGTGGCAATTGTAAACTACAAGTAGGAACTCTTCCCATGTGGTTCCGTATAAATGTTTACATTTCAATTTGAACTAATAAAAATTGGTCCCTTTTTTTCTTCTTCTCAAGGTTCGATTCAATGATGTGAACGCGAATCACTCACTTCTCAACGGGGGTTAAAAAGTAGAGACAACTCGATTGCAAGACATGGAATCCATGGCCTTTATTGGTTGTAATAATATAGATGTGCAAACTTGTTCACTAGTGATCGAAGGAGAGAATACAGTGTTTCTGAAACAGGCGGGGAAGTACAAGCATGTTCCAGGGAATTATGTACCAGGCTACATTCATCTTGAAGAACCATCCAGCTCTGATTCCAGGACTTGGATCATGAAAGCATTGAGAGGTAACATGTAATTTTATAATCTTCTAAATAGTTGGTTCTGAACTGATTTATCTGATCAAACTCATTATACATCCATCAGTAGCAAAATATGGATATTCTTTTCATCTTTTGTGTATCAGAATAAAAATATGTACATATGAATACCGCAAGTATTTGAATATTTGTTTTACAGGAACATATATGACAAACCAATTTGATGTATACAAATAAAAGTTCCCATATTTTACATATCAGAATTGTGTCGGATGTTATTTAGCACTATTTGACATATATTTTTATTCTTCTTAACAAGAAAACCCATGTGGCATGTTATTTCTGATCCATACCCATATATATCTGTATCAAATTATTGTATCTGATGAATATATTTATCCCAATCTAATCAATGATCTGAAGCAGATATCACAAGTTCTACATCAGAGGTTAAAGCATGAAAGAAGAAAGCAAGAAGAGATACAGATCGATGGTTGGTTCCTCTGAAATTACATGCTAATTTCGGTAGCATAAGGAGGCCAATAGAGATGGAACTCAACCTTGTAGGTAACAGTTGAACCCTTCAAATCCACCGGCGACGACCTCACATACCCTTGAGCAAACATGAAGTCCCCTGTCCCTCCGGAAACAGGGACAGCAGAAGGATTTGTATTATGAACCCCCCCAAGAATAGAGATAGACCCTTCGTAACCTTTGTACTTCAAAGTGATCTTAGCAAGTGATAGACTCCGAAGTCCATCCATGCTCGTAGTTATGGAAGTTCCCTCGCAGATACCTGCAACACGGGAGTTAACTTTGGGGGTGGTGGTCATTGGATCGTTGAATACGTAGAGTGTTCCGAAAGGGGTGGTGGTCTGGGTGATTCCAGCGTTCCCTGCTACGCCAGGGAGGACAATGAAGCCGGTTTTGTTGATGGTTTCGTGTTGGAAGAGCGAGAAGTGGAGGGATTTGAGCTGCTGGTGGTGGTTGTGGTGGTGGTGGTGGTGGTGGTGGGGAGTAGAGGTGGAGAAATGAACAAGGAGGAGAAAGGAGAGGAGGAAGAGTAGTTTGGCCATTGGAGATGAGAGATGTTGCTAGGTTATGAACATGTATGTATTTATAAGGTCTGAAACTTTGAAATGATGACAAATCTTTCAATGCTTAAATTATTTCTCGTTAATGAGAAAAATACATGCCTGATTATGGATTTGATTTTGGTCAGGGTTTATAGGAAACTTCGATTACAGTTAACCGTCAATATCTTTTACTGATCACTTCCAGGCTCAATTTTGGTTGATATACTTGATTTTCCGAAATGTCTCATTTTTTCATTTGGGTTAGACTTTGTTTTATTAGGTTCTCTTTCTTTAATGAAGCGAGAAGACTATATTCTCATTCTTATTTCAGAACAAGAAGATATCTATACTAGTATTATACAAGAACATTATTATAGTGGTATATTAACATCTGATAGTAGAATACACTGAGAACACCAAAATTAATCGTCAAATATTTTTTATCCTTTATATATTGGCCAAGTTCTTCATCAGAACTAAACAACAGTATCTGTCTTGCTTCTCAATGCTTTCTGCAATAGATAACATCATTATATATGACCATGTAAGTTTCCTTTTTTGTGTATGATATCTACAACTCTTCATATTAGATCTATTAATTCTTTATTTTATATTCCTCATATTATAATGCTTACTTTCATATGTTGCATCATTCCGAAGACGTGTCATAGGCACGTGCCAACAAGCAAACATTGTCTATATAATATTAAAAAAAAGGATCAAGTAACTCTCCTTCAATTGAAACAAAATCAACGACTCACATTCATTCCCCAAAAGACATTTTTTCCTCCAAAACTAAAATTTTCCTCCCAAATATAAATTTTCTCCCAAAACATAAATCGTCCTCTCTCTCTCTCTCTCTCTCTCTCTCTCTCTCTCTCTCTCTCTCTCTCTCTCTCATATCTCTTCACTTTTTAGAAAAATATGTCTCTCTCATATCTCTTCACTTTTTAGAAAAAGTGCTGCAAAATTAGACTTTCTTCAACAGTTGGATGGTTAGTAATAACATAGTATGTTGAATTTTCTTTAACTTTTTTATATGTTTTGCCTACATTTTCTTTATGCGTTGACAGTGCTTTTCATTCGCTGCATAGTTCACGAAGCCGTACCGCAGGCACGTGTCCATGGGGTAAACCTAGTAATTAGATAAAGACCAAATTGCTCTCTTCTCTGTTTATATGTTGAATAACATGGAGGGCATTTAATTAGCTTTCCAAAATGGTGGCTAGTGTTTATCAGACTAGGTCAATGCCGTAGCTTCTGGTTAATTTAGATACAAGTTGGTCAATGGAATTAGTGGTTGATGGTTGAGGTTGTATCTTTTGGACTGTTGCCATCAAAACATCTAGATGTATTATATGACTTCTAGATACATTTCTGCAGGCACGAGCAATGCACGCGAAAAGTGGTTTCATGGTTCGTAGTCAGGTACGCGCATACAGTATGTATAAATATGGCTGACTATAGTCCTTTTAATCGATATACGCTTCACTCCAGATCCAGGAATTCCAATTACAAATCTGAGGTCATTCTGTTCAAGCACTTGTGCTAATTCAGTAGAGAGAGAATATTTGGCAAAGAAAGGATTGTATCCAAAAAACTTGCAATCAGTAGTAATACAGCCCAAGTTGTAAATTTCCGTTAAAATGTACGCGCTAAACTGAAATTTACAGAACGGAGAATTTATCCGAGCATAAATTGCAGCAGCAACAGCCTTTCTGTATATCAGCTTCAAACTTTATCGACAACTAGATGAACTAAAATGAAGATGGTTTTTTCATTTTTTTTTTAAATTATGTCGAGAAGGAATATCTGTATGGCAAATAAAGGATTGTATCAATAAACTTTCTTGATCAGCTAATACAGCCCAAGTTGCAACTTCAAGTAAAAATGATGTAGGCACTGAGCTGAAATTTTAATTTTAAGAAACTGAGAATATTTACAACAGTTTATCTGAGCATAAACAACAGCCTTTCTGTATACCAGTTTCAAACTTTATCGACAACTATATGACCAAAACGAAGATGACATTTCATTTTTAATTCCTAGTATAAACTTATTTCACTACTTCTTTTCAATTTTTCACATAGATCTTCAACAATATCAAAGAAGACAATGCAATCTAATACTGACACCGATACTGATCACCTAACTTGTTCAGTATGAAAACATACCATGACCAGAAAGAACCATCTCCTTATAAACATTCCTAAGGAATCTGACCGCCAAGACTGCAAGCATGGACCTTGGAACAGGTGTCACCTGACTCCCGCATTTTCAATGCTTCAATCTTTTCTAGAGTATCCACTACTTCTTTCATCAAGTTCAAGACACCCGAGGGCTAGCTGTGAGAGCCAGAAAGCGCCTTTTGAGGAATACTGTCCATTGAGCTTAGGGATACTGTCCATTGAGCTAAGGGTCCATCACACCAGTGAGTTTTACGCAGTTTGAGAGATGTGGCTTGGCCCAGTATACGAGGTTGCGCTTCTCACATGAGCGATTTTTAACGTATGCCCACAGCCCAGAGAGCATCTCAAGCAGCACTACTCCAAACCCATAGACGTCGCTCTTAACATATAAACGACCTGGTGAACACATGATAGCACCTGTCTTTGTTCATCAAAACTAAGATTCAGAAGATTTTGAACAGGAAGCTTGATTTCACATAAAATTTCATTATTTCTTGTTAGCCAAAAGGTGAGATAATGAAATTACAGTATAGAGACTGAAAAAAGGTGGGATTCACTCAAAAGGGAAAAAAATCACATATCAGGGTTTCGATAACTTAAAAGCAATAGTGATATTTGTCATGTATTCTTTCCAGTACACCAAAATTTTGAAAACGTTTATATTGCCCCCGCAGGCCGAGCATCCATTTTACGGTCTGAAATTGGGCTATATGCTGATGTACTTGTTTTTTACAACTACAACTAGGTCGAGCATCCACTGTAAGTCATGAGGGTTAAGAAATTTATATATATCCTGTACAAAGTTAAACTTTTCCATTTAAAACGTTCAGGCATGCATTGCTTTGTGCCTACACAATAAGAAAAACATGGACCATATTGCCTGTGTTTCTACTCATCTACCTCAGCATCCTCTTTTTAGTAACACTTAACAAATTTCCATGAAGGGCTATGAAAGTATTATTAATGCTAGAGAAAGGCATAACCAATTAATAGTCAATATGGAGAAAGAGGTTTAGGTTACATAAATACTCAATGCTTCTACCTATTTTATCTACTTGTTTGCTTACTAAACTTCCTTGACCCTTCAGCAGAAGAACCTCTTTGCGAACGTTGCTGCAATGATTACCATTCAGATCCACAAAACTGATTACTTCAGAAGCTGCCTGCCTACCAGAAAGTTAATCATCCATATATAACTAAAATTTGAATAATACTTTGTTAATCGTTTTAACATTATCTTGCACAGTACACTAAATGCTCTCCCCAGCACTACAAAACAAATAACGAAAATGATGTTCCCCATTCACCTAGAACGATCCATAAATTCCACCTAGGGAATTATCATTTCATTTATAACGTGCAAGACCAGGACACCAAATTTAAGATCTTGCAGATAGTGCATGAGAACTAGAACATACTCCTGAGTCCTGACTCCTCAGGAATACTTTCAATATTTAGACGGATAATGGGCCCAAGCGGAGTACACAACTATCCTCATAATACAGTTAGAAACTTGTCAAATTTAAATAACCAAGTTAGTTCAAAGTGTTGACAATGTTAAAACAAATGTTATGAATCAAATAAAAACAAATGTTACGAATCAAACAAAGCATGCATTACTCGATCAGTAGTATCCCAATTAGGCCTTAAGATTTGAACAGATCTTTGGCACATGCACAACATTAAGAATTAACCAAAATATATCTTTGGGTTACCACCTTACTCCTAAATTTGATAAAATAACCTAGATGAACACAATCTAAAGAACACGGCACATGTGACCAGACTCATGTTGCAGATTATGTAGGTTATGCACCACCGCTAAAATAATTGTTCTATTACTGTTCTCAGGGTTAAATTCGTATAAAGAAAAAACGTTGATATGCAAACTATCTTGAATGTGAGGAATATTGCAGAATATGTTCACTTACTATCTTCTTGAAATAATACCAGCACCAGCAGATCTGAACAAATAAATTCAAAGAAAATGAAAAACAAGATTTGTCAGCTACATTATTAAGGTGAATAAATGTGCACATGCATGCATACGCATAGATGAAACCTATCACGATCAGAAGGAAGAAAAGAAATGTTGATTACCTTGCTTGCTTCCCCATGGAACTGAGCCTCCCATTACCATAAACCTTGTTTGCTCCATTTCCAACTGAAATTCTGTACGGATGAATGGGCAGGTCTAATTTCAGATGACACACCATTAACTACCTGGGGAATTTTGGATCTAGCAGAGATGCTCATATCAGATGTCCCTCTAGCAACGTTAAAGTTGACACCATTTGGTTGTTGATTCTGTGGTTTAGACATCTGCAGTCACTTGTCAAATGAATCCACAGAAGGTGCCATTTTATGGTGATGGTTTTGTGCATCCGGAGTTAGGGCAGATGGAAACAATGAGGGATAAGGAGAGGGTGATGCAGCAACTGCAGCAACTTTCGCAAAAGCAGTAGTTGCAG
The DNA here is from genome assembly GCA_017893485.1 of Hemerocallis citrina. Lineage (NCBI taxonomy): Eukaryota > Viridiplantae > Streptophyta > Magnoliopsida > Asparagales > Asphodelaceae > Hemerocallis > Hemerocallis citrina. Next base: position 218,232,134 of record CM030365.1, read on the forward strand.
ATATGCTTTCCTGAGCTCCTTCACGCAGACGTATAAAGTCTCCTTCAATTACGAATAACTGAGAATTGCAGAGTCAGAATTTAGAGTAATATATATTTTTCAAACGAGAAGTAAGCATGACATATAAACATACTTCAGGATGATGAGCCACAGATTCGTCAAGCTTTCTATATTGTTTCTTGTAATCATGCCAGTGGAGAGGTGCAAGCATTTTCCCCAACCTATTTGGGAGCTGAATGAAAAAAGATAATATACAGGTACCAATCAGTCCTGTATCCTCACAAAGAATGCTTAACACTCACATGCAGTTAGTGAAGACAGACAGACTCACCGTGGTACTAATCCTGATACGACCATCAGCGCTGGAATTGCACGAACAATGTAGGCAAGAGTGATCGTTCATCTAAAAAAGTAGATTCCACTGCCTTCACAGGTATTGCAAGAGCGGTTGTGTTCACTTTCAAGGTTGATTCGGGAAGTATCACCACTTTCTCATCGCATTCTGCCACACTATTCGGAAATTTAGGCTGGCTTGGAGCAGCAGGCAGTTTTGAAATTGGAGCTGACCACTGCTGTCCTGATGCTAAAACTTGCTCCTGACACTGTACTCTAGTTCTAGATAGCCAAATGAAAATTCAGAAAGAGGTGAAGAAAGGAAAGAAGAAAAAAAAAGATTTTTTCTACCAGCTAGGTGATTGGTTGAACTTTAAAGGGCAGATAAAAACAGTCCAAAGAAGTGGGCATACCTTGACTTCACTCTGTTCTGGTTGGGCATATCTTACTGTCGCATGTAATGATGTGTTTGCATTTGAGGTTTCTTTCATCCCTTGGGATGTCTGGTACGGCTCACCATTTGAATCTAGCACCTAAAAGTGAAAGTTTAAACTCATTACATGATTAGTAAAGAAAGACCTGTAAAACTTATGCCACGAGTAAATATTAATTAACTTGCTTACAACTTCATCTTCATTGATTGATCCACTGATTACGGTTCCAGATCTCTGCTGCTGTTCAGTATGAGTGTTTGACTGATCTGGAAGGATCACCTTTCTTTCAGAGGGAATTTCAGAGCTATAATGGGCATCCGGCCTTACCAAAGTCTGGTCTACTTGGGACGGTTGATAACTATTCTGATTTGGATTCTGTGAGACATCTGCTACAGCCTATAATTGAACAAACAGAACCTAAGAGGAATTGCATTCCATCTAAAAGCATGATCCTTCGAATTTAAACACTAATGGTACCTGCTGGTTCTGCCAATGTTGATCAGACGGAATTGGCTGAAAATGGCCAATTTGGGATTCAGGAATATGTGAAGTGGAAGATGTGACAGATTGCGGAATGCCCCGTGGGTGCACAACGTACGGAGTCAATGCAGTCATCTGATTAGGAGGAAGAAAGGTGTTGATTCCAAGTATCAGAGATGGAGCAATTGTCACAGAAGCTTGTTCATCCTAGAATAAAAAGGATAGACTTATACTTAAGATCTACTAATGTCTGTGAAAGGTGGAAATCACTTAAATACTTAAGCAGTTAAAGCTACTGAAAAGTGAAAATTAAAAGCATTGAGGTTGCACAGAAAGTACAATGGAAACTAAAACTACAACAAAAAAGGCATCATACAGATATAGCCATTAATGGACTTTTTAATACAAAAAGACGAGGAATGAGGGATTATACCAAGCAATGAGATTTGAAGGACAGAAGAGCATGACATCTGTACAGGAGTATATAAAATAATCCTAAATCAGATTTTTTTTAAAAAGTACCGTGCCCATTCAAACAGGAAACATGCCGGGAAATCCCAACTTAGTGGTAAACATAATACTGAAGCCTAAATATAGAAATCTTGAAAGTATTTAGCAACTTATCCCCATCAAGTATCAAATGAAAAACAGTACCAAAGATCAATGTATTTAGAACTTTTTTAAAAAATAACAAGGGAATTGAAAAGAAAACAGAAACAATTTGGTTTTTACTTAAAATCCATCACATACTATGGATCAATGGAAGCATAAATACTAAACATAAAGCCACTTGTTGAACAAGTGTACAAGGAGTTTTCCTTGAAGATTAACAGTTAAAAACTATGAAATACGAATACAGGTTTGGGTATGGCAGACATGGGGATGTGGTTATAATATTATATAACGTAACTTAATATTATCTCAATTACGTATAATTTTATAAAATTGGCGTTGAACATTACAATTTGCTGCTCATAATAAAAGAAAAAATATATGATCCACAAGAAGTGATAATACTTCAAAATACACTAAAAAACTGGAACAAGTAACTGGAGTAAATCAATAAAAGAAACATGGGTATGTGTTTGAAAATTGTTAATTATGATCTAAAAAATGTTAAGACTTGTCAAAGAAGTGTAAAACATATAACATGTATTATATAATTTGGAACACACATGGTGAGTGTCCGGCAAGTGTCCATGAAGTGTTAGTGTCCAACACTTGATTCCAGTATGGGTACGGTTCCTTGCGAGAACCCGTGAGCATAGGTTAATATTGACAAGATCTCCACATTGACTAGTTACTTGGGAAAACAACATTAGTAACAGAAAACCACTCAATGGATCAGGTCATTTGCATTGTCCCCTTACGAGCTACGCTTGACAGTAAACCTGATAATGTTTCAACTGTTGCAAGATCATAAATCTACCTATAGCCTATTCATTTTAGGCAATGGTACATGTTCTGGTGTTCCTAATTCTTAAGGTTGGTCATGACACCATGTAATATTTTGTTATAACCATCAACCATTCCTGCACATGTTTTGACACAGTCAAGCTACTAAAAAATCCGCATGAAGTATTTCACATCCTATACTGGACATTTAAACATCACACAAATACCTAAAAGGATCTGACAAGTGCAAGTGTGTAGTTGCATGTCTGCCCACTTCGATGTGAGACCCAAAGTTCAGCACAGCTCCAGAGGAATTAACTGGAATGTCAGATCCCTACCACCTCCAATATAGACTACTATGCTCAAATGACCCCCAAAAAAGTACTTTTAAGGATCATGATTAATTGTTGAACTAAATTAAAAAATAAGAATTTGTCTGTTCTTAACTTTGCATCCTTCAGATACTATAAAAACAAAGAAACTTGTACCAGTTGTTTCTAGTAAACCAAAAAGAATAATGAATAAAATTTAACTGCTAGTAATAAGAATGAAGAATAAAATGATAGGGATTCGCTCACAATTTACTCAAAACAAATAAATCAATTATCAAAATCAATTTCACTAATTATACCTACCTTTACAGATGAACTAGAAGATGCAACATAAGATGCATCCAGATTTTCATTAGTCATGAAACCCAAGTTACCATTTGATCCACCAATATTATTTGCATTGGTCTGGTTCACATTCTTCTGGGCATAAGAAGATGAATCTTCTAAGCTTTGATGAGCCACTTATGCACCTTCACTATATATGCCACTTCGTTCTCTCACCTCAGCTAACTCCAACTGAAGCTCACATATGGTTTGCAGATGATGCTGCTCCACTTCTGCAAACTGAAATTGACCAAATCAATTGTTAAAAAGAGGTGTGGTAGGCTTCACATTGAAATGCTTCTTGCAGCTATGAAATTCCAGCAAGCTTTTCAAGAGGGGCACAAAAGGAGTAAAACATGTAAATAGTGTATGTGTGTGAGATGATTATTTTAGACTGAAATGCTCATTGTCGCATAGAGATGAATCACATGATATTCATTCTAGACCTTGTGTGTGTGTGTGTTGGGGGGGGGGGGGGGGGGGGGGGGGGGGGGGGGGGGGGGGGGAGGGGGGGGCTTATATTAGCTTAGATTGAAATGCTTACTGTAGGCAGAGATATTATATTCATTCTAGACCTTCAGAATACGTTCAAAAGAGAGATGGGCGAGGATAAGTAGGAACATATTTGTCTGTATAGATTGCCGATTGTAATAGACATAGTAACTCAATACATGCAAACAGTAAAAGAGGTGTGCACAAGAAGACTTAATGTGCATATAGTCAAGCTACCTGTCGGTGTAAACCAATCCAATATTGGTTAAATTGTTCTCGGAGGTCTTGTAATTCAACTTGCAAGGTTGTTGACTGGAAAGCATCCACTTGACAACAAGAAATGTAAGCTTGTGCTTCCCTCATTTGGTCTTCCTTAAAAAGGATAGTATCCTGTGCAACCGTATGCTGAAAGACATTAAATTGTTAGGTAAGCCATCTCCAGCACTGTTCATACAATAAAATATTTTTAACAATTTTCAACTAATAAACTTCCCAAAAATAAGGCAGTAATATGAAAAGTTTAGTCATATAATTAGTAAATAATTAGTAAACAGAAGATGAAAAGCAATTATGAATAAGATATTCCAGCAATATCTATTTCTACACGACGACCTTGTTTATGATAAAAATCCTTATTATCAAATCCACAACTTCTCCATCAGTATTATTGCATCTTCAATTTTTATGACTGTTGTATATTACATAGTGAGGCTAGATTTCAAATTTAACACTAAGGCATTTTTTATAAGATGGACCAACTGCTACGACCAAACATGTTCGCATGCACACACAGGCTGTAGACGACTTCTAACATAAATATAAAAAAAAAATAGTGGATTGGATAGATTTTTCTAAGTAGATTGCCTCAACATGTGCTGGTTTTCAAGAGAGAGAGAGAGAGGGCCTCGAAGAAAAAGAAAAAAAAACTTATTTTACATAAACAATAAGTGAGGTAAGCAAAAACAGAAGCACCTACTTTTTCTTACCAATTAGACAGTAGTTGCACCTAAAATCAACAAATAAAGAGCGGAATCGAGAAATCAAGTAGTACATTTTATTTTTCCAGAAAATTTTCTAGAATCATTTCACTGACGAGTAATCAAATACATTTTCTTCCTCAATAGATCTAGGGTTAAGTCTTTAGATGTCTATTTGCATAAGCACTCTCATAGCTCTTTTTCCTCTGTAGGACATGAATTGGATGTGAGTCCACTGCACATATGCATATTCATATCCAGAGACACCACCATCTTTTGTGCAATTGTGATCAACAGTTTGTCCACGAGAAATTAAGTTCATAGATAAATTAGCAACATGAATGATTGAGGGAATAGAGAATGTTAGAGATGAGAAATCCCCTTGATGTGAAATAGGGAGGAGACCTCCAGATGCAGTACGCACATAATTAAAATATAAAGAAGGAGAACAATGATGGACAATAGAAGTGTCAGAGGTCATGTAATAGGAAGCAACTGAGTTAAGCATCATGTAGGCTGTGAGGACGATGGATAAGTTGGAGTAAGAGAAGAAGAAGAGACACTAGGAGAATTGATGCCCATCTGCCCACTGCATAAATTCCAGGATATTTTGGGCCAACTTTTTTTTAGACACCGGCAAAAAAGATCCAAGTATATGAGTGGCACTAGGGTCTGGTGCTACACCTCTTAGCTAGTGAGGTGTTGGGTGTTCGAGTCCTGCTTGCATCTATTATGTCGGGGTACGTGTGTATGGTGTGCATGTGACTATGGCCCTTAAAAAACAAAGATCCAAGTGCAGTGAGAAAATAGCATCCGTATAACTTTATTATTCTACTCAAAGGACTAAATCTCTTTCTGAAATCAAGTCACTGCCTGCATCACCTGATTTAGTGCATCTACATTTTTTCTGCTAATTGAACTATCTGGTATGTTTTTCACTTGCATAATAGTAGTGATTTCAAATTTGTAAAAAATATTTTTAGTAAAGAAAATTGGGAAAACATTTAAACATTACAATAATATGAGTCAAAGAAACAGAAAAAAAGAAAGGAATTGCAACATGCTTGGGAACTTTGGCTGAAAGAGATTGTCGGTTCATTCAAGACAACCCACAAAATATTAAGAGGATCTTTTCTCCATAAAGGAAAGATCAGAACATGCAAGAGATTTGTAAGTTAATTAAATTGCTCAGTTAATGTCTTATCATTCTAATAGAAAATAATAATAAACTGATATTACTCAGTAATATGTTGACTCTTCTTACCTTTGCAGGAAGGATCTGAAGTTTAGCTATATCAAGCTTGCTCAACAAATAAGCTACTCATCTTGGAACAGCTCGACATCTTCCCTTTTGGTATGCTCATTTTCGAACCCATGGAACCTTGGCGATTGAATCATAATGTAGGTCCCACAACAAAGAACTGGGTTTTAAATTGTAAGAAGATATCCAACATCCACCGCCTTGATCCTTGAGGCTGAACCATGAAGATCGAAGAAGGCTCAGCCATAGAGGTTAAATAATTCTATGTAGTTGAGTATTACTGATCAAACTATAACTCTGTTCCCCAGTGCACAATAAGTATGTATGTCAGGTTGTATTCCCTTGTCTAACATTTCCTTGAAAAGTGCTTCAGCTTTATCTACATCCCCCCGAGTAAAGTACCCGTGTAATAAAGCAGTATATGGAAAAGAATCCGGTGAGATATCCCTTTTAATCATTTCATTGAACTGTTCTTCAGCTCTCTGAAGATGATCCATTTTGGATAATCCATCAATCACTACTGTGTACCAAACAAGATCAGGGCCAAGCTCCAGAATTTCAAAATCTTTCAACAATTCTAAATACATGGCTTCAAATTTGATCAGTTTCCTTCTCTTATCAATCTCCCAGAGGGCTTTGTTCAAAATATATTTCAAATAGCCATCCAACATAACTGTTTGTGCTACCACATCAGGATTGATTTCTCTGTGTTTCATTTCAAGAAACAATTTACATGCTTCCTGCATTTGGTGAACCTTCCAATAACCATCTATTAGTGTCGTGTACAAAATGACATCAGGAGAAATGTTCTGTTTCTCACACTCCAGGAAATAATCACGAGCATTCTCCATATCTTTGAGCTGAGAGTAACTAGCAACTATCTGGTTATAAGAAATAAGATCAGGGATAACATGTATCTTTAACATTGATTTGAAAACCCTAGAAGCTCTCACAACATCCCCTTCCATACAAAGCTCACTTATCAGTTTAGAAGACATCAATTTGAACACCCTCAAAGCTCTTTCAATGTCCCCATCGCTACAAATCTCCTTAATAGACTTTATAAGGATAGATGCAGCCTCAAGCAACCCATTCCTACAAAAGCCACTGATCAGTGTATTATAAGTAACAATGTCGGGTTCCACATTAAGTTTTACCATATCTTTGAACACCTTACGAGCATTAGAAATTTCACCCAAGTTACAGAACCCCCTAATCAAAGTAGTAAAATGTTTTTTGTCCGGAGTCAAACCCTGACCCTTCATTTCTTCGAACAATTTCATTGCATCCCTCATGTTCTTCATCTTGCAACAAGCACTAATAGCAATGTTGTAAAGAACTTCATCAATGTAACACATTGACGATTTAAATTTATGGAAATACTCCAGTGCTACTGAGTACTTGCCCATCTTGCACAATGATTGAAGGACAAAGCTCAAAATAACATGATTTGTCTTGATTTCTTTCATTGCCATTTCCTCAAGCAGGTTTATAACTCGTAATATGTTTCCATTCTCACAATGACCCTTCATAAGACAGCCATAACTGTATGAATTGGTTTTAACATTGTGCCTTTTCATATCCTCAAACACTTCATCAGCTTCTTCCAATTTCCTCTCTTTACATAAGCCACTAATTACTATATTACTAGCAACAACATCAACAGCGACACCATCTTTTCTCATCTTCCTGAGAACTTCAATGCCACAATTTCCGATACAATAGTTAAGAATAGTACTGAAAGTGATCAAATCCAATTTCACTCCAATTTCATCCATTGTTTCCAACACTGCAAGCACTTTATCCGACTCACCCCGACGGCCAAAAGCCTTAATTAAAATCGTAGCCATGTACCTATCCGGCTTTATCCCAAATCCCCTCATCAGATTGTAAACTTCCACCACCCTCTCCAACTCACCAATATCAACCAAATAGTTAAGAAGAAAATTACAACCCCTCATTGCAGGCACAAAACCAAGAGTTGCCAACTCGCGAAATGCACCAATAGCCTCCCTAGGCTTACTACACATAGCATAGGCCTTTACAAGTGAATCAGACACCATGGTCACCCAACACGAACTATTGCTCCCTTGAGAAAGTAAACCAAAAAGGGTCGAAATCTCAAACCCCAATTCACCATTCGCCAATATTACATCCTTGAACAATGCAACCAGCTTGAAATGCATACCGGACCTACCCAAAATCCGAATAATTACAGAATAAGTGCAAATGTCATGTGGGTAACCAAGTGCTTGTGTGTCCCTAAAAAAAGAGTATGCGATGCTGGGTTTCCTCTCTAGCCTTGCAAACACCTGGGCAAGCTTAATGGGAGACAAATCGAGGGAGTTTTGGGAAATGGGTGAGGTGGGTTCAACAAAACGAGCAGATGCATAAGTCGAAAAGTTGACCAAAATGGGTGAAACTAATGGGTTTTTCAGAAGGACAGGAATGGTTCTCAGAAATGAAGATGACCGATTAAAAAATTTCTTGCAAATTTGAAGATGGTTCATGTGAATGGATTCTAATGGTGACATGTGATCATATTGGTGCAAACAAATAGTTCAAAAATTGTGGGGTTTGTATGATTGAACTAATTTGAGAAACAAATGAATAATACGAAGAAGAGGTAGGAAACCGAACCTGAATCTTTTGAGAATTTGAGAAACAAATGGGGGTTTTTTGAGAAAGTGCTAAAACCCTACATTGATTTTGAAGAAGGAATAATTGAAGAAATTTCAGCCAAGCTGTGAGGGTGGGTTCGATTTGGAGGAAGGGAATAGGGGAGCAGATAGCGATTTGGAGGAAAAGAATAGGGGATCGATTTGGGGGCTGTGAAAGTGGATGTGTCCGGGATCGATGAGAGAGGGAGAGATGGAGTCGGGAGATAGAGAGATAGAAAGAGCTGAAGGATTTTTTTCGCCGTAATAGGGACTTTTTTCCCCCGAAATAGACCACCTTTTTTAAACTAATTTCTAAAATAGACCACTTTCGAAACTAATTCTTAAAAAATACAACTCACGGTTTGCAACTGCGGTCTCTGTTATTTTTAGGCCGCAGTTAAGAACTGTGGCCTCTATATAATACATTTTTACTTGGAAAAATGTGTCTAAATCTCAATATCAGTTTAGGCCAAATATGAAATGAACTAAGGTCGCAGTATATTATTTTTAGGCCGCAGTTGGGAACTACGACCTCTATTTAACACATTTTTACTTGAAAATTTTTGTTTAAGTCTCAAAATCACTTTAGGCCAAATATGAAATGAATTAAGGCTGCATTTCCCAACTGCGGACTCTGTTATTTTTAGGCTGCAGTTGAGAACTGCGATCTCTATTTAACACATCTTTACATGAAAAAATTTGTCTAAGTCCAAAAGTCACATTATACCAAATATGAAATGAACTAAGGCCCAACTGCCTCCTCTGTTATTTTTAGGCTGCAGTTGGTAACTGCGGCCTATATTTAACACATCTTTACTTGAAAATTTTTGTCTAAATTTCAAAGTAACTTTAGACCAAATATGAAATGAACTAAGATTGCAGTTTCAAACGGCGGCCTCTGTTATTTTTAGACCGCAGTTTGAAACTACGGCCTCTATATAACACATATTTACTTGAAAATACTTGTCTAAGTCATTTTAGGCCAAATATGAAATGAACTAAGGCCGTTGTTCCCAACTGCAGGCTCTATTATTTTTATGCCGCAGTTGAAAACTGCGGTCTTTATTTAACACTTTTTTACTTTGAAAATTTTGTCTAGGTCTCAAAGTCACTTATGCCAAATATAAAATGAACCAAGACCGCAGTTGGGAACTGCGACATGAAAAAAAATTCATTTTAAAGAGGCCGCACTACAGAATTGCAGCCTCACAATCGAACAGGACGCAGTTCCCAACTGCGGGTGGTTCATTTTCGAAATTAGTTTCAAAATGGTCTATTTTGATAATTAGTTTTAAAAATAGTTTATTTTTGGGGAAAAAATGTCCGTAATAGGCCACCTTTTGAAATTATTTGCGATTATGGGCCAGTTTCGAAACTATTTAGCGCTCGTGGCTAGTTTGTTCCACATCAGCAACGGCCGCTATTCTCATAATTAGCGACTACTTCTTTTTGAAAAGTCGCTAATGGGAATAAAGGACTATGTTTTAAAATATTTGAAATTTTATATTTGTTGTTGTTATTCTCACTAGCAATCTTAGTATATATGAGGTCGCTAATATGAGGATTAGCGACCTCAAATGAATGTATTGAGACACTTAGCGATATCTAGACAGATTTTGCTCTCTTGCGAAAAAAAAATAAAACTGAGGTCGCTATTGGGAATAGCGACCTTGATATACTTCGGTCGTTAGTTGCAATAACGACCTCAGTAAGAAACTCAATCTCATTGTTCTTTGTAAAATTTACAAAATAGTTACACAACTAAGGCCTCTATTCAGAATAGCGACCTTCGTACAACTAAGATCGCTATTTGAATAAAGTCCTCAGTTTCAAAAATAAATTGATTGTTATTTTTTCAGAGAGCAAAGCTCTAGATTTTGCCAAGTGTTAGAATATAGTTCATTAAAGGTCGCTAATCCCATTAGCGACTTTATATATGCTTTGGTCGCTAATAGGTTTTGCGACAACAGAAATTCAAATATTTTTAAAATATACCGCCATTCCCATTGGCGACTTTCAAAATGAAGAGGTTGCTAATGAAAATAGCGGCCGCTGCTGACGTGGCACAAAATAGCTCACGAGCGCTAATAGTTTCGAAATTGACCTATAATTGCAAATATTTTCAAAAAGTGACCTATTACAGCAAAAAAATCAAGCCAAAGAGTATGACGTAGTGGAAATGTCATTTTTGCCCTTAACTATGTTGCCATCTCAGTTAAGATGGGCGGAGAAGATCTGAGCCATCGGATCGCGATCCAACGACTGAGATCTTTTTCTCACGATAAGGGCCTCTTCTCACCATCTCATAATGGACTCACTCATATATGAGTATACATCTGAGCAATGCTCCATTGCAAACCATTGAAACCGTTGTTCGAAACAACGGGTTAGGTTATACTTGGAACAACGTCTTAGATTTATAACCTAAGTAGTTGTTTCCAACAACGGCTTCAGTGGTTTGCATACCCATTTGCAATGGAGCATTGCTCAGCTCTCTCTATATATATGTATATATATTTATATATATATACAGAGAGAGAGGAAAGAAAAAAAGGGGGGGTATAAGCAATTTGCTCATTAAGTAAATAAGCAATTGATGATGTGGCATACATGTGATTGGAAAAATCTTAAAAGGGTTAATTGTCCAATGTATCACATGCATGCCACATAATCAATTGCTCATTTACTAAATGAGCTAGTTGTACATATCCTTTTTACCCACATATATATATATATATATATATATATATATATATATATATATATATAATAAATCACAAGACAATTTGTAAAAAAAACTATCAAGTAGCTCTCTTTCACTCCTTCAATTGAAATAAAATCAATGATTTGCCTCACATTCACCATCCCCAAAAGATCCAAGTATATAGCAAACACTATATGTTATATATCCGAATTCGTATCTGTCATCCGGTAGACCGTATCCGAAATTTGCGGATATGGATATGATTTTTTTTAACCGAGTCATCTGTATCTGTATCCGAATCCATTTTTGGAATGTGGATACAGATGTTGGTATAGCCAATATCCGATCCGTATCCGATCCGAAAGCATCCCTAACGGTAAGCTGATGTTCGAAACAATGGCCTAGGTTATATTCCAACAACGGCTTCAGTGGTTTGCATACCTGTTTGCACGAGACCCGTTTGCAAAGGACCATTGTGTGTGTGTGTGTGTGTGTGTGTGTGTGTGTGTGTGTTACAAGACAATTTGAAAAAAAAGATATCAAGTAGCTCTCCTTCACTCCTTCAATTGAAATAAAACGAGTTTTTTGCCTACATAGGCCACTTTTTGAAAATATTTGCGTTTTTTGGCCAGTTTCCCAACTATTGGCGTTTTGGGGCTACTTTGTGCCACGTCGGCAGCGGCCGCTATTCCCAATATCGACATCTTCATTTTCGAGGTTGTTAATGGGAATAGCGACCTATATTTTATTTTTTAAAATTTTTTATTTGTCGTCGCTATTCCCACTAGCGACCTTAGTTATATGAGGTCGCTAATGGGATTAGCGACCTTTAATGAGCTACTTTCGAACACTTAGCAAAATCTAGAGAGCTTTTGCTCTCTGAAAATTGACAATCAATTTTTTTTTTAAACTAAGGTCGCTATTCGGAATAGAGATCTTTATTGTACTAAGGTCGCTATTCTGAATAGAGGCCTTAGTTGTGTGACTATTTTGTAAATTTTACAAAGAACAAGGAGATTGTGTTTCCTATTGTAGGTCGCTATTGGGAATAACGACCTCAGTTTTAAATTTTTGGGAAAAGCTATTTAGGAATCGCTAAGTGTCTCAATACATTCATTCGAGGTTGCTAATCCCATTAGCGACCTCATATAACTAAGGTCGCTAGTGGAAATAGCGACGACAAACAAAAAATTAAAAAACATTTAAAACATAGGCCGCTATTTCCATTAGCAACCTCGAAAATGAAGAGGCCGCTATTGGGAATAGCGGCCACTGCTGACGTGGCACAAGTTAGCCCACGAGCGCTAATAGTTTCGGAACTGGCCCATAATCGAAAATATTTTTAAAAAGTGGCTTATCACGGCAAAAAATTCAAATAAATTTAATGGCTCGCCTCACATTCACCCTCCCAAAAGATATTTTTCCTCCAAAAGTTCTCCCCAATACTAAAATTTTCTCCCCCTAAAATATAAATCATCCTCACTTTATTATCCCCTCTCTCTCCTCTCTTCACTTTTTTAGATCTCTCTCTCTTTCACACACACACTCATATCTCTTCACTTATTTGGAAAGAAGGAGCTGCAAAATCAGATATTCTTCCCCAATTGGATTATTAGTAGTAACACTAGCATGCTGAATTTTCTTCAACTTCTTTATGTGCTTTGCCTGTATTTTTTTATGTGTTTACATGGCTTTTAATATGCTGCATTGACCACGAAGACGCGTCGTAAGTACGTGTCCACGGGTAAACCTAGTAATTACTAAATAAAGACCAAACTCTTCTCTGTTTATATGTTGAATAACATGGAGGGCATTTATTTTTAATTAGCTTTCCAAAATGGTGGCTAGTGTTTATCAGATTAGGTCAATGCCGTAGCTTCTGGTTAATTTAGATACAAGTTGGTCAATGGAATTAGTGGTTGATGGTTGAGGTGGTATCTTTTGGACTGTTGCCATCAAAATACAGATTGAAACAATGACTTCCATTTCAGAATATCTGGATGTATTATATGACTTTTAGATACATTTCTGCAGGCAAGAGATTGGCACACAAAAATGTGGTTTCATGGTTCGAAAGTCAGGTATGCGTACATATATAATACGTACAAATAGGGCTGACTATAGTCATTTAATCGATATATGCTTCACTATAGATTCAGGAATTCCAATTACAAATCTAAGTCATTTTGTTTAAGCACATGTGTTGTGCTAATTTAGTTGAGAAAGAATATTTGGCAAAGAAAGGATTGTATCCAAAAACTGTAGGTCCCGCCACAAAAGTGGTGTCTCTTCCGAAGCATGGTGTCTTTTCATGGTGTCTCTTCATGGTGTCTCTTCCGAAGCATGGTGTCTTTTCAAAAGCATGGTGTCTCTTCATGGTGTCTCTTCCCCTCCTATAAATACTCACTATTTTCTTCATTTGGAGACACACTCAACTGAAGAGAAAAATAGAGATTGATAGCCACAGAGAGCTTATAAATGTATTGAGAGTTTTTTTTTTTGTAAATCTTTTGAGATTGAGAAATAATATTTGTGTTGTTTTCTTCTCAAATTTATCTCTGTTGTTTTTCTCTCGATCCTAACAAGTGGTATCAGAGCGAGGTTGAGTTGTTGAGTGTCAAAAGCCTTTGCAGATCAAGATGTCGATGGAGGAATCAATATCATCATCATCATTTGGAGCCATGATCAAGCTTACTGCCACCAACTATACACTTTGGAGACCTCGGATGGAAGATCTCCTAAGTTGTAAAGATCTCTTTGATCCTATTGAGGAGAAGGGAGAGAGACCTGAAGCTACCAATGAGGCGGACTGGAAAAAGATGAACAGGAAAACGATCGGTCAGATTCGACAGTGGATCGATCACAGTGTCTTCCATCATGTTGCCCAGGAGACGGATGCTTTTGCCCTTTGGAAGAAGCTGGCGGATATGTACCAGGCCAAGACAGCTCGAAATAAGGCCCTGCTGATGAGACGGTTGGTGAACCTGAAGCTACAGGGAGGAACTTCTGTAGCAGAACACACCAGCGAGTTTCAGAGCCTGGTGAATCAGCTATCTTCAGTGGAGTTACCACTTGAAGATGAGTTACAGGCACTTCTACTTCTCAGCTCTCTTCCAGACAGTTGGGAGACATTGGTGGTCTCCCTCAGCAACTCGGCTTCGACTGGCAATCTTACCATGTCTATGGTTAAGGATGCCCTATTCAATGAGGAAGCTCGGAGAAAGGACATTGGCACAGAAGCACAAGCCTGCGTCACAGAAGTCCGTGGGAGACAGCGAGAGGAAGATCGTGGCAGGTGGAGGGGCAGGAGCCAAAGCAGAGGCAGATCGAGAGGCAAATCAAGTGATGGGAGGAGGCCTGCATACAACTGCCATCACTGTGGCAAACCAGGCCACATGAAAAGAAATTGCTGGAAGTTACAAAAGCAAGGCGGTCAGGGAAGGTCACAACCAAAGAAGGAAGGAGATGCACAAGTCACAGTACTAGAAGATGTGGCTCTTTGCTCTCATGAGGATGAGACATGCCTCCATGTGTCGAATCAGGGCGTAGAATGGGTGGTAGATACTGCAGCATCTTGCCATGCCACTCCTCGAAAGGACATCTTCACGACGTACAAAGCTGGAGACTTTGGCTCGGTGAGGATGGGCAATTCTAGCTTTGCTAAGATTGTCGGAATTGGTGACGTTCGGATGCAGACTGATGCCGGGTGCACAATCACACTGCAGGATGTTCGCCATGTACCTGAACTTCGACAAAATCTTCTTTCGGTGAGAGCCCTAGATGAAAAGGGCTATGATAACCGTTTTTGCAATGGCTCGTGGAGGATGCTGAAAGGTGTAATGGTGATCGCTCGTGGACATCTCTGCAGCACTTTGTACAAGACTCATGTGAAGATCAATGTGGAGAGTCTCAATATTGTTGAACATGAAGCTTCGCAGAAACTGTGGCACCAGAAACTCGGTCACATGAGTGAGAAAGGTTTATCAACCTTGATGAAGGAAAATCTTATCTCCATTACCAAGAATGCAGAGCTTCAACCTTGCAGCAGCTGTTTATTTGGCAAGCAGCGAAGAGTCTCTTTTAGTTCCTCTTCGACAAGGAGATCAGAGTTGCTCAGTCTGGTACATTCTGATGTTTGCGGTCCTATGGAGGTGGAGTCGCTAGGCGGCAACAAATACTTTCTGACATTTATTGATGATGCTTCTCGGAAGGTGTGGGTGTATTTTCTGAAGACAAAAGATCAGGTCTTGGAAAGCTTCAAAACATTTCATGCCATGGTAGAGCGTGAAACGGGGAAGAAGCTGAAGTGCCTCCGCTCAGATAATGGAGGCGAGTATACATCCAGGAGTTTTGATGCCTATTGCAAGAGTCAGGGCATTCGGCACGAGAAGACGGTTCCACGTACCCCGCAACACAATGGGGTAGCAGAAAGAATGAACCGAACAATCATGGAAAGAGTCAGAAGTATGCTCAGCACAGCAAAGCTGCCAAAGCCATTTTGGGGAGAAGCTGTTCGCACCGCCTGCTACTTGATCAATCGATCTCCATCAGTCCCGCTGAATTTCAACATCCCGGAGAAGAAATGGACCGGCAAAAACCCCTCCTACTCTCACCTGAGGACATTTGGATGTCTGGCTTATGCACATGTCTCAAAGGAGCTCAGGCAGAAGCTCGATGCGAGAACCACTCCATGCATTTTCATAGGCTATGGAGACGAGGAGTTTGGATACAGGCTATGGGATCCAAAGACGAAGAAGCCCATCAGAAGTAGAGACGTGGTGTTCCATGAAAATCAGACATATGGGGACACTGAAAAGCCTACAATTGCTGAAAGACCTGTCAGTACTCAGGACTTTGTTCCAGATACAGTACCAGTACAAGCTGCCGCGGATGATGATCAAGAACTAGAAGCAGAACCAGAGGAGGAGGAAGAAGGGATTGATGAGCCTGGGGAGCCGCAACCTTTCACAGCTGCAGAACCAGTACAAGATAATGATACACCGCCTGAGACGAGTGAGCCTCAGCTACGTAGATCTGAAAGAGGCCATGTTCCGTCTACTAAATATCCAGAATCAGAGTACATTCTTCTTACTGATGAAGGGGAGCCAGAGAATTTCCAGGAAGCATTGTCTCATCCAGACAAAGACAACTGGCTGCACGCTATGCAGGATGAGATGGACTCTTTAGAGAAGAACCAAACCTACGATTTGGTTAAGCTTCCAGGAGGGAAGAAGGCACTAAAGAACAAGTGGGTATTCAAGCTCAAGAAAGATGGCAGCGGAAAGGTGGTGAAGCACAAAGCTCGGCTAGTGGTCAAAGGATTCCTTCAGAAGAAAGGCATCGATTTTGGTGAGATTTTTTCTCCAGTTGTAAAGATGACTTCAATCCGAGTCATGCTCGGATTAGCAGCTAGCCTAGACTTGGAGCTTGAACAAATGGATGTGAAGACTGCATTTCTTCACGGTGATCTGCACGAAGAAATTTACATGGAGCAGCCAGAGGGATACGAGGTTCCAGGGAAAGAGAATCTCATATGTAAGCTGAAGAAGAGTTTGTATGGCCTCAAGCAAGCACCAAGACAATGGTACAAGAAGTTTGATCCATTCATGGTGAGTCAAGGCTATAAGAGGACTGCTGCAGATCAATGCGTCTACATTCAAAGGTCCCCTGATGGAAATTTCATTGCACTGTTACTATATGTCGATGACATGTTGATCGTCGGACAAGATGCAGTGAAGATCAGACAGCTGAAGATAGAACTCTCTAAGGTCTTTGATATGAAGGACCTTGGGCCAGCTCAGCAGATTTTAGGTATGAACATCTCTCGAGACAGAAAGGCCCGAAGATTGTGGTTATCTCAAGAGAAATATGTTGAACGGGTGATCAAGCGATTCAACATGGAGGGTGCCAAGCCAGTTAGCATCCCACTGGCTAATCATTTCAAGTTGAGCAAGAGTTCGTGTCCCTCATCCAGGAAAGAGATCGAGGAAATGGAAGTTGTGCCTTATTCTTCAGCAGTTGGAAGTCTGATGTATGCAATGGTGTGTACGAGGCCGGATATTGCACATGCAATGGGTGTGGCAAGCAGATTTCTCTCCAATCCAGGAAATGAGCATTGGGAGGCTGTTAAGTGGATTCTCAGGTATCTTAAGGGTACCTCAAAGATATGTTTGTGTTACGGGGGAGCTGATCCGGTTTTGGAAGGCTATACAGATGCAGATATGGCCGGAGATCTTGATGGTAGAAAATCGACTTCTGGTTTTATCTACACTTTTGCAGGGGGGGCTGTGTCATGGCAGTCAAGGTTGCAGAAGTGCGTTGCACTATCTACGACAGAAGCAGAGTACATTGCTGCCGCTGAAGCTGGCAAGGAGATGTTGTGGTTAAAGCGATTTCTACAAGAACTCGGGATCAAGCAGAATGACTACAAGGTACATTGTGACAGTCAGAGTGCTCTGGATTTGAGCAAGAATTCAATGTACCATTCCCGAACAAAACATATTGATATTCGCTATCACTGGATACGCGAGGTGATGGATCAACAATTGTTGAAACTGATGAAGATCCACACGAAGGAGAATCCAGCAGACATGTTGACAAAGATTGTGTCTCGGGAGAAACTAGAGTTATGCAGAGACATAACTGGAATGGATGAGAGATGACGATTGGTGCAGATGTGGCGTGAGGGGGAGAATTGTAGGTCCCGCCACAAAAGTGGTGTCTCTTCCGAAGCATGGTGTCTTTTCATGGTGTCTCTTCATGGTGTCTCTTCCGAAGCATGGTGTCTTTTCAAAAGCATGGTGTCTCTTCATGGTGTCTCTTCCCCTCCTATAAATACTCACTATTTTCTTCATTTGGAGACACACTCAACTGAAGAGAAAAATAGAGATTGATAGCCACAGAGAGCTTATAAATGTATTGAGAGTTTTTTTTTTTGTAAATCTTTTGAGATTGAGAAATAATATTTGTGTTGTTTTCTTCTCAAATTTATCTCTGTTGTTTTTCTCTCGATCCTAACAAAAACTAGCAATCAGTAGTTAATACAGCCCAAGTTGTAAATTTCCTTTAAAATGTATGCGCTGAACTGAAATTTACGAAACGGAGAATATTTACAGCAATTTATCCGAGCATAAACTGCAGCAGCAACAGCATTTCTGTCTTTCAGCTTCAAACTTTATCGACAACTATATGAACTAAAACAAAGATGATTTTTCATTTTTTATTTCTGTCGAGAAAGAATATCTGTATGGCAAAGAAAGGATTGTATCAATAAACTTTCTTCATCAGTTAATACAGCCCAGGTTGCAACTTCAAGTAAAAATGTACGCACTGAGCTGAAATTTTAAGAAACTGAGAATATTTACAACAGTTTATGTGGGCAAAAACAACAGCATTTCTGTAACTTTATTGACAACTATATGACCAAAACGAAGATGACATTTCATTTTTAATTCCTAGTATAAACTTATTTGACTACTTTTTTTCAATTTTTCACATAGATCTTCAACAATATCAAAGAAGACAATGCAATCTAATACTGACACCAATGCTGATCACCTAACATGTTCAGTATGAAAACATATCATGACCAGAAAGAACCATCTCTTTATAAACACTCCTAAGGAATCAAACTACAAGATTTTCCTTTCAAAAGAATGACCAATTCAGAGACTACATTGTCATCTCACTTTGGGAGGAAGCGGTAATGGGTGAGAAATGGCTTCCTGACCGCCACGACTGCAAGCATGAACCCTGGAACAGGTAACGCCTGAATCCCGCATTTTCAATGCTTCAATCTTCTCTAGAGTATCCACTACTTCTTTCATTGTAGGTCGGATCCTGTGATCAAGTTCAAGACACCTGAGGGCTAGCTGTGCGAGCCGGAATGCGCCTTTTGAGGAATACTGTCCATTGAGCTTAGGGTCCATCACACGAGTGAGTTTTACATAGTTTGAGAGATGTGGCTTGGCCCAGTATACGAGGTTGCGCTTCTCACATGGGCGATTTTTATCATATGCCCACAGCCCAGAGAGAATCTCAAGCAGCACTACTCCAAACCCATAGACGTCGCTCTTAACATATAAACGACCTGGTGAACACATGATAGCATTTGTCTTTGTTCATCAAAACTAAGATTCAGAAGATTTTGAACAGGAAGCTTGAAATTACAGTATAGATTAGAGACTGAAAAAAGGTGAGATAATGAAATTACATTATAGATTAGAGACTGAAAAAAGGTGAGATAATGAAATTACATTATAGATTAGAGACTGAAAAAAGGTGAGATAATGAAATTACAGTATAGATTAGAGACTGAAAAAGGTGAGATAATGAAATTACATTATAGATTAGAGACTGAAAAAAGGTGGGATTCACTCAAAAGGGGGAAAATCACATATCAGGGTTTCGATAACTTAAAAGCATTGGTGATATTTGTCATGTATTCTTTCCATTACACCAAAATTTTGAAAACGTTTATATTGCGCCCGCAGGCCGAGCATCCATTTTACGGTCAGAAATTGGGCTATATGCTGATGTATTTGTTTTTTACAACTATAACTAGGTCGAGCATCCACTGTAAGTCATGAGGGTAAAGAAATTTATATCTATCCTGCACAAAGTTAAACTTTTCTATTTCAAACGTTCAGGCATTCAATGTTTTGTGCCTACACGATAAGAAAAACATAGAATATATTATTGTCCCTAACGAGTTTGTATGAATCTAAATAAAAAGAACGGCAAAAATAATTTGTATGCATTAATCAGCATAATATTCACATATATGAAAGCGTCAAATGTTAGACTTGAACATATAGATTCTCTGTTTTACAAAATTCACAAAAATTGTACCGGGTATACTAAATCTTTATATATACTAACCGGTGGCTATATACTCAGGAGCGGCATATCCATAGGTGCCTTTCAGCTTTGTAACAACATGTGAGCCAGCATTTGGTCCATTTGTTGCAAGGCCAAAATCTGTTAGCTTTGCGTTGTAATCCTGTTGTAAGAAACTAACATTAGGTCACAGCAACCATGTAACAGTTGACTTAATAATATTGTCAGCCAAATATAGAACCATACCGAATCGAGAAGGATATTTGTGGTTTTAAAATCACGGAAAATGACTTGTTTATCCGATGCATGTAAGAATGCAAGACCTCGAGCTGCACCAATGGCTATCTTCAGTCTTTGGCTCCAAGAAAGTGGCTGAGTATCTGTCCCAAAGAACACAAAAGTTAATTTATAGTTAACATCAATTTAGGATTCTGTGGTGATGAAGTATGTTACACAATTTCCAGATATTTCATTATAATGGTTGAAGTAGAATTTTTTTAAAAATCAGTAAAAATCTAAAATCGTAATTTTGAACGAACAATTCGTGGTTTGAACAATCAATCACCAAAGGACCATATTTTATAAATAATATAGTGCAAGTGTTTCACTATGGTTCTTTCAGCAATATAATCAAAATATAATCAAACTATGCGTGCAAGCTAATAATATATGCTGATATTTGAAAGACTCACTTCCAAAGAGGTGTTTATCTAAGCTCCTCATAGACATGTACTCATATACGAGGAGAAGCTCCCTCTCCTTCCGGCAACAGCCCAAGAGCTTAACAATGTTTGGATGTGAAATCCGCCCCAAAAATTTGATTTCTGACTAGCAACATTAGAAAAAGGTAAAGTTGATCAGATGAAGTAAACAAATAGAATCACACTTTAAGCCCTTTCTACCAATCAGAAACGAATAAACATCAATGAGTTCCAATTTTCAATTGATCATGAAAGATGCATATATCATAAATTTTAGGCATTCCTTATAAACAAGGTGAAATTCAAGCTATGGATAATGTGAAAGTGAAAAGGCAGAACCAAACTCTTGTAACTACAGAAAATATTGGATTACTTTTGGTGACCTCAATGCATGATTTCTTTTTATTGATTTTTTTTTCTTCTCTCTTTTGAAGAAAACCTGGAGTACAACCCCCATGTTTTGTTATGTTATGACCCAAATTGCTCTTAGGGCCCATTGGGCTTAGTATCTTCATATATGTAATACTTAGAATCAAATGAATACTAATCAACATTTTTGCCCTAATCTCTAATAGCAGCCGACTGCTCTTCTTCTTCCTCTCTTCTCTTCCACCTTCTCAAAACCCTAACAATCCACAACTCATTCAAATCCTAACAAACTGGTATCAGAGCCCAACACCAAACTCCGATCCCTACTCCCAATCACTTCCGCTACCTTCTCCCGACCACTTCCGATCCAGATCTGGCCAACTGACCGCCCAGATCAGTCCCGATCACTTCCGCCCGTCGAGCCCGATCCGTTCCAGATCCGTCGTCGAGCCCTTCCGTTCGTCCAGATCAAATCCGTCGTCGAGCCCTTCCGTTCCAGATTTGGTGCTGTTCCGTTCGTCCAGATCAGATCTGATCTAGATCTCAGTCCGTCGACTTCGTCCAGTCCAGATCGTCCAGTCCGGATCTCCATCCCGCGGTGATTGCTTCAAGAAGGAAGGTTTGATTGTTTTTGTGATTTAAGTAATCAATTTTTTGGGGGAGAAAATTTTGGTGTTTTGTTGAATTGGGTTCAAAAAATTTGTATGAATATGTCGGGGAAATATGATATTGAGAAGTATGATGGGAAGACGAGTTTTGCATTATGGCAAGTACGTATGGCAGCGATTTTGTCGAGCCAAGGCGTTAAGGATGCCATTTTTGGTCGAGAAAAGTTGATTGATGCGGTGCCGGATAAGAAATGGAGAGAGATGGATGATAAAGCGCTCTCTATTATCCAATTGTGTTTGAGCGATTCGACATTGCAAGAGGTCCTATCGGAGAAGACCGCTAAGGCTTTGTGGGAGAAGTTGGAGAACATCTACATGAAGAAGTCCCTCACCAATCGACTGCGGTTGAAATTGCGCCTCTACACTCTTCGCATGGTTGAAGGTACATCAATTTCCGATCATATTACGGAGTTTGCATCTATTTTGAATGATTTAAATAAGATTGATGTTAAGGTGGAGGATGAGGACCAAGCCCTTTTGTTATTATGCTCATTGCCCGCATCATACAAGGCTTTTAGAGACATGTTGATTTATAGTAGAGATAAAATTTCTCTAGAAGATGTTAAGAGCAATTTGCAAGCCAAGTTGCACATTAACAGTGAGATGACCAATAATGAGAAAGGGAGCCAAGGTGTTGGTTTAGTTGTTGATTGAGGTAGGTCATGGGACCGAAACTCGAAAGATACAAGGACCCGTTCGAAGTCTAGGCACAAGAATTTGACGTGCAACTATTGTAAGAAGAAGGGACACATTAAGGTCGATTGTTTCAAGCTCAAAAATAAACAAAAGGCAGATAGTAAAGGTTCTTCTTCGGAGGAGGCCAATGTGGCTGAATGTGACACGGTTGATACTCTTTGTGTGACAGATACTAATGTTGATGATATGTATTGTTGGGTGATGGATACGGGTGCTTCGCAACACATGACTCCGAATAGAGATTGGTTTGAGACTTATGAGCCTACGGATGGTAAGGTTCTCATGGGGAACAACAATATGTGTAAGGTTGCCGGGATTGGTTCGGTGACAATTAAGTTCCATGATGGAAAGGTCCGAAGGTTGATGGGTGTGAGGCATATACCCGATTTGTCTAAGAATTTGATTTCTTTGGGGTCTCTTGAAGAAAAGGGGTGTAAGTTCCAAAGTGAAGGTGGAGTCCTCAGAGTCTCTAAAGGGGCTCTCACAATCATGAAGGCGAAGAGAATTGGAACTCTTTATTTCTTACAAGGTTCCACGGTCACGGGCTCGGCCGCCATTGCACGTTCGGGTACTATGTCGGATGAGGAGACTACTAGGCTTTGGCATATGAGATTGGGGCATATGAGCGAGCGAGGAATGACCATTTTGAGCAAGAGAGGCTTGTTGTGTGGCCAATGCACGGGCAACTTGGAGTTTTGTGAGCATTGTGTATTTGGCAAGCATAAGAGATTGAGCTTCTCCACGGCCATTCATTCGACCAAGGGAACACTTGACTACATCCATTCGGATCTTTGGGGACCTTCTCGTGAGCCTTCCAAAGGTAATGGTTCTCGTTATATGCTTACTTTCATTGATGATTTCTCAAGGAAGGTTTGGGTTTATTTCTTGAAAGAGAAAAGTGATGTGTTTAGCACCTTCAAAGAATGGAAGTCACTTTTGGAGAACCAAACAGGAAGGAAAGTCAAGAGGTTGAGAACCGATAACGGTTTGGAGTTTTGCAACCGTGAGTTTGACAATTTTTGCAAGGCTGAAGGGATTGTTCGGCACAAGATGGTGGTCAACACTCCACAACAAAATGGTGTTGCAGAAAGGATGAATAGGACACTACTTGAAAGGTCTAGAAGTATGCTTTCAAATGCGGGTTTGGGTAAGGAGTTTTGGGCGGAAGCCATTAACACATCCTGCTATTTGGTGAATCGATCTCCTACCACTTCAATTGAGTTGAAGACACCCGAAGAAGTGTGGTCGGGTAAGACGGCCGATTATTCGAATTTGAGGGTGTTTGGTTGTCCCGCTTATGTACATGTGAATGAAGGAAAGTTGGAGCCTAGATCGAAGAAGTGTATTTTTGTTGGGTATCCCAGAAATGTGAAGGGGTATAAGTTGTGGTGTCCCGAATCATCCAAGTTCCTTATTTCAAGAGATGTCATTTTCAATGAGTTGGCCATGTTGAAGGCAAATGATGTTGCACCCGAGCCGACTATTAAGGAGAATGAGAAGGTTGAGAAGAAGGTGGAGTTTGAGGTGCCGGTCCAAGAAGGTGATGATTTGATCTCACATGATGATGTCAATTTGGAGGAAGCCCAAGAAGAGGTACAACCATATGCATTGGCAAGGGACCGAGCTAGAAGAGAAACAAGACCACCTACAAGGTATGGATACTCCGACTTTGCTTACTGTTTGGCAATTGCAGAGGATGTGGAGTATTGTGAGCCATCTTCCTACAAGGAAGCCATTTCTTCTAAAGATGCGGCCAATTGGGTTGCCGCTATGAATGAAGAGTTACAATCTTTGCAACAAAATGAGACTTGGTCTCTTGTGAAGCCTCCGAGTGGTAAGAGGATTGTGGGTTGCAAGTGGGTGTTTAAGAGGAAGATTGATGGCTCAAATCCCGCGGATTTTCGATACAAGGCAAGGCTAGTGGCTAAAGGGTACAGTCAAGTCCAAGGTGTGGACTTCAATGATGTGTTCTCTCCCGTAGTTAAGCACACCTCCATTCGAGTTTTGCTCTCTTTGGTGGCAATGAAGGATTTAGAATTGGAGCAAATGGATGTGAAAACTGCCTTCTTGCATGGTGATTTGGAGGAGCAGATTTACATGAGCCAACCGGAGGGTTTTGAGGTTGCGGGAAAGAAGGACCGTGTGTGTCTTTTGAAGAAGTCCTTTTATGGCCTTAAGCAATCACCGCGGCAATGGTATAAGAAGTTTGACTCATTCATGGTGAGTATTAATTTCCATCGTTCCAATTATGACAGTTGTGTTTACTTCAAGAAGTTGGATGGTGGGGATTTCATTTACTTGTTGCTCTATGTGGATGACATGTTGATTGCATCCTCAAACTTGAAAGAAGTTAGGAGGTTGAAAGAGCAACTAAGTTCGGCATTTGAGATGAAAGATTTGGGGGCCGCCAAAAGGATTCTTGGGATGGAGATCACAAGGGATAGGTCCAAAAGAAAGTTGTTTCTTTCACAAAGGAGTTTTGCCGAGAAAGTGCTACGCCGTTTTGGCATGGAGAAGGCGAAAGTTGTTTCAACACCTCTTGCAGCGCATTTCAAGCTTTCGGCTGCTTTAAGCCCAAAATCCGATGATGAGAAGAAATATATGGAAAAGGTTCCATATTCGAGTGCAGTTGGGAGTCTCATGTACTTGATGGTGTGCACTCGACCAGACATTGCTCAAGTCGTTAGTGTGGTAAGTAGATATCTCTCTTGTCCGGGGAAAGGGCATTGGGAAGCAGTGAAGTGGATCTTCCGCTATTTGAGAGGTACTATTGATGCTTGCTTGGAGTTTGGTAATGGCAAGAAACTGACGGGCTTTGTGGATGCGGATTTTGCGGGTGATTTGGATAAGAGGCGTTCCTTGACGGGTTATGTTTTTACCCTTGGAGATTGTGCAATTAGTTGGAAGTCTACACTTCAAGCCACCGTTGCACTCTCAAGCACTGAGGCCGAATATATGGCAATTACTGAGGCTATTAAGGAGGCTATTTGGCTCAAGGCGTTTGTTGGTGAGATGTCTTCACTTGAGGGTCCTATTACGGTGTTTTGTGACAACCAAAGCGCGATCCATTTGACTAAGGACCGCATGTACCATGAGAAAACGAAGCACATTAACATTCGATACCATTTTGTTCGAGATGTGATCTCGGAAGGCAAGGTTGCCGTGAAGAAGATTGGTACCGAATCGAATCCGGCCGATATGCTCACAAAGCCTCTTCCAATTGCAAAGTTCAAGCTTTGTTCAAGTTTGATGTCGATTTGTTTCTAGCTAGTTTGAGCTAGTTTTGTTTCTAGCATGTTGCTAGTTTGTTTTAGGTTATGTTTGTTTTATGTTTTTAGTTTGTTTTAGATGCAATTTGGTTCAAGGTGGAGATTGTTATGTTATGACCCAAATTGCTCTTAGGGCCCATTGGGCTTAGTATCTTCATATATGTAATACTTAGAATCAAATGAATACTAATCAACATTTTTGCCCTAATCTCTAATAGCAGCCGACTGCTCTTCTTCTTCCTCTCTTCTCTTCCACCTTCTCAAAACCCTAACAATCCACAACTCATTCAAATCCTAACATGTTTCATTAACGATTTCTTTTGAAACTGTTTTGTTAGTACTTGTTATTGAAGCACAATGGGCCTCGATCAACCACTTCCAAGTGAACAAAATAGTTGAAAGTTTTTTACATGTAAAAACTTGATCGATCGGGAAAATATTTTTGTGTCTTGGAATACTTACTAGCCACTCCTCCAATCCTTGCATGTTCTCAAGATAGTATCTTTTCACAGCGACCAACATCCCATGACCACGAACAGCTGGATTCAGAGTCTCTGCATCGACCCATCCTCTGAACACCTTCCCTGATTCCCCTTCTCCGATCAAGGACTGAGGCTTGAAGTTCTCGGTGGCCCTCTTCAACTCAGCAAGTGTGTAAACACG
Source organism: Hemerocallis citrina (assembly GCA_017893485.1). Taxonomy (NCBI): domain Eukaryota; kingdom Viridiplantae; phylum Streptophyta; class Magnoliopsida; order Asparagales; family Asphodelaceae; genus Hemerocallis; species Hemerocallis citrina. Next base: position 218,258,730 of record CM030365.1, read on the forward strand.
TAGGCTACGGGTCTCTACATTTTGTGCCTTGGGAACACCTTTATCTCTACTTCTTTCCCTCCGCTCTTCAGACTCTTCAGTGTTGCTTCTGGTGCGAGCCTGCAGACTTGAAGGTCCTGCGTTCATATCGAGTGTTATTAACCAAGTCAAGCACAAAATATGCTGATGTTACAAAATAAAAAATGAAATGATAGGTAGATTGCTAATTGAGTGTTACCCTCTTCTTTTCTGCTTCCTGCATGTTACAAGGAAATTGTTGTCGCTGTAACTTATTTCTCATTCTTATTATTAAAAACAGGGCGAGAATTCCCCTTTTTCGATGTCATCTTGTAACAATGTATGTCAAGCAAATCACATGAAATTAGAAAATAAGGGGAAAAACTAAGCCCTTTTATCATGTTAGGATCATTCATTTGTGCTCCCTTTTCGTTTCTTAATTGATAAAGCAACACAGAAAAATTACAAGAGTTGTTCCATAAGTTTTCAACAAAAAACAGAAAATGAAACCCTAAAAGAGTCCACTACATCCATTCCATTAAAATAACAAACCCCAGAATGAGAACATACATCAAAATTGAAGTGCAAAGTATAACTTCAGCTCTCACACTGCTAGCATGGGCACATTTTGTTTTGTTCTACACAAATTTGGAATATAAATGGATTTTTTAAGAAACCCATGTAATTCAAACTAGAGCAGCTAACATAACTAACACCCCTACAACTACAATATCAATTGTACACAAATAAAATTATTATTATTATTATTATTATTATTATAAGCATGGCAACAAAACCACAAAAGTACCTGCACTGAAAGTAATGGAGGATGTTGTAGGGCTCAAAGGTTTCACAGCAGAACCCAAACAGTTACCCATTTTCTTGCAATCTCTCTCCCTCTCTCTCTCTGTATATCTATAACTCATTCTCTGTTTTTATAGTCTCTCTCATTCTCTTTGGTCTTCTTTTTTGTCGAGACCTGCAGGCAGTGAGAAGGATCTATAACTCATTCTTTGTTTTTATAGTCTCTCTCGTTCTCTTTGGTCTTCTTTTTTGTCGAGAAATGCAGGCAGTGAGAAGGAACTTTGTTCAAGTAAAGACAACTGGTCTCTTCAAAACAAATCCCTGACCAATCAAACTCATTCAAGTTGGAACATTTGAAAAGGTGCCCCACTTGTCATAGAGATACATGGTTGTGTTTGAGTGGAGAGCCAACAGGTGATTCAGGTCAACAGAATAGAGAGGGAGACGCTCTCAAAATATGAAGGAGAGAAGACTTGGTAGTAGTAAAGAGTAGAGACCAAAATATAATGATTTGGCATATCAGACTTTTCAACTGGATTATCCTTCCTTTTTGTTTTTTTGTTTTCCTTCCTTTTTGAAGACAGTGGGCACTAGTCCCCACGCTTAATTAAAGAGATCTTAACTAAATAAACAACCAAACAAGAGAGATGATATTCATGCGTTTCAATAATGGGCCACTCATTCTCCTACAAAATAGAGCACTCATCCCTTACATAGAAGTCCCCTCCCAAAAAATGATATAATTACAAATTAAACAAGTAGTTCCGTAGACCGGATCATCCCTAAAAAGTGTAAGCTCCTCCACTCCTTCCTCGGATCATTCCCCAACTGTAGTCCCTCCTTCTTCCTCAGACTCCGCTTCATAGCTAGATGTACTGATATCTGCAAATAATTCTTTAACCTTCTTTGTTGCTTCAGAACCTGCCGTTTGACACCAAAATTTGATATTAGCAATAATAATAAATAAGAGTTGTTGATGTATGATGTGTTTGTGCGTTGGCATAAAGATTCTATTATTCCTTTCTAACCAAATCCCCCAACAAATTGCTGCTACCCCAATATTCCATATAACTATTTGGTCTTTACGTACATTATTGTCCCTCCACACCCCCAGACGTCATAAATCGTCTCTGGAGACTGCCTGCCAATGCGTAGTCTGACTAACAGGTCCCCCCCAGATAGGCCTAACATATTGACGTTGAAACAATATTCAACTGGATTATCATATTGGTGGTTGCTAAAGTGTAACTCAACTTGTATAAAAGAACAATATAATCCATTAGAGATAGGTGGGAAAACATGGTGCAGATGCTTTCGTCTACAAATTTAGCTAGAGAGGGACTAGTTAATGTTGTATACTTAGCAATGTAATTGTTTTCTGTTGTTCTGTTTGAAGAACAAATAGATGTATAGTAGTGGTAATACATGTTTCGTTAATTTTATTAATGAAGCGGTGAAGATATCACTTTTTTCTCAAAAAAAAAAACAATAAAATCCATTAAAAAAATTGGTGATTACGAAAATGTAACTCAACTTGTACAAAAGAACAATATAAACCATTAGAAAAATCCAAGCAAAGATTCATTATTCAACTAAACAAATGGTTAAAGGAAAATACTTGTAATTATTTACTTTTGTAATTAGTACATAAAAATTGTCTAGAATAGTTCAATTACATCATCTCTCATTTGAACCAAAATAACAGATTTATGAAGAAAAATCTGTTCTAACGAGACTCGTCAAAACCACTCGGAAAAATATGTATCTCAGATTTAATCACCAGCTCTAGCGAAGTTGTATCACTCGCCAAACTTTTCTTCCACTCATTCTGCCTCTTGAACTCGTGTAAAAAAAATCCCCCCCCCCCCTCTCAACCCACAAATAAAATAAAAAGATAAAATAAAATAAAATAAAATAACAACCAAGATTGCAATATCCGGATCTCAGATTATAACAATAAAGGGACGATCTCGCAATTTCACTAGTTCGCGAGATCGCAAGTTTTCGATGTATTTAGCCTTTAAAAATTGGGCTTGGTCTTTTTTTTTGGGTACGAATTTGGGCTTTAATTGTTTTGATTGCTCGACATTTTTGGAGCTTTAATAATAGATTAGTAAATAAAAATAAAAGTATCATATTTAGTACCGAGACAGATATGTAGTAAACAATTTCAGAGCAAAGAAAGTATGATAACTACATATCAAAGCAAAAAAAAACCATTATTAAGAGCATAAACAATACACACGTTGACATGTGCATTTATTTTGACCGAAAAAAGTAGAAGGTTTTCTTGACCATTTTTGTAATCAAAGGACCCGTTAGAGGTTGCAATCCATTATAATTGGATGTAACTGGTTCTGCAAAAAAATAAAGAAGATGACTACACATATATAAATTTTTACTTTAAACATACATTATAAATATATTAGGACCTACTTTCTACTAAAATACAAGATTAAGATATTTTAGTCAGAAAAGTAGATCCTAATACATTTATAATATATATTTAAGGTAAAAATTCATATATGACTAGCATTTTTCAAATTTGAAATACAAATAAAATATTATTAAAAAAATTCGAATGTAGATTAATTGAATTATGTGAAAGAATTGACTCTACGGGTCACTACTTGTCATAAAGAAAGAACAAAATGAAATACACGAGTAGTCAATGCTCTACTTCTAGAAAAGTTCCCCCATTTGATTGGGACCAACCGACCAAGCAGCTTTGAAGATTCAAAGAAACAACCGTCTCGTAATAATTTTTTTTTTTTTTTTTTTATTATTTTTTTTTTATCAAAAGATGACTAAGTCATCGCTTCATTAAAGAGTACTTAACGAAACAGTACATAAATATACAAAAGCAGCCCGTAGGCCAGCAAAATGAACAATCCCACACCTACGAAACAACATCTAAGCAAAGAAGAAGAAACATCAAAATACAAAACATCTAAACCAAAAGCTTTGATGTCTCCATCTCCATCTTTTGTAGGAAATCTCCCAACCTCCAATGGAACTACTACTCCTCTCCCACTCGCATCTTCTTCCTGGTCCTCAGAAGTCCTGTCCATTCATAACAACATAAATGAATTTTGTGCATCAGAAAGGAAAATCTATGATTAACATTATTGAAACAATAATCATTCCGGTCTAACCAAAGGTTCCACATAACTGAAGCAACATCCAAATCCCAATCTAATATCACTTCCTTTCTAATCCTGTTCGATCTAATGTCCCCCCAGACCTGTGCACTAGACCCCGGACGCTGTAAAATCCCGAACGTGTGACTCATTTTCTTCCAAACCTCTCTAGCTCTATGACAATTGAAAATGAAGTGATTCGTATCTTCCTCGTGATTTATGCATCTATTGCAACTCACATTATCCGTAATTCCACGCTTCCTCAAATTAATCTTAGATAGTATCGCGTCGTTCTCCACCAACCATAGAAAAACTTTAACTTTGGAAGGCACATTGATACCCCATATAACATCCGCGATCTCGCTTCTAATCCCTCCGTCATTTAGCCATTTGTATAGTGTGGCAACCGAAAACTTGCGATTCGCCTCCAACGGCCACCATCTCTCATCTTCCGACTGGTTAGTGTAACTTCCTTCTATATGAATGAAATTGTTAAGCAGCTGTAATTGAATAATTGATTCATGATTTAGAGAATCCTTTAACTCTAATCTCAGTTTCTGGTTCTTCCAAACATCACTGACAAGGGTATCTAAATTCAGGACTGCCTCTGCCGCCGAAGGGAACAATCCCATCAGTGAGTTACTGCCACACCATTTGTCTTTCCAAAATCTCGTACTATTGCCGCTCCTAACCCTACACAGGGTGTTGCTATGATATAAGTCGCCCGTCTTGTATACCCCTTTCCAAAAGAACGACTTCTTAGTGTGAACTCTCTTACCCCCAAATCTGAACTTTTTCCTTGCCCGATAATTGGTGAGCGACTTACACCACCAATTATTCCGTCGAGTTGCCATCTTCCACCACCACTTACTGAGAAGGGCACTGTTCATTTCCTTAAGATTATTGATGCCCAGACCACCAAATTCCTTTCTTTTGCACACCCTCCCCCAACTAATAAGATGGATCCCTTGACCTCCATCGTTTGCTCCCTTCCAAAGAAATCTCCTTCTACATTTATCTATCTTTTGAATTACCCAACCCGGTAGTTCATAAATAGACATAAGGTAGATCGGTATGCTGTTGATAACTGAATTGAGCAAAGTGATCCTGCCCCCCAGAGTTAACATTCTCCCTTTCCAACCAGCAAGCCTTTTCTCGATCCTATCGATAATCGGCTCCCAATCCTCCTTAGATAGCTTCCCCGGACTGATAGGAATCCCTAGATAAACGAGCGGGAAGTCACCCTTTTTGCATCCCAGCAATTGCTGAATCTCTGTGATGGGAATGGAACAGTTGTCACTAAGCTGTATGACACAGCTCTTATAGAAGTTGACCTTCATGCCGGACCATGCCTCAAAGCACTTCAGCACAACTCCCATTGCAATGATATCCTCTTTCGTTGCCGATCCAAACAAAAGAGTATCGTCCGCATACTGAAGGATTGAAATTGGCTCAGTAAATCCTTTGATATGTATTCCGAATTTAGCCCTCTCCTTTTTGCCATTAGCTATCATCTCTGGTAACCCATATGCAACAATTGCAAATAGCAATGACGATAAAGGATCACCTTGTCTAAGCCCTCTCTTGCATCTGATTCCTTTTCCTTGTGCCCCGTTAATGATAAGAAACGACTTGCCTCCTCTAATGCAATGAAAGATCCATTTCCTCCACCTTTCCCCGAAACCTTTCCGGAGCAAAGCCTCGTCCACAGAGTCCCATTCTACGGAATCGTAGGCCTTCTGAAAATCCACCTTAAATAAGAAGCCATCCGTTTTTTCTTTGCATCCTCTGAAGATGATCTCATTAGCTGATGCGACGCTGTCCAAGGTGTCTCTTCCCTTAATAAAACCGCTCTGAGACTCTCCAATGATATCTTGTAAATGTGGACCTAACCTATTAGCCAACACTTTAGTGATGATCTTGAATGAGCCGTTTAGTAGAATGATGGGTCTCAAGTCTCCAACCTCTTTAACCTCAGTTTTCTTTGGGATCAGAACAATATTCGCGTAGTTTAGTCTATCTAAATCCACCTCCCCCTTATAAAAATCTTGAACAATGCGCATGTAGTCTGCTTTGATGATGTTCCAATAGATTTTGTAGAAGAATAACGGAAAGCCGTCTGGTCCTGGCGACTTATCCTGACCCAGACTATTGATGGCTTTTACAACTTCCTCTTCAGTGAAGCAGTTTTCGATGCTGTCGCTCCCGTTAATCCTTGACTCCATCCATATATTTTGATTCAACGAACACCTATGGTCTTTTCTTTTACCCAGCAAATCCTTATATCTCTCGTTAATATGCAAGCGAATTCTTTCCTCGTTCTCGCACCAGACTCCGTCTATCATTAACCCCGAAATGTGATTGTTATGCCTTCTTCCGTTGGCGATTCTATGAAAAATTTAGTGTTAGCGTCTCCCTCCTTCAACCACTGAAGTCTGGAGCGTTGCTTCCAATAATTTTCCTCCATCCTTCCAATTTGAAAAATATCTTGTCTACTCCTAAAAAGCTCGTCGAATTCTGCCTCCATTAAGTCTCTTTCCTCCTCTATGAGTTCTAATTGCTCAATCCTCTCCCCTAATTCTTCTTTTATTCTTTGGTTCTGACCGAATTCCATCCTAGCCCACTGCTTCAACTTTATTCTAAGTCTCCTAATCTTCTCCATCCAACATCCCACCACCAAGTCGGACATGGTAGGTGCTTTCCAGCACTCCTCAATAATCTTATGAGCTTCCTCACATAACGTCCATGACTTCTCGAATCTAAACTGGTGTAGATTCCTTCTCTGTCCGTCTCCACAATCTAAGGCTAACGGAGTGTGATCAGAGGTAAATCTGGCCATTGCCTTGGCACTTGCTAACGGGAATTTGTCCTCCCATTCGGAGGAAACTAAAATTCTGTCTAATTTCGCCAATGTTGGAGCTGCTTGTAAATTCGACCAAGTGAATTTCCTATTCGTAACATCAATTTCCAATAAATCTAAATTGTTGATTAACGTGTTGAACTGCTCCCTATCTCCCCTAGGCGCTCCCCTACCAAGGTGTTCGAATTGAAATCTAGTTATGTTGAATTCCCCTCCCACCACCCATGGTCCCCTACATCTTCCTCTAATAGTCTTGAGCTCGTCCCAGAACAATGATCTTTGAGCCGACTCATAAGGACCGTAGACCGTGGTGACGGTCTGGATCCAACTGTCAGCGCGCCTTCTAATAAATTTTTTTAAATGCAAACAATGTGACATCGTCACCGCTTTATTAATAAAATATTAATAAAATAAGCAGTACAATAATTATAAATCTAACTGTTTCTATAAAGAAATAGTGAAAAACAATTACAAAGTTAAGCTTATATTCTCAACTAGTCTCTTCCTTTGCTAAAGTTGTAGACGAGACATCGGCACCTTGTTCTCCCTTCTAACCCTCCAGATGTGATATGAATTCCACAAAAAAAATCTAATTTGGAATTTAAAATCCATCGAACATTCTCTCCACCTCAGAAAATTCGTCCACCTTCCCCCAAACGTCCACCGCGGCAGCAACCACAATCACCGTCTCTTGCTGGCATGCTTACTCCTATCCCCACGACGTTGTCGTCGTGTGTCCACCAAACTAACCTCACCACGTCATCATCGTTCGATTGCGTCAAATCCAGTTCTCAACAGTAGTCGTACACCACCATCTATCAAATAAGACACTTGCACCTTCCGCTCACTCCACCAATTATAATTTAAATTTCAAACCAAATCTATTTTGAAATTCAAATTCCACCAAAAATTTCTCATCAAACTCCCCGACTAAAATTTTAATTTCAATCATTTATATTGAAATTCAAAATTCAAGGAATCTCCCCTACCACACTTCCAAATCAAATTTGAATTTTGAAATCCTAATTCGCAATTCAAATTTGAATCAACAAACCTAATTCGAAGTTCAAAAATTGAATTTTAGAATCATGCTCCTCTTCCCCTCTCTGGCATTCGCTCCGTCCATCTCAAAATCCATATCCGACAGCAAGAGAAATCATGTAACTTGTTGATATGTGCATGGAGCTCAGTGTCTCATCTCCTTTTAAGAATCCCTGCATGTTGGGAAATTGAATTATGAATTGTATGAAAAGCAAAGCATGTCCCTTCACTTTCCCCCTCAACTTCTTCCCTCTCTCTTGTCCAACTAGTTCTTGACACCTGTCTGGTTTCTTCTGACCCACTCTGACCAAAGTACTAATGTAGTGCCCAGTTTGAAATTGTAATACCCTGATTTTTCAAACATATGAAAAATTATTTACTTCTACACATGGTGTGCACGTATAATATTTTGGCTATTATTTTCAACATGATGAATAAGAATATTGTTTTCTATAAAGCATTTTTTTTTACCAAAGCCCAAATGTTAATTTACTTATCCTTCTTTTAAAATAATTATTTTGGCCCAATTAATTTAAGCCCATGGATTTAATCCCTTTTTTTCTACAACTTGTATGTGTAACATTTTCTTTTAAAAAGACTTGTTATTTGATGTACAAAATTTTATAGGGTGGTTTGTGTGTGCACGTGCACTCTATGTACACGTGCATAAAGCACAAATCTTGGCCAGTTTTGGGTAGAGAAGTGGGCATGATTGTGGGTGGTTATTTTGGAGTGTGAGTGGTTATCACAACCCCCTAGTCAATCCTAGCCTTTGATCCTATAACCATCTACTAAATCCTGGCCTTCCATCTCACTCCTTTTGGTGTATAAATACCCCCCCCCCCCTCTCATCCATTGTTCTTTACACTAAGATTACTTTATGAGATTATTATTGTGAGAGAGGTGTGTGTGTTGTTTGTGGAGACCGGGCATCATCATCTGGAGATCTTCGGCAAAGAGCAAGGGGCAAGGAACAAGGAAGGTGCATTGCATTAAGGAGCTTTTCTGAGCTTCGATTACTTCGTCAATAAGGTGGGTGTTTCTCAGGACTTCTAAAGTAGAAAATATGCTATATTTGTGATGATTGTTACTATGCTCATGAGAAGTAAATTCAAACGTACTAGAATTGCTTGAGTATGTTTATGATGATAATTGTGGAAGATTATTGGTGAAATATTAGCACTGCAAACAATGACGTTTGGGTCGGTACAGTCGACTGCCGTTTGGATAAGTCGACTGGTACGAGACACCTGTTACATGTTTTGTTAAAAGTTTCGTGACAGAAATGTGTATAATTAAAATGAAATAGTAAGGCTATACTCATATTATTCATGGTATACATGACTGAGGAGCCATGAGCATGGGAAAAAGAACTAGCGATGATTAATAAAACTAAGATAGATATCAGATAATAGATTAGACAGATAGAACCTAGTGGTTCTCTTCTTCTCTATACCTTCCTATAAGAAGTAATGTAGACAAGGTTAGATAACAGATCCAGACAGACAGATAGAACCTAGTGGTTCTCTTCTTTCCTACACCTTCCTATAAGGAAGTAATGTAGACATGGTCAGATAACAGATAACAGATAATCAGATGGAAAACACGGCCCCCCTTCTAAGTATACATTTCTATGCTTTCCCACTACTAGATCTTTTCCTTAAACCCCGACTTGATTACTTTTATTTTGGTTATCAACAGACATGATAGTGCATTAAATAGTGTCGAACTAACATGGTATAATCAGCATTAGGTTCAGAGAAACAAATAAATAATCATAGATGATATACGGTCACATAAACGAGCAAACAGTGTATGTTCATATTCAGGACAGCATGAAAGTACAGTACTAAAACAGTGAATCTCGTCGCTACAGAAATGCAAATCTGGATCTGTCGAAGAATCTGGAAAATAGACTTCCACACAAATCCATTGATTATATATAATCCATATAGTACTTCACAAAATCATAACTCAAAACTGACTCGAATCCAGAAAACATGTTCAGCCAGAAATCAGTAAAACGAATTCTCAGTTAGAAAAACAGTATTAAAACTCCTCAAATAAATCTAGGAAAAATCTGGAGTAATCCCCTATATGTCTAGTATCAGAATATAAAGTTTCATAATATTCCAGTGAAATTAGTTCAGTCAACAAAAATCGGAAAACCTTAAGAAACGATAGTTTGGCAAATCTGGAATTCCCAACACTGTTGTTCGAAAACTGAAATATCTCACAAACCGTAAAACGAAATCCAAATCCGCCAAACTATCTAAGTTTGCAAATGAATTTTTTACCTTCAGAATTATTAATCACAACAGAAGATGTACCAGAAGATAAACTATGCATTATCGGATTAATCCATTTTGGACGAAAACCCCTTGCTAGTAAAACTTTCTTAAGAAACTCCCAATTGACTCTATCATAAGCTTTTTCAAAATCTAACTTTAAAAGAATACCTTCAGATTTATTAAGATGGATAGAATGAATAACCTCTTGAGCAGTAGCCACACGACCTAAAATAAATTAGTCTTTAATAAAGCCAAATTGAGTAATATCAACGAGACTACGAATAACTAAAGCCATTATATTGGCTAAAACCTTCATCAAATTTTTGAAAATCACATTAAGGAGACTGATGGGCCTGAAAAGATGTACTGAATTAGCTCCAGCACTCTTAAGTCTTAACAGAAGGAATTAGGAACCTCACACAGTGTTGTCGATTCGAGCAGGCCCACATGAACATAACGAACGATCAACGGAGTAAGTCCAGCTATTACTAACAGTTCCAGCTATTAAGGGATGAACAGCTCATTCGTCACCAAAGGCGGGGATTCCGTAATCAAGAAATGCGCTTTCTTTCTTTGCGCCGGGCAGGCCGGAGAATTAGAAGCAAGGGATTCGTGCCACGAAAGGCAAGGGTGTACTAAGCTTTGTATGCAGTGAGCATCTGCATTCGGAATAGTCCATTCGGGAGAATGACAGCTTGACTTATTGATTTAGTTTAGGGATCGCTCTTTGGGCACTCAAAAAAGGAAGTGACTGACCGCTTTACCACAGGAGATCTGCTCATAGGCTTTCTCCCGCCCACTACTCAAGGAACTTGGAATGCCTTCTAACAACAAATCTATCTACTGGAATTGTCTAAGAACTTTATCCTGATTCCGCTTCGTTAAGGAAGTTTCCTATTCAGCTTTGCTTGTCGCGAATCAAAATAATATGAGCTTAGTTAATTGACTTAATTCTAGCAAAATCCAAAGTGTTGTTGTAAAATTCAAAGAAAATACCCATAATATCCACTTTCAAATCATCCCAAAAAACTTTATAAAAGAAAGTAGGGATACCATTTGAACCTGGAGCAGAGTCTAGAGGTAAATAACAAATAGCTTGAAGAATTTATTCTTCATTAAAAGGTAAATCTAGAGCAGAAATGTCCTCTCTAGATTCCAAATGATATAATTTATTCTAATAAATGCTTTAAAAAGTCTTCCATGAACAACCCATTAAGTTTTTAAAGAAGGGAAAACCCACTTGATGAATCAGGGACGAATCAGGGACTTCACAATTCTCTGTCTGGAGATAGGTAATAATATTAGTCATTCTTCTGTGAGAGGCATAGTTATAAAAAAAAATAGTATTACCATCTCCTAAAGATAACCATTTAATTTTAGCCCTCTGGCACCACTTAATTTTCTCCAAATAAAGTAAATGAAGATATTCTTTTTGTAGATCAATTCTCTTGTCTCTGTCAGAGGGAGAGAGAGGGTTACTTTCCTCCAATAAATCTAAATGAGAAATATAATCTTTCAGCCATTTTTTCCTTCAAAAAAAGACCAAAATCTTTCATTTCTCCAAATTTTACAACCATTCTCAACACATTAAGCTTAGCAAGAAGACTTTTGAGTCCAAGACCACGATCAGAAGAAACAACATTGATGCAAGAGTGAATCATGTTAAGAAAAGGAGGATCCTCTCGTTAAAATTTCACAAACTTAAATTTTAAAAAGGTAGGAAAAGTAGAGTGAGAGGAAATAATAAGAGGGATATGATCAGAAATGACATTAGTAGAAGCTTGAACATAAGATTGAGGGAAAGAAGAATTCCAATCATTGGAATCAAGAAACCTATCAAGTTTAGCAAAACTATGAACCAATCTTTTATTAGACCAAGTAAATTGTCTACCTAAATTAGGGTAGTCAATAAAAGTTAACTCTCTAATAGTATTGTTAAAAGAATCGGAGTCTCACCTTATAAGAAAAATCACTTCTTTCAAAAATAAATCTAACAGCATTAAAATCTCTTCCAAAATCACCCAACCATTAATCAAATTCTTCCAGTCAAGGAATTCAATCCAGAACTCATCTTTACACAGGGACCATAAACATAAATGAATAAAAGGTTGCAATTGAAAGCAAAACATTCTAGTTGTAAAGCAAGGAACTCATCTTTAATTTCTTTGTAAAAACATTTAAACACTTGAACATAGAATTTTTAAAGCCAATAATCATCTCACCAGAGGCCCCAATAGAGTTCAAAGAAACCCACTTAGTAATAAGAGAACCATCTAAAGCTCTATAAAGAACATAAGTGGGAGATGAAATTTTGGTTTCTTGAATAGCAATTAAATCACATTGAGAAGAATTGATGAAATAAAAAACAGTCATCCTTTTATCATTATCCCCTAAACCTCTAATATCCCAAGATGATACACTCATTTAAACAATTGATAATTCCCTCTATTAACTCAGGAGATTTAATTATATCAAAATCATCAAAAGAAAAACCAGGCAGACCATACCTATTGGCAAAATTATCCAAGGAATCAACATCAAAGGAATCAAAGTGGCAATTAAAAATGGAACGTAGAGTCATGCCTTCAAAAGGAAACTGAATTGAAGGAGCAGGGATCTCCAAGTTTCTGATTCGGACAATAAGAGCAGCCTTCTCCATAATGGGCTCATCAGCATCAGACCTACTACCCACCCTAATACTTCTTCTCAAAGGACCAGGAATCTTCTTCTTGTTCCTCTTCTTCATGGAAGGCTTAGGGGTAGAACAGTCACCCTTTTCACAACTATGCAAAATATTGAACTGAATGGAAACAGAAACTGAAAAATCTGAATCAGGATAACAGATAGATAAAGGGACAGGAGCCTGAAAGTTTAAATCCCCATGTTCCATGGGAAAATCTTGAAAGATATCATCCTCCATCTCCTCAGTAACACAAACTTTCTTCTTAGAGAGAGCAGAATGGACAAATGAAGATACCTGAACATCATCACCCAAAATAATAAGCTCCTTATTCTGATTAGGCATAATCGAATCTTCGACAGAGAAGAGGCCCCAGAGATCAGACCAAATCTAGAACGATATTTTTTTCTTCTTTTATTTTTGGTTGCAAAGACCAATATGTATGCATGTATATAACAATTCCTGCTGCAAACATATTCACATGTTCAAATATTCAAACTCAAGATCAGACAAATCCAAATAGAACAAAATTTACAAAGACCGATATATGTATGTATGTAATGAAAGGAATCATCATCATCATCATCATCATCATCATCACTCCAAACTTCTCGCTGTTTCAATTTCAGAGAAGAAGTTTCCTTAACAGTAATCACTTTACATCCTTCAGTTCAGTATGTGAATCAGGAATTAAATCAGGATGTGAATCAGGAATTCCTTAATTTGCTTTCCTTTGAATTAGCAATCAAATCAGGAAAGACATCTAATTTGCTTTCCTGATTTGCTCAGGATGTGAATAAGGAATTCCTTAATTTGCTTTCCTTTGAATTAGCAATCAAATCAGGAAAGACATCTAATTTGCTTTCCTTTGAATTAGCAATCAAATCAGGAAATGCATCTAATTTGCTTTCCTTTGAATGAGGAATCAAATCAGGACTTAATTTGTTGCCTTAATTGTAATTATTTTCCTAGAATAGGCTAGACAAATCAAGAATTGATTAGTTCTCCTTAATGGTAAGTAATTACCTGTAAATGTTGTAATCCTTATATATAGAAGAAATAACAAAGTAGAAAGGCATCAAGCCAAATTTCGTGACATGGTATCAGAGCTGTGATTCCTTCAAGTTTTCGTTCACACCTGTGAATCCTTCAGCACCTTCCTTGGTCGCTCTTGCCTTGGTACTCTTCGATGCTCCTGGTTCACGTATTCTGGGCCCTTCGTTTCTGGTCTGTGTTGCTTGTTGTTCCTTCTGCCATCATGACAACTCCAGAGAAGGACAATTTCTGTGTCCGTTTCACCGGTAAGAATTATGCTGCTTGGGAATTCCAGTTCAAGATGTATGTCAAAGGGAAGGGATTATCAGGTCACTTGGATGGGCTCTCTAAAGCGCCGGGAGAGAAATCTGCCTTAGATGCGTGGGAAGTGAAAGATGCTCAGATTATTTCTTGGATTCTCAGTTCTATTGATCCTCAGATGATCAATAATTTGCGCTCTTTCACAACTGCCAAAGAAATGTGGGAATATTTGAAGCGTATTTACAATCAGGATAATACGGCTAAGCGTTTTCAGTTGGAGCTTGAGATAGCCAATTACAAACAAGGTAATTTGTCTATTCAGGAGTATTATTCTGGTTTTCTGAATCTGTGGACAGAACACTCTGCCATTTTATGTGCTGCTGTTCCCGAATCTTCACGCTTGGCTGTCCAAGAGGTTTACAACACCAGTAGGCGAGATCAATTTCTCATGAAACTTCGCTCAGAGTTTGAGGCTGTCAGAGGTGCTTTGCTGAATAGGAGTCCTGTTCCTTCTTTGGATACTTGTGTTGGTGAACTTCTCCGGGAAGAGCAACGCTTACTTACCCAAGGAACCATGTCTCATGATGCTGCCCTTTCCGAACCTGTGACGGTTGCATATGCTGCTCAAAATAGGGGTAAAGGTCGTGATATGGGACAGGTCCAATGCTTTTCTTGCAAACAATTTGGACATATTGCTCGTAATTGTACAAAGAAGTTTTGCAATTACTGCAAGCAGCAGGGTCATATCATCTCCGACTGTCCCACGCGTCCCCCACGACCAACACAACGTCCGGTACATGCATTCCATGCCACAACCAGCTCCGCAACTGGTCCTTCCACCACTGGTGCATCTGATGGTGGTGCTCTACAGCCTGAAATGATTCAACAAATGGTACTTTCAGCCCTTTCAGCCTTGGGGATTCGAGGTAAGTCCTTTAATGTTACTCGTCCATGGTTTCTTGATTCTGGTGCATCCAATCACATGACGGGTTCCTCTGAATATTTGCACAATCTACATTCTTATCATGGTAATCAGAAAATTCAAATTGCTGATGGTAATACCCTATCTATCACTAATATTGGTGACATAAACTCTGATTTTCGGAATGTGCTTGTATCTCCTGGACTTGCTTCCAATTTACTGTCTGTTGGACAATTGGTGGAAAACAATTGTAATGTTAATTTTTCTCGGGCTGGTTGTCTTGTACAGGAGCAGGTGTCGGGGAAGGTGATCGCGAAGGGGCCTAAAGTGGGAAGAATGTTTCCACTCCAGTTTGTTTCCAGTCATTTATCTCTTGCTTGCAATAATGCTTTAAATTCCTATGAGGTTTGGCATAGAAAATTGGGCCATCCAAACTCTGCTGTTTTGTCTCATTTATTTAAAACTGGTTTGTTGGGTAATAAACATGTTATTTCTACTGCCCCTGTTTCATGTTCTGTTTGCAAATTGGCTAAAAGTAAAACACTTCCTTTTCCGTCAGGTGCTCATCGTGCTTCCACTTGTTTTGAAATGATTCATAGTGATGTTTGGGGAATGTCTCCTGTAGCTTCTCATGCTCATTATAAATATTTTGTCACATTTATCGATGATTACAGTCGCTTTACTTGGATATACTTTCTTCGCTCTAAATCTGAAGTGTTTTCTATGTTTAAAAAATTTCTGACATATGTTGAAACTCAGTTCCAAGCCATTGTTAAAATCCTTCGCTCTGATTCTGGTGGTGAATACATGTCTCGTGAGTTTCAGGAGTACCTACAACAAAAAGGTATCTTGTCTCAACGATCTTGTCCCAATACCCCACAACAAAATGGGATGGCCGAACGCAAGAATCGTCACTTGCTTGATGTGACGCGCACCTTACTTCTCCAAGCTTCAGTCCCATCCAGATTTTGGGTGGAGGCTCTATCCACAGCTGTCTTCTTGATCAATCGCATTCCTTCTACGGTTATTGATCTTGATTCCCCTTTCTTTCGTCTTTTTAAAACTCAGCCTGATTATAGTGCTTTACATACTTTTGGTTGTGTATGTTTTGTTCATCTACCTCCGCTTGAAAGGCATAAGCTTGGAGCACAGTCGGTTCAATGTGCTTTTATGGGGTACAGTCATTCTCATAAGGGTTTTGTGTGTTATGATGTTTCTAACCATCGCTTCCGCATTTCTAGGAATGTGACATTTTTTGATAATCAATTTATGTTCCCTTGCATTTCTCCTACTTTGAATGATATTGCTATTCTTCCCAAATTTTCTAGCCTCTCTCAATCCATAGAACGTTTCAAACCAGGCATCACATATGTCAAACAACGTAGCAGGCATGTTCCCACTGCCCCTTCCGACGCTGATCCACCACCTGATCCTTTACCGGTTGCACCACGACGTTCTAGTAGAACGTCTCGAGCACCTGATAGATATTCACCAGACCGGTATGATTCCTCACATACTTCTCTGACTGCCTCTCTCTCTAGCACATGTATTCCCACTTGTTACTCACAGGCTGTTAAGGATGTACGCTGGATAAAAGCAATGAATGAGGAACTTCAGGCTCTTCAAGAGAATTTCACTTGGGACATTGTCTCTTGCCCTCCTGATATCAAACCCATAGGCTGCAAATGGGTATATTCTGTGAAACTGAATTCTAATGGGTCCCTCAATCGTTACAAGGCTAGATTGGTTGCCTTAGGAAACAAGCAGGAATATGGCATTGATTATGATGAGACATTTGCACCCGTTGCCAAAATGACAACTGTCAGAACTGTTCTCTCTTTAGCTGCTTCTAATGGGTGGTCTCTTTATCAAATGGACGTGAAGAATGCATTTCTTCATGGTGAACTGACTGAAGATATATATATATATGACTCCTCCGCAGGGCCTATTCTCTTCATCTAAGGGTGTGTGCAAGCTCAAACGCTCCTTATATGGTTTGAAACAGGCGCCTAGGGCATGGTATGATAAATTTCGTTCCACTCTACTTGGGTTCTCCTTTACTCAGAGTCAATATGATTCCTCCTTGTTCATTCACTACACATCTACAGGCATTGTTCTGCTTCTTCTTTATGTTGATGATATGGTCATTACTGGATCAGATCAGGCATCCATCCAGGAACTTAAACAGCAATTACAATCCTCGTTTCATATGAAAGACCTTGGTAACTTGCATTATTTCCTTGGCCTTAGAGGTTCAGTCTACCTCCAAGGGTATATTTCTCCATCAGCATAAGTATGCCACAGACCTTATTTCTATGGCTGGCCTGCAATCAGCTAATCCGGTGGATACTCCTCTTGAGGTTAATGTTAAATACCACCGGGATGAGGGTGACCTGTTGACAGATCCTTTATTGTATCGGCAGCTCGTGGGTAGTCTTAATTATTTGACCATTACCCGGCCTGATATATCATTTGCTGTTCAGTAAGTAAGTCAGTTCATGCACTCTCCTCGTCATCTTCATTTGGCAGCGGTTCGTCGTATAATTCGCTACTTGAAAGGCACTTCTCAACGGGGTCTCTTCTTTCCCATTGGGACATCTCCTCAATTGATTGCATATAGTGATGCTGATTGGGCCGGGTGCCCTGATACTCGGCGATCTGTCACCGGATGGTGCATGTTTCTTGGTTCTTCGTTAATCTCATGGAAAAGTAAGAAGCAAGCAAGAGTCTCTAAATCCTCTACTGAATCGAAGTATCGTGCTATGTCTAATGCATGTTCGGAAATAATTTGGCTTCGTGGTCTTTTGGCTGAACTTGGATTTCCTCAAACAAAGCCAACGTCTCTCTATGCTGACAATACAAGTGCCATTCAGATTGTTGCAAATCCGGTTTTCCATGAGCGTACTAAGCATATTGAAGTCGATTGCCATTCTATTCGTGAAGCCTATGATGACCATATTATATCCATCCCTCACATCAATACTCAGTTTCAGGTTGCAGATATTTTGACCAAAGCTGTACCTCGTCCGCGCCATCAGTTTCTTGTTAGCAAATTGATGCTCCTTGACCAACCGCATCAATTTGAGGGGGTATGTGAATCAGGAATTAAATCAGGATGTGAATCAGGAATTCCTTAATTTGCTTTCCTTTGAATTAGCAATCAAATCAGGAAAGACATCTAATTTGCTTTCCTGATTTGCTCAGGATGTGAATAAGGAATTCCTTAATTTGCTTTCCTTTGAATTAGCAATCAAATCAGGAAAGACATCTAATTTGCTTTCCTTTGAATTAGCAATCAAATCAGGAAATGCATCTAATTTGCTTTCCTTTGAATGAGGAATCAAATCAGGACTTAATTTGTTGCCTTAATTGTAATTATTTTCCTAGAATAGGCTAGACAAATCAAGAATTGATTAGTTCTCCTTAATGGTAAGTAATTACCTGTAAATGTTGTAATCCTTATATATAGAAGAAATAACAAAGTAGAAAGGCATCAAGCCAAATTTCGTGACACAGTACTAACACAAATGATCATCAGCAAGCCTCCAAACCCTCTATTAAATATATCCGTGTTAAAGAAAAAAAGAAAAGAGAACCGAACTCACTATAATTTACATACAACAAAAATGGGCTTTAGCCCATATCTCACAAACTGATCATCTTATTTTCGGAGAATGCTGAACTGATACCCGGGCCATGCCTGGACTCGCACCATGATGCAGTGATCGGTGGGGAGCACCACCGACGTGGTGGGGGTGGTTGCTGCGATGTGCTTGCTGGGAATGTACGGCAGCTTCCCGCGACTCCCTGGACCTGCTCTTCATGGCCTCGATCTGCTCCAAAGTCTCTACTACTTCCCTCATAGGGGGGCGGGCTTTGGGCTCGGCAGCTATACATCGCAGAGTGAGCTGCGCTGCTTGAAGAGCTCCTTTAGATGGATACAGCCCTTCAAGTCGAGGGTCCATTAAGCGAGCCAACTTCCTTCGATCGGCTAGAAATGGTTTGGCCCAGTCCACCAAGTTGTGCTGTCCACTCGGCCGGTTTGTATCCAGGGCTCGTTGGCCTGACAGCATCTCCAAGAGCACCACTCCAAACCCGTATACATCGCTCTTCACATATAAATGGCCTAGTAAACACATCAACGAACATCAAATTAATGAGAACTAGATAAAAAGATTGTGATGATAGTTTGACATAGTCTGATTCTCGAAATGTAGGGGAGTACCGGTACAACAATACAAGGAAAGTCTAAAAATTGTCCAAAGTCAAAAACATGAGGGGAACATTACAATTCATGGTCCCTGAGAAGCTGGTGGTGCCTTTTTTAGGCCGTCTCAAAAGTAGCACCGTCACATTTACCCGATACCCGGACCCGGCCTGGACCTGACCCGGACCGGCATTGGACCGAAATCGGCCCGATCTATACAAGTCCGAGTCCGGGTCCGGATCCGCTCAAAATATAACCGACCCGGACCTGGACTTGCAGGGGCGAAGCCAGAACAAAATTTTCAGGGAGGCCAAAAAAAAATTCTATAACTATATATAAATATATAGGTATTTTTCATAATTTTTAGGGGGGGCCAAATAATAAAATTTAATAAATTTAAGGGGTTTTTAAAAAAAATTCACAAAATTTAAGGAGTTTTTCAAAATTTTGGGGGGGCCCGGGCCACCCCGGGCCCCCACATAGCTCCGCCCCTGTGGACTTGTTAAAAAATACTCCAAAAAATATGGAATTTGAATAATAGGGTTACAGGATATACATGTAAATAGTAATTGTTAAAGATAGATGTATAAATATAATATTTATTTATGTACTTTAGTGTAAAAATTGGAACCGTAGAGTATCGGGTGCAAAAATACTTAAATGCAAATGTTTATTCACCACTACCGGACCCGACGGGTAGATTTTTTTAACTAGGACCCGGACCCGGTTATCGCAAGTCTAGGTCGGGATCCAATTTTTGGACCCGTTAGGTACCGGGTCCGGGTCCAGGTCCAAGTCCGGGTCCGGATAGTGGAGGACCCGACCCGATAGGACCCGATAGCAGCTCTACTCAAAAGTTGATTTAATTAAAGTTTTGGGCTGTAAGAAAGGGTTTTTCTACATCTATATTGACAAAATCACCCCACACACAAAAAAAATAATTTAACACAGAGATAATAAACCCCATGAAATTAATATGATACAGATAAATGCTTTTGGTCGTCTTTCCTGCGATTGATACTGAGGGGTTCTCCTCAAAGTAGAAAAAGGTTTCACGGGGTTTAATCAAAACATCATTTTCTTATCAATCCTTATCAACATAGAGTAAAATTGGGACCAATATCTAAAAATGCTTGTGGTACTAATCTTATGCTGCTACTACTAGACACAAGTATGTGAAAGCCATATGGAAATTCCATTTACTATTATTTGTGAGTTTCATGTCTGTTTCTTAGAAGTACAGAAGTAGTATACAACTTATAATAGAACCGTCATTTCTCTATGCTTCACAAAGATGGATACCCTATTACACATACATAAGTTGGCCATACAGATCCCCAAAATGAATTCTAAATTCTAGTAAGCATATCTGCATGTTTGCTACAGTATATTTCATTGAGTTATCGGTGTGAAAAGTTAGTATCCTATTCAGGCAATGTACGAAAGTAAAAGGATAAATGTAAGCACTGATGATTGACAGACATTATGTAGGGTGAAAGACAACAGGCTTGACAGCTAAAAGTCTTTCAGATCATGTCAACGAAGAAATTAGTTCTTCCAAAGCACATGATTTGTTTTAATAAGTAAATTTCTTAGTTTCGATTTAAGACATAATGAAAAAGACATCTGGGAAAATAGTCATCATAGAATCCGATCGACCCAAATCAAAATGCATACATCTGTCTCATACTTTGAGAATGAAAAGCAACAAGTAATTATTCCTATATCCCAAACTTGTGGTTGTGGGGTTCATCTTTCATAGCAAGCACCTATTATTGCATTTGAACAAGAAATGAAGTATCAATAGAATAAATTTTTTAAAGAATAATTTAAATTAAATTCTTAGTAGGCAAACCACAAAATAACATATGGTGGTCTAAAGAGTATGCTGGGGTACCTAGTAGGTTGTAGTTCCTTATAATACGCGATATCCATGCATTCATACATAAGATCCCTCAAACAATCTGTGAATCTTCTACATGATAACTACCCAATTGTAACAAACAATTCTCAGGACTAATCATTAATTTTGCTAGAATATAAATATCTTCTAGTGTCACTGCAATCAGTGGAGTAGTGAGTTATGCAGAATTTGACTACTGGTGGAGATGAACCCACCACTTAGCTAATTTGATGATCACGGGGATAGTGGGCCTTCCCACAATCAAGAGTCCAAATTCCCTACTGATTAGGGCACTAACAAATATTTAATATAATATTTATAGAAAATTTATACTAAATAGTAGGTAATGAGTTATTGTCGGCACATACCAGTGGCTACATACTCTGGTGCGGCATAGCCATAGGTGCCCATGACACGTGTAGTTACGTGTGAGTCACTACCGGTTGGACCGTTTTTAGCCAGACCAAAGTCGGAGAGCTTGGGATTGTAATTCTGGGAAGAACAGAAAAACAAAGATTTAGGTGTTAAAAATTAAAAATAAAAATAAAAATTAATCATAAATTACATAACTGTTGCGAACTATGAGGGGTACCGAATCAAGAAGGATGTTAGAGGCCTTGAAGTCACGGTAAATGACTTGCTTCTCCGATGTGTGCAAAAATGCAAGGCCACGGGCTGCTCCAATGGCTATCTTCAGCCTTAGGCTCCAAGAGAGTGGTTCAAAAGCTGCCCCTCCTATTGAAAATTAATTAAAGATCATTACTTAAACAGATTATAACAAGAAACACAATTTCATCCAAAAATAGAGGGAAATTGATTCTTTTGGAAAATAAAACTCCTATATGAATGAAAATTATTAACTATAAACAGCACATGCTGGAAAACTCACTCCTAAAAAGGTGGTTCTCTAAGCTCCCCTTTGCCATAAATTCGTAGACGAGTAGTAGTTCTTTGTCCTCCCAACAGTAGCCGAGGAGTCTGACAAGATTCGGATGTGATAGCCTCCCTAAGAAATTAACTTCAGACTGCACTGTCAAAGTAAATAGATTAGTAAAAGACCCAAAAAACATATGTTGAAAAAAAAAATATGTCAAGATAGATAGTTTTCATATGGTTGGTTATATTGAAACTTCTTCCAACAACAAAAAGACATCGATTTTTAGAATTTTTAGGTGTAGTTGAATAATATGTATGCCAATACAGCTACATGTAAGTAACTAATCGAATTGGGAGATATTGATATTAACTAAAAGGGTATACTAATTTGTTTTTTTTGTTTTTCGAAGGGAGGTATACTAATTTGTTACTTACATGTTTCTGTTGAACTAATGCAAACAAACAGAATAGGTCAAGTAATTACTTGAAGTAGAAAATATTCAAAATTGCAAATTTCCTCCTCAAAAAATGAGTGGAAATAAGATAATTTTGGGTTATTTAACATCAATTCGAGTACATAATGAAATGTACAGGTAAGATGGTCATAAAGAGTCATTACACAGGAAAAGTAAAAACACTAGATGATCTAATTGAAAATATCACTATGAAGAAGGATTACATAAACACCTGTGCAAACCTTCAGCAACAGAAGTTATTCATAAATAACTTATTTTAAAATACATAAAGTAGAAGAGAAGAAAATGGGCCTACTAAACCTAAACAAGTGAAAAAATATCTTTCTGTGTGTAGGTTATGTAGGCAATATCCCACCTAAAGTTTATTTGTTCACACACTTTGCACCTCCAAAATTTCAAAAAGTTGGTCATTAGTTTCCAAATTCCAATATGCCAATATGTACTGTTTGCTAAGCTTATCAAATGAAAACCTGTGATATAAATGATCAGATGCATTGCAACGCTGTGAACTCCTTTTTAATGTCAACTTATCGTTAGCCAATTCACAATAATAAGGGCTTTCACCGACTAAGATATAAACGATGGTGTATGCATTAATGTAAATTGGCATCTAATCATATGTTGGGCGAAACCCTAATACTTTTGAAGTGTCTGATGCAAAGTATAGAAATATAATAAGTTGTTCTATCAAATTTCAGAGGAAATATCTATGATTTACCCCACTAGTAAAGTTAAATGACAATACTTGAAAGAAAGAAACATAAATAAGGAGAACAAACAAGAAGAATAAAAAATCCATGATAGAACAAATTGTTAGAAACAATCACCTGCCACTCCTCCAGCCCTTGCATGCTTTCAGGGTTCAATTTCTTCACAGCAACCACCATTCCAAGCCCACTCTTTGCAGGGTTTAGCGTCTTCTCATCGACCCATCCCTTAAACACCTTCCCAAATCCACCTTCACCAAGAACAGTCTCGGGCCTAAAACTTTTAGTAGCGCTCCTCAGTTCATTAAAGCTAAATATTCTAAGGTTCGGAGATTCAAGAATCCGACCCTCCGGGCTCATCTCATCGATGCTTATACCGCTGCCAGTAGATTGTCCAAAAGTGCTACTACTCATGTTCGAAAGCTTCCCAGTACTAGTGCTTGTGCTGCTGCTACTTGTCTTTGATGTTGATACCCCTGTATCCAAAGGAAGAGACATCACAATGTGAAAAGGAGAAAGGAGGTAGAAGTTCGTAGGATTATTATAAAAATTAGTCAAATTTGGAGGAGCACTTGGTCCAAATAAACCACTATTAACTAATAGATTCATAATTTGGAAAGCAAATTATATAACTATTTTCAGATTAAACAAAGAGGAACATAATGGCTTTGGATTAAATGTCAGATAAAATGGGGGGTGAAAACAAAGACTTTGACTATGGGAACAATGGTATGAAACAAGAAAAAATACATAACAAGAAAAAATAAATGAAATCATGCCCAAACTACCACTAAAATAGAAACTTTAATGAACATAATACAATTTTTTTTGCATGAAAGAAAATAATACAATCTGAAAGACCCATTGCATCAAAAACAAATAAAAAAATCTGAAAGACCCATTTCAGCAATAAAGAAAACATCTTGCAAGCATACTCTTGATCTAATTCCATTCATAGCATTATCACTCAAAATTACAAGAAAAATCACCTTCTTATTGACATATGAGATCAAAATTGAAAATTTTGCCCAAATCTTAATTCATGATAACTAACTCAAAATTTTAGAGAAAACCCATGTGAGGATCGTTCAAATTTCACCTTCTGACAGTCCTTAATTATGATCAAGCATAAAAAATAGCATATTACCTAAAACCCAATTATATTATTCCCTAACCCCTAACACCCATATATATATATATATATACAAGTAAAACCAAGCAAGAGAAGTAGAACAAAAATTCACCTTGGCTAATTGACATGGTGCTTT
Source organism: Hemerocallis citrina (assembly GCA_017893485.1). NCBI lineage: Eukaryota > Viridiplantae > Streptophyta > Magnoliopsida > Asparagales > Asphodelaceae > Hemerocallis > Hemerocallis citrina. The sequence goes on from CM030365.1 coordinate 218,283,198, forward strand.
CTGGGCTCAAAGACTTCACCTCAGAACCCCAGCAATTCCCCATCTTCTCTCTTATGAATTGGGTCTTTCTCTTTCACTGTGTACTTGTTAAGGGGACTAACAAATGCCCACGAATGAAATGGGAGAGAAAGAAGGAGAAGAAAAGGTGGGAGATTGAATTTTTTTTTTGAGGGACAACTCTTTAATACTCTCCAGTTTCCGGTCAACAAGTCTGTTTATTAGAATTATGAACACAATCTAATCTGCTGTGAGGTTTGAACTCAGAGTTCATCTGTTTCCACCAATGAGTGTGAGCCATGTGGCAGAAGCTGAGCTGGGAATGGACAAAGTCAATGGTCCTGCATTGGAGGAGGAGACTTGGTTTTGGTTTGGCTGGTTGTTTGCTGAGACTGCGGGGGTCTGTCACACTCACACTCACACATTAATTGTGGATGAAGCATATTAGAAGAGGTTAATTAAATGGGCAAAAACCAAAGTAGCCCAAACGTTTGGTCTAAGTACAATATGTCCATATAACGTTTGAAAAAGTATACTAAACCTATTTTTTCGTTAACTTAATCTCATCCGTTAAGTTATAATTATTAAATTACCTTTTTACTCTTACCATTTCATAATCGAATCTCTTCTTCTTTTTCCTTTTTCTTCGGTATTTTTTTTTCTTTCATTTTTCTCTGTTCTTCCCTTTTTTTCATTCCTTTTTTTTTTCTTTCCGAAATTAAAGTTTAGTTGCAATATTACCCGTTGTGAATTAAAGTTGCAATATTTCATGGTGAGAATTAAACCGAAAAAAGGCCATGATGATGCCAGAATCTACATTATCTGTATTTGGTCTGCACCATACCTGCGATGAGATATATTTATTTATATCATTTATGTGTGGACTATAACTAAAATTATAACGAAATCTTCTCTTTAAAATACTCTCCAGTTGAATTCCCCAACAAACTTTATAAAAGGGATTGATCAATCCCTACTCTTTTAGCAAGATTATGCAGGAGTGGGTACTACAATCAACTAGCCATCTTGCATCAGCTCGGACTTTTTGGGTTTATTTAACACAACTAAACTTATTATTTTTTATCTCAAACAAAACTTTTTTGTCACTTTTATGAATTGTTTTTTGTGTAATGGCTGTTGCAAGTTGGGATGCAAATGGGGTAGTTTATTCACTAAAATTTGGAAAGAAACTTAGGCAGCAACATGAGGTTATCGTCAAGATGCTTCTCATTTGGCAAAATTTGTTTTGTACCTCTATTCTGGAATTCGTTTTCATTTATACCCATTTGTTTCCAAAACTGTACTATATTCAAATTTATGTGATTTGAATATAGTTCAATTTAATTACAACCGTGTAATATTGCAACCAAACTTTAATTTCGGAAAGAAGAAAAAAGGAATGAAGAAAGGGAAGAATAGAGAAAATGAAAGAAAAAAAGGAATGAAGAAAAAGAAAAAAGAATGAATGATTTGATTATGAAAGGGTAAGGGTAAAAATATAATTTAACAATTATAACTTAAAGGATGGGGTTAAGTTATCGGATAAATGGGTTTAGTGTATTTTTTCAAACGTTATATGGGCATATTGTACTTTGGTTTTTGCCCTAATTAAATTAAGGAAAAACGACCTAATGACATACAAAGTTTATACTAATTCTTAAATAATATCCAAAGTTTTTAAAATACTTAAATAGCACCGAAGTTTGTAAATATGGACGAAAAAACACACGTTGTTATGTTTCCCATTAAGTTAATGGAATATTCTCCAAATATATCTCTTAACAGGTTTAAACCGGATAAGAAGAGTATGAAATGTCAAAATTGTCCTCACCTCTTAACATGTTTAAAATCCAAACTCATCACCACCACCGACCACCATCTCCACTGTCGACTATCGCCGACTAGCATCTCCAAACACCACCAACTCCACCATCTCCATCAACTCATCTCTGTCAACCACTGAAACTCGTCAACCACCACCATCACCGCCACTGACCACCATCTCCACCACTATCTCCAATCACCACTGGAATTCATCACTATCACCTCCGAAATCCATCTCCGAAACCTATCACCATCACCTTCATCTCCACAAAAAAATAAAATAAAAAACTAAAACTAGAAAAACTGAAAACAATGGATAAAAAGGAAAAAAAAAAAACGAACTGAAATTGGAAGAAAAAAGTGTGGGGGCATTTATGTAATTTCACACTAAGTTAATGGAAAAGATAGTAAATAGTATTTTTTGTCCTATTTTTAAAATTTCATGTACTATTTGGGTATTTTTTTAAAAAAATATGTGTTATTTAAGAATTAAGGTAAATTTCATGTACTATTTCGTTCTTTTCTCTTAAATTAAAAGAGTGTGATGGTGATTTTATTCTAATTCTAAATTGATATTGGGTCGTTAAAAAAAAATAAAAAATTGATCGTTAAACGGTGGGTTGAATACCTCGCGTTTCATTAAAAGGGTTTTAACAAAATATGCAACCAAAAATATGGCTTATAAAATTCAGATCCCAACATGCTGGGTCCTGGAACTCATACACCCCAACAAACAAACAAAAATACAACGAAATCTAATCCTATTGATCGGCCGACCTCGTCCAAGTCAATTTCTCGTGCCAATTTGAGCTCATTCTCTCTCTCAGTTCCTTACTTGTACACCGTTTATCCGCTTCGTTGCTCGCACGGATACCTCCGTCGCCTCCATCAGTGACTCATACGTCAACTTCAAGCACCATATGAAAGACCGCAGGCACTCCACCAATCTGACAACTCCCTGTACAGATTGAGTCATGGTTCTCATCCCCTCGATTGACCCTCGTTGACTCTCACTGGCACCCCGTAACGAAGGTTGTCATCTCCCTCCCTGTACAGATTAGGTTGTTAAATTGGAAATGGGAATTAAAGTTTTTACTAGTTTTAGCATTAGTATATTCCTTTGTGAGAATATGATTTTTTTGATATATCGGATAGAGCCAAAAGGCTCCAGCCATCAAAAAATATATTAATCAATAAAAATAGTAACGATACAAATTAGGTTACAAAAGTTTTACAAGCTGTAAAACGGAAAGAAGAAGACAACAAATGAAATCAATAAACGACAGACTAGCATGCAAAAAGAGAACTGCGATACAAAAGAAGAAACAACTCCGCAAAGGGGGACTGAGCTTGAAGCCAAGATAACTGAACATGAAAAGGAACGCTCTGCCGCACCCAAGTGGAGTGCAAACTCACACTACGGCACCTGCCGCAAAGCACAGGGAACTGTCACGAGCAAGAAGAGAAGATTCGGAGCACCGACAACTCGACAACTTGAGTGAATAAGGTGGTATCAGAACCGAATGACAGATCCATGAAAAACCACCAATCTCCACCTGGCACTCCACAAATAGGGGAAGGCTGGACAAACAGAGCGGAAAACGAGATTGTAGCTCAAGGAAACTCTAGCAGCACACAAAGGAAAAGCTTGACTGCCAAACTCAACTATGCACAAGCTGGAGAGCCGACACAGAAGCTGCTTTCCTAGCCAGAATACGAGCGCTCACCCGAATCTGCACATTATTAAAGATTTTCTTATCGTATTTCCGCTTAACAGTGGGAGAGATGACCTTCGCCAAAGGGAGAAGATCAACAGCATGGTCAGACATGCTAGCTACGTCTTTGATGAAGCTATCAAAGGTAATGAGCAGACTGGAATCAACAGAAGAAGATATTGGGATGGAATTAGTAAGATAAGAAAAACGGGAATAAGAAGAGTCAACATGAGTCGGAGAAAACTTGAGGGGATAAGAGTGCAGGTTGTGCGAGACCTCCATTAGGAGGTGCTTGATCCAAGACTGAACCCCTAAATCTTGATACAAAGAGAAGATGCATCCCGAGAAATGAAAAGAGAATGTAGAAAGTTTGGGGAACGAAATCATTATAGAACAAGGAAAATTATAAGATAAAGAAGTTGCCTCAAAATAAATATTTGCCTTGACCGAGTGCATCTGAGGGCCTGAAAAGCGGCGAAGCAGATCATGCCCAATCGCACTTCGTGACCAAGGACTACAAGAAACTAAGGATTTAAACAAAACTTCGTTATTAACCTGACTCAAACTCAATGAAGGCGCCACCGAAGAAAAGTGGGGACGAGCCTTGAAATAGCCCAACCGAGGGAAGGATACCAGTTTCGAATACACCTTAGATCCTTAAAAAAGTTAGCAATATTAGGAGGCTGAAGATTAGCAGTAGAAACACAATAGGCAGAGGACGAAGTAGAGGAGTTCATAGCTGGTAAAGGCACAACTGCCAAGGAGTCGAGATCCTTTCCAGATTCAAGACTAAACTTCCTTGCCAATCTAGCATTGAGCTTGCGCTTTAAAAGGGGGTAGTTAAGAAAGGAGAGAAGTTTGGCCGGTAAGAGATGTCCTCTGGGGAAACCAAGGAGTGTTAGAAGGGAAAAGTATCTACTGCGCGAGTGACCAAACTTATCACAGAAAAAGCACTTCATTTTTTTCACGCACTCACGTTTAAAATGCCCAGGAAGGAGGCACCTGTAACAAAACAAAAGAGGGTCGGACCTACAAGAAGAAGGGGAAATATTGAAGATTGGAGAGCACCGAGAAAGATATGAGCAATCAAAAAGAGGAGCAGACAAGTCACTCTTCCAATCTTTAACCGTTACTAAACAGTTAGACCTAGCATAATGCTCGGAGCGATTCATGGCTGAAACCCGGCCAAGAATGCCTAAAAAATTCACCAACAAAGAAAATGCACTGTACAACAAATTAGAGACAGTGTTGTTCCAATATCACCAAAGCACCACCACCAATAGGGAAACTAGTGTCGTACGAGGGTAGCAAAAAACTCCCTCAAAATAGAGGGAAAAGGAATGAGCTAAAATTCAATAAGAGAAGAATAAACGTGCTAACAGCAATTGAGCTCGCTGTTGCTCAGGGCACAGCGAAGAGCAGAAGACCACCACTGACAGAACGGAGCCGCAGGGGGAAGAGAAGAGCAGTTACAAGAAATTACAATAGATCCACAATTAGTGTCACGGCACAGGAAATCCGAAACCGCACACTAGAAACAGATATGCACTAGCAAAGACCCAAACAACACACCCAGCACCCAATTAACACATAAATACTCACAGTGGTTGGTTGAATAGAAGATCCGAGCTAGCTGAAACCACCTGGAAAAACTCACAGATCAAGGATGAATAGGAGAGCGGCTGGATTATGGGTTCCACCGGAGGGAGACGCCAAGCAAAGGAGGACTACGGGATGTTGCGCTCGAACGTGATCGGCAGGAAACATGCGAGAAGAGAGCAGTTTCCTCCGGGGAAGGGGGGACCACACCGAGGTAGCCGAAGACTGGGAGACGGCAAAGAGGGAAACGGAGCGGGGACGTGGGTGGAGAGGGTCGACAAACGGCGGAGAGGGTCGACAATCGATGCTAAGGAGAGAGGAGAAAACAAGGAGATACGTTGAGAGAGGAGAGAGAGCTGACTAAGTTTAATGAAGGGGAGGAGGGGCGAGAAGGAGATGAGACGCGAGATCTGAAAGATGAAGGACGGAGAGGAAGCTGTTGAAAAATCGCTTTTTGAATCGCCCCTATGAATTTAAAGAGTATAAAAGTTTGGAGTAATACTTATTATAATTAAAATATAATTCAGAAATAGTTTACGTAGAATGCAATAAAATATAACGGATATCCTTCATCTTTTATTCCAGAAAACAAAAAACAAAAAAACACCAGGCTTCTTCTTTATCAAACCTAACTTGGATTCCTTTTCTCTTAATTTGCCTTCTCTTGTGATGTAATCATCATATTTTCTAGTGAATATTAGAACTTTCCTAACTCTAAAGATTTGTTTTCTTTATTTATTTTTTTTCTCTTTTGCCTTCGGCCGTAACTTTCTCTACTCTTTAATTGAGAGCTGAGATAATGTATTTTGATGTTGCTCGTTATTAAATTTGCATGAAAAAAATAAGACTTGTTATTGTTATTTTTTGACCAACGTAGAGAGTGGGCATGCATGTGCATACACACATTGAGATTTCTCATAAATACAACAAATTATCACCAATAATTGAACATAATCTTCTTAATTAGAGGTGGAGGGAATATTTATTTTAAACAATCATTTATTTATTTTTTAAAAATCTTTTGAAATAAATACATATCTCTTATTTGTTAGATCTAGTACCATTATATATAGCTTTGCACAATTACAAACGTCTATATATATATGGCTAGCTCTCAGACTAGTGAGTGAGTAGTGACTTAGTCTAATAAATAACTACAATTTGATAAATAATTATTGCATGTTTATCTTAATTAATTATATATAATATAGACTAATTTAAAAGGCATATATATATATATATATATATATATATATATATATATATATATATATATATATATACACACACACACTAGTAACTGCACATGCGATGCACGCTAGTATTATACACGTGCTTTGCACGTGGAAAATTTTTTTTTGAGGGGATGAAAAGTGGGAAATAAAAATTACGTGATTTGCACGTGGGGAAATTTTTTTGGGGGGAGGGGGATGAAAAGGGAAAAAAAATTTCCAACACGTGCGTTGCACGTGTTGAGTTAAGGACTAAGGGGTTCTCCCATTATAGTAGTAGAGATATATATATATATATATAAAGGGCTAGCTGTAATAAGGATTTCCAGAGTCATGATGATCCTTGGTGTGTTTTAAGGACTTAACCGGAATCGTACGTACATTAAAAGGTGAAGCTGACTTTCTTTCCATAAATGAAAGATTTTCCCTTCATTTTCTTTGATGGATTTCGAAGAAATTAAGATGTCAAATAGAGACAAATTAAACAATCATACACTAAATCTTTCTAGGTTAAATATATTATCTTGCATATCATAAAGGCTCACACAATAAAAGATTGGGTACGTAATTAATTCCATAAGAGTAATGCTTTAGCCACTACCAATTTAACTATCATTTTCTTTACTACTTTAGGTGGCATACTTCTATTGGAGAGTTCTCCCACCTACTCTATCATCTCCTACCTATTGGAGTGTGCCACCTAAGATAGTGAAGAGAAATGTAGTGAAATTTGTAGTGGCTCTAGCATTACTCATTGCGAGTATAATACTAGGAGTAGGAGGAGGTCAACACGCGCTAGCTAAAGCCTTCATGCGTACCTTCAAGTAACTCCTAAAGATCGATCGTTGTAATTAATACTTACTCATCAATCTAATAACTATATATAGTACGTGAGGCTAGCAGCTAGGAAAGTATATTGGGTTTAGTTGAGATCTAAGTTGTCTCAAAATGCATGCATTTTTCCTGCATGATATGATCTCTCCAAAATTAAACTGAAAAGTTCGTACGTCCATGTTTAAAAAACTACTGACTTGATCCAATCCAACAATTCTCATCGCTTACAGAAAATACTTTGCACGTACATATGCACCTAATGTTTTCTAAAACAAGTGATCTCTTACTTATTTTAGTATAAGTTAACCTACGACTTTTCTTGTAGGTAAACCAAGAATAATAATGACTACAAAAGATCAACCAAACTAAATTAAAAACCAGTTGACTAACGGGGTGACTTAAAATATATTATTAACAATGCTTAATTAGATCGATCGAGAAGCCCACATTCTTTGACTCACAATCTCTTAAGCTGATTTTATATATATTTTATATATATTTAAGGCATCAATTTCCAACTTTTTGCAAGTCAATTATTTTGAATTTGTTTGTTGGCAAAGAAATTATTTCGAAAATAAAAGAGTGATTCCTACAGTGCATGCATGCGGTTGTAGTATTTTCGAGATTATCTACAAGATTAAGGATAAATAAAATAAGGTAATGCTACACCTACTATCAAATTTACTTTTTTTTTTTTTACTAACTCAGGTGCTACACAATTAGTAGAGATTATTGCAAAGTATAGGAGGTAGAAATATTCAATAATAATGTTCCACCTAAGATATATAGTAAAGAGAAAAGTAGTACATTTAGTAGTAGGTATAGCATTACCCAATAAAATAAGCCACTGAAAAGTCCTTTATTTCTTCGGCAACAAACGACAACTTTAACAATAGAGTAATGTTTCACCCACTACAATTCTCTTCATTATTGAAGTGTGCCACCTAAGATAGTAAAGAAAAAATGTAGTAAAATTGGTAGTGACTATAGCATTACTCTTAACAGTGAAAAAAGAGGTAAAAGCTATTTTCGTGCAATTTTTCCCACAAAACGAAAATTTTCTTTCTTTCTTTTTCTCCAAAGGAATAAATACAAATTAATCATTTTACCTCATCAGACGATTAATATATACTTATTTGATATCTCAAGCTTTAAACGAATTTCTTTGGCTTAGAGCATCCACAGTGGTTTCTTATAATTGGCAAATTGCCATTTTATAAGAAACGGATGGCTGCAGTGGTTTTGCCATATGCCATTTTATAGCATATTTGCTATACTGGTTTCTCATATATGAGAAACAAAATACCAATTCTCAAATTATAATATACCGTCGCTCCGATTTAAAAATTTTTTAATCGAGTGAGACGGGATATCATATACCGTCTAAATATTTTATTTTATTTTATTTTTAAAAAAGGGTCAGACGGGAAAATATACCCCGTCCTTCCCTTTTATTTATTAATTTTTTTTTAAAATTACCTCAGACGGGGAAACATCTCCCGTCCGTGAGATGTTATCCCGTCCAAGATTTTTTTTAATTTTTTGTTTTTTTTTTGGTTTTTTTGTTTTCCAAACTGCCCTTCAATCCTTATTCTTTGAATATCAAAGGAGGGGGTAATTTGGTCTTTTAATATGTAACAGGCAAATGAGAAAAAAATAACAAACGATCGCTGCACGATCATCCCCCAATTGCTATTACTGTAGATGCCATATTTTAGCAAATGAGAAAAACCATTGTGGATGCTCTTATAGGTAAAGTAATCATTGAATTAGCACCCCCAAAAAAAAGTAGTCATTATGTCATTCTGAAGTATGAATTTGATACTAAAGATCATGTTAGAGAATAATTTAAGTTTGCCTGTTCTTATCTTTTCTCATAAAAAAAACTAATCTCCTAACTACATGCATGAGTATATACAATATTTTAAGAGTAATACTATACATATTATCAATTTTATTATATTTATCATCACTATCTTAAATTGTACACTTCAATAAATGGGAAAGATATGGTAGGTGGAAAAACACTCCAACAGAAGTATCACCTAAAGTAGTAAAGAAAATGATAGTTGATTACTCAATATTTAAACTAAGAATATCACTTACTTATTTCTTCTCTTAAATGACAATCAGAAAATGATATTATAATATACCATAAATGCTTACAACATTTTGCTCGCATTTGTGTCTTCCTATGCAAATTCACTCGACAATTTTACCACCCCCGGTTAAGATTTCAAGTAGTTATTGTGTTTTTTCTCATAAATTCGGAATTATTATAAAGAAGTATGTCTTTATTATTATGACTTGAGATGGTTAAGAAAAACCGATGCTATTCTATCTTTCTTCAGCATATTAAAAAAAAAGGATGACTGCACATACTTGAGATTTTACTCCAAACCTACATTATAAATGCATCAGCAAACATCAGTTAAATGCTGTAAACTGAGATTCGTTCAGATACTTTAATAAGGGTCATAAACTTGGTTAGAAAAGATTTTATTTGTCTTTTTTTATTGTTTTTGTGTTGAGGCCTGCCGACAACTTAATTCATGAGAAGACAAACAAATTTGGAAATGTGTGCCTTTCAGCTTTTCAAATGTCAGCCCTCTCTCAAATTCAATCTCCCCAGGTAGACTTTTGTTTAGCTTGTTAGAGCATCCACAGTCGTTTTGTATACTTGTCAATTTGCCATTTTTTCAAAGTAAATGGCATGCTGCAATCGTTTTTTATTTTGCCATATTCTGACAAATGGGTTACAGTCGATTCTCAAAAATAAGAAATAAAATAGCGATTTTTAAATTATAGAGGACGGTACTACATATACCGTCCCTCTTATTTTAATTTTTTTTAATCGAGTCGGACGGTATAACATATACCGTCCCATTTTTATTTTTTTTTTAATCCAACGGCTACCAAAAGCCAGATTTCGATAAGATTAAAAAAATAATAATAAAATAAAATAAAATAAAATAAAATATATATAATAAAAAAATCCCTGAATTCTCGGACGGTACAACATGTACCGTCCTTGAATTTAGGCTTTATTAGTGGTCGGTTAGGTTTAGTTAATTAGGTTTAGTTATTATTATATTATTTAATTTATTTAATTAACATAATTTAATAGTTAATAAGTAATAAATTTTTCACTCTTTTTTAAAACGAATGAGACGGTACATACCGTCGCTAGCTTTTTTCAAAAAAAAAAATTGTTCGACGGTAAATGTTGTACCGTCCCACGCAAAAAAAAATTTTAAATGAGAAACATATAGCAAACAACCACTGCAGCAATTATCGCTATTTGCTACTACTGTAGCTGCTATTTTTTACAAAATGAGAAACACCATTGTGGATGCTCTTAGTATTTTAGGGGGGAAATTCCATACTGACCCAACTTTTTAAAATAATCAAAGAGGGGGGAGACATCCATGGCTTGATGGGTTTTGGAGCTGGTTATGGTTGAGATTGGAAGGAGGAGAAGGTAGAAGAAGAAAAGTTTCTTCTTTTTTGTTCCATTTTGTGAGTTACCAGTATTGCCAATATTGTTGGTGCCGCTATTGGAAATAGCGGCATCAGCTTAAGGTTGTTGTTATTAGAGATAGCGACATTCGTTATAAGATGTTTTCATACTTGCATTTTTTTCCAAGCCAGAAAGTTCATAATTGAATGTGAAATATATATATACCGTTACTTTTAATCGCGGCATGTGAAGAGAAAATTTTTTTACAAGTGTCGCTAGTGACAACAAAGATATTGAAATAACATATTTCATTATTGTCAACAACGTTTTATTTATACTGACGTGTCCGAAAGTGAGCCAATTTGGTAAATATTTTCGAAAGTGAATCAATTTGGTAATTATTCTCAAAAAGTGGGTTAGTACTGAAAAATTCTATTTTACGAACCTGTTGGTCAACACTTTGACTTCACAAAAACATTACTCTTTTAATTTGTTTGTCAAGTCAAAGAATTGACCAGTAGGTTCAGTAAAAATCAATACTCTTTTAATTTTCTTCCAATGGACCCATCCCATGTTGAAAATCAATCTGAAAAACTTGCATCCCAAGTTTTTGTTGGATGCTTACATGCAGGATTTTAATGCAAATAATTTATAATATACACCAAACATGCTCATTTTGACATAGGACTCAAAAAAGACAAATCGCAGAGCGTATTATCCATCTTTTGTTATGGGATGAGAGTATAGTTTCTCACAGTATATAGAGAACTTGCGATCTTGGCATGTAATTTTTTTTATATTCAATAAAGGAGTATTAGACTTACAGGTAGTCGCAGTTTGTAGCTACAACCTTGTTCAAAAAAGTAATTAAATACTAATGAACTAAGTTAAAGAATAAACAAAAAAAAGTACATATGAGATGTAATAACGAGCAGCAAACTTTCATTGTTAGATGACTTTCGAGTGTAGAATTAGAAGCAAGATAATGATACAAGTCATTGAACAAAATATACAAGGAATTGGAATGTTCACCCCAAATAGATGAGACAAATGCTCTAAGTACAGATACAGCTACCACCTCATGTAAATTAACTACTTTAATTGATACAAATGAGTTTGCGAGCTTCTTCTGCTTCGGCTGGAAACTAAACTGCATATTGGTACATCAATTAACAAGCTGTAGAAAACCCACCCTTGGATCTTGCTCAGTACAGGTTGATTGTTAAAATTGGGTGCAACTCCTACATAACACCGCTAATCACCCATCATACCTATATATCAACCAAACTAGAGATGAATTCCGCCAAAAACAATTTTAAAAAAAAAATTGAAAAACATTAAAATCCTCACAGCTACAATGCCAACTCTTGCTTTTTATGCTGCTTTGGAACAGTTGACCCTTGCGATTGCACGTCAACATTCAAATCAGGGGGAAGAATTGTGCCAGAATTTGGTTGGAATGACGATGAATAACACACAATTGACCTATCTTTCTCTTCACTATCAAATTGAGTATTACGGGCATGTGTAGGTGCCACCTCAGCTGGTCTTCCATATTGAGATGTTAAATTTGACCCACACCCAGGTTTAAAACCATTAATCAACGGGCTTTTAGATATCATACCCTGGGCAATTTCTGGATAATCAACATTAACAGGTCTACCTGTACTCGGGGAAGCAGAAGCAGAGTTATTTCGTGTCTGCTGGTGACTTTCAGCGAGTGTGTCTGAACCTGATAATGTGGTGCATCCTGATTGTGAGAGGTTTGATTGAGATGAAGAATCTGGTGGTGAAGATAATTGAGGTGGGGGTGGGCCTGGACGAAATTGATGAGAAATTCCGGTGTTGCTGCCAACCCATCCAGGACCAAACTTTGTACCTGGAGGAAGTACTTTTTGGATTTTCTTGGCAGTAATTTCCCAACCAATAGGGCCGAGGTTCGCAGCAAATCGGGCCAAGCTTCTACAGTATGCATGCTCCATGTATGCTCCAACCTGGTATCCCAAGGGAAAATTTGCCATTCATTATCACTACTATTATAACCAGAGAGTAGGAGTTGGAGTGCTTTGTGGACATCAATCGACTAATAAATCTCGACCACACATTTTAAAAGTAGCAATTGTGGTAACCATCCACTTAAAATTCAATCACCCGATAGTTGAAACCACACCTAGCCTCACACACTAGCTAACAAGTACTGTTTTAACTAGGGAGTGTATATGCGTGAGCATGTGACCTCTAGCAAGTGACATCTAGCAGTTGTATTTTATTTTTATTTCACATCCTAAGTTTAAGCAATATTTAACATTAATGATACTCAAAACACAATGACTGAACAAATGAAGTTCACTTTGGCTATTATTATAAAAGAACAACATGTGCGTAATATGTGCTAAACTGCTACTATTACAGAAGAGAAACATGAGCATTGTGTGTGCTGATATTGTGGACATCTGTAAATAATGGAATGGCGGAGCGCAGCCAAGATTGAAGAAAAGATTTATCAAATTTTCCAGTAAAGATTTTCTCTTTCTTTCTTGTTTCTGTGTGCGCGCAACTTAGGGTGAGGGTGAGGAGAAATCCCAACACTGCACCATAGGATGAGATAAGTTGTGTTCTTTGGAAATTTCTCATCCTATGATGCAAGTAGGTCCATGTAGGTACATAGAAATGTGTTTCCTCTTTAATCAACTAACAAGACCAAAACAACTAGAATCAAGTCCTAAATAAATACACTTCCTCTTTGACATAGAATGAACTACAAGGTGAAGTGGATAAAAGCATGTTGATATGAACAACTGAATTGAATAAATGAAACATCCAGCCCATAGCAACATCAACTAAAAACTTACTGGCATCAGCAGCTTTCTCTCCCTCTTGAAGGCAGTAAAAAACGATAGTTCCTGGACAGAGCTAGGCTGCACAGGTTGGAAGTATGTATTTCGGCGGTTTTCATCTATATTTGAAAACTTCTTCCAATGTTTCATCGGAATTCCTTTCAGTGGCGAACCTAAAAATTTTACAAAAATCGCCACTAAGAATTGGTTCAATTTTCGCCAATAGCACATATCGATATCACCACTAAGAAATTGGTTGAATTTTATGAAAAAACACCACATGTCATGTGGCCCTCTCTGATACTTTCGTGACCAAAAAGTGTTGAGTAGAAGTGTTAAGACTAAGAGGTTTCTTGAAGAGGTAAAAACACTTTAAAAAGCTAAAAGCACCTCTTGAGGTGCAGTTGAAAGAAGAAAACACAATTTTGGGTAAGTTTAATAGATCCTACACAAAATTTTCCTAAATGTTCACCTCACTGGTTATAAGCTAAATAAGTGCTAATAGAACCCCACTAGTCCTTTTAAAATCAATTATCATATGTACCCTAAATATCAGAATATCGAAATATTTGCTTTCAATATATGCCCAGTTTAAGGACAAACCAGAATACTCTTCATTTCTCTCTGATCTAGACTCAGCATTCCCTCTATATGCATGAGCAGACCTTATGGAAGCATCTATCATGCTCAGCTTCTCAGAGGATGATCCTTTCCTTGATAGATCATGTGCCGAGCTAGAATTGTGAATGCCGTCTGTCACATTAGCGAGGGATGCATCAAATGAGCACGCAGTAACGGTGCGGTCAGCTGGAGCTCTGGCAATTTGCTTCATGACACTCTTAATTGACGGTCTACCCCTTCTTATAGTTGGTTCATCATCATCGCTTTCTTGCCTTAAATTCTCAAAATCCTTTTTGGCAAGTTCTTGAATGGATCTTGCCTATGCAAAAAAAAAAAAACAGTAAAATATTGGCTGCTTTCAATGAAACAAAATTTGAGTAAAACACAATTTGCTATACACAATACCTGCCGAAAATAAACTGTCTCGGATGAATTGTACTGCATAGCATTCGAACATATCAAGAAAATGTCACTCTGCAAAAACAACATAAATCAAGTCATATGTATTGCTTTCAACTTAAAAAACAAAATGATTCATACTACCAAACTTCCAAGAACCCCCAAAAATAACACCAATAATACTGTGAATGCACAGGATCCAACTTGAATAACATTCTAATGACCATTTTTCAGCCAGTAGCCTCAATTGTAAAATCAACCTCTTTTATGTTGTCATAGGTTACAAGCCATGCAGAATGAGAAACACATTTTCCAAACAAGAAAGCCACTTATGAGGCACTGAGTAAAATTTCAAGAGTTGCTTGGCAATATACTGCAGAGAATATTTAAATGTTCCAAGCTGTAAAATAATATCTAGGATATGATTGGCAGAAAGAAGGGCACTACAATCCTACTCCTGCTCTCTCAGTTCCTCGCATCCTGTAATTGACAAGATGTAACAAACTTCTATAAATCTATGTATATGCCTATTGCATATTGCCTTTGGAACACGTTCAAGTTTATTTGGAATCATCGCCAAGCAAGCTTTATTAATCATAATCAAAATTTGTTTTTAAAAAAAGATACAAGGATACCGAACTAAAGGATAACTATCCAAGCAAGTAACATAAACCTTTTATAAGCTGGTACCAAAGATATAACCAAAGCAACTACAGACAAAATAAGATTTCCAATTAACCTCTATAACTACATATTTGCATCAACTATCAAGCACCTGCAAGGAGGAAAGCTACAGAAATTTCCAGCCACATATGAAGAAATACAGCCACATATGAAGCAGTAATTCTTTCCAAGAGTTCACATACAGATAATGCGACCCTATAGTAGACTATTAGTTATACTTTCGCTGTTTTACATACAGATAATGCTACCCTATCTGGATGTAAAACTTATTCTGCCAGAGAATGATAAATCGCTAAAAGTTAAGCTATTTTATCCTAATCAAATCATATACTTCTGTGCAATTAAATTATTCCAAGTAAACAGACCTGCAAGGCTCCTCAGTTTTGCATGAACTAACCTTAAACCTATTAAGGTAAGTTAGCCTACACGCTGCCGGTCTCATAGGTTTCAGGAGCCTGCCAAGAATTCAGTAATAAAGGAGTAGATCATGGATAGTTTTCCAAATAATAGTACATACGTTATAGTCTATGTCTTAACGGGCTCGGCAACTCATGGCTTGACTTTGCAAATATGTAACGGTTATCCCATTAGGATCGGCACTTGAAGATCCAAGCTTCCATGAATAAGCAGTGCACAGAAAATTAGTCTGCGTAATCATCATAATTTACGGTATCTAACATCCTGGCACTATTAGTAAAGCCGTAATGTTCCAGCGAAGTAAATAGTTTAGAATTAGATGCCGTTGGGGTTTGATCTGGTACAGTTGCTTTCTGACTTTTTACTGCTCAAACAGAATAGTTAGAGCATCTGTAGTCGTTAGAATACCATAAAGTTAGAGATGGAAGAAGAGAAATAAATGTCACTCATTAGCCATGCATTGTTATCATTATTTATATATTACAAGGAACTTTCGAATACAAACCAAATTCCTAAACTAACTCCTAAGATAAGGAAACAAAATATTCAAAATTCAAATTTATAAATACAAAATCAAAACTAATTTAACAAATTTGAGAGAGACTTGGTGTACTATATCAAAAGGATGGGAGAGAAGACAAGTTTGATTTATTAACATGTGTGATATTTTTTTTGTGACTGTATATGTATTTGTATTTGTTTTATTCTTGTAGATGCGGATGTGAATATTGTATTGCTACCCCCCCCCCCCCCCCCCCCCCCCCCCAAAAAAAAAAAGTTAAAATTTGGGTATTTGGCCAATAGGAATAGAAATTTTGGAAATGAGTTGTAGTCGTCAAACCCAAAAAATGGCTTTTGAGTTTAAAAAAGAAACGGAAGGGAGATGATTTCCCTTCTCATTAAAAATTAAAAAAAAACATAAGGGAGATGATTTCCCTTCTCATTCAATTTGAAAGAAACACAAGGGAGATAATTTCGTTTCTCATCAACATAAGGGAGATGATTTCCCTTCTCATTCAATTTCAGATATTTTTATTTTTTAAATTGATCGGACTGTTTAATTAAAATAATAATAATAAAATTGTCATCGGACGGGATTTGATCTTCCTATTTCCAAATTTTGGCTTTTGCCATTTCTTCTCTCAAATTTGGCCAGCGACTCTTCACGTATATCTGTATATCAAATTTCCAAATTTTGGGTATTTGGCCAACGACCGCAGGGGGGTTTTGGCCAAATTTTTCAAAATTTGGAAATTTGGCCAACAACTACAGATGCTCTTAAACAAGGAAAATGAGAAAAACATATCATAAATGAGGGCTGACTGTGTTCATCTATACACAAGCCAGACATAGGAGTGGAGTAGCCAACGAGGCAGTTATCCTGGAAAAGAAGGCATGCCATGCACCGAGTAGAATTATATGAGCATCAGGTATTGGTCAATGCGTGAATAAAAAAAAAAGAAAAAAGAAAAAGAGCTCAAAGAGGGAATATTTATGTAAACAGTTTGGTTAGAGTAAACTAGCAACAATCATTTGAAAAACTTTGTAATTTTCCAAGGTGTTTTCCACCAACTAGTATCTGAAAGATTCCTAAAGCTTCATATTTACACAACAGAAGTAATATGGAGCTTTTGCACCAGGATCGACTGGGCTTTCTAACTATTCAAGAAAATGGTCGGTACATAGAGAACATCTGATGGCTTAAATTCACTTCCTCTGTTCTTTAATGGTAGTATCAAGACATAAGTGACGGCAACGTATTATTTATAGGAAAAACATAAAAGTCCAGAACTACTGATAATCAACACTGAGGAGAACCTCAAGAACAACTAACGAAGATATGTTAGAAAGTTGCCAGCATTCAGAGCAAGGTATATACATGATTGTCAACAATAATTCCCCTACTGTCAGAAGCATGTGCGAGATAGCGATAATATAGGACTTACTGTAGAAATCAAACACATCTATGTTCAGATCAATTCGACCAAAGACAAGTCATGTGTTAAAGTAGTCTTAATTTTAGTTCCACATTTGAAACAAACTTAAAACTAATCCATAAATTCTCCTATATACATGAGATAGTGTATTCAGTTATAATCATCTCAATAAGAGTATTCCTTTCAGTCTCTATACATTAACATGGTATCAGAGCCTACAAAAAAAAGGGTTTCCTCTCTCTCTCCCCTTCCCCCCCACCCCCCAAAAAAAATTTAAAATAATAATTATTAAATAATAATAATAATAATTTAAAAAAAACAACTGTTCATCTTCCCCTCTCCGAAACCCTAACCCTAATCTGTCCAAATCAACCCAACCCTCATCTCCTCCTCTTCCTCCCGCCGCACCTACTCCTCTCCTCCCGATCTCGTCGACTCCCGAAGCCGGCCACTGCATCCTCTACCCCCGTTGGCTACCACCCACTACAGCCGCTCATCTCCCGCCGCCTCTCGACGCCCTCCTGCTCCTCTCCCGTCGAGTCGCTGACCCCCCATCTCTTAAAAAATTAAAATTAAAAAAAAATCAATGCCTCGTGATGCGTGTTGTTCTGTACTGTGTGCCACCTTTTGATGCCTTCTTCACTCATCCTTCTTAACTATTTTCTCCTTCAGACCTAATCTACATCTGCTCCTATGACGACCTCTACTAATACTACAGTGACCCCTCATCCTCCTCCAATGGCAACCTCTCTTCCAACGGTGGATCCTTATCCTTCCACTGCTGCTCTTACGAATGAGTCAACCTCCTCCTGATCTATCATTTATGCTGAAGAGTATCAGGACTTTTGCAACATGTTGTTCCCTCCTTCTAGTAACTTTGTTCACTCGGGTAATGCTTGTTATGTTTCCTCACATCAATGGATAAATGATTCAGGTGCTTCTGAATATATGACTCATTTACCGCTTTCTCCGTACTCTGTGCTTCCAAATTATCATGTGTGTATTGCTGATGGTTCACCTATTCCTGTTGAAGGGATGAAATATATCTCTCTTACTCAGGACCTTCATCTTAAATCGGTTTTGCGTATTTCTAACTTTTCAAATAGCTTATTATCATTTCCCATAGAGTTTCCTACTCAGGAAGCATCAAAAACGTAGTGAACATTTATTTGATTTAGTGCATTTTGATGTTTGAGGTCCTATTGGTTTTTCTACGTTTAATAACTTTCGTTATTTGGTTACGTTTATTGATGATTTCTCTTGAATGACGTGGTTGTTTCTTTTGAAAGATCGTTCTGAAGTATTTGTAAGTTTTTCAAGATTTTTCCTTCGAGATACAAACACAATTTGGCACAACTCTTAAATATTTTCGTTCTAATAATGCTAAGGAATACACGAGTTCTTATTTTCAATAATTTTTTGCTCAACATGGAATCATTCACCAAACTTCTTGCGCCTACACTTTTCAACAAAATGGAGTTGCAAAATGCAAAAATCAATATTTACTTAGCATTGCTCGCTCTCTGATGTTTGAAATGAAGGTCCCCAAATTTTATTGGAGTTTTGTAGTTCTCACTGCATGTTTTCTTATTAATCGAATGTCTACTCCCATTCTTCAAAATCAATCCCCATTCAACTTGATATTTCCATCTAAAAATTCATTTTTCATACCACCTTGTGTTTTTTGTTGCACTTATTTTGTTCAAAATCTCCATCCAGGTACTGATAAACTTGACCCGCGTACTACTAAATGAGTATTTTTTAAGTATTGGCATTTTTCGAAAGGTTATCCTGCAATTGCCCTTCACGAAATAAAATGTTTACTTCAGCGGATGTTTCTTTTTTTTAACATAAACCTTTTTTTGAACATATTTCTTCACACAATCTTGATTTACCGAGGGCTGTTGTAGAGTCTTGATTTCCCACCACCACCACCAACGATAACACCATCCCCACCACCGCCATCACCATCGCCTCTGCCACTTCAGGTTTATGTTAGAAGAAGTAAGATTCGTTTTTGACCGAGTCATCCAAGATGTACCCTCTGTTGTTCAACCAGTGCCAACCACTTCTATCGGTAATATCCCTAACACAGATAATTTACATATTGCTCATTGTAAGGCTAAACATTTTTGTGCTTACTATCTTATTGCCCAGTTTGTTTCTTTTTCTAAACTGAACAAATCTTTTCAAGTCTTTATATCTTCCTTAGATTTCATCTTTATTCCTAACAATGTTAAGAAAGCACTCAAGCACCTGGTTGGACAGCAGTCATGAATAAGAAAATGCAAGCTCTTCAGCAAAATAGTACTTGGCAGTTGGTTCGTCTTCTTGTGGGTGGTAAGACAGTTGATTGTAAATGGATATTCACTGTCAAACATAATCTTGATGGCACAGTTGACCGCCTAAAAACTCGCCTTGTTGCTAAAGGTTATTCACGGAAATTTAGGGTCGACTATACCGAAACCTTTTCTCCGGTTGCAAAACTCACTTCTGTCAATTGTTCTTGGCCCCTTCATCAGCTTGATATCAAGAATGCATTTCTCAATAGAGACTTGAGAGGTAGTGTATATGCAGCAACCTCCTGATTTTGAGCGACAACAGGAGCACCTTGTATGTTCGCTCAAAAAGTCTCTTTATGACCTTAAACAGTCTCCATGAGCTTGGTTTACAAAGTTCGGCAAAACTGTGTACTCTTATTGGTTCACAAAGAAAGAAAGCAAAGGCATTGTTATTCTTTTAGTCTATGTTGATGATATCATTATGTCATGCAGCGATTTTCAAGGTATTGCAGACATCAAGCAGCGGTTGGCTCAAACCATTCAAACAAAAGATCTTGGTCTACTTCGATATTTTCTTGGCATTGAGGTTGCACGCACGAAAGATGATATCTTTCTTTCCCAAAGAAAAATGTTTATGATATTCTTACTAAGACAGGATTATTAGGATGTCGCCCCAATGACACACCTATGGATCCCAATATTAAGTTGTCCTTCTTCTCCAATGATGCATTGTTCTCTGATTCAGGATGATATCGCAGGCTAATTGACAAACTCATATATCTTTCAGTGACTATGCCAGATATTGTCTTTACAGTTAGTCGAGTCAGTCAATTTATGCATGCACCGACTATCACTCATTGAAAAGCAGTGGTTCACATTTTTTGTTATCTTAAGAAAGCCCAAGGACAAGGACTTCTCTTCAGGTCTAGTGAATCTCTTTCTTTACGAAGATATTCTGATGCTGACTGGACAGGACAATTGATGATAGGCGATCTACTAGTGGATACTTTGTGTTCTTTGGAGGAAATCTGGTATCTTGGAAGTGCAAGAAGCAACCTGTTGTAACTAAATCAAGTGCAGAATCTGAATAGTAAGTTACTGGGCATTTGTTTCTGAAGTTGGCTCAAATCTTTTCTTCGATACTTGACAATCTCAGAATCTTCTCCAGTTCTACTGTATTGTGATAACCAAACTGCTAAGCATATTTCTGAAAATCCAGTATTTTATGAGGACACAAAACACATCGAGGTCAATTGTAATTTCGTTTGTGATGGGTTGGAGAAGAAAGTGAACTCATTTTCATATGTTCGGTTTGGTAAACAACTTATTGATATCCTCACAAAGTATTACCTTCTAAGCTCTTTCAAACTTTCTTGAGCAAGCTTGGCTTCGACAGTATCTACGCACCAGCTTGAGAGAGAGTGTTAAAGTAGTCTTAATTTTAGTCTCACATATGAAATAAGCTTAGAATTAATCCTTATACTCTCCTATATATAGGAAGCAGTGTATTCAGTTATAATCATCTCAATAAAAGTTTTCCTTTCAGTCAAGTCACTATACATTAACAGTGTGTAAAGGAGAACAGCAGCAAGATAAAGAAGCAGAAATTTGTCATGCACACACGGAACATGGCCTGATCTGAGCAGCTACTACATAGCCTACAGCCCAGTTAATTTTTTTAGGAGAAAGAATCTATTCTATAAACAAGAAGCAAAAGCATTCCCATGTAGGCAAAAAAGGTTTGCAGATGCAGACTAAAGTTGCCCACACCCAGCAACCTAGAAATCGAATTTTGCAGGGTCCTGCACACAACACAAGGCCCATGTGGTTGTGATTAAGTGTTGACATGCTTTTCTCATACAACAATCAGCCTACTCAATCTATCTACACCTCCATCGTTCTAGCAGTAACAGAAATATCAGCATCATAGCAAATCAGAAAGACAGCGCATATCAGCATAAAGATTAAGAAACTACAAAAAATTTGTGCGTGACTCAGTGAGCCGTTTCATAAATATTCAAACAGGAAAGCATGGATAATGAAGTCCACTGCAGAGGTACAAGCCAACATATTCAACATGTGAACCAAAATTTCCACAGCAGTAAGCAATTAGCCCACATCCAATGTCAAAATAAGTAGCACTAATGACAACAGCAAGAGCAGGACTGATTCAAAAAGACAAGGCGATAATCAAGAAAACTACTAGCTACAAACCTCAAACTGCTCCATGTTCTCATAAGCCCCACTATCCAGCTTCTTCCTCACCGTCCCAAAATCCATCGGATGTTCAATAATTTCATGGTAATCCGGCAACTGCAATAACAACACACCAAATCCTTAAAAGGGTAACCCCGCAACACAAAACACAACACAACCCCATTCATACACCTTCAAAAAAATTCCTCATTTCATACCTCCTCTGGATCGACTGGCTCCGAAAAAACCCCATATGTATCTTTCCTGAATTTAGCAAACTACAGCAATAAACACATCAAATGCATAAAAGGGCATATTACAATAAATCAACTTGATATCATTTCTTTCTATTTTTAGGAGAAGGAAATAAATCAACAAACACCCACTTCTGCAGCCTGTCCAGGATGAACACCAACAACTTTTTGTCGGGAAGAGGTGTTGTTGTGGGCCCCGAATCTGATGCATCCCCTGTTCAAATACAAATACTGCTTTTATTAAATTGAATTATTATTCAACAAACAAATAAATTTCAATCCCACTCGAATTAAAATCAAGCACTAAAATTGATGCAACAATTCCGAACCTTGAGGAGGAATTGGGTCCGTCGCTTTCGGGTTGCTACTCTGTCTTGCTGTCTGCTTACGAGGTAACAAAACCCCCAAATCAGTCAAAACCCCAAAAATGGAAAAACCCACAATTTGAAGAGGGGGGGAAATAAAGACGCAATTTTTATTATATCACGCCAAAATTAGTAAAAGAATAATCGAAAAAAACCACAAAGTTCCAACCTTTTCACAAAAAACTTTGCAGAAAACAGTTACACTGCCTTAATTAAATACTATAATCTTTTCCAGAAAGAAAGAAAAAAAAGTCAAAATAAGTCAAAACTAATTCCTGATCCGTACAAAACCAACCAAAGATCGCAACTTTTTTAAATTTCGCACCTCAACGGCACTATCAAGCTTCCGCCTTTTGCGGGTCCCACCCGAATCGGATCCGGGTTCGGCCAATTCAGGCCCGTTAGCGGCGATTCCCGACACGAGTTTGAGCTTCTTCTCCTTCCGTTCCCCATTGGATTCCCCCTCTTCTTCGACCTCAATTGGGTTAGGGTTTCGCCTGGTGCTGCGCCGATAAGAGTTAGGGTTAGCGATTCGTTCTTCTTCAAGCTTTCGCTTTTGGAGATCTAAGAGAGAAGGGCGGCCCTTCTTCTTCTTCCTCTTCTTGGTTTCGACTGGCTTTTTGTTTCCCATTTTGGACAGACGTTTTCTCTCTCCTCTTTTCTGTTCAGTTTCTCTCTCTAGAAAGAGGAAGAGGGTGAGCTTGGGTGTTTTTTGTGAGGTTTTTTTTTTTCAGAGGAGTGGGTCACGTGAGTCACGTGAAGCCGCCGTGGTGAGAAATATTTTCCGTACTGACCCAATTTTTAAAAATATTGACCAAACTAACTCATTTTCGAAAAAATTTACCCAACTGACCTAATTTTAGACATGTCAACATAATACACTCTTGGCAAAAAAGGGCATGGGTTAATTCTATGTCGTTCTTGTCAAAAATGGTATCTACGAAAAAAAAAATCCGTTGGCGCTACTGACAATAACAGCATCAGTACATCTCGCATTCACTTAGCAATTCTCTGAAAAGCGCAAGAGAAAAAATCTTATAAGTAATGTCGTTAATGACAATAAGAATTTTTTCCCAAACTGCCCTACTTTTTTTTAAATTCCCAAACCGCCTCACTCGGTTTTCGAAAAACCGAGTTTGGTTAAAACCAACTCGATTTTTCGAAAACCGAGTGTGGTCTTTGGAAAATCTTAGACTAACACTCGCTTTTCGAAAAGCCGAGTTGGTTTTAACCAAACTCGGTTTTTCGAAAACCGAGTGTCGATTGGGGGAGATTTTAGTGCAGATCTGATTTCGACACTTCACTTTTATTCACTCTCTCTATTCTCCACTTCTTCTCCTATGAAACCCAATGAAAAACTCGATTTTTTTTGGTTGATTACCCATCAAATTGGTCGGTTAATCTAAAAAAACTCTCATCTTTCATCTCCTTTTGATTTTTTCTCCCAATCTCATCTACAAATTTCAACCTTTTCGTAAACCCTAAAACCCTAATCCCAAATTTTCTTGATTTTGCTGTTTTTCGAATTTGGAGGTGAAGATTGTGGTGAAGATTGTGGTGAAAACTGCGATTGAGGGAGATTCTCCTACTCGAACGGTATATTTCTCAAGCTTTTGCCATTTTAATTTTGTGTTAATTTTGGAAGAGTAATACTGAATGCGAATTTTGGAAGAGTAATTTTGGAATAGATTCTCCTAGTAGGTTATAACAATGTAGGTTATAAAAATGTAGATTATAACAATTTTAGTTTCAATTTTAGTTAATTTGAACACTTAAGCAAAATAACAATGTAGGTTATATATATAGGTTATATATTTTGGTGTAGTTAATAACAATTTTTTTAAAGTTGTAGTGATTTTTCTTTTACTGTAAATGGCACGAACAATGGGAAACGTGGAGGAAGGAGAGAGTAGTAGACCTCCTCGTGGCGATGGACCACGTGCTTCTTTTGGGCTACCTCCTCGCGGTGGACGTGGATATGGTCGTGGTCGTGGTCGTGGTTGTACTGAGGGTACTAATGTAAGTTATTAATTATTTATATTCGATTAGTTTGATTATCATACACTAAAATGAAATTTCGGTCTATTGATGTAAATGTTATTGTTATGTAGGTTCCAACCAATCCAGAAGAGGCGGGCACTTCTTTTTCAGTCCCTTCTTCATCTTATATTCCTTCTGAAGGCCCAGGTCCCCTCGACCCTTCACTCCTCACTCTTCAACCGATGCATCGTTCGCAGGATGTGTGGAACGGTGAGTCTAAGGAGTGTAGATTTAGGGCGGGTCATCCACTACCTATGTACCCACGGATTCACGAGATTCTAAGAGATTGTGGGTTATACGGTATTGCTATGATTAGCTCCATCAAGTATGATTGTTCTCTTCTTACCGCACTTCTTGAGAGATGGCGGCCTGAGATACACAGCTTTTACCTGCCAGTTGGGGAGATGACAGTAACTTTATAGGACGTCTCCATAATCACCGGTCTTCTAGTCAATGGGCAGGCAGTGGCCGGTACGATGGAATTCGACCCGATGTATATAATGGAGCAGTACCTAGGTGTCAAAGTTAAGACCGGTACAATTAGTGGTAAATTTATTCGATTTAAGTGGTTGAATGACACTTATAGGGATCGATTGACTGAAGATTCAACCGCGGCGGAGGTGGAGTGCTATTGCAGGGCCTGCATCCTCACACTATTTGGCGGTATATTGTTCCCAAATCCGACAGGTGTATCGGTCTCATTGATGTACTTCTCACTTATTGCCGATCTGGGAACCGTTGGACGTTACAGTTGGGGTAGTGCCGTATTGTCATCATTGTACCGGAGTTTGTGTTTATGCAGTCTTGGTTCGGTGCAGATGAATGGACCGATGATCTTACTCCGAGTCTGGTGTTGGGAGTGCATTCACGTTGATCGGCCCATAGTACGGAGGTAATCTCCCCATTGGATCCATCTTTCCGAGGACCAGAGCATGCTACCTCCTATCATACTGGTCCGGCAAACTTACATGGACCGCCAATTCCAACAGATGTTTAACGTACTACCGTGATGAATTGGATAGGTTGGCAGATAATTGCGTCCTGTGGTGTCCCTACACGAAGGAGCGTGTGGCTAGACTACCGCCTCATTGCACGTACAGGCGCGATTTGTGGCTGACGAAGGCACCACTAATCAACTTCGGCATAGTTGAGTTCTACTACCCCGACAAAGTGCTACGTCAGTTTGGTCTCCACCAAATGATTCCGGTTGCCAAACCATTTAATGCGGAGATGCATAATATTACTAGAATGGGTCAACAGCCCGGACACAACTAGGCCACATGCTTTGCTATATATGTTCAGAGATGGAATGAACACCGGTTCGACGAAATCATCGGTGTTATTCCTCCGTTTGACCCCACGGTGCATGCGGCTTACATGGCCTGGTACGAGAGATTGACTAGACGATATATCTCTCCCACAGTGCGAGAAAGTTTCACATTCCATTGATCCCTATTCCAATTATTAACTTCATAAATTTTCTCAACTAATTCTGCCAATGTAATGGTACGAAGTACCCAAACTATTTCAGGATCCACCGAACTTTAACAACAACCGATCTTTGGATCACGAATTATTTTACCACCAAAGTATAACCAAATAGGAATCTCATAATCCATACCTACGTATATTTATACGAATATATGAGTTATTATCTACCCACAAACAAAATCTATAAAAAATATACAAAATAACAGGCCAATATTCATCATACCTTAACAAGCTTCAAGAATATAGCCATAGATATTTGAGTAGAAGAGTTGAAGTTGCTATCCTCTTCAAATTTATCAAAATTCCAAAATATGGATCTTTCGAAAGATGGGTTTAGGGTTTTGAGAGTGGAAGGTGAGAGGGTTAGGAAAATATTAGTAAATATATTTAGATTGACATGCGATTTTGTGGGTAGGAGTTCAATTTTGGGAAGCTAGGATTTTGGGTTTCGGAGTTAAAGAAAGAGTAAGAAGATATAACCAAAAGTAAGATTGGAGAGAAAGAGAAATGAGGACGAACAGGGGAAATATCCCCAATCGACACTCGATTTTTGAAAAAATCGAGTTTGGTTAAAACCAACTCGGCTTTTCGAAAAGCGAGTGTTACTCTAAGATTTTCCAAAGACTTTTTAACCAAAATCGGTTATTCGAAAACCGAGTGATGCGGTTTGGGAATTTTATAAAAAAAGTAGGGTAGTTTGGGAAAAACTTTCAAAAAGTGAGACAATTTGGGAAAAAATTATGGCAATAACGGCATCAATATAAACCCAAAAAAAAAAAAACAAAAATCCTTTCTTTCTTTCTTCTTCTTCTTCTTCTCTTCTCCATATTTGCAATAGTGCCCACTTTACTAAACACCGCTAATATAGAATTTTTCAATAATTCATCTCTCATACCCTCTTTTGATCACAAAAGAGTGAAGTGTTATGATTATATCTTGAATACTCGTAGTTCGGATTAGAATAAGGTATGATGAAGCGCGGAGGTCGAAGCGTCGAAGAGAAAAACAGCAACATCAGCAATCAGGAAGAGCGACGATCGACTGTTCTAGGGGACGGTCGACCACACCCCGCACACACGACCGCAATTGCACACGTTTTTGGCCGAGATGAGGTCGGTCGACCGATCTTGTTGGATGGTCGACTGTGTGCTACACTGTGTTCGACTGTGTGCTACACTGTGTTCTTTTTGGGTCTCAATTTGTTAAGTCATTTTAGCCCAATCTTCAACTCCAAATTAAATCGTACGGTTCCTATTCAGTTAATTCTTCTACATGTTATATCGAACGACTAAAAATCAAGGTTAACCTAGGGTTCTCTCTATTCGTCTTCTATATATTGTAATATCCTCTAATATGATAGTGAGAAGTACTTCGTCGATATTTTCTCAATTGCAAAGAGAGACTTGAAAGATATAGTTCTTGGTGAGTGAGTTTAATTCCTTACAATGAGTAAATTATTAACTTCTTGTAATCTCTTATAGTTGAATATTATATCTCCATATATTTATCATCTGAATTAAGTGAAAAATAACCGGGGTAAATTCTCGTTGTGTTTATGTTGGGTTGGTATATCTATTTGCTTGGGTTTTCATTGACTCGTCTCATCTACTTCGACTTTCTCATTGCTCTATTTAGTTTCGTTGTGCCACCGGTGTGTTTGTAGACACCTCATCCCAACAAAGTGGTATCATAGCTTCAGATTGTCGAGTCCCCTGGTTAAGATGACCGGTCACAGTCGTTTGAAGATCAAGCAATTCGATGAAAAGATCGACTTCAATATTCGGAAGGTAGACATGTATGATGTCCTATTTCAAAAACGTCTACAGTTAGCCGTCAAGAAGAAGGAAAAACCATCTAATATGAAGAAGGATGGTTGGGATGATATTTGTGAAAGAGTCATAAGTCTAATCCCACTATCTTTTGCGCACTAGGTCAAGTGCAGATTTCTTGAAGAAACTAATGCGACAAGTTTGTGGGATAAACTCATAGTTGACTACTCTGGTTCATCGTTTTTAGATCAGATGCATTGGAATATAAAATTATTCCATTTATCTATAAAGGAAGGTATTGGTCTTCAAGACCACGTCACATTGTTCAACAAGGTATTGTCTGAATTTAAAGCGATCAACGCGGATGTGAGTGAAGAAGATAAAGCATTCAACTTGATATATTCACTGTCGGATTCGTACGAACTTTTGATCACTATCATGATGCACGGTAGATCTGCCAAGGAGAGTATTTTGATAGATGGCGTAATCAAAGCATTGAAGAAAAATCAACTTGAGAAGGAGACACATAAATCATCGTATACTTCGAGTTGTCTAGCAGTGGAAGGTCATTCGGGTGGAAAACAAAGTGCTATGCAAAATGATTTGATCAGTTGCCGATATTGCAAGAGGTCAGGGCTTATCAAGAAAAACTGTTGGAAATTGCAAAATCAGAAGAGCACCAATGATGAAAAATCAACCACCTGTGTAGTTAGCGCTTGTGATTCAGATGATTCGTGGCTTCTTGTTTCAAATTATTTAGAAGTGGATTATAGTTGGTTTATTGACTTAAGGAGTTATTCTCATATTTGTTTCGAGAGAGAGTTGTTTTCTACTTATAAGTCTACTATATGGCGTTGTGTGAGAACAAAAACTGGGAAGATTTATAAAGTAGTAGGTGAGGGGACAATTGAGTTGAAGATGTCAGGTCTAAACATGTTCATTCCTCTACTTAAACGGAGTCTGATTTACTTGGGAACTCTTGATGCATGAGGTTGTAGGTACACAGCTCAAGGTAGAGTTTTGTCTGTTTGTTAGGGTCGTCGAAAGGTGATTAGAAGTATGAGAATGGTTGGTCCAAGCCAAAACAATCTCTACAAGCTTTAGGGATTCCAAAATACCTACACAAGGGTTGTTGCTTCTTTCCCGTTATTCCCGCAAGCTCACATAGTTTGCCGCAACTAGCATAATCTGTAGTGTCCCGAATTTTCAATATAATATCTCAGAAATACATGGCACAATTCTCAACATCTGCCTCAATGTAATAGTAAACAAAGTCAAACATAGAAAAAATTTCAATTTTTATTACACCAATTCTTTACAAAGCACAGCGAAAAATTAAACACCTTGAATTACGATTTTTTTCTTTTACAACACATTCTTTTACAATTGCATAAGCCACATTTTCATTCTACCACATGCATCCAAATCTCAAGTTATAGGTACCTACCTGTAAAACATGAGGCTAGAGATAACTCTAACCCCCAAAACTACGAGGTCAGCCATAACGGTGTGAGTGACATCAAAGAAATACAACATAAATAAAGCATAAAATTAAAGTCATAATCAACACATACCAACAGTAGTAACGAATAGAATATGAAATAACCATAAATAAAGCATGAAAACATCAACTGAAACTAGACTAGGTGTCAATTGCAGGAAAACAGAAAACAAACATGCATAAAACCAAGTCAAGAAAACGCAAATGCAGTATGATGACTCTATAACGCATACTTGTCGGATTCTATGCATTTCATAGTACATAGGTCTGGTGCAAGCCCTTATTGAACTCCACTTTATAGGGTTAGATCCCTCGTCAAGCAACTAATCCTACTACGGTGATAGAAACAAGATCTAAAATACTCCGCGAATAAGCTTAACAACCCTCGACATGCAAGCATCATGTAAGTATAGCTCTGACCCCCAGGAAGAATCACCTCCCTAACGTGTACCCCACAAATAGGCCCGCAGACCCTCGACGTGCAGATACACTAGTAATAGGTCTGTCGACCCTCGACACGCGAATGCACCCGTATGTTCCGTGAATAGGCACTGTAGACCCTCGACACGTGAACATACTAATGTTCTCTCGAGATAGAACAACACACAGTCCTGGAACGCATCCGTTGGACTAGACCCCTAGAGCATATACTTACGTTTTCTAGGTTCCATCACATCTCTACTAGTACTTGTCCTTAAGTTGATTATTATTAATAAAACATAAATTCCCCCTCTAGAGTTAGTGTATCCTGTCAGACTTAATTCCACAAACAACCCCAAGACCCCAACTCGTCAATATCCATAAAATCTCAACTGCCGGTTCACAAGAATCCCACTCAACTCCTAGAGATTCACAAATCGAATATCAACACAAAATATTTCATTAAAACTCTTAGTTACAGCATCAAAATGTTTAAATCAAGGAAACTTCTTTAATCAACAAAAATCCAAATTCTTTCAACATACTCATAAATTCCAGCATTGAAAGAAAATATTAAAACTATTAAATAACTGAGAATCATATTTGAAGTCGTAGAAAATCATAAAATATCAATTCCTTCGAAAACCATATATATTTCACTTTATAAAGTCATAGAAATACAAATTCAAATTTTATTATAATCAAATTATAACTCTCTGTAAAATACTGTAATCTGTATGTAACCTTATTGCTCATATTTGTATTTTTAATTTTATTTAATAAAATCCTTGATTTATTATTTTTTATTTTTTTGGTTGTATTTATTTTCATTTCTTTTGTATGGTGCGTTATGTTCCCCTCTCTTGTGATTCATTCTCTGTTTGATTCAATTTTTTACTCTCTTTATTGGTCTACAATTTGTTCTTAATCTTGTCTATTGTTAAACATATTTCATGGTCAATTTGTCTCTTATTGGATTATTTTTACCCTATTGGATACTACTCAGTTTACTCAAACAAATATTGTCTCTATTTAAACATCCTAATTGAACTCTAACCCTATCTATCAAATCCCAATACTTTTTCTCTCTCCCTCTAGCCGTCATCCTCTCTCTCACTTACTCCCGACCCCCCTCCTGACCTCACCTCTGTGCTGTCGTCGTCGTTGACCCCGACACCGGCCACCACCCACCGATCACCCCTTTTTTCCTCCGCTGCACCCCCGTGCACCCCAATCCACAGCAACCCCGATCCCCTGTGTTGTCGTCTTGTCCTCGAGCAGCCGCGACACCCAGCCCTAGCCGCACTTGCTGCTGTTGCTGATCGCCGCTTTTGCTATTTGTTGGCTGTTGTCTCTTTGTGTGTGCACACGTGTGTTTTTGTGCACGTGTTTTCAGTTGGATTGGATTTTCGTCTCTCGTCTCTCATTCGTGTGTTCTCTGTTCGGGATTCGTTCCCGTTATTCTGTTCTTCATTTCCGTCGTCTTCATCACAGGCAAGTAGCTTGTATTTGTTCTTTTTGTCATATAAGTTAATACCGTAAGTAATCTATTACGAATTTTTTTTTTGCTCTCATGCTGATCCTATTTGTTAGGTTAACCGTTGACGTCATTTTTTGATCATTAGTAGTTACAATAATTGACACCCGTTGCATGAAAACAATTAGATTTGTGGATATCTTGACTATATGTTGTTGTGACACACCGTATGTTGTAAATGGCTGTTGCATAGATGTTTGTTGGATGTATGATCTCATTATAGAATATCTATACACACGTCATTTTGATTTGAGTAACCCACATATCCCATGCTTTGTATGACATCTAGATTGGACCGTTTTTAGTTAAGTTGTTTGATAAAATGCTTTAAAAAACTTTTGTTGTGCTGCTGCCCTATTTTGTACAGTAATTTTGACCCTTTTAACATCAGTAAAATAAATAAGTTTGTGAACATGATTTGTAGCCTTTATTTTCTAGTTTTCAGAACTTTCGATGCATCTGAATTCTGAGTTTTGATGCATGAGTTATTGCCGTTCTACTGCAGACATATCGTATTTTCCAAATTCTGAACTATATGTATTATGTATGAAATATTGTTTTAAAACTGATACTAAAAGTAGAATTTGAACCCTATATTTTACTAAGTATGTTTAGATATTACTAGGAGAAATTCCTAATTTTTGTGGAATTAATTAATGACTTTTATATCTCATTTTATGCTTTTGAAACAAATCAAAATATTCCAAACTACATGCTGTTCAATAAAGAATTATGTTTTCAACCTGATTATATTCGTTTTTTATGAAACTTTGTGAATAAGAGTTGTAGCTTGATTTGTCTTATTATCACCCTTTTGGCAGATCTGGATTTCAAATTATATTTTATGAATTATCTCTATTTTGGTACTGCTATGTCTGAACTTTCAGAATTGAGATTTTGTTGCATTACTCTGTTTTTCCAATTTTGTTGACTATACCATCTGTAACATAAATTCATGATATTTTATATTTTGAAACTAGATATGTTAAGGAATCTTCCAGATTTATCTCATATTTAATTATATGATTTTAAACTCTTTTCATGCTTATAAACACAATTTTACATTTTTTGGCTGAATGTAACTTTTGTATTAAACGCGTTTTCAACCATGTTTCTGTGGCTGATATGTGACTTATATATATGTGATGGAATTGGCAGAGAGTCTAGTTTCTAGATATTCAAAAGGATCTGGATTTTCTATTCTGTAGCAACGAGAATCTCAGATTTGGTACAGTAGTGTCTTGCTGTCCAGAACATAAAATTTCGTTGTTTTTATCAACCGTTGCAATCACCATCTCATCTTAGACTTATTCTTCGACTTATTTTCTGCTCTTTCCATATCTTTAGCCTGTTTGCATTTCGTTCACACATGTTTATTAACAATAAAAGAAATCAAGTCGGGGTTTTTAAGGCAAAAGATCGAGTAGTGGACAATATAGAAATACATATTCAGATGAGAATCGTTTCCCCACTATTTACTTGTTAGTGTAGGTGCCCTAGAGGCAATACAATGATATCATGTAATCAGTATTATTGACATTATGTTCTATTTGATTATATTAATAATTTATTATGCTTCGTATTTACTGCGTTATAAATGTTAGCATGATAAATGTCCTTAGATTATTAATACGAACTATATGAACATGAGATTATATATAGTATAATAATCTTAAATGTCCCTAGTCGAGTATTATTATTATTAGGACAGTAATAATACATTGAGACTAGTATGTTGATTGATTGATGACCACCTCTCATGGGTCATTAGTATAGAGATACTAAAATCAATACATAGGTAAATGTAAGAGTACATTGTACTGGACAGACCCACTGTGAGATTCAACATGGAATAAATAAATAAGTGTCATAAGTAATCTCACTGTGATAATGGTGTAATGGTCCTCTGACCTGAAATCATTATATTTCTACACGAGAATTAATGTACTTTGATTCTATCAAAAGTTATCTTTAATCGGGTAATGATAAAGATAGTATTGGGTTCATTATGAATCGTGTGAGAAATGTGAATGATCTAGATGGAATTTAACCCTCCTAATTTTAGGAGCGATATTATCGGCCTCTTGTTTGAGTGAGACTATGAAATGCATGGCCATGCTCAAATATTGATTTGTTTGAATAGTCTACTCATCGATCAAGAAAATAAAGATTAAATTATTAAGAGGATGACACGAACCATGCCTCTAGTTTAATCTATAATATCAAGGTTAAAAGGATTATATTACATGGAGACATTAGTCACGAAAGGTTTAATTGAATCACCAATTATTATTATTACTTGGGTAGCAATGATGTATTACTAGATGCCGCTCATTGTTTATAATTTTATTATTAGATAATAAAATTATTGCCAACGTAATAATAACCTAAAGGGTCACACACTTAGAACGTTTAAAAGGAGTTTTAATTTAAATTCGGAATTTAAATTAAATGATTCGAAATTAGTTATTTAATTAATTGAGTTGGACTTAATTAATTAAAGTATAATTCGAATTTAAATGATAAAACCAAATCAGATTGGTCTTAACAGAAGCCAAACTGATTACGGTTAAGCCCACCTCATTCTCTCTTATAAATACATAGAGATGTATTGGTTTAGGGTTTATCTTTTGGCAACTTAGTTTTCCAAAGAAACCCTAGCCGCTCCAATTGTTGAGAGGCAAGAGGGAAAACCCTAGCCGCTCCAATTGTTGAGAGGCAAGAGAGAGAGAGAGATAGAGGCAAGCTTCATCGGCTAGTACCGGCTCCCTTGATCGTTGGACGATCGGACGTTCGTGTGGACTGCTTTAGAGACGCGGATCTTGCTACAAAGGGTTGCGTGGTGATTGAGGAACTCCATCTTTCAGCCTTCGTAAAGCTCCTAAAAGGTAAAATTTCGTTTCTCCATAATCAGCCATGTCTTGTACACAGATCCTAGGGTTAGGGTTTCAGATTTTTATCTATGTTTTTCGCTGCATTTGTGCCCCGAATCCCTTCATTACTGTGGTACCTACTGTTTATCTATGGATGCATGAGGGCGTGATCTATGACACTATTCGTTGTTATTACTATTACTGTTACTGTTTATCTGAATATATTGCCCTATAGAAGTTCCACTATAAAATTTTAAAGCAAAACTGTTTGTTGTAGCAACCATGTGGTATAACTTGGAACGCATGAAGTGCTACCTAGCTAGTAATGAACATTAGACATAAGAATAACTTTTTACACTGTCACATCCTGTTACGGTTACTGTGGACTTTACTGTTACTGTTAATTACTGCTACCGTTGACACACTGTTACTGTTGATCCTTACTGTTACTGTTATGCTTCTCCTGTTATCACTACACTGCTTACTACCATCTGTAGACCGTTATATTTATTGCTTTCTTCATATTAGTATTACCTGTTTAGTTAGTTTTTCGCTCCATTTTTCCTACTCATATTGCTTGCAGCCCGGACCTGCATCTAACGAGCGTTATGTTTTCCTGTTTTCTCTATTTTCCTTGTAACTGCCATATGAGCAAGTTTTGCTGATCAATTGCCTACTGGAGTTGGTGAGAAAAAGTTTTTAGCTGCGTAATTAGAATAATTTGCTTAAAATGTTTTGATGAACTATTTTATTTCGTGAACTATATTGATACTTGTATTTGGGCTTATTGTCCCAGGATTATTGTTTTGTTTCAGATCTAGTATTTGTTGGAACATTTATTATTGATGTAATAAATACTGTTGAGTTATGATTATTTTTGGATGCCTGGTTTGAGTATTCTATTATATTTACAATTATGATGAGTCAAGCATATTCGTACAGCTTATGGATGGTGAAAACTATCCGCTGGGCTTAGTCGCGTACCGTATTCCGTATCTTTTTGGGAAGCGGGGCGTGACAATGTAGCGAAACATTTTCTAAAACAGTAGATCAATAATCCATAAGTTCGAACGAAATAATCGTTTAAAAAAAACGACGAAAAAACTCACAAAACAATTAGCAAGAACACAGTTGGTCGACTGTCAAAACTAGTTCAAAAAGTGACGGTCGACCGGCATGCAAAAATTCCAAAATCAACTAATTGACAGTCGACCGTCAATTCATGTGTAAAACCTGGACGGTCGACTGACATGTTCAAAATCGACAGCTTTAATATTCATGCACATTTTTACTGATACTTCATTAAATCTTTGTAAAATCATAAATTTGTAAAAAAAAATTCTGAGATGATCAAATACAACTGATCTAACATACTATAATTTATAAAACCAATCGAAGCCTCATCAAATTCTCAAAAGATCAATTTTTGACAAAACTCTTCAAAACAGGGCATATATATATATATATATATATATATATATATATATATATATATATATATATATATATATAAGTGTATATATGTGTAATTGCATCAATTAGAAGCATCAAGAATTCTTCAAATATAGGTAGTATATTGTTCAAAACAATCTCGGTATCAAAACCACTCAAGATCCGATCGAAAACTTCATAAAAAATCTCAAAATCAACTTTCCGCTGATTTTCACGAGACCCGAAATATGCCAATGTTTAATTGTTCAAAACTTGATCCTTTTTTTTTTAATCAAAAACTCCGTTTACAGCTTGTCGTACACATACCCCACTGGTTACAATAGTTTACCCCTTGATCATATGCATCTACAACAAATTTTCATCAAGTTTTACTCATCAAATTTTCCAAACAGACCACATCTATAACATACACAGTAAAAACCGGATTTTGTTCACTTTTTTTGCAATAACCATCATAAAACTCATTATAAACAATCGAAATAGCAAGAATATGAAAGAAAACAACCTACTCATGATTCCTATTAGGTTCTTTAACAATCTTACGTCATCTATATGGAATTTTAATCATCAATAGCATAGTTTTTTATGAAAAATTTCAATATTTATCCATCCATCCATCAACAATTCATTATATCATCATACAATCCTCTAACATGCTTTCTAATAGACAAATCATCACCTACAACATGCATAGAACAATAAGAAATCAAACATATGTCACTCACCTTATTGAAGAATCAACCGAAACAATAAAGAGAATAAGAAAAGTCATTCCGTTCGCAAGAAATCCAAGATCCTCGCTTCGAAGCTTCAAGAAATCATTAATAAAGAAAACTCTTAGCTTTAGTACAGCAAAGAGACGGCTGCACCTCTCTTATATTAGGCTGGAAATTAGAGTATTAGGGTTTTGAGTAGGTTTTGCAAAATATCTCTTTTGAATATATCTTTACATATATAAATTCTTATACTTGGAAATTAGAATAACCAAATCAATTGAGATTTAAAATCAAAAGCAACCATCCAGATCTGCCGGCACTGGTTTCAAAACCCAGAAAAACAAATTTTGTAATTTTTGCCTCTAAGTTGCAATTTTGCAAAAAGACCATTCTTTAACATTTTTGTGAAATAAACCAAATACATTAGAATAAAAAGTAAATTCTTTACCTCTGAGTTGGCTAGCAATCATGCCCAGAAAAACGAAATTTTGGAGGTTTTACTCCAGGTGGTAATTTTGCACAAAAGCCATTTTTTGTAATATTTGCAAATATGCCAAACAAATATCGGAAAATATCCATAAAATTCATAAATAATACATACTAATAAATATTAGGTTTTCCCGAATTAATTTCTGACTTTGAACATCCCAAGAAAATATTTGCACATGTTTTGCACGTGTAAAAAGATAAATTTCAGAAAAATATTTATTAAATCACAAAAAAATCATTTTAATTCATTTATTAATATCAAAAACATCATTTAAAAAATCTAGGGTGTTACATAATCAATTCGAGACAAAGGCGTTCGAATATCGTCGAGAGGTGGAGAGTGCCTTGATGTAGGTGGAGTTTGTATGGAAGTTGGCATCTCCATAATAACGCATACCGAGGTGTTCCCTTTAGGGGATACACTGATCGGTGAGATTAGATAGAGATTTGTTCAGCTAGTAGAAGAAACTACTATTCCAAGTATTTTTTACAAGTGGAGTTCATCATAGTTTGGAGATGAATAATCACATAATATGATGGCACTCGTATACAATCCAATGTGGAGATTGATAGAATTTTGTATTGAATATTCGTGGTTCAGATTAGACGAATGTATGATGAAGCACATAGCTCGAAGCGTCGAAGAGGGTAGAAGAGAAAAACAGCAACATCAACAGCCAACAAGAGTGGCGGTCGATTGTTCTGGGGGACGGTCGACTGCACCTCCGACCGCAGTTACACAGGATTTTGACCGAGATTAGGCCGGTCGACCGGTCTTGTTGGACGGTCGACCGTGCGCGACGCTGTGTTTTTTAGGCCTTGATTTGTTACGTTGTTTTGGCCCAATCTTCAACTCCAAGCCAGATCATACGGGTCCTATTTAGTTACTTCTTCTACATGCTATATCGGACGACTGAGAATCAAGATTAACATAGTGTTCTCTTTATTCTTCTTCTATATATTGTAATCTTCTCCAATATGACAGTGAGAAGTACTTCATTTGTATTTTCTCCATTGCAAAAAGAGACTTGGGAGAGAAATAATTCTTGGTGAGTGAGTTTAATTCCTTGTATTGAGTGAATCATTAACTCCTTGTAATCTCTTCTAATTGAATATTATATTTCTCTATATTTCCCGTACGGATTAAGCAAAAGCTAAACAGGATAAATCCTCGTTGTATTTGTGTTGGATTAGTAGATCTATTTGCTTGCGTTTTCATTGACTCGTCTCATATATTTTGACTTCCTCATTGCTTTATTTAGTTTCGTTGTGTCATCGCTGTGTTTGTAGACACCCCATCCTAACTTGAAGTAGTATGGGTTTGAGATTGAGGGGAAGAGGGCGAGGACAGAGGTGAGGTTGTTTGAATCAATGTGAGATTTTAGATTGAAGTTTATATGGTAAGTGGTGGGAATGGGATGACGAGAAGAATAGAGGTTGTGGAAGTGGTGCATTTTTAGGTGACGAAGGAATGAAGGAAGAGGTAAAGGAAAAGAGAGGAGAGAGAATGAGAAGTGGAAGCCATGGATGATTATTGGAAGAAGAATGGTGAGCTTTCTCTCTTTCTATATCAGTGGAGGTGTAAAGAAGAAGAATAGAGAAAATAAATTTTTTTGGGGGGGATTTATATTGATGTTGCTACCAATAGCGGCATCAGTTATAATGATGTCATTATTGGAAATAGCAGTATCAGTTATAAAAATATTTTCTTTTGCAATTTTTCTCTAGAGTCATACAGCTATTAAGTGAATGCGAGATGTACTGATGTTGTTCTTATCAATAACATCAACAGAAGAAAAAAAATCGCATGTGCCGCTTATGACAAGAAAGATATATAATTAACCTATGTCCTTTTTGTCAATAGTGTGTCATGCTAACATGTCCAAAACTGAGCCAGTTGGGTAAATACTTTTGAAAGTGGGTCAGTTTGGTTAATATTTTCAAAAAAAAGGGTCAGTACGAGAAAAATTCCCGTGGCGATTGGTTTTTTGGCGAGCCGTTCAGATTTGATGGTTGGTGTGGAGGAGTTTTAACGGTGGATTTGGGTGTACGCATTAAATTATTTTTCAAAAATTTAAAATTTACACTTTGGCTTACCATTATTAATAACCAGTAATTTTCACGTGTGCTGCATGTTTTGATAAAAAGTTAGAGCTGAACATGTAATACACATAAGTTGGTAGTAATCAGCACTTATGATGAATGCCTTAAATTTTTTAAAAAAATAGAGTTTAACGGGCATTGCATGCAATTTTTTAAAATTTTTGAAGGAAAAATCTTGAATTGTATGTGCGGTGCATGTGTTACGAAATAGATTTAGAATTGCACGTGCAACGTAAGTATTTGCTTTGTCACAAAAAAAATAAAAATTATTTGTTTGGTGAAGGAAAAAACTTTAATTTACACGCACGATGCACGTGTTAATCAATAGAGTCAGAGTTACACGTGCAACGTATGTGTTTAGTTTGTGACAAAAAAATATTAAAAAATATTTATTTGATTACAAACTTAAAGTGACAAAGTGACAAAATCTCCCATTAATAATAATGCAAGTCTTAATAAATATTTCTTTTTCTCAAAGGTTTGTCGTGAACTTGAAACTCCCTTCATATTGGTTATGTATACGTAGTTTGTATGTTTACAAACGACAATTTCAACTCTCCTGCTACAATATTAAAGAAAGATTAGAGTTGGTTGCAGTTGTTGCTGTTGTTGTAGTGAATGTCTCGTTAGCCTTTGAGGCGGATGTGTCCGCAGATTAGAGATGGTTGCAGTTGTTGCTGTTGTTGTAGTGAATGTGCCTCGTTAGCTTTTGAGGCGGATGTATCACTCGTATCCTACTACACCAATATGACTCGAGGGTGACAACCTTATTGTCATTCAAATGCTATAGAGTGACCAAGTCGAAGACATCTCTTTTATTTTCGCCGATGCGAAGAGAAATGCTTCACGAAATCGGTGACTCAAAGATTACACACGCATATATCTATAATATAACTATTATAATGGGAGAGATGAGGTTCACAAACAAATAAACAGTTGTTTATTATTTGGTGCATGTGTGACAACACGTGCGGCGCACGTGTTGGTAATTTTTTTTATCCTTTTCATTCTCCCTTCACGTGTATCGCACGTGCATAATACTAGTACATATAGAGAGAGAGAGAGGATAAACAGCCTGCATATTAGTTTGTGAATAAAGCTCGGGGGAAAGAGGGGTTTGCTTTTGAATTCGGTGACTCCTTTTGATTTCACTGTTCTAGTTAATGCTGACTCTAAACCTTGTCTTGTATGTTAGGAGTTAGCTGTAATTGTTATTTCCTAGTATTTATCAAAAACAAATATCCAACTGCCGGCACTCGACAAAAAACTGTATTACTTACCATTTAAAATAGCAATATTCTGATTGTTCTTTATCATACGAAGTCTTACTGAATCTAGTATAGTTTTCTTTCTTCTTTCCACAGCCACACGCAACCACGTGCTCAATTGTGAACAACTAATTATTGCAAACAAGGTTTGAATAAAGAGTAATGCTACATTCAATACCAATTTTACTACTATTTTATTCACTATCTTAGAGTGGCACATTCTAATAGGTATAAAAAGATAGAGTAGATGGTAGAACTCTCCAATAGGAATATGCCACCTAAGGTAGTGAACAAAATGGTAGTGAAATTAGTTGTGGATGAAACATTACTCTTGAATAAATAACACCTTACTCGAAGAAGAAGTCGGAACAATTTTATTAGGAAACCGATAAAAAAAATCCTATATTTATATATAAATACATATGAGTTTTTCATGATTTTTAGGAGCCAAGCTATAAAACTTAATAGACTCATATTTTTTTAAAAATATATAATAATTTTAGGAGGATTTAAAAAAATTTGAGGGCCCGAGCCCCCACATACCTCCATTTTTACTTACTAGCATAAGACTTGCTACTATACCTTAAAAGCACCCACAATCGTTTGCTAAATTTGTCATTTTCTCATATTTTGAGAAATGATGACCTGCAGTCGTTTGCTATTTTGGCAAAATCACTACAGCCGCTTCTCATATTTGAGAAACGAACTGACGGTTATCAAATTATATGGAATAAGACAAAACATGCTCCGTCACTATTTTTAAATTTTTTTTAATGGAATTAGACAAAACATGTTGTTTCGTCTGACTTTTTTTTTAATGATCAGACGGTACAATAGGAAGAAGAAAAAAAAAAATCAAAAATCAAAAATCGCTCAAACGAGACATGTTGTCCCGTTTCAAGCTTTTTTGGCTTGGACGGGACATGCCCAAAAATATGATTAGGTTAGTGTATAATTGTTAGGTTAATGTATGATTAAGTAGGTTAGGATATATTTTATTATTTAATTTATTTAATTAGCCTATTTTAATATCTAATTATTAATTAATTAACTATTAAAAGAACGGACAAAACAACATGTACCGTTTTTCTCAAATTTTAGCAAACTAGTAGTTTACACG
Organism: Hemerocallis citrina; assembly: GCA_017893485.1. Taxonomy (NCBI): domain Eukaryota; kingdom Viridiplantae; phylum Streptophyta; class Magnoliopsida; order Asparagales; family Asphodelaceae; genus Hemerocallis; species Hemerocallis citrina. The sequence continues at coordinate 218,324,630 of CM030365.1, forward strand.
TGCAATGCACATTTTAATAAATATAGTTTTTTAAAATAAAAAATTAGACATAGTCTTGATTTGAACCTAGAACCTCCTTTATAATAGTTATGCACGTGCATTGTACGGGTTGGTAGAATGACAAAATATTTACAAATGACACTAAGACCTTCTCCCATTATAATATTAGAGATTACTGTTGCACTGAAATTCTCATATTGATATTTTTCATTTGCCATTTTACCTTTTTTTTAGCAAACCATTGGGGATGCTCTTATAAGTCGACAATAAGTTTGATAGTAGCAACGCCAGAGTGTTTTTCTAGTAGTTGTATAAAGTGATTTTCTCGTAGAGAGTGTGACTAACCGAGAACATATATTATGACCAAAAATGGCTTAGATTAGGATTAGGCATCTTCACTATGGGCCCATCTGGTTAATCCATTCAGAGACCGGAGGTGGACTTCATCCACTAAAGGCCTAATAAGCAAAAAGCCCACCAAAAATCAAGTTCAGGCCTCAGCCTAATTTATTTTGTTTATTTCATATACATATATTTTATTAAAATTTTACGTGATTTTTTGTATAGGAAAATTCGTTGTATTTATCTGAGTACTAGATTTGCCCGTACGGCACGTTTTCGGAACGATACAATATATAAAAGTCTTGTAAACAGTAAAACAACAATTATGTAGCACAAGTTTGAATAGTAAAACAATAATTAGTTGTAAATAAAAGTCCATATTTCTATTAATATATGTTGAAAAATAATTGTAAATGGGGTGTAAAATCCAACTTTTAGAACTTTGAGTATGAAAAATGATGAAATTTAATTGTTAATGAGATATTTGCTATTTTCAATATAACATGAGCAATAAAAAAATGCATTAAAAATCTGAAAATTTACAAACTTGAAATCTGAAAATATAAATTTCTGAGTAAATAGAGAGAATGAGAGAGAAATAAATAAATAAAATAGTTGTTTTAGGAATTTGAATTTGAGTTTTGGAAGAAACTTTTAAGCGGAAAAATATATTTTGTGAGGTTAGAGATAGGGTTAGGGTTAGGGTTTTGAGGCGAAAGTTGCGGGTCAGAATCCGAATCCGAAGCCGAATCGGAATTCGACTGGGAGGGGGTGGTGGTAGCGGCGGCCTGTTAGGAACGCCGCCGTGAGCCACCGTGACCGTGAAGCCATCAGAAGTTCATCATAGCACTTAGTGTTCAATTTCCTGCTTGGCTATAGAAAGTCTTCTGAGTATCGGTTTATTTCCTTGTATCTGTTTTGTACGTGCAATGTGCACTTTTTTTCAGTTTAAATAGTTTAGGGCGGGTGGTGAGAGTGTGTGTGGTGCACGTGTTTTTTTTGTATGTTTGTCCTGTAGCGTACTGCCCATCTCTCACTATTAAACCCAAGCTGAATTTCATTTTGGGAAATAATTAAATCAACTAAGTTCTTCCCCAAATCTTCGCTTCTCTAACCCTATTTCTCCAACTTCTCCATTAATGTTGAGGTCAAACTCGGTCAAGAATCTCACCCCTGACAAAGTGGTATCAGAGCCAACCTTCACCGGAGGCACGTTGACGGTGAAGGAGGGTATTCGTTCAGTGAAGGAAGGAATTCGAGCGATCCATTTGCAGTCGAATTCGTTGGAGAAGCGACTCGATTCTCTCAATGAAGAGTTTGAGGTGAGGATGACCAAACTGGAAGAGAAATTTGAGGTGATGATGTCGATGTTGCAGCAATCCAATCCACAGCTTCCCACTGTTCCTCAGATTCCGATCATTCACCCTCAACCATCCAACCCACAATCACACACCACACTACTTATTCCCACTGCTCCACTGTTCTTGATAGCTCCTCAACAGATTGAAAGGAAGGAGGTAACTAATCCTAACTCCAACTCTTTTAATTCTAAAGGTTGTTGTGATGGTGGAAATATGTTTAGAACTCAAACTAAGAAAGGAGTTATAATAGTTGGTGAAGATTTGCTGACTGTTGAAGCTAATGGAAAAGGGAGTGGGGAGTCATTGAAGGTGTTTGAGGAAATGCCTGAACCAGAGAACGGAGATATAAGTCCTGTTTCTGAGACGGCTGAGGTTAAGAAGCTGAAAAATGCGAGTATTGTGAATGAAGAGAACGTAGAGCAAAAAGAAACAGAACATATTATGGAAGAAGTTCTTAAAAAGGGTGAACTCCAATTAATTCTTTCACTTGTTAGTGGCACAATCAATCTCACTCATATGGAGATCTCAACAATATGGGTATTCTTAGCCAAGGTATCAGAATAGCACCCCCTGAAACTTCAGCTACTGGTTACACATTTGGCAAAGGAGTTTATTTCTCCGACTTAGTGAGCAAGAGTGCATAGTATGGTTATGTTGACAGAGGCCCCATGCTCCTTAGTGAGGTTGCTTTGGGGGAGATTTATGAACTGAAGAAAACCACTTATACGGATAAGCCGCTAAGAGGTAAGCATTCAACCAAGGGACGTGGCAAGACTGTACACTTGGAGTTGGAGTTTTCCAAATGGAGAGACTTGGTAGTATTACTTAATGGATGGCCTCCACCAATTCAAGGAAATGTTGTTGAACCAAATTTCTTACAGCCTCGAAGGTTTGGTTCGTTTGTGTTAGAGAATAAAAATTGTGTGCTTATATATGATTGTGCTCTGGAACAACTTGTCATTAGTAGCAGTTGGCCTGGATTGGAGGTGAAACCAACTCATGCAGTTTCCCAGGAGTCCTTTGAGGTTGGTGCTGTAAGTGTAGTAAATTCTCAATCTGAGTTACTTCAAAAGGAGGTGTTTTTAGTTGAACTAGTGGATTCAAAATTAAAAGAGTCAATGGGACACCTCAGAGCGGTTTACTTCCTTCATCCAACTCTAGAGAATACTCAACACTTGCAACACCAGTTGGCCACTCCAAGATTTGGAGAATACCATCTTTTTTTCTCCAACATTTTGAAGACTACACATATCCAAGTTCTTGCTGATTCAGATGAGCAACAAGTTGCCCAACAAGTTCAAGAATTTTTCGCTGATTTTAGTGCCGTTGATCCATACCATTTCTCCTTTAATTTGCAAATGAATCATATGTACATGCTTCCGACGGTCGTGGACCCTCCAGCAACACAGAGCTTTAGCGATCGGGTTGTTGACGGAATTTCTGCAGTCATGTTGGCACTCAAACGTCGGTCTGTCTTTCATTATCAGCGAACCTCGGATGTAGCAAAAAGGACCGCACGGGAGACCTCAAAGCTTATGTATAAGCAGGAAAGCGGGCTTTTTGATTTCAGGCGTACAGAAACCTCTCCATTACTGCTTGTAATCGATAGGAGGGATGATCCTGTCACTCCTTTGTTGAATCAGTGGACATATCAAGCTATGGTTCATGAGCTTATTGGCATTCAAGACAATAAAGTGCATTTGAGAAATATTAGTAAAGTCCCCAAGGATCAGCAGGAGGTGGTGCTATCATCAGAACAAGTTGCTTTCTTTAAAGTCAACATGTATGAAAATTTTGGAGATCTGGGCATGAACATTAAGCAAATGGTTGATGAATTTCAACAGGTTGCAAATAGTAACCAGAATATTCAAACAATAGAGGATATGGCAAAGTTTGTTGACAACTATCCTGAATACAAAAAGATGCACGGAAATGTTACAAAGCATGTAACAATGGTTACAGAAATGAGCAAAATCATTGAGGAGAGGAAGCTCATGTTAGCTTCGCAAACATAACAAGAGCATGCATGTAATGGTGGCCATGCGGCTGCTTCTGAGGCTGTTACCAATCTTCTTAACAATGAAAGTGTCACTGATGTTGACTGTTTACGATTAGTAATGTTATATGCTTTGCGCTATGAGAAGGAGAGTCCAGTTCAACTGATGTAGCTATTCAACAAATTAGCAACACGGTCTGCAAAATATAAGTCTGGTCTTGTCCAGCACCTTTCAAAGCAAGCAGGGGTTGACAAAAGGACTGTAGATTTGTATGGTAATCGTGATCTCATGAACATTGCTCGTAATATGGCTCGGGGACTTAAGGGTGTTGAGAATGTGTACACCCAACACCAACCACTACTTTTCCAAACCAGGGAAAGCATCAATAAAGGACGATTGAAAGATGCTGACTGCCCATTTGTTGGAAATCACTTTCAACAGGGAAGGCCTTTGGAGGTGGTGATCTTCATAGTTGGAGGGACAGCCTATGAAGAAGCACGGGCTGTTGCTCTGTATAATGCCACCAACCCAGGAATACGGTACATACTCAGTGGATCTGCCATTCTCAATTCAAAGAGGTTTATAAAAGACTTGGAGGAGACGCAAAGATTGTCCCGTTCAAGCAGCAATTTAGTTTAAACCTCAAAATACTTTTGCTGCAAAAAGCTCTCTTCTTTACAAATTCATATCCATATATGCTTAAACAATTTAAATGTGCTCTGGCTTGGGAAACATAAACATGATCAGTATGGTATGAAGAGAACAAGAGGAGATATTACCATTACCATCCACAAGACTGTTAGGGGCCAATCAAGCAAGTTCTTCTTCATTTCCACATTTCGAACTTGGGACAAGTTCGTTGTCAAGGGGGGAGGAGTTGTTAGGAATGCCGCCGTGAGCCACCGTGACCGTGAAGCCATCAGAAGTTCATCATAGCACTTAGTGTTCAATTTCCTGCTTGGCTATAGAAAGTCTTCTGAATATCGGTTTATTTCCTTGTATCTGTTTTGTACGTGCAATGTGCACTTTTTTTCAGTTTAAATAATTTAGGATGGGTGGTGAGAGTGTGTGTGGTGCACGTGTTTTTTTTGTATGTTTGTCGTGTAGCGTATTGCCCATCTCTCACTATTAAACCCAAGCTGTAATTTCATTTTGGGAAATAATAAAAATCAACTAAGTTTGTAACGCCCCGAATCCCAAATACACTGAATTCGAGATGTTCTACAGGATCTTTTCACTTTCTTTAGTATAATTTTACAAGGAAATTCAAACTTTCACTTTACATCAGAGTTTACATCAATATTACATTTACATTGCACAGCGGAAGTAAAATTGCAACAATTAAATAAATGTACAACAACATGGTATAATCTTTAAGCAATGTTCCTCTTTAACCTTTTTCATGCCATTGATCTTGCATACAACACTGCGGGTACGTCAGTTTATTCAACCGACGATAATTATACATGGCCATCCTCTCTATGCCAGATACAGTATAACGATTCTCATTTCTTAACAGATCACAAACTTGTTCACAATAAAAATGTAAATCAAAGGAAAAAATCTTAATGATGTCGTGTTGTGATTGTGCACTTAGTCCTTAATGCAATTACTTAATTTACATGACACTAATGCGCACTTGTTCGGATTCTATGCATCCCATACTACATAGGTCCGAGGGCAAGCCTCTTAATCGTTCTTCATTTTTGTAGGGTTTAATCCCTCGTCATGACTTAATCTACTTCTGTAATTACAGTGAGTATCCTAGATGATCTATGAGTACAAGCACGTGCACTGGACCCTGGAGGGGAACCCCACACCATGTCTTGACTCATCAAGCATGCATTCTGTGGCAATTCAGCCTCCTCCCTGAACACGATCCTCTTGCAGTCACCAAACATCCCACAAGCGTGGCTAAAGTCCGATCATTACTGAGTTGTGCCCACGCCATGTCTTGACTCATCAAGCATGCATTCTGTGGCTCACACACCCGCACCGTAAACTCTAGTTCCCATACTTATGTTTTCTCTCACTTTCATCACCTCTTCACTATATACTAAAATCATTAGAATCATGAATAAAAATCAAAGCTCTAGAATTAGCCTCTCCACCACACCGGACTTATCATTTCATTTATACATGACCAACCTTGGTCTTCTTTTCAATTTCATTTCATTTCCACTGCCGGGGGAGACTTAGCTACTCTTTTGTTCAATTTCCAATTCACAACTTCCAATTTGAGCGTTTCCAACTCATGAATTCATTTTTCCTTGCCTCAGCATATCATGTTCTTAATTTTCATATTCGTGTAATTCTTCATTCAAAGTATGACTCATTTCATGTAAATTTCTCAATTCAAACTATGATTCATTTCATATAAATTCATGCGGCAATAGAAAGAGTTCATCAACATCAATCATAAAGTGCACAACTCTTAGCAGTAATCAAAATGAAATCTCTGACATATCAAAATCTACCCTGTACAGTCGACTTGTACAGTCAATCCAAGTTCTTCATAATCAATCGGGAGAGTCGACTGCTGCACATGGCCAGTCGGCTGTCCCGCAACTTTTCATGTTCAAAATGTTATTCACGTGACAGTCGACTGTCAAAAAATCAGTCGTCTGTCCTGGGGTTGTTAGCAGTACATATCCATGTTCAGCTCAGTCGACTTGCTATTCGCATTAGTCGACTGGACAGATTTCCATTTCAAATTTAGGGATTATCTTTCCAACAGTTCTTACATGCACGTGCATCATGATGTCAAATTACGGTCTACATACATTCATGTTTCATAAACACAAAGTTTCTTACTGTTCAGTAACATCGCAACATGGAATTTCAAGTCACTAATATTGTCTTTTCTTTAGGGGAAAAATGTCAAACATGCATTTACACTAAGACAACACAATGTGGGTGTCTTACTTCATGGAATTGTGGATGATTCATAATTTAATCAATGCATCAGTCGGCTGTTCACATCGTCAGTCGACTGTACAGGCCATTCTCAATTTTTCTAATTATCACTAGTTTCTTCCCACATGTTCATGTCCTCTCAGTCATATGCGACATAGAAGATACAAAATTGGCATTTCTGTTTCATTTTAGCTCATACACATATGCATCATGAAACTTTCTATCTAAATATGAGAATATACGTCTCGTATCAGTCGACTCATCAAAATGGCAGTCGACTGTACAGACCCAAATCATTCTTATTTACAGTGTCATTATTACACCATTTGTCCTTCATGATTATCAACATACTCATGCAAATTCTAATATGTTGAATTTACTTTTCATAAACATGGTAACAATTATCATAATCATGGTATAATTCCTACATTAGAAGTCCTGAGAAACACCCACCTTATTTGACGAAGTAATCGAATCCAGCAAAAAGCTCCTTACTGCAGTGGACGACTCCTTGCTCCTTGCTCCTTGTTCCACACCGAAGCCTTCGGAAGATGCTGCCCGGTCTCCACACACAACTCTCTCACAATAATAATCTTATAAAATAATCTTAGTGTAAAGAACAATGGATGAGAGGGGGGTATTTATATACAAATTTGAGTAGATGGAGGGCTAGGATTTAGTAGATAGTTATGGGATCAAGGGCTAGGATGGACTAGGGAGTTGTGATAACCACCCACACTCCACATAACTACCCATGACTCACACCCACTTCTCTACTCAAACCCGGCCAAGAATAGTGCTCAATGCACGTGTATGTGAAATGCACGTGCATGCACAAATCACCCCTACAAGAACTTGTACATAAAATAATAAGTCTAAAAAAGATGCTACACATTACAAGTTGTAGAAAATAATAAAAGGGTTTAATTTCATGGGCTAAAATTAATTGGGCCAAGATAATTATTAAAAAAAAAAGTAAATTAACATTTGGGCTTTAAAAGAAAATAATATTCTTACACATCATGCTAAAAATAATAGTCAACATACTACACATGCACACCATATATAAAAATAAATAATCTTTCATATATTTGAAAAATCAGGGTATTACAAAGTTCTTCTCCAAATCTTCTCTTCTCTAACCCTATTTCTCCAACTTCTCCATTAATGTTGAGGTCAAACTCGGTCAAGAATCTCGCCCCTGACACGGCCGCACCTCGGAATCCGAGCATTTGAAGCATCTTTGTTTGATTTTGCAGAGTTTTGATCGTCTCTTCTTTTTTACGACAATTTTTTTTGGGGTTCCTGATTTTTTATTTTGGTTCACTTTTCCTTAGTAGGGAAGGATCTTCAAAAGTGTGAGCTTTGGGAAAACAAATTCTGTACTGACCCACTTTTTGAAATTATTGACCAAACTGATACACTTTCAAAAATAATTTCCTAACTAACCAAGTTTTGGACTCGTCGGCAAAAAACTCCATCTCTCATCTCTAATATCTAATCTCTCTCTCTCTCTCTCTCTCTCTCTCTCTCTCTCTCTCTCTCTCTCTCTCTCTCTCTCTCTCTCTCTATATATATATATATATATATATATATATATATATATATATATTATATAATAATACTAGATTTGCTCTAGGGCACGTCTTCGCAACGATACAGCATATGAAAGTCTTGTAGACAGTAAAACAACAATTATGTAGCTCAAGTTTGAATAGTAAAACAATAATTAGTTCTAAATAAATGTTCATGTTTACAATAGTATATGTTGAAAAAATAATTATAAATGGGGTGTAAAATCCAACTTCTTAAAATTTTGAGTGTGAAAAATGATAAAATTTAACTGTTGATGAGATATTTATTATTTTCAATGTAACATGAGAAATAAAAAATTGCATTAAAAATCTGAAAATTTACAAACCTGAAATCTGAAAATAAATTTCTGAGTAAATAGAGAGAATAAGTGGGAGAGAGAGAGAGAGAAATAAATAAATAAATGAGTTGTTTTGGAGGGATTTGAATTTGAGTTTTGGGGGAAAAACTTTTGGGCGGTAAAATATATTTTGTGGTGTTAGATCTGAACCATTGATTTCAACCCTATTGAATAAGAGCCACTTGATAGCTTTCTTTGTGTTTTAGTCCATATGATTTCAACCATATTGAATGAGAGCCACTTGATATATACCAGGTTTGCCTGTTAACACGTGCCTACGGCACGTCTTCGGAACGGTGCATCTTGTTTGATCATATAAATTAGTTTTGAAGGTTCAACAAATTAATTGAAGTAGTAAACATATTATATGAGAAACTTTTGGGGTCCAGCAAAAAATATATTATATAATTTTTTTTATTTTTTTGAATTATTTTTAAAGTTTTTAAAATTATATATATATATATATATATATATATATATATATATATATATATATATATATATATATATATATATATATATATATATATATATATATATATATATATATATATTAATTTTCTAAATTTTTATTTTCATAATTTTTTGAATAGAAGGAGGGAGAGAGAAATTTTTTTAAAAATAAATATAGGAGTTGTTTTGGGTGGGGAATTTGAATTTGAGTTTTGGGGGAAAACTTTTAGGGGAAAAAAATATGTTTTGTGATGTTAGATCTGGGCCTTTGATTTTTGAGGGGATTGAAAGAGAGCCACTTGATAACTTTCTTTGTGTGTTATTATATACTAGGTTTGCCCGTTGACACGTGCCTACGACACTTCTTCGGAACGGTGCACCTTATTTGATCATATAAAATAGTTTCGGAGGTCCAGCAAATTAATTGAAGTAGCGAACATATTATATGAGAAACTTTTGGGGGTCCAGCAAAAAACATATTATATGATTTTTTTGACTTTTTTTGAATTATTTTAAAAGTTTTTAATTTTTTAATTTTTTTAGTTTTTAAAATTTTAATTTTTTTCGATTTTAAAAATTTTTAGTTTCTTAATTTTGCTAATAGAAGAGGGAGGGAAAGAGAGAGAAAACAAAAATTAAATAAATATAGGAGTTGTTTTCGGTGGGGATTTGAATTTGAGTTTTGGAGGGAAACTTTTGGGGGGGAAATATGTTTTGTGAGATTAGATCTGAGCCTTTGATTTTTGTGGAATTGAAGGAGAGCCACTTGATAGCTTTCTTTGTGTTTTATTATATAGATATTTGTCAAGTAACATTACTATGATCCGGAAAATCATCCATGTTTTGGAAGTTCTTTTCCACTAACATGTACGTAAAGATTTTAAATTTCTAAATTATTCCCGTTACGAATGACTATGTCGAGGTACCATAATTAACGATTTATAATACAACAGAAAACTTTAAGTTGTTGATATCTCTAAACTGGGAGAAGCCTTAGTGTCATTTGTGAATCTATCAGTGCGTGCGTTGCACGTGCATGACTAATATGAAGGAGGTCTCAGGTGCGGGTCCTCACTATCATATTTTTTACTTTAAAATTTTAATATATAAAATGTGCATCACACGTGTAAATTACTATCTATCTATATATCTATCTATAATATAATATAGTAAATTACTCGTGTGATGCACGTCTTGATAAATATATTTTTTAAAATAAAAATTCAGACGTAGTCCGGATTTGAACTTAATACCTCATATATAATAGTAATGCACGTGTGTTGCACGCGTTGATAGATTTACAAATGACACTAGGCCCTTCTCTCATTATAATATTATATATATAATCTCTACAATATTAATCGGTGTCAAACAAACAAGCAATTATTTATTTATTTTTTTGTCACCAAACAAACAAACAATTTCTGATCTCTAATATTATAATGGGAGAAGGCCTTAGTGTCATTTGTAAATTAGTGAAATTTTGATATGATTTAGTGAAATTTACCCATTAATAAGAAAAGCTACGGTGGGGTATTAAAGCAAATCTACGGTGAAGAGATGGACGGGCAGCGATGGCGAGAGTAAGGATGGGCGTCGGGTAGAGACGGCCGGCGATGGCGAGGAATCGATGGCTGCCAATGGCAATTTGGGTGGGTTTTGGGGTACGGAGGGTGGCGACGGCGAAGAGATGGAGGGGTGGTGACGGCGTGGGTAGCGACGGGCGGTGTGTAGCGACGTCCGGTGATGGCGAGGAATCAATGTCCGGCGATGGCGATTTGGATGGGTTTTGGAGTGGGTAGGGTTATGGTTAGTGGGTATTGGGGAGATGTGGTAGAAGAAAGTTTTTGTTTGTGTTTTTTTAATTATGCAATTGATGTGGGCTGCACGTGTTAATATCCACTTTTGCTCTCCTTTCTCTATTTCAAAATAGAGAAAGAAAAGATAGGGTAGTCCTATTAACTTAAGATATATATAAAATCCATCAATGCGTGCACCGCATGTGCGTAACTACTATAAAGGAGGTCTTAGGTTCAAGCTCAGATTTCGTCTGAATTTTTACTTTGAAATAACTACGTGCACCGCACGTGAGTATATTTATTAAGACGTGCATCGCACATATAAATTACTAGTAGTATTTATTACACACACATGTCAGTATGATGTAATCTATCACATGATAATCTAACATTTCAACCGAAAATGGTACATAACTAACAGGGCCGGCCCTCACCTTGAGGTCACCTTAAGGCCGGTGAGGTGGCCGCCCCAGGCCCTCAGATTATTTGCAATTTTAGGGGTCCGCAAATCTGTATTCCACTTGTAAATATAAACACGTATTTTGCGCATTAAAAAATTTGTTATTAGGGGCCCCTAAAAATAATTATTTTGCCCTTTTGCCTCGGACCCCGGGAGCCTGCCCTGATAACTAACTATAGCCACCATCATTACTATAATAACTTCAAAAGGTTTGAATATTCTTCATATGAGCCCTGTATAATATATACGTGCTACATATTTAAGTTTTTTTAAGAATAGTGAATCTCTCTTTATACTTGATAAATAATTTATACGTGTAATGCACATTTTAATATTTTTTAAATATTTAAAGTAAATATTAAGACGTAATCTGGTTTCGAACATGAAACCCCCATTTACAAATCACATGCTCTTTATAAATTATCAAGTGGCACCAACTTTTATTTTATATAAATGACATTTTTGTAAATAATTATATTGTAAATAAATTTGAACTTTAAGGGTATTATGGTAACTAACAACAAATGAGTAAATGAATAGTTAATATAACACTCACTTAAAAATGAATAGTTGAGATTAGATGGTTGATTGTCTACAAATTACACAATCCCAACTCTTACATTATAGTATTCGAGATATGGTAAAAATAGAATCGAATATGGTCCGTTCAAATTGGGCACAAATCTTATAACTCTTAGGGTTAAAACAGTAAATTCTATCAAAAATGGGTATGTAAAAGGGAGTTGGGTCTCTTTAAAGCCCAACTACCTAAAACAGGTTTGTCATACTGGGTTGCCATAGCAGCTCAACATGAAGGGAGTTCATAATTATCAATTTTGATAATTTAAACTTATAATTATCCATAATAGACAGTTTAAAACCTCATCTCTCGGGTCACCAAGAGAAGAGTCCTAATTATATATCTTCACCAAGAATAAATTAATCAACTCTATCAAAACACCGGAAGGTATAGATAAATCAATATACTTAAACTGGCCCTATAAGCGACTATAAATACCCCATGACCACCACATAATTCAGGTAATCAATATTTTGCTAATAAAAACTCTCATATATTTTTAGACTTCATACTTGAGCGTCAGAGAGTCTGTTGCCGATGTCAACACCAGTGTTTCAGACTTTTGCAGGTCAATCAGGAGCGATCACAACCATTCAGGTTAGATCTAAGCGTTCAAACAAGTCGGATACCATTCATAGATCCAAGCATTCAAACAAGTTGAGTTTGGGAATTAAGATCAAATTGCTATAGTCAGCATCAACGAACTAAAATATCAGATATTTTATTATTTCTAAAAAGATAAAATATTATATTTAAACATCCATATTCAACAATTATTTTTATATGTTGATGCTGTTTATTTCTGGGAGACGTGTGGATGCACCAGGTGTGAGTTCGGACTCAATTTGTATTGAAGGAGATTGCCGCTCGTCTGCCGACCTTCAGTTGACCTTCTGGGACCTACGGTGAGCTTGGAAAGATATTGAAGGCTGGGCTCGGATCGGAAGGATCGGATCCGAGGTCTTGTGTACCTGCAGACGGTCCTGAAACACCGGGGTTTGTCCCGGTGGCGGACCCTCCGACGCTCTAGTCAGTCTCTGTGAGAGAGTAGCAATAACTAGGTATATTTAAGTGGCAAAAGATTCATTACCTCAAAAGGTGGGTGTGGGTCTAGTATTTATAGAGAATCCCAACCGGGTTTGGTTCCACTTGGGGGCCGGGTCTGGATCCGAAAGCCCATGGGCCTGACGTGGCAGAAGGCCCAGGGGGTTTAGGGCGGACGTGGCGATACCAGGAGTGGTATAGGGCTGACGTGGCGAAACCCTTGGCGGTATTTGGAGCTGACGTGGCCCATCGTGAGCCTCCTGTGCTTCTGGAGGGAATTGGAGGGCCTGGGCTGCGCCAGGTCATCCTTCTGCCCCGCCAGAGAGGGGGGACGGCATGTGGGACTGTCCCGGATCGGACTCCGAGGGCTACTGAGGCTCATCGATACGAGGAGGCCAGTACCGTGAGGGCAAACAGGAGGTTCGGCGCCGACCCTGAAGTGGTTCGGGGCCGAGCTAGATAGCTATTTTTACCTTTCTGAGTGGGAATTGTATTGGGCCCTGGTTGGGCCTCAGGCCATTTTTACACTGTCACACAAGCCCCCCACTCCTGCGGGGGGTGCGGGAGCTAGCCGTGGAGGAGTGCTTACGGTTGTAGAAAAAATGGGAGGGCGACTCACAGGGCCTTCCTGGTGGTGCTGCCCTGCGGCTTGGATGGGACCTCGAGCTAGCCGAGGGTTTACGTGTAGGTGAAGGCGATGGCGAACCGTTGTCTCTTCCGGAGAAGAGTACCCTGGTGTTCGACAGAACCTCGAGAGGTCGAGGGATTATGTGTCGACAAGGGTGATGGTGAGCCGTTGCTTCTTCCTGAGAAGAGTACCCGGGTGCCAGGCCGAACCTCGAGATGAGGGGGAATTATGGGCTGGTAAGGGTGATGGCCAGCCGATGGATCTTCCGAAGAAGAGTACCCGGGTGCCAGACCGGACCTCGAGCTGGCGAGGGATTATGGGTCGGTAAGGGTGAAGGCGAGCCGTTGTTTCTTCCTGAGAAGAGTACCCCGGTGCCAGGCCGAACCTCGAGACGAGGGGGAATTACGGGCTGGTAAGGGTGATGGCCCGCCGGTGGATCTTCCGAAGAAGAGTACCCAGGTGCCAGACCGGACCTCGAGCTGGCAAGGGATTATGGGTCGGTAAGGGTGAAGGCGAGCCGTTGTTTCTTCCTGAGAAGAGTACCCGGGTGCCAGACCTAACCTCGAGACGAGGGGGAATTACGGGCTGGTAAGGGTGATGGCTCGCCGGTGGATCTTCCGAAGAAGAGTACCCAGGTGCCAGACCGGACCTCGAGCTGGCGAGGGATTATGGGTCGGTAAGGGTGAAGGCGAGCCGTTGTTTCTTCCTGAGAAGAGTACCCGGGTGCCAGACCTAACCTCGAGACGAGGGGGAATTACGGGCTGGTAAGGGTGATGGCCAGCCGGTGGATCTTCCGAAGAAGAGTACCCGAGTGCCAGACCGGACCTCGAGCAGGCGAGGGATTATGGGCCGGTAAGGGTGAAGGCGAGCCGTTGCTTCTTCCTGAGAAGAGTACCCCGGTGCCAAGCCGAACCTCGAGACGAGGGGGAATTACGGGCTGGTAAGGGTGATGGCTAGCCGGGGGATCTTCCGAAGAAGAGTACTTTAGCGCCGGCGAAGGCGAGCCGTTATTTTGCCCGAACCGACCCCCGTACCGGGCGGCCAGTCTGGCACTGGGTGACGTCAGCAGCACATGTTTTGAGGACGTGGCGTGATTTCCTAGGCGGCAGTTGCACGTCAATCGGTGAATAGTGACTGCGAAAATCGAGGAGTTGTTCCTATCCCCTATAAATGTTCCCCCCTCTCCTCCCATCGCCCATTTCTTTCTTGCTTCTTACTTTTCAAAAAACCCCTCAACTCTTCAGCGTTCGTCCCTTCAGTTTCCTGCAGCAAGGTCGTTTTTCCGAGGTGATCCCAGGTTAGTTGGTAACCCCGTTTAGCTTTAGGCACAGATGGATAGGGCTCAGTCCGGCTCGTCGGCGTCGACCTCTGGGGAGGGGCCGGTAGGCGAGGAGGAGGTTGTACACAATGTGAAGCCATTGCGATCTCGGAGGTATTTCGTGGTGGAAAGCAGCGACTCTGAGGAGGGGGGCGGTAGTTCAGACGAAGTCCGGACCCTAGAGTTGGCTTCCGGAGAGGAGGGTGGCTCCGAGGGAGATGGCTCCGGGTCTCTGAATCTGCCCGTTCTGGGGCGTTTGTCTACACCTTCGCCGGAACGGACTAAGAGGAGGAGGGCTCCGAAGAAGAAGGGATCGAGGATTGGCGGCCCGAGCGACTCGGTGATAGGGTCGTCTGCACAACCCCAGTCTTTCCGTCGCAACCCCGACGATCTCTCAGATAAGGAGTCCTCGGGGGTCCAGCCGTCGTCGTTAAGTCGGAAGAGGTTGAAGGTGGACGCATCCCCGACCGTTCTGGAGGCAAGCGACTTGGGGGCTCTGCAGTTGGCCTACTACATAGGGCCCAGTTATGAGCTTATGCTGCCGAGTTCTACTCTTCGGCCGACCGATCCCCTACCGGATAGGTATTGTATCTTCCCTGTGGACGCCTTTATCTCCGGCCTGAGGCTGCCCATCCATCCATTCGTTCGGGAGGTGTTAAATTGGTCGTCCCTGGCGCCGATGCAGTTTGGGCCGAACTCCTGGAAGCAGATCATCTGCTTCGTGCTGTTGTGCGAGGAGCAGAGGGTACCCCTGCGGCTGAGCGTGTTCCGAGCGATGTTGTTGATCGGCTCATCGGCAGAAGGAGTATACTATATCTCGCCTCGAGGTAAGGCGAAGGTTGTCCACGGTCATCCAGATTCCATCAAGTTCTGGAAGAAAAAGTATCTGGTGATCCGGAGTGAGGATCCTTGGGCTATCCCTACTCGGTGGAACCATTCTAAGTCGAGCTACGCAGCACCGGGGCCGGGGGACTTGACGGCGGAGGAGTGGAGACTCGTTGAGCGTCTCCGTCTGTCGTATAGCATCAATTGGGGGAAGGTGACAGAGGCCCATCTGGCGAGCGTCGGACTGAGCCCTAGCCCGGCCGTGCCTCGTACGTGGTTGTTTCTTTCCTCTCACTCCTCTTGTACTTTCTTGCTCATTTGTTCTTAATGGATCTTTTTACAGAAATGGATGAAGAGTCGATTAAGGCGCTGAGGCTCGCCATGAAGAAGAAGAAGGCCAAGAAGAAGGATGTCGTGGCGAAGACGGCCGAGTTGTCCCAGGTGGTCTCCGAGGCCCCCATTCAGCCAAGGATGAAAATGACTCGATCGGAGACGGGTGGGGACGCGGTGGTCCAGGGGGGTTCGGATCAGGGTACGGCCGCCGACCTTGATAAGGGGAAGGGTCCCCTGGTGGATCCCGGACTAGAGGAGAGACTTCGGCGAAGGTGGGTGCCGGATTGGTCGATCCGCGAGGGTGATTGCCTGGTCCGGGGGCGCCAGGCCGTGGAGGTTGCAGATAAGCTGGCGACCCCTCGGGACCGTTCGGATATGAAGTCCCAGACCCTGGACGAGGCGTACGTGCATCTTGCGCAGGCCACTGTGCTGGTAAGTCAATCGAACCCC
The DNA here is from genome assembly GCA_017893485.1 of Hemerocallis citrina. NCBI lineage: Eukaryota > Viridiplantae > Streptophyta > Magnoliopsida > Asparagales > Asphodelaceae > Hemerocallis > Hemerocallis citrina. The sequence continues at coordinate 218,341,069 of CM030365.1, forward strand.
CTAGCTTTCGGGTTATGTTGTTTAAGGAAGATTTCTTAGTAGTGTCTGGCTATGGCAGGCGACCGTGCAGGGGGCCCATGTGAGGGGCCTCTACGAGGCGGCGCTGCAGCGAGAGCGAGACCGGGCCGACAAGGCCGAGCAGGAGGTGTCGGAATTGAAGGGAGAGCTCGAAGGCTCTCGTAAGAAGGAGGCGGAGACGAAGGCGGCTTTTGACAAGGAGAAGGAGGAACGGGCGAAGGCGAGGGTGGCTCAGGAGGAGAGGTCGGAGAAGGAGAAGAAAGAAGTGACTGAGTCGTGCCAGATCCTGGTGATCAAAGCTCAGGATAGCAGTTATGCAAAGGCCCTTAGCCATGTGAGGCACTTTTATCCGACTATCGACCTGTCCAACCTCGAGTATGATATGGAGATTGAGGGGACACCGAAGATCCCTGGCGGACAAGGGTCCGATGATAAACCGGTAGCCGACCCCCCTACGGATCCGGCTGACATTGAGGTGGGAAAACCAGCTGTATAATTTTTGTCCTTCTTTTTCCTTCTCTCGATTGTATTTGCCTTCCGCGGACTGGCCACCGCATTTTTTGTATGGGGAAACTGAATTTATAAAAAGAGGGTTTTTTGGCTGGCTAAGTGTTCCAACTTCGAAGAATTTCTGAACCTCTTTGCTTATATGTCTTGAGTGGGCTGGTTCTCTTGTACGGCTCCCCTTCCTGAGGTGGACCCCCTTCGTTCCGACGTGGCGTGGCTTCGGGGCAAGGTCGAGGCCTTAGAGGCCACTTTGGTTCGGTATCGAAAGAGGGCTCGTGACACTGATGCGGCCTTCCATTATTACAGGAACGAGTCTGAAGCCCTAAGTGAGGAGGCGAGCCGGCTGAGGAGGGCGATGGTGGATCGGGAGCTTGGGGGCGTTGGTCTTGGATATACCCTGTCAAGTTCCTCGGTGCAGAGGCCTTCCTCTGAGAAGCTACTTCGCGACGTGATAGTGGAGAAGGAGATGGAGATACACCGCTATAGGACTGTGTTGGGTGTTTCGACATCTTCCTCGAGGGGTCGGCGAGCAGAGGGGGCTCCCTCGGCATTGCAACTGATGGAACGCATGCGATCCGTGGATGCCCAGAGCTCCGTGGCCGGGGTGTCGACTGTGGCAGAACCGAAGGACCGTCATGACGAAGAGAGAGTTCCAAGTCGTTTGGTCGGAGTGATTCCGCCCTTCGCCGGATCCGAGGGGCCCTAAGTCGGCGATTCCCTTTAGTTTGAGATGAGTGGAGTGGTCCTGTAACGGTATTTGCTTGTTTTCTCCGCACAAAAATAAAAGGGTATGAATAAAGCTTTCTTTTCCTTCTTTGCTCTGGCTAGCGGGGTGGTGAAGGGCGGTGTAGGCGAGGTTGGGCTCCGCCGATTCGTGAGGGATCGATGCGGGGCGACAGGGAGACCTCTGGTCCGGAATTGGGTCGAACCTGCCGAGGCGTTTGGGGATGAGACCCGAGTGAGAACCCAGGTGCCGCCCCCATTGCCCGGTACCGGGTCGGAGTTGCCGAGGTATTTAACTTTTGACAAAAAGAGACTTCTTTTATACCAGACAGGGGGGGGGGGGGGTCGCTGAAGCGGCCCTTTACACATGAATGTTTACAAAAGTTTTAATTTGCTTAAGCCATGCTAGAACCTAAGCTTGCTCTCCCAGGAATTTCATGAGGTGCTCAGCGTTCCAGGGTCGGCTGATGGGTCGGTCGTTCATATCCGTCAGTCGGTATGTACCAGGGCGTACAGCCTCGACTACGCGGTATGGGCCTTCCCAGTTGGGAGCCAGTTTCCTCTTCTTGGTTGGATCAGAGACAGATAGCTTTCGCAAAACCAGGTCCCCTGCCTGGATGCTAGTGGGGCGGACTTTCTTGTTGTAAAATCTCTCGATCCGTTGCTGATAAATGCTCCTTCGGACCGCGGACTTCTCTCGTACTTCGGCGACGAGGTCCAGGTTAGCCCTCAGGGCGGACGCATTGTCGTCTTCATCGAAGGCTATGATCCGGGGAGAAGGCAATCCGACCTCGACGGGGATGACTGCCTCGGTCCCATAGGTCAGATTGAATGGCGTCTCTCCCGTGGGGATCCTCTGCGTGGTTCGGTGTGCCCATAGTACGCTGGGCAGCTCCTCCACCCATAGCCCTTTGGGGGAATTGTCAAGGCATTTTTTGAGGCCGTCGAGGATTTGCCTGTTCGCATTCTCCGCTTGGCCGTTAGACTGAGGGTGGCAAATGGCGGAGAAACGCTGCTGGATGCCGATGTCCTCACAGAAAGATTGGAAGTTCTGCCCTTGGAACTGGGTTCCGTTGTCCGTGACGAGGATTCGGGAGATCCCGAATCGACAAATGATGTTCTTCCAAAAGAACTGTTGCACTTGGCGCTCGGTGATGCTGGATAGTGGTTCGGCTTCGATCCACTTGGTGAAGTAGTCGATGGCGACAATCAGGAATTTCTTTTGCCCTACCGCTGGGGGGAAGGGCCCCACAAGGTCCATACCCCACATGGCGAAGGGCGTAGGGCTCGCCAGGGATCGGAGGTTGGCTTGAGGAAGCCTTTTGATAGGGGAGAATCTTTGGCAGGGGCCGCACCTCTTGACTAAGTCTTGTGAGTCTTGGAGCATGGTGGGCCAATAGTACCCTTGATTCAGGGCCTTCCGGGCAAGTGTCCTACTCCCCATGTGGCATCCACCGATCCCCTCGTGCAGGTCTTTGAGGGCGTAGCTGGCCTCGTCCCTGGCGAGGCAGCGGAGGTATGGTTTGCCGTCGGCCAAGGTGTACGAGCGTTTGAAGAGGATGTTATCGATCATGACGAACCTTTCAGCTCGGATTCTGATTCGCCTGGCCTCGGCTTTGTCTTCAGGAAGCTCGGCCGTGCTTAAGAATTTTTGGATGGGAGTGGTCCAGTCGTCCGGACCGGTCCCCTCTTGCACACACATCGCTTCCGGCTCTGGGCTACTGATGCTTGGCTCCAAGAGTACCTCGACGAGCACCGTACGATCGAGACCTCGAAGGAAGAAGAGGCAAGTTTGGATAGCGCGTCGGCTTGGGCGTTCTGTTCCCTGGGGACTCTGACAACCGCAGCGCCGTCGAAGAACGCCAAGAGTTGTCTGACTGCCGCCAAATACCTCATCATTCGGTCGTCACGGGCTTCGTACTCCCCGGTGATTTGATGGACCACGAGCTGAGAGTCGCTAAATGTCCGGATTCGCTTGGCACCGGCTCGGTGGGCGAGGGTCAATCCAGCGATCATGGCCTCGTATTCTGCCTCGTTGTTGGAGGCTGGAAAGTTGAGGCGCAGGGAGTATTGAAGTAGGAATTGGTCGGGGCCACGAAGGATGACGCCCGCCCCACTCCCCGTTTCGCATGACGAGCCGTCAACAAAGACCTCCCAGGTCGGATCCAGTTCTTCTATGTCAGGTTGCTCGGAGACGGTGCATTCAGTTATGAACTCGGTGAGGGCCTGTCCTTTAATGGCCGCCCTGGGATGATAGCTAATGTCGAACTGGCTCAGCTCGATCGACCATTTGACTAATCGGCCGGAGTTTTCGGGCTTGTGGAGGACAGTCTTCAGTGGTTGGTCGGTCAGTACTTGGACGGAGTGGGCCTGGAAGTAAGGTCGAAGTTTCCGGGCTGCCATAACCAGGGCATAGGCCACCTTCTCTATCTTCGCGTATCTCGTCTCGGCCGGGTGCAGTACTTTGCTCACATAGTACAGTGGTTTCTGAACTCCTTCCTCCTCTCGGACGAGGACGGCGCTGAGGGCGCAGTCTGAGGCGGACAGGTAGAGCCAAAGCGGCTCGCCCGGCTCGGGTTTGCTGAGGAGAGGCGGGTTGGCGAGGTATTGCTTCAGCTGTTCGAAGGCTTCTTGTTGATGGGTACCCCACTCGAAGCCCCCTTTTCCGCGCAAGGCTTTGAAGAAGGGGAGAGATTTCTCCCCTGACTTGGAGAGAAAACGGCCGATCGCCGCCAACCGACCTGTGAGCCTCTGAACCTCTTTGACATTCCGGGGCGGGGACATGTTAATGATGGCCTGTATTTTTTCGGGGTTTGCCTCAATGCCGCGCTGGCTGACAATGAATCCTAAGAACTTCCCCGTGGAGACGCCGAAGGCGCATTTAGCCGGGTTGAGCCTCATGTTGTGGCGTCGGAGGACACCGAAGGCTTCCTCGAGGTCGGCGACGTGGTCCGGCCCAGCCCGGCTCTTGACAAGCATGTCGTCTACGTAAACTTCTACGTTGCGGCCGATCAGGTCCTTGAAGACCCTGTTGACGAGTCGCTGGTACGTGGCTCCGGCATTTTTCAGCCCGAAAGGCATAACACGGTAACAATAAAGACCTTGGTCGGTGACGAACGAGGTCTTGGAGATGTCTGGTGGAAACATCCGGATCTGATTGTACCCCGAGAACGCGTCCATGAAGGACAGCAGCTCGTGCCCTGAGGTCGCGTCTATTAAAGCGTCGATGCGCGGGAGGGGGAAAGGATCTTTCGGACACGCTTTGTTAAGGTCCGTGAAGTCAATGCAGATTCGCCAACCCCCTGTCGCTTTCTTCACCATGACGACATTGGCCAACCACTCGGGGTAGCCGACTTCCTGGATGAATCGAGCGGACAAGAGCTTGTCCACTTCTGTTTTTACAATTTGTTGCCTCTCCGGGGCGACTTTGCGCCTTTTTTGGACGATCGGTTTAGAGTCAGGGAGGACACTCAGTCGGTGCATGATCAAGTCTTCGGAGATCCCGGGCATATCGGAGGGCTTCCAAGCGAAGAGATCAACGTTGCGGGGGACGCAAGCGATGATGCCCGTCTTCAGGTCTTCGGCGAGTGAGCAGCTCACCCGGAACCATTTTGACTCATCCTCGGTGTCGAATAGGACCTCCTCCAGTTCGTCAACGGGCTCGGGGGCGGGGCCGTCTCTTTCGGGTTCGAGTTCAACGGCGCTGAGGGGGAGTACGCCCCCTCCCCCGGTGGCAACGCAACATGACCGTGCTGCTTCGACGCTGTCTCGGACGATGCTGACCCCTTGGGGGGGGATTTGAGTTTCAGATGGTGGGCCGAAGGTATTGCCTGGAGGGAGTTTAGCCCGGGCCGGCCGAGGATGGCGCTGTAGGCCGCCTTGACGTGGATGACCATGAAATCCAAGGACTCGGTCCTCTTGTCAGGGGCCGATCCAGCGGTGACGTCGAGGGTGATAATTCCCTCCACTACGACCGGGACGCCCGAAAATTTGAGCAACGTGCATCCTGCTGGTTTGAGTTTCCCTCTGGATAATCTGAGACTTTCGAAGGTTCTGAGGAAGAGAATATTTACCGAGTTGCCGTTGTCAACAAGGATTCGGCGAACCTCACAATTGGCCATGTGGAGGCTAACGACGAGGGCCTCGCAGTGGGGTAGGTGAACTCCTTCGGGGTCCTCTCCTGAGAAGGAGATTGGCCGCGGTTGTAGCTCGGGAGAGGGGCTGTACTGAATAGCGTTCGTCTCCTGGCTGAAGGTTCTTTGGGAAGTATCGGATTCTCCCCCCACCGGCCCCCCGTGGATGTAGTGTAGGGTGAATGGCGTATCCATGGATACCTCGGATTCGGGATCCTGACCCTGGGTGCGGTTTGGGTTAGGGTTCGGGGTTGATGACCCCCGGTTCCTATCACCTTGCCGCCCCCGTGGGCCGTCATCCCTGTGGGTCTGCCTCGGATGGTTCAGGGCCGAGTTGGAAGCGGCCCTTCCCCAGTTGTGGGTAATCTTGCGGTTGAGGATTACTCCTCGGAGGTCGGGCTGGGCTGGCCAGCCGACGCTCCTTTGGGACTCCCGAGGGGGAGCCTTGTGTTTCGACGTGCGTGGCCTGGCTTTATCAGTGGGTGGGGGCGAGTCCCGTTGGTTGACGGAGGAAGCAGCCCCCTTGCCTTTGGAGGCCATGAGGGTTCGGCTGTCGATGGCCTTTGAGGGTCTGGGTCAGATCGGCTTCTGGAGCAGCTGTTCCCACAGACGGCACCAACCTGATGCTGTTTATTTCTGGGAGACGTGTGGATGCACCAGGTGTGAGTTCGGACTCAATTTGTATTGAAGGAGATTGCCGCTCGTCTGCCGACCTTCAGTTGACCTTCTGGGACCTACGGTGAGCTCGGAAAGATATTGAAGGCTGGGCTCGGATCGGAAGGGTCGGATCCGAGGTCGTGTGTACCTGCAGACGGTCCTGAAACACCGGGATTTGTCCCGGTGGCGGACCCTCCGACGCTCTAGTCAGTCTCTGTGAGAGAGTAGCAATAACTAGGTATATTTAAGTGGCAAAAGATTCATTACCTCAAAAGGTGGGTGTGGGTCTAGTATTTATAGAGAATCCCAACCGGGTTTGGTTCCACTTGGGGGCCGGGTCTGGATCCGAAAGCCCATGGGCCTGACGTGGCAGAAGGCCCAGGGGGTTTAGGGCGGACGTGGCGATACCAGGAGTGGTATAGGGCTGACGTGGCGAAACCCTTGGCGGTATTTGGAGCTGACGTGGCCCATCGTGAGCCTCCTGTGCTTCTGGGGGGAATCGGAGGGCCTGGGCTGCGCCAGGTCATCCTTCTGCCCCGCCAGAGAGGGGGGACGGCCTGTGGGACTGTCCCGGATCGGACTCCGAGGGCTACTGAGGCTCGTCGGTACGAGGAGGCCAGTACCGTGAGGGCAAACAGGAGGTTCGGCGCCGACCCTGAAGTGGTTCGGGGCCGAGCTAGATAGCTATTTTTACCTTTCTGAGTGGGAATTGTATTGGGCCCTGGTTGGGCCTCAGGCCATTTTTACACTGTCACATATGTATATTCCTATAACCCTATATTTCAAATTCTATATTTGGGAGGTAATTTATACAGGTCTGTGTTCGGGGCCACGTCGATTCTATTTTGAGAAAACTCGGTCCCGGACTCGACGGGTCTTATTTTAGGACATGTTACTGCTGAATCTGGTGTGGGGGCAAACAGACAGAATTTGTGGATTCTTAGGGGAACCGAATAATCAAACCTTAACTTCTTCCGCCGGAGTTTGACCGCTGACTCCCGCCGTTCACCTGCAAAAAGTGCGAGACACCGGGGTTGATCCCGGTGACGCACCCTCCGACGCTCAAGTCAGTAATCGGGAAGATTATGAGAGAGCGTAAATTGGTAAAAGATTGATTACCGCTTAATGGTGGTGGATGGGGGGTATTTATAGCCACCTCTGGGCCAGATTAGGAATGTAATCGCTAGAAACGTATTAGGAATGTAATCCCTAATTCCCAGTGAAAGGATAGATACGAATCAGGGCTGTTGATTAGAATTAATCAGAAACCTTAATTCTACCATGCTGGACTGGGTTCGCTACGGGTTGAAACCCGCACCTAGTTGAGATGGATCCGTTCATGGGTTATCAGGTCTTCGGGGAGAAGATCCAGTACCCACCCACTTCAGACCTGCTTGTAGGTGAAATCACCATTTTACCCCCAGGCTTTAAGATTCGTGCCCGATTTGGACGGTTCCGATTTAACCCATATTTTTTTACCATATCACGAGCCCCCCACTCCCGAAGACTGAGTTTGATCAGCCTTTGAGGAGTAGTTTTTCTGTCTTGATGGCTTGCGAAGTTGTATCGGAGTCCAAAATGGGAGGTGTCAGATCACATAGTGGGGCAGTATGGTGATTTTTCGAGTTGGCTGCGCGCTCTAAGTTGTTCTTGAGCTACTCTGGCTTTCTGGAATTTTTCTTAATTTTTATCTATTTTTCGGATCACTTATTTAATTTTACGAAGCGCTGATTCGTCGTTTGGAGGTCTTAATCAACAACTCTAGGCAATAATTATTTACTCTAGGGCTCAAAAATGTTTCTTCGAATTTATAATTATTTTCTAGAATTTTTAATTAATTTTTCCAAATTTTTAATCATTTTTTCATAATTTTTAAATAAATAAAACGATTATAATAATTATGTAATATCCCGGGCGGATATTACATTGTATAAATTATTATTTTATTATTATCTTATTATTATTTTATTTTAATTCCAAAATTGAATTTTTTTGGTGATTTTCACTCAGTTGTTCATAGACGTTATCTGTATCCAGATATCGGTCAGTATACGTCCGTATTGTATCAAATTGATACCGTGATCTTCCGAACTAATAATAAAATTTATTTTATTATTATTTCCGAGAATTAATTATTTTTATACGAATTATGCGAAGATTTTCGGTATACAGAAATATATGCGCGCATACGTGTAGTATGTCGATTGGTACATTATACAAATTGTGTGTTGTGTATTTTTAGACAACACTTGTTTTGTTATGACAAAACTTAATTAGATGGTTAGGGTTTGATTAGGAGGTTTAACCTAGGTTAAGTGTGCATGAAGAGGTTAAGGAAACCCTTCTAGAAACCCTCACATAACACCTCCCCCACATAACACCATACCCTCACCATACCTCCACCTCATCCCTACCTCCCCTAGGAGTATGGCTAGCCCCCATTTCATGGGAGGGCTTTTGTGCACTTTTGTATGTGCATATTTGCACTATCCACCCTTCTCTCCACCTATAAATACCCCCTCCTTCTCCACCTTGTCTTATTTTAGAAAGACCAAAAAAAGAAAGAAAGAAAGAAAGGAAAAGAAAGAGAGGAACCATACTAACTTGAAAGTTTTCTTTGTAGGTCTTCTTAGGAGTTCTTAGAAGCTAAGGGGAAGGAGAAGGAGCATAGGCTAGTCCTTCCTACAAAAAGATTAAGGTGGGGGTTTCTCCTTGCTTGCTTGTTTGTTTGTTTGTTTGTTTGTTGTTTATTTGAATGATGTGTTGATGTTCTTCTTCTTCTTACCCTCCTTGTTTTATTTTCTTTTTGGATGGTTGTTTTAGTAATATGGTTGAATGGAAACAAGTAGTAGTGCTAAACAAGCATAAAGATCAAATCTTTATGGTAGTAGTTGTTGTTTGTGTTTGTTATTGGACTAAAATGACATAAGGCATATGGACTTGAACATACAACCATTTTGGGGTTGTAGGACTTGAATATGGACTTGCACATAAAGCATATGAACATTTTTATACAACCATTTTTGGTTGTAGGACTTGTATTGGACTTGGACTAAAAGATAAGCATATGGTTGGTTGAACCAAATGAGGGTTCTTACTTTATTTTGTTATTGCTATTTTCTTTGATAATCTTAAGTAAAAGAACCTAAAATTAGATGTTAGTTTTGATTAATGGAAAAGAAACTAACCTAAATCACTAATTGTAGAATAAATAAAAAATGATCTTTTCTTTTATAATCACTAGTTGTAGAATAAATAAAAAGATCTTTCCTTTTATAATCACTAGTGATAATAAATCAACTAATAAAGATTAGTAGACATTTAAGTAGTAGTAGCATGTTGTTAAAATAAAATAGTAGTAGTATGTTGATTAAAATGAAGTAGTAGTAGTAGTAGATAGTTATGTGTTATGTTCTTGATTAAAATGAAGTAGTAGTAGTAGTAGATAGTTGTATATTATGTTCTTGGTTAAAATGGAGTAGTAGTAGTAGTAGTAGATAGTTGTAGATGTTTATTTTATGTTCATAAAGCAAATACCATGCTAAGATTGTATTAGATTAATTTATTTATGCTTAGAATGTTGTAGGATTCATTCTAAGAATTTCCTACCATGTTTAGATTAACTAATGATGCTTAGAATGTTGTAGGATTCATTCTAAAAATACCTACCATGTTAAATTAATTTATTTGTGTTTAGAATGTTGTAGGATTCCTTCTAAAATTATCTATCATATGTAGAAATGATATACATGTTGTAGGATTTATTCTAAAAATATCTAGCATGTTTAATGATGCTTAGAATGTTGTAGGATTCATTCTAAAATTCCTACCATGCTTAGATTAATTTATTTATGCTTAGAATGTTGTAGGATTCATTCTAAAATTCCTACCATGCTTAGATTAATTTATTTATGCTTAGAATGTTGTATGATTCATTCTAAAATTCCTACCATGCTTAGATTAATTTATTTATGCTTAGAATGTTGTAGGATTCATTCTAAAATTCCTACCATGTTTAGATTAATTTATTTAGGTTTAGAATGTTGTAGGATTCATTCTAAAATTCCTACCATGCTTAGATTAATTTATTTATGCTTAGAATGTTGTAGGATTCATTCTAAAATCCCTACCATGCTTAGATTAATTTATTTATGCTTAGAATGTTGTAGGATTCATTCTAAAATTCCTACCATGCTTAGATTAATTTATTTATGCTTAGAATGTTGTAGGATTCATTCTAAAATTCATACCATGTTTAGATTAATTTATTTAGGTTTAGAATGTTGTATGATTCATTCTAAAATTCCTACCATGCTTAGATTAATTTATTTATGCTTAGAATGTTGTAGGATTCATTCTAAAATCCCTACCATGCTTAGATTAATTTATTTATGCTTAGAATGTTGTAGGATTCATTCTAAAATTCCTACCATGCTTAGATTAATTTATTTATGCTTAGAATGTTGTAGGATTCATTCTAAAATTCCTACCATGTTTAGATTAATTTATTTAGGTTTAGAATGTTGTAGGATTCATTCTAAAATTCCTATCATGCTTAGATTAATTTATTTATGCTTAGAATGTTGTAGGATTCATTCTAAAGTTCCTACCATGTTTAGATTAATTTATTTAGGCTTAGAATGTTGTAGGTTGATGCTAAGTACCTATCCATGCTTAGCTTGTTGTAGGATTAATATTGAATTAATCTACCATGCTTAGATTGTTGTAGGAAAGTATAATCCATGCTTAGAAATGTGTAGGATTGATGTTGAATTACCTACCATGCCTAAGATTGTTGTAGGAATGGTTAAGGTTGTATACCATGCTAAATTATTAGTACTCATGCTAAGTTGTAGCAATTAACCATGCTTAAAGTAGTAAGAGATATCCATGCTTAAATCTAGTGGCTATTCATGCTTTAACTTATAGTGGATTTCTACGTAAGTTGTATCCATACTTATAGTTAAAGTGTATAGCAAAGAGATTAATCGTGTTGTAGTTATAGTAATAACTATCACGTTGTGGTTGTAGTATTAACTATCGCGTTGTAGTTATAGCGTTAGTAAGGAACTATCATGTTATCGTAAATTGTGCTAGTAGAGAACTAGCATGATGTGGATTGTAACTAGTGAAGAACAAATCATGTTGTAGTTGCAATATTAAGTTGCGAGGTCATTCTAGCCAATCCCCTAGAAGGAACTCATGTTGAGATTGCTTAGTCGTTCTAGATTCAAGAGCCATGCATGCTAGAATGGTATATTATAGCTTCATATATAAAAGTTGTTAGGTCATTTTGGGCTTCGCATTGGTAGAATGCCTGTTTCAGGCTGTTAGTAGATTCTTCTGTTGCTTCTAATAATAGAAGATCAAGTTTGCTAGTAAGCACGTTTGGTTGCTTCTAGGTTTGATTACCTGTATGGTTGTTTTTGTATGTAGTCACCTCATACGTAGCTTAATTGGCTCGTATGTAGGTATTGTAGGCTGTGAGTAGATTCGATGAGATCTTGAGAAGTCTAGGTTAAGACGGGGTTAATTGTGGCACTCTTTAGTAGAGGGACGCGTATGGTGCTTTTCATGCCGAGTTGGAAGCACAGTGCCGTGTCTCACTTGTTTGGTTAGAAGAGGGACACATACGGTGCTTTTCATGTCGAGTTGAAAGCACCGTGGTATGTCCCGCTTGTTGGTTAAGGGTTCGTGACATCGTTAGGGTAGTAACAGTTACTTAACCATTTTTATCTAAAAATTGCCAAAGGGTGAGAGTTGGTGTCAGGGGTGATACCCTATAATCCAACATCTCCTATAGGTTGACACTAGGTGGTGTTATCGGAATGTATTCCCCTGTCAAAGGGATACGGGCGGTGCTTTTTCATGACAAGTTGGGAGCACGGGTTTCGTATCTTGATTGTTAATTCTTGAATGTACCATGATAAGAACGAGAGGGTTCCTAGGGAAATAGACCCTACGATCCCGGCAGGTTCTATGCCTTCTCATGACGAGTTGAGAGCACGGAAGAAGGTTGGCAAGTATCTTGTAGTTCGTGTTGGCATTTGGTGTGAGGTCCGGTACGCCGGGCAATAGTCACCAGTCATGTAGTATCATGTCAGGAACAGGATGGGTACAAAAGTAGAATTCATAGCGCGGGTTCAAAACCCTATATGGAGAAAACGGCTTGAGATGGGGCGTATGTAGTATGGGATGCATACTGTTCCGGAGACTTGCTTGCATTAGAATAAGAACATCTTAGCTTAGTTAATATTACGTTAGATTCTAGTCATGGCACTCACAAACACTTAAACTACACCGACACAATTATCATGTTTCTGTATGTTGTTTTGGGAGATTCGCTACTAAGTTATCAGCCTTAAAGCGTCAGTGAATACTGACGTCCCCACTTCAATAGGTACTGGATCGCAGAAGTACAGGTGCGAGATTCAGGAGGACTCAAGGCAAGGAAAGCGAGGAGTCAATATCATGTTTTAGTTTCCGCTGTAATAATTACGTTGATTTTCTATTGTGGAAAAGTACTCAAGTGAAAGTTACCAAGTGTTGTTCTTTATTCTTTGTACTCTGATGTAAGTTGTTAAAAATGGTAACACTCGGGAATGAAAGGGTACTATTGTAACACTATCATAATGTATTGCAGTTGTAGGACATTCAGACTTGTAATACATTGGGTGTTGAATAAAAAGTTTTAAATTCTCCTATTTTTCTGTGTATTGTGACTAATTGAAGAAAAGGTCCTGGCTCGTGTCTCGGTTTTCCCAGTATTTGGAAATCGAGGCGCTACAAATTAAAAATTAATTTTTAATACCCAATTACGTCGTGGCGCGATCTGGGCCATTCATCAGTGTTGAGCGCGAATTTCTGGAGGATCGGACGGCCTAGGTAGCTCGGCGAGTATTTTCTTCGTATGCGGGGTCGGCACCTCAGTTCGGATCCTTGGCTCGGCGCGCAATGATTTGCCGAGCTACGTGGCACGATCTGGAGCGTCCATTATGGCGCAAATCCCAAAAAAACACTATCTTGTCGTTTTGTGGACGTGGGATGATCTGAGCCGTTCATCATGTTTTAGCACGTTTTTTGACAAGGTCCAACGGCTGAGGAGGGTCGGCACCATTTTTCTTCAAATGTGAGGGTCGGTACCTTATCACCTCGGCTCGGTGGCTCGGTTGCTCGTCCTCCGCCCTTAGTCGCTTGGTGGCTCGCCCAAGCCGTTCGGTAGCTCGGCTAAGCGCTCCGGTGACTCAACTCCTCGTCCTCTGCCCTTAGTCGCTCGGTGGCTCGCCCAAGCCGTTTGGTAGCTCGACTAAGCGCTCCGGTGACTCAACCCCACATCCTCTGCCCTTAGTAGCCCGGTGGCTCAGCTAAGCTATTCAGTAGCTCGGCTAAGCACTCCGGTGGCTCGACAACTCGGAACGAACAGTTGGGATAGGTGGCTTAATCTGGGGCGTTCGTCATGGCACGAATCGCGAGGACGGGGTTCAAATCACGAGAAAATATTATCTTATCGTTTTGTGGGTGTGGCATGATCTGAGCCGTCCATCATATTTTGACACGAATTTTGAGGCGATCCGACGGTGAAATTGGCTCGGCGATATTTTTCTCCATATGTAGAGGTCGGTACCTCGTCACCCCGTCAGATTGCCTTGTGGTTCAGCGGGCCACGAGTCGTCGAGGGATGGTGTTTAAGCAAATCGACGAGCCTTTTCCTTGAAATGTCGCAGCTTTGCGTTTTGTCGTTTTACTTTCCCTTAGTGGGCCCTTAGACGTTTCGAAAGCCCGACAGTCGCTTTTTGGCTATAGTTCTTACCCCCCCTCCCACCCCTTGGCTCATTTCTTACTTTCACTCCCAAGTTTTTACTTTCGCTCTAAGTTTGCTTTGCTAGCGGCGATTTGTGCTCCAAGGCGGTTGTGCTAGCTGTCGCGAGGGCCAGGCGATTTCCGGCGAACTATTTCCAACAGTGAATGTCGCTTCAAGGTTACGTCACATCAAGGTCAGTCCTCTTTGCATTAGATTATTTATTCGAGATGTCAAGAGTGAGCTCGGGGAGTAAGGCATCGTCCTCGGGAGATAGAAGCACCGAGGAGAGGAGGGAAGTAGTGAGGCGTAGGAAGGGGAAGGAGGTAATAGGGTCATCTGCGGCCGAGAAGAAGAAGAGAGTGGTGGCCCGGTCTTCGATAGTCGAGGAGATTGTGGAGCCTGAGAGGCGAGCCCCTGAGTCGGGTTGGTACCCTGGCGTGCTGTCCGGTCACGCCGGAATTAGGCAGTATAGCGGCGATCTGCTGAAGAAGGCGATCGTTGGTCGCTCGATGACTTACGAGGAGAATGCCCCGAAGGAGGTCATCGAGGTGGATGATCTCGCTTCGGTATTATCCGAGCGGGATCTTCTTCGGATCAGAAAGGGGTTCGCTATCCCTCCGGAGTATAGGCTGATCCTCCCCGGCCCTGGGATGCGAGCGAACACCAAGCTGCCACCGAACACGTGCGTCTTCGACTTTGACTCCTTGAACGCTGGCCTGCGCTTCCCTCTCCACCCTTTCATTTTGAAGGTCCTTCACTGGTACTGTTTGGCCTCGGTGCAGTTCATGCCGAGCACTTGGCGCCACGTGCACGCCTTCTTGCTTCAGTGTCGTATCGCCGAGGTCGAGCCAGACATCGTCATCCTCCAGAGTTCGTATCGAATCAATCGGATGACGAAGCTCGAGCCTCGCTATTACTTGTCACCCCGGTGAGGCGTTAAATTAATAGAAAATCCGAATTCGATAAAGCATTGGAAGGAGAAGTTCTTTCTGTTAAAAGGGCCCTCGACGTTGGACTTCCCGACTCGGTGGAAGGCAGAGGTGCCGAAGTTCGCGAGGGTAGACCCGATGTTGACAGCTGCCGAGGAGGAGGTGGCGGCCAAACTAATCGCTCTCCCGATGTTGAGCTGGAGAGAGATGACCGAGGAGGTGCTACACGGGTCGGGCCTTAGTCCGATCGACCCGAGTACGCTCCTGACATCTCACTGTAAATTATTATCTTCAAATGCCTTGGTACATTCTTCTAACTTTTTCTTTTGTTGTTTTGAACAGAGGCGCCGAAGATGGACTTCATGGGCATGATGACCGAGCGAAGCAAGGTCGCCGATGGCAGGAAAAGGAAGAAGCCGAGCACGGGTCTCATGTCCGGCCGACCCACCAAGGCCCCTTCGGTAGCCGCCGACCCTACTCCTGCTCCTCAGGCACCGTCTCCGTCGGTGGTCGTCCTTCCTGACCCTTCTGCCCTGCCCCATCTGCCCCGGCAAGTGAGGCCTTCTCTATTTCGGCAGTGCTGGCGCTGCAGGTCCCGCCTTTGACGCCTCAGGCCGAGCAGATCTTGACCGAGGTCCACAAGAAGCTGTTCGTCCGCGACTGGCGGGTGAAGAACCACGACGGCTTTTTGTACGATTCGCAGATGTGCATGCAGGCCGTCAAACATCTTGCAACCCCAAAAGACCGAGCCGCCCTAAAGGCGGGGATGACCGGCGACGATACCTATGAAATCGCTCGGTCGCTTATGTCGGTAAGTCTTGATTCTTTCTTTCTGAAAATTTCTTAAGTCCACAGCTCGGGTTTTGTTGCGACATAACTCATTCTTTTTACAGGCCACCTGTCACTTCGGCTACCTTATCCAAGAATTTGCCAAGCAGGAGAGGGAGTTGAAGGCCCTCAGTGACAAGGACCGGGCGGAAAGGGCGAGGGCCATGAAGCAACTCGACGCGGAGCAGCGTCGCTCTCGGAGGCCTTGGAGGCTCTGGTCGCCGACCTCAAGGCGGCCTTAGAGCGAGCGAAGGGGAAGCTTGTTGCGGAGGTCGCCAAGGCTGACGAGGAGAGGGCCGCAGCGGTGAAGGCCTTAGAGGCGGTGAAGGCAGAACAGGCCGAGGTGGTGGAGAAGGCGAGGAAGGAGATCGAAGCCGAGGCGAAGAGCCACATGGCCAAAAATATGGAGCTTTTATATGCGAGAGCGCTCAACCATGTGAAGGCTCGGGTCCCTGGCTTCGAGAGGGTGGGGTACCGGCTGTGGCCCGGCAGCGAGGTAGAAGGCGACGAGGAGGAGGGCGAAGAGGAAGAAGGAGAAGAAGAGGGCAAGCAGCTGGGTGGCGAGATGCCTGTCATTCCGGAGACCGTGGCAGCCGACCCTCAAGCAGGAGCGACGAGGTGCGAGGGGCCATCTGCCGTGGCGCCTGTGTCCGAGCTGCCGCCCCAGGTGGACCTTTGATCCCCTCGCTTTTGTAATAATTTTTTTCTTTCTTTTATTGTAATGCCTTATAGCGGACTGGCCACCGCTTTTTTACTATGAATAAAATTCCGTTTGAACTCGAATTTTGACCAAGTGTGGGATTGTTTCTTCGAAATTTGGCCAAGTTTTGGGCTCGGAATTTCTTTGAAGTTCGGCAAGTGTTGAGCACTGCCTTTAGTCTTTTTTCTTTTTGTGTTGATATGCTTCGTTCTTTCAGATCGTCGAACTCAGTTCGGACTCCGAGGCAGCCCACCTTCGTGCAGAACTACGGAAGCGGTCTCGCAAAGCTCGTCTCGAAGGCCATGTGGAGTTGCTCAGGAGGGTGTTGTTCGACATCGAGAAAGAGAAAAGCGAGCTGCTGGCGGAGGTTCGCCATTTTCAAATAACCGAGGAAGAGCTCTCGACGAAGGAGGATGAGTTAGATGAGTTAACTTCGGCAATGGGGAAGTTGACGGCTGAGCATGACGAGCTTACGGCGAAGGTCGAGCTGTTGAAGAGGGTTGCGGTCGACAAAAGCATTGAAGTGACCAACCTTCGCCGTATCATAACAGACAGTGCTGGTGATGCAGGCTCGACTAAACTTCCTCGGTTTAAGATATCTGTGAAGGACGATACTTTGAAGGATAGGATCGTCGAACTCGAGGAGGAATTCGCCCGCCTTAAACCTCAGCCTTTGAGGGTTAATGTCCGAAGCACTTCGTGTACTCGCGAGGAGAGCGAGAGGGGGATCTCCTTCTACTAGCTCGCGACTCGTCTACCTGTCGCTCGGCGGAGCCCGGCCGATGCTCAGAGCGGTGTGGCCATCTCGTCTAGTGGAGCCTCGGTCGGAGCCACAGTCAGAGGCGGTGCCGAAGAGGCGTCTCGGTTCGTTGGTCTAGAGACGAGCTCGGAGGTTAAGCGGAACCGCCCTCGTGTTTCTCTGAACCAAAATGTCCCCGTCTTGAAGAAGCATTGAAAGAGTTGTATTATGCTTTTGAATTTTTGTAGCACCTCGTTGTAGTAGCTTGGTCTTGTAACTTGAACGTTTCGTTTGTTGAACTCTTTAATAAAAGTTCGTTTACTTTTTGATGCTCGTGTGTTAGAGATGTAGGGCAGCCCTTCTAGTTTCGGAAGCGAACCATAAGAACCAGATGTTAGCTCTTCTGAGTACTCTACTTGTACAAATTTTTGCTCTCCTCGCATGTCTAGTCTAGTTGTCGAGGAGGTGAGTCTCGCGTGACTTCGAACTCGTAATTTAAGTATGTTTCAACGGTTTTAGGAGCAATTCCGAATGACGAACCACTTCTAGCTCGCTTAAGAGCGAACTTGCGAAGCGGAGTCGAGCCAAGTGTTGGACTCGAAACTCGTCGTTTGAGTATGTTTCAACGGTTGTCGGAGCAATTCCGAATGGCGAACCACTTCTAGCTCGCTTAAGAGCGGGCTTGTGAAGCGGAGTCAAGCCAAGTGTTGGACTCCGAACTCGTCGTTTGAGTATGTTTCAACGATTGTGGGAGCAATTCCGAATGGCGAACCACTTCTAGCTCGCTTAAGAGCGAGCTTGCGAAGCGGAGTCGAGCCAAGTGTTGGACTCCGAACTCGTCGTTTGAGTAAAAGAAATTAAAAACAGAGAGATGCAAGCAGTCACAAGGTAAATATGGAAAAAAGGAAATTCTTTATTGATTACTAATAGTCGGCTGCTTCTAAGTTGCGAGCCATTATTACATTGGAGAAATAAAGAAGCAAAAGTAAAATACAAGTGGGAGGAAAGGAACGGTTCGACATCTGAAGGCACTTAGAGAGGCGCTCAGGTGCTCTCTTGGTACTTTAGGAGATGGTCGGCATTCCAAGTCATGGGAATCTCTCTGCCTTCAAGGTCTTCTAGACGGTAAGTTCCGGGCCGAACCACCTTGGTGATCTTGTAGGATCCTTCCCAATTTGGAGCTAGCTTACTCTTCTGATTGGGGAATGAGATAGCTAACTTTATGAGGACCAAGTCCCCTTCTTTGAGGTCAGTGGGACAGATTCTCTTGTTGTAGGCCAGCTCGATCCTCCTTCTGTAGCTTTGCTGGCGAATCGAGGCTCTTTCACGGAGCTCATCAATCAGATCCAAATTCGCCCGAAGCTCCCTGGCATTCTGCTCTTCTTCATAGGCAATGAGGCGAGGAGAGGGTACACCGACTTCCAAGGGGATCACAGCTTCAGACCCATAGGTGAGATTAAATGGCGACTCTCCTGTAGGGGTCCGTTTGGTAGTGCGGTAGTTCCACGGTACATTAGGGAGCTGATCAACCCATAAGACTTTAGCGGACTTGTCCAGCCTCTTCTTAATACCGGAGAGGATTTGTCGGTTGGCATTTTCTACTTGACCATTTGACTACGGGTGGGAGACGGAGGAGAAGCGTTGTTGGATGGCGAGGTCTTCACACAGAGCTCGGAATGTGGCCCCTGTAAATTGTGTTCCATTATCGGTTATGAGGACCCACGGGACACCGAACCTGCAGATGATGCTCTTCCAGAAGAACTGAAGGACTTTGTTCTCGGTGATTGTAGCCAAGGGCTCAGCCTCTATCCACTTCTAGTCGATTGCCATGACTAAAAATTTGACTTCGTCGGGAGCTGGTGGAAATGGCCCTAGTAAATCCATCCCCCACATTGCGAAAGGGATCGAACTTGATAGGGAAGCGAGGTGAGCTTGGGGTAGGCGACGAATGTTGGAATACTTTTGACAAGAGCTGCATTGCCGAACGTGTCGCTCGGCATCTTGTACGAGGATAGGCCAGAAATATCCATAATTCAACACCTTTCGGGCAAGGGATCTAGACCCTGAATGTGCTCCGCCTATGCCTCCGTGAAGCTCTTGCAAGGCGTATGTGGCTTGTTCGGGGGAGAGGCACCTCAGATAAGGTCTACCGTCAACTTGTGTGAAGGAGCATTTGTACAAGATCCCCTCAACAAGGGTGTATCGCTCCGCTCTGGTTCTGACTTGACGAGCTTCCTTAGGGTCTTCGGGGAGGAGCCCATCCCTTAGAAATTCTACTAGGGGTTTCATCCAATTATCTTGAAGTTAAACAGGCAGTGACTCCATTGAGTCGGAAGTTTCTTTTTCTATGCTTAGCCTCAGGAGCACTTCAATCAAGACGGTCTGCTCGAGACCTTGGAGGGAGAAAGTGGCTAACTTGGAGAGGGCATCTGCTTGGGCATTTTCCTCCCCGGGGATTCGCCGAATAAGTACCTCTTCGAATAGAGCCATGAGATTTTGGACCTTGGCTAGATACTTAACCATTCGGTCATCTCGTACTTCATACTCGCCCAAGACTTGATTCACGACCAGCCGAGAGTCACTAAATATGCGGAGGCATTGTGCCCCTGCTTTGCGGGCCATTCTGAGATCGGCTATAAGGGCTTCATACTCCGCTTCATTGTTGGAGGCTTTGAAGTTGATGCGGAGGGAGTATTGAAGAACGAAGTCATCTGGGCCTGTCAGAATGACCCCAGCTCTGCTCCCTTCGGTGCAAGATGATCCATCTACATATACCGTCCAAATAGGAGGTCCGTTTGCCGCTTGACTGACCTCGGAAATGGTGCTCTCAACTATGAATTCAGCTAAGTCATGCACTTTGATTGCGGTCCGAGGCTGGTATGATATATCATGCTGGTTCTGCTCGATCGACCACTTCATGAGATAGCCAGAGGTCTCCGATTTGTGCAGAATTTGCTTCAGCTGTTGGTCGGTAAGAACGACCACCGAGTGAGACTGGAAATATGGGTGAAGCTTCCTAGCTGCCATAACCAAGGCATATGCCATCTCCCCTAGCCTTGGATAACGAAGCTCGGTATCCCTAAGTACCTTGCTTACGTAATAGATGGGCTTCTGAGCCTTGTCTTCTTCCCTCATCAAGACAGTGCTGAGGGTTTGTTCGGAGGCAGCTAAGTAGAGGTAGAGTGTTTCCCCGGGGATAGGCTTGTTGATGAGAGGGGGGTTGACCAGGTAGGCTTTAAGCTGATCGAATGACTCCTGCTGTTGTTGACCCCATTCGAAGCCCTTAGCCCCCTGAGAGCCTTGAAGAAGGGAAGGCACTTCTCCCCTGACTTGGAAAGGAAGCGCCCTATAGCTACGAGGCGCCCGGTTAGCTTCTGAACTTTTTCACATTTTTGGGAGGAGCCATATCCAGTATGGCTTTGATCTTCTCGGGGTTGGCTTCGATCCCTCTTTGGCTGACCATGAAGCCTAAGAATTTCCCCGATAAGACTCCGAATGCACACTTGTTCGGATTGAGCCTCATATCATGTTTCCTTACTACATCGAACACCTCCTACAGATCGGTGACATGGTCGGCCCCACAGATGCTCTTCACAAGCATATCATCAACATACACCTCCATGCTGCGGCCGATCTGATTTTGGAAGACTTTGTTAACGAGGCGTTGATAGGTGGTGCATGCATTCTTTAACCTGAAAGGCATCACCCTGTAGCAGTAGAGGCCCTGATCGGTAACAAAGGGGGTCTTCGGGATATCCGGGGGGAACATGCGGATTTAATTGTATCCGGAGAAAGCGTTCATAAAGCTAAGAAGCTCATGGCCCGAAGTGGCGTCAATCAGGGTGTCGATGCTTGGAAGAGGGAATGGATCTTTGGGGCATGCTTTATTCAGGTCTAAAATCGATGCAGATTCTCCAGCTCCCGTTGGCTTTCTTTACCATCACAACATTTTAGAGCCATTCGGGATAATTGACCTCCTGTATGAACCAAGCCTTAAGGAGCTTGTCCACCTCTTCTTTTATAGCTTGTTGGCGCTCGGGAGCAAATTTACGCCTCTTCTGTTGAACCGATTTGGACCCCGGTGCAATACTCAGGTGGTGGACGAGGAGCTCTTCGGAGATTCCTGGCATGTCGGCAGCCGACCATGTGAAGAGATCACGGTTCTTTCTAATGCATTGGACTATGTCCGAGCTTTGGGCAGATGGGAGGGTCTTGCTGATAAAGAACTTGCGGTTCGGATCTTGCTCAGAGAAGAGCACTTCCTCCAATTCATCCACTGGCTCGGACGTTGGTCGGACACCGTCTTGGGGGATTTCAAGAGTTTCGAGGGAGAGGACTGGACCCCCAGTAGAGGTCATGTAACATTTGCGGGTCATTTCCTGACTGCCTCTTACTTCCCCTACTCCTGCCCGGGTGGGGAACTTCATCTTGAGGTGATAAGCGGAAGGGACGGCTTCGAGAGCAGCTAGGCCGGGTCGGCCTAGGTACACATTATAAGCAGCGGAGACATCGACGACCATGAAGTCCATCGGCTCCGTCCAGGCAGTAGGAGTTTTGCCAGCGGTTACGTCGAGGGTGATCACCCCTTCAATAGTCACTGGCACTCCCGTGAACCCGTGGAGTGTGTAGTCAGCGGGCTTAAGTCTGTCCCGAGATAGTTTGATTCCTTTGAAAGCAGCGAGGAAGAGGATGTTAACGGAGCTGCCATTGTCCACCAGGATCCTCTCCACTTTAAAATTCACCATATGGAGGTTGATGGCTAGTGCGTCACAATGGGGGGTTCGGACACCCTCAAGGTCTTCATCTAAAAAAGTGACCGGTACTCCGAGGCCTTTGGTGGGGGGCATGCCATGTACTGAGTTGACTTCCCTTATGAAAGCCTTTCGAGAGGAGTTGGAGGTGCCTCCCATGGGGCCTCCGTGGATGAGATGTAGGATGCGTTCCTCTTCGAACTCTGGAGTTTCATCGCGTCGTTCAGGATGCTTGTTAGCCCCCCAAGGGGGAGGAGGAGGATCGGTCCAGTCCTTTCTCACAAATTTGCCTACTGCCCCCTTTGGATGAGGGCCTCAATCTCGTTCTTCAAGGCCCAGCAATCATTGGTGTCGTGACCATGATCTCGGTGATAGCGGCACCACTTCTCCCCCTCTTCTTGCCAGGGGTGTTCATCTTCCGGGCGGGTGGTATCACCCCTTCCTTCTCAACTTCCATGAGAATAATGGAAATATTGGCGTTAAGAGGAGTGAATTTTTCAAATCTGGGGGGAGGGCGGTGCTGTCCGCCATTGTCCTTCTGGAGCTTCTTGGCTCCCTCTTCTTCACCTGCCTTTCTTTTGGTTCCGAAGGAAGGCCCCTCAAAGGTGGGGCGATGCTTAGCTTCCTCAGCCCGGATATACTTCTCGCTTCGGAGAAGGAGGTCGGAGAAGTTCTGCGGGGGCTTCTTGGTGAGGGAGGACCGAAGGCTGGAGTTAAGGACATTCGACTGGAATGCTGCTGCAGCGACCGACTGGTCGAGGGAAGCGATGGACCTGGCTTTCGCGGTGAACCTTTTGACATAGTCTCTCAGCTTCTCACCCTTCTTCTGGTTGAGATAGAGTAGCGAAATGCTGGTCTTCTCAGTTTGGCGGCTACTCACGAAGTGGGTGACGAAGAGGGTCTCAAATTGCTCGAAGGAGAATATTGAGGATGGGGCGAGGCGAGAGTACCATTCCCGGGCTGGACCCTTGAGAGTAGCGGGGAAGGTCTTACACAGCAGAGCATCAGAAGCTTGGTGGATTAGCATGAGGGTCTTAAACCTTTCGATGTGATCGACGGGGTTGGATTCCCCAGAATAAGTCTCAAATTGGGGCGGCTTGAAGCCTATTGGAATGGACGCCTCCATGATGGTTCAAGAGAAAGGAGGTCGGCTTGGGCGGAGGGTCCTTCCTCTAAGCTCTTCTTCTCTGTCTAGCTGACCCAAGCGCCTCTCCATTTTATGGAGACGACGGTAGACAGTGTCATCCCTTCGATGGTAATCAAACGAGCCTCTGGACTCGTCTTCATACGAGGGGGAGCGAGGGCTACGACGACGGTAGCTCCGGGAGTGACGAGGACTAGGAACTTGCTGGGGGTTGCTAGGAGCTGGGGGAGGAGTTAGGGACCGTCAGCGAGGACTTTGGACCGGAGGAGGAGTGAGGACCCTCCGAGCATTGTTATTGTTGGGTCGGAGATTGAGGGCTTGTAAGATGGTTGCTTGGAATTGCTGGAACTCGGCACGAGTGATGGGTGCTTCATCGTTCCTCGGAGGTCACCGACCGTCAGGAGAGTGAGGTCTTCTCCTATGGTAGCCGGGGGACTCTCTCCGCCCTCGGCGAGGAGGGACCTTCTATAGTCTCGGGGATGAGGAGATCGCTCATTTGGACGTTGTTGGCGGGAGGCCCCCTCTCGGGCCCGCCTTTCATCCAAACGGCGGCGAAGATCCTCTTCCTTCTGCCGATTGAGGATGATGTTGCGAAGGTCATTGAAAGCTCGGGGGTTGTGGGATGCCATTGAATCGGTAGAGGGATTGTGCACGGATACGTGATCATGTTGGAGAGGTTGTTTCTGAGGATTGGGACGGGAGCTCCCCGCACCGGCATTCTGAGGCCCGGTCTGACCCCGAGGGGGTTGGAGGTTCGGATGAGGAGGTTGGTCTTGCTGCGGGGCCTGATCAGATTGAGGAGGAAGTCTCGCCGGCTGGACGGTTTGGAGGGGGATCTCCTGTTGTGGTTGAGGAGGAGTGGGTCCACGGTTGGACCCTCTGGATCTTAGCTTTCGGGGAGGCATGGCTGGGTAGATCTGACCAACGGGAAGAGGAAGGATCGCTATTCGTGGGTTCCCACAGACGGCGCCAATCTGTTACCGCTGAATCTGGTGTGGGGGCAAACAGATAAAATTTGTGGATTCTTAGGGGAACCGAATAATCAAACCTTAACTTCTTCCGCCGGAGTTTGACCGCTGACTCCTGCCGTTCACCTGCAAAAAGTGCGAGACACCGGAGTTGATCCCGGCGACGCACCCTCCGACGCTCAAGTCAGTAATCGGGAAGATTATGAGAGAGCGTAAATTGGTAAAAGATTGATTACCTCTTAATGGTGGTGGGTGGGGGTATTTATAGCCGCCTTTGGGATCTGATTAGGAATGTAACCCCTAGAAACAGATTAGGAATGTAATCCCTAATTCCCAATGAAAGGATAGATACGAATCAGGGCCGTTGATTAGAATTAATCAGAAACCCTAGTTCTACCCTGCTGGACTGGGTTCGCTGATGAACCAAATATTATTCACTTTTAGGAGCAATAATCTTATGGCAATTAGACATGTGAAGGCTCTATATGTGGTATTTAACTCTTATTTTCTCTTTTCCATAGGAAACAGCCTAAAACAGAGAAACGAAGCAGATTCAGGATTTTAAGGATGATACACAGAAAACTGCAGATCATCAGTCGACTGGTCCCTTACAACAGGCGACTGGCCAGAGCAGTTGATTTTCGACAGCCGCTCGGTGCAGTCGACTTACTCCAAAGCACAGCCGACTTGGATGATCAATTATGAAATCTTCAGAAGTCTCGACGCAGTCGACTTACTCCAACACCAGTCGACTGGTAGGCGGCAGAGTTAAAAGATAAGATATTTGAAGATTCGTCCAAATCTAATCCAAATCAGAACAGAAAAGGAAGAATAGAAGAAAAGAGAAAGAAATAATACGCAGAGCAACGAGGGAGGAAATAAATAAAAAGGACTTTTCTATAAAAAGAAGAGTGCAAACCCTAATTCTCTAGCCGTGTTCTATAAATACCAACCAAGAAGCATTATTCAGAGGGTGCGCTGGATCTCTCTCTCTCTCTCTCACGCTCCTCCGCACACACCATCAACCGGATCACAAGAGTCCAGAATCATCAACATATCAACCAAGAGCAATACTTTATCAGCATAGAAGAAGGAGAAAGGAGATCAAGTCCTAAGAAGAGAACGGCCGGTCGACTGTGTGACAGCCAGCCGATCCATCTAGCCGAACTACATCAGTTTATTCCTTCTCTTTCTAATTCTTTTATGTTAATCATGTATTCGAACTTGTTGATCAATAAAAGTCTTATTATGTGGAACTAATGTCATAGTTGGGAAGATTGAAGCCGTAGTTATGTAATGCTAAGTTCTTCTGAATGTTACTCTTTTACTTATTGATTAAACCTGATTGAAAGAATAACAATTTACATGAATCAAACTTGTTTGGAGTTCTAGGGACAGTCGACTGAAGTGACAGCCAGTCGACTGAGATACAGAACTTAAGATTATCAAGTTGTGCAGTGTAGATCTGAAGCTGTTATATGAGCATATTGAGACGACCCGTATCTCGTGCTCATAACTTGTAACAAGGGAATCTCTAGGGGTTCTTGGTTTAATCAACTTGAAGGATCTAGATCTGATACCAATTTCTAGAACTTCAAGTGTTTGTTCGTTTCCATTGTTCTTATGTTTTCTTTAAGTGCAACTTAGTAGATACCATGCTAAATACTTAAGGAAAGAAACGAATTAGAGTAGATACCATGCCTAATTCTTGGCTTAGGGAAACGTTACTTTAAGGAGTAGATACCATGCCCTTGAAGAGAACAAACATGAGTAATAAGAGTAGTGGATAACTCAGCATTATTGACTATAGGTGGAAATCAATGCCCAACTACTTTAATAGATATTTGTGACTCAACTTGTGATGCTACTTATTTATATTTTTATCTTTTCATTTCATTTTAATCTTTTTCAAAACAACACTTTAAGGTTTTTAATTCGGTTTTATTGATTAGTAAGTTAATTTCTACAATCTCTGTGGGATCGATCCTTGCTCGTCACTACGCTTCTCCAAGCGATTCGTACACTTGCGAGGTTTTAATTTGTGTCTAGTTTAGATCATCTAGATAGCACAACATTCGCTGCGGGTTGAAACCTGCACCCAGTTGAGATGGATCTGTTCGTGGGTTATCGGGTCTTCGGGGAGAAGATCCAGTACCCACTTCAGACTTGCTTGTAGGTGAAATCACCATTTTACCCCCAGGCTTTAAGATTCGCGCCCGATTTGGACGGTTCCGATTTAACCCCTATTTTTTGCCATATCAAGTCCCAAATCTGGACCCGGCCTGGGTCAGATATGGGTATCGAGTAAATGTGACAGTGTTAACAATTTATTTGTTCCTACACAAAAAAATAGCAGCAACAATACTTGAGGGGGCGTTTGGTACATGGAATTTTTTTTTGGTTTATAGGAATCACAAAATATGTTTGATAATCTTAAACATCTCTGGGAATGTCAGTTGGAAACTTAATTTCCTATATTTGGTTGAGCTACATATTTCCTGAGAATCTAAATCTTACTGTCCAAAATACCCCTCTCATCTTCAAATAACAAAACAAACTATTTGATGAAATACCTGAGTAAAAAAAATGATGCAAATCTGGGCCACAAAATACAAACAATTTTAAGTGGTAACATGACTTAAAATTGACAGAGGACAATATATTTGCCTGTTAGACAACAAATCCATAAATCCCAACTTATATGGATTGAATGAAAGAAAACAGAGAAGCATAATTGACAAACATCTAGCGTGATCTTTCACAAAATGTAAATTTTAAAGATATATATATAGATACATGAGGAGAGGGGTAAATGGTAAAGCCAAGCTTCGACTTCTTCCCATAATCCACGGCCAACCTCTCAAGCAACAAAGATCCCAACCCAGATCCAGTGCCACCACCAACTGCGTTAAACACCATAAACCCTTGAACTCCGGTGCAGTTATCTGCCAACTTCCTAACGCGATCCCAGCACAGATCCGCAATCTCCTTGCCAACTATAAAAATCCAACAAAACCAACACCAATTTCAACAAACAAGGAAAAATATAATATAATCCCACAGGTCAAAACCATTTTCTGAATTGTATGTAAGTATCAGTACCAGTATAGTGGCCTCTTGCAAAGTTATTAGCAGCATCTTCTTTCCCCGAAATCAGTTGTTCCGGATGGAATAGTTGGCGATAAGTTCCGGTCGAACCTCATCGATTGCTGTACGTTCCAGATCCACAAAAATTGCCCTGGGTACATGCTTGCCTGCACTGGTTTCACTGCAGAATGTGTTGAATGCATCATGGGCAACTCCCACAGTTGTATCACTGCAAAATTTTTTTTATATAAAAACACCACAATTCAATCACAAGGGTCAATCAACACAACTTAGTTAGATCTATGAACAAGAATTCAAACCTGGGCATATTTCCGTCAGGTTGAATGCCATGTTCAAGGCAGTACAATCGTTGGCGGCGGCGCGACAAGGAAGGGCGTCGCTGACGGCGCGAACAGCGAGGACAGGGTGGCGCTACTGGATTGGTCAACGAAGTGGAGGACAGGGGTGATCGGGTTGGGATTCTGGTGAGCTGGGTGTCGAGGAGAGGGTCGCCAGAGGTCGGGGAGGACGAAGGGGCGCCGGAGAAGAGGAGGGTTGATTGGAAATATGAAGAGCCAGGTTATGTTTTTTTTAGGGGCAAAATTGTAATTTTAAAGAAATAACATTTTCCCAAGCACCTGGGAATCTAAGAATCCTACCTTCCATGGAAAAAATTTTGTAGGAATTGTGGCCAAAAAAATTCCTAGGAATGTTAGCTCCCTGAGAATTTGAATTTAAAAATTAGCATATCAAACATGAAAAACTAAATTCCGAATCTCAGGAAACAAAAAAAAATTCTTCTACCGAACGCCCCCAAAGTCAAAAGTAATTACTCGCTATTGCCCCTCTTAATTCACATGCTATTTGCTAGAAATCACCAAACTATGTTGGTATGTTATTCCCTATTACCCCCGTATCAGAATCATTCACCAAAATTTGAAATTTTCACCATAATCTAACCTAACCATGTTTGGTAGGGGAACCATCAACATTAAATTGCTACAATACATCGAAGATAATAAAATAAACTGATCATCTTCATCTTTCACTCATCTTTCGATTAATTTTCCTACTTTATTGAAGTTCAAGGTGATTGTTAACAAGAAAACGGTAAGAGCCAATTAGTGGTGTTCAATTGGTGGTGTTTTGAGATTAAAAATAGTTACTACAAACTAATGAAATAGCAAAACCCAAAAAATAAACCAAAATGAATGATAATCAATTCCATATACATCGTTTTGAATTTTGACAATCATTTCCATCTATATAATAAAATACAAAAAAAATCTGTCAAGTGGCTCTCCTTCAATCCCTCAAAATCAAATGCCCAGATCTAACCTAAAAAAACATATTTTTCCTCCAAAACTCAAATTCAAATTTTTTCCCAAAACAACTCATTTATTTATTTAGTTATTTCTCCCTCCCTATATATATATATACTAGTATTTTTCACGTGCGATGCACATTTTGATAAAAGTTGGAGGATCTTCACGTACGATATACGTGTTAAGAAAGAGTTTTAGAGTTGGACGTGCGTTGCAAGGAATTGAGAAAAATATTTTGAAGGAAAGCTACAATTTGTACATGTAATACACATGTTCATAAGTAAAATTTTGGTTGTACGTGCAATATATGTGTATGTTTAGTGTTAAAAACATATTATAAAATTGTTTTGCACGTGCGTTGCACGTTTTAAATAGGTGAATTTTTTTTATTTGTATGTTTTTGTTGTAATTAATGGGAGAGTTGAAGTTGTACGTGTAATACACGGGTTTGTATGTTGACAAATGACAACCCCAACTGTCCCATTATAATATAGATTAGTAATTTACACGTGCGATGCACGTTTTAATAATTTGAAAAAAATAATAAAAAAACTCTGATGTAGGGAGGACTCGAACCTGAAATATCATTTATATTAGTTATGTATATGCATTGCGCATGTTGGTAGATTTATAGATGACACTAATGCCTTCTCCCATTATAATATTAGATATATATATATATATATATATATATATATATATATATATATATATATATATATATATATATATATATAATAAAACACAAAGAAAGCTATCAACTGGCTCTCCTTCAATACCCCAAAATCAAAGGCCCAGATCTAACATCACAAAACATATTTTCTCCCCCAAAAGTTTCGCTCCAAAACTAAAATTCAAACCCCCACCTTAAACAACTCTTTTATTTATTTAATTATTTCTCTCTCCCCATCTCTCTCTCTCTTCTATTAAAAAAATTAAGAAAATAAAAATTTTTAAAACTTTTAAAATAAAAACTAAAAAACTAAAAAAAATAAAAATTTTAAACTTTAAAAATAATTCAAAAAAATCAAATAATTTTAAAAATAATTTCTTTTTGTTTTGTTTAAATTTTGATTTTTTTTAAAATTTTTGAATTTTAAGAATTTTCCGAAAATTTGAAAATTAAAATAAATTTTTAAAATTTTAAAATTTTAAAATTTACAATATTTAAATTTTAAATTTTAAAATTTTAAAATTTAAAATTTTAAAAGTTTGAAATTTGAAATTTTGAAAATTTGAAATTTCGAAACCCTCAAAGCAAATCCAATGTCACCAATCAAGAGGCCGTCGCCGATATCTGATCCGCTACTCATTCCGTATCGGTGACCCCCTTCCACCAAATCGAGCGTGAATATCAAGCGACTCCGTATCAACGACTCCCCTCCACCGAATCGAGAGCTTCTATATGCAATGCGACGACTTTAATTTCATCTCATTAACCGAATTCCCATTCTAATTTTTAATTTTTTGTGTACAAGGGATTACTCAGTTTTTTGCTGACTCAAATTTTGTGTGTGCATGAGATTTAAGTTCAGAGAGGTATGATTATTTTTTTTTTGGGTTTAAAAATTTTAATTTGGTGATTTATTTGGTGAGTTTTTTTTATTGATTTTGATTTAAGGTGTACGCAAGTGCGAGATTGATTATTTGGTGGCCTCAATTGAGGCTTCCAAACCATAGCAGGACAGGTAATCTGACAAACAACCTAAAACAACTTGGCAAAATATGCAACATTAATTTCTTTACTTCAAGTGAAAATACTATCGTGAAGTGTTCCCTTCGCTGGTTATTAAAAACCATGGATAACATAACATATAAGAAATTTTAATGTATGTTTGGATATATAGGATTGGTATGACTAGAGTTTACCAGTGAAGGGTGCAAACTCTCCACTCAAGAAAGACATCTCAAGTAAATTTGTTATTTATTCATTTTGAATTTTTTTTTATAAAGATGTAACGGGGAGACAAAGTGAAGATAAAAGAAATGGTTAGCTTAAATTACAGTTTTGAGAACTTCTTGTATTTCATTTTGGTTGAAATAATAATAAGAGGTATTTCAATTGCAAACTGAGTCTCAGACAAACAAATGTTTAGATTATTGATATTGTAGACACCTTCACACATGCATGTTGCCGCTAAATCTGGTGTGGGGACAAACAGATAGAATTTATGGATTCTTGGAATGTTGAATAGTCTAACCTGAAACCTTTTTGCGAGAGTTTGACCGTTATCTCCCGCCGTTGACCTACAAAAAGTGCGAAAAACTGGGGTTGA
Organism: Hemerocallis citrina; assembly: GCA_017893485.1. Classification (NCBI taxonomy): domain Eukaryota; kingdom Viridiplantae; phylum Streptophyta; class Magnoliopsida; order Asparagales; family Asphodelaceae; genus Hemerocallis; species Hemerocallis citrina. The sequence continues at coordinate 218,371,655 of CM030365.1, forward strand.
TCCCGGCGATGCACCTTCCGACGCTTAAGTCAGTAATCAGAAAGATTATGAATGAGCTTTTACTGGCAAAAGATTGATTACCTGTTAACAGTGGGGGATGGGGGGTATTTATAGCCGCCTTAGGGACCAGTTTTGGGATAAATCCCTACTTCCCAATAGATGAATATAAGGAATCAGGGCCGTTGATTAAGAATAATCATAAACCCTAATTCTATCCAGTTGGAATGGGTTCTTTGCGGGTTCGAACCCGCACCCAGTTAAGGCAGATCCGTTCGTGGGCTATTGGGTCTTTGGAGAAAAGACCCAGTACCCATTTCAGACCCGTCTGTATGTGAAATTACCATTTTACTCCCGAGCTTTAAGATTCGAGCCCAATTTGGACGGTTCCGATTTAACCCTATTTTTAGCCATATCACGAGCCCCTCACTCCCGAAGACTGAGTTTGATAAGCCTTTGAGGAGTAGTTTTACTGTTTTAATGGCTTGCAGGGTTGTATCGAAGTCCCAATGAGGGGTGTCGAATCTTTCTATGAGGTATTATGGTGAATTTCGGAGCTAGTTGCGTGCTCAAGGTTGTTCTTGAGCTCTCCAAGACTTTTGGTGATTTTTCCAGATTTTTTTCTATTTTTCAGACCATTTATTTAATTTTGCGAAGCGGTGATTCATTGTTCGGGGACCTTAATTAATTATTCTAAGCAATAATTATTTACCCAGGGGCTAAAAAAATTTCCCCTAAATTTATAATTATTTTTTCAAATTTTTAATTAATTGTCCTGAATTTTTAATCATTTTTTCGCAATTTTAAATAAATAATTCAAATTTAATAAATAAAAAATTAATTTTTATTTTGATTTATGACGTGGCACGATTTGGGCCTTGCATCAGCCAGCGGTGCTAATTTCTGGAGGATCGGACGGCCGGAGTAGCACGACAGCGTTTTTCTCCGCTTGCGGAGGTCGATAGCTCGGTAGCTCGGCGCGTTACGAGTTGCCGAGCTACGTGGCAAGATCTGAAGCGTCCATCATGGCGCGAATCAAGAGGATGAGGGTTTAGATCAGGAGAAAATGCTATTTTGTCGTTTTGTGGGCGTGGCGTGATCTGAACCGCTCATCATATTCTAGCGCGACTTTTAAAACGATCCAAAGGTTGAGGTAGTTCGGCAGTCATTTTTCTTCAAATATGAGGGTCAGTGCATCGGTAGCTCAGCTATAGCTGCTCGGTTGCTCGGCAGCTCGGCCTTAGTTGTTCGGTAGCTCAGCTATAGCTGCTCGGCAGCTCGGACTTAACTCCTTGGTAGCCTGGTAGCTCGGCTACAGTTGCTTGGCAGCTTGGCCTTAACTATTCGGTAGCTCGGCGGAGTGCCCTGGTGGCTTGGCAGCTTGGGACGATCTGGTGGGCCACGTGGCTGGATCTGGTGCGTCCATCACAGCGCGAATCACAAAGTCATAGGCTCAGATCACGAGAAAACGTTATCTTGTCGTTTTGTGGGTGTGGCGTGATCTGAGCCGCTCATCATGTTTCGACACGAATTTTGAGACAATCTGACGGTTGGAATGACTCAGCGGCATTTTTTCTCCAAATGTGGAGGTCGATGCCCTGGTAGCTCGGCAGAGTGTCCCGGTGGCTTGGCTCGGTACGAGCCGTTGAGCCACGTGGCTGGATCCGAAGCGTTCATCATGGCACGGATCACGAAGTCAGAGGTTCAGATCATGAGAAAATGTTATCTTGTCGTTTTGTGGGCGTAGCATGATCTGAGCCGCTTATCATGTTTCGACACGAATTTTGAGACAACCTGACGGTAGGAGTGGCTCGGCGGCATTTTTTCTCCAAATGTGGAGGTTGGTGCCCCGGTAGCTGGGCAGAGTGTCTCGGTGGCTCGGCTCGGTACGAGCCGTTGCGCCACGTGGCTGGATCCGTATCGTTCATCATGGCGCGGATCACGAAGTCGGAGGTTCAGATCACGAGAAAATGTTATCTTGTCATTTTGTGGGCGTGGCATGATCTGAGCTGCCCATCATGTTTCGACACAAATTTTGAGACAATCTGACAGTAGGAGTGGCTCGGCAGCATTTTTTCTCCAAATGTGGAGGTCGGTGCCCTGTTAGCTCGGCAGAGTATCTCGGTGGCTCGGCTCGGTACGAGCTGTTGAGCCTCGTGACTGGATCCGGAGCATTCATCACGGCGCGGATCACGAAGTCGGAGGTTCAGATCACGAGAAAACGTTATCTTGTTGTTTTGTGGGTGTGGCGTGATCTGAGCTGCCCATCTTGTTTCGACACGAATTTTGAGACAATCTGATGGTAGGAGTGACTCTGCGGCATTTTTCTCCAAATGTAAAGGTCGGTGCCCCGGTAGCTCGGCAGAGTGTCTCGGTGGCTCGGCTCGGTACGAGCCGTTGAACCACGTGGCTGGATCCGGAGCGTTCATTATGGCACGGATCACGAAGTCAGAGGTTCAGATCACGAGAAAACGTTATCTTGTCGTTTTGTGGGCGTGGCGTGATCTGAGCCGCTCATCATGTTTCGACACGAATTTTGAGACAATCTGATGGTAGGCGTGGCTCGGCGGCATTTTTTCTCCAAATGTGGAGATCGGTGCCCCAGTAGCTCGGCAGAGTGTCTCGGTGGCTCGGCTCGGTACGAGCCGTGTGGCCAAGGTCGAATCGTTGCCTTCGCCGCTCCTCTACATTCTGTCGTTTAGTCTTCCTTACGGGCCCCCAAGCGTTACAAAAGCCCAACAGTCACCTCTTTGGCTATAAGTTCTCACCCCCTCACCCCTTATCTCATTCTTTCACTTTTCACTCTCAAAATTTACTTTTGCTCTCGAGTTGCTCTGCTAGCAGAGATTTGAGCTCAAGGGTGGTTGTGCTAGTTGTCGCGAAGGCCAGGCGATTTTCGGCGAACTTTTTCAGACCGTAAACGTCACATCAACGTCAGTTTGTTTAACTTCACATATTTATTCTATGAGAAGTCATGAGCATCCTCGGGTAGTGAGGAATCCTCCTCGGGGGGTCGGAGCGACGAGGAAAGGAGAGAGGTGGTTAGTAGACGCCAGGGGAAGGAGATAGTTGGGTCATCGGCAGCCGAGGAGAAGGGGAAGGCAATGGCTCGGTCGTCGATCATTGAGACGGTGGTCGAGACAGTGAGAGGAGCAGGCGAGTTGGGTCAGCTGCCGACTGTGTTGTCCGGCCATGGGGGATAAGGCAGTACAGCGGCGAGCTGCTGACCAAGGCTATCTACGGTCGCTCGGAAGCCTACGAGGAGAGTGATCTGAGGGAAGTCACCGAGGTGGACGATATCCTTTCGGTTTTAACCGAATGAGATCTACTTCGAACTCGGAAGGGTTTTGCCATTCCCCCGCAGTACACATTGATTCTCCCCGACCCCGGGGTGCGAGCGTGCACAGCCTTCATGCCGGATACTTGTGTCTTCGCCTACGACGCGTTGAACGCCGGCCTGCATTTTCCTCTGCATCTAGGGGTGTCAAAAAATACCATATTACCGTACCATACCGTACCATACCATTACCATACCATATATTACCGAAATCTTGGTAATACCATACCGAAATCTCGGTATTGTACCATACCGAAATTATATGGTATGGTACTGGTACCCAATACTGATACCATGGTATACTGTACCATACCAAGTAATTAATATATATTTAATTTAATTTTTATATTTAAAAACCCAGGCCCAGACCTATGTCCATGCCCATTTTCCTTTTTTTTTTTTCTTCAAATTTTCACCCCAGTTATACTACTACTTCAATTATTCTTCCTTTTTTTCCTTCTTCCTTTTTTTCTTCTTTGAATCTAGGGCACATGCACTGATTGACTGACGCACTACGCTGCCGAAGCACCACACTGTCGCGACGCCACTTACCTTCTTCAGCCCCCATCGGTACGGTATTGTTAGAGGATTTTTTCGACTAATTAGAAAAACTTTAGAGTTTAGTTAGTGTATTAATATAAGATCCATCTTCTTCTTGTTCTTGTTGGGTTTTCTTGAGATATTGCTTATTATTATTCACAAGTAATTAGGAATTTAGGATGTAAACGATCTTCTGATTTGATTTATCAAATTGTTTTTTGTGTTTTTTTAGGAGTTTTTTTGACTGGTTAATATAGGTGAAATCTTATTTATGTAGTATATTTGTATCGTAATCCCGAAATTGATTTATATATGAATCTACTAAATGAGATACATACTACAAAAAAAAGGAGTAGAACAATACACAGAAATGAAAGAACCATCAAATATCATGAATGTTATGAAAGAAAAATAACAATACTGTTGTCATTCTTTGTATATGAATCTTCTTAATTTTAGGTATTGTTGTCATTCTTTCTCTATATGCTGAAGCTATCCAATTATATCTAATCAAGCAAATTGCAGAATGTTGAATCTAATAGAGTAGCATATTGAATCAATCATATTGCAGAATGCTGAAACTAATTTTCATACATAAAGATACATTATATTGAAACTTATACATCTCTGAAATTGTACAACAATAAAGTCTACAACCCTGATTTGTTGTTTGGCCTGGGTGGATTAAGGATTGGGCAGAAAAGGTCTTTAGCTAATTCTTTTATTGAGGGTTAAACTATTTAGGGGATAAGAAGGTGATGTTGATGTTTTTTTATCCATGATCTTAAATTTTGTGTCGATTCTTTATCACTATATCAGGTGATGTATGTTTGTTTGTGAGGATAAATTTTTTATGTGAATCTGTTTTCCGTTAATCAGTTGAACTGTAGGTTTTTGTATACTATTCGTGCTGGTGTTTCTCTGTTTTTTGTATATGTTTAATTTGTTTTCAGTGAGAATTCTAGAGCTTTTTGAAAGGAACATGCCTGAAGATATTAGTTATTTCAATGGAGTTTTGTGATGATTTCTTCCTAAATTATTAAACATAAACTTATATTATTTGGTACTGCTGGTGATTGGGCTGTGGAAACACAGATGTTAGACTAAATTATGGACAGTTAGCTGAGTCTTGTTTGAGAATTGACATTGGCTGATTATTGGAAATTCTTCGTATATATACATATATATTTAATTATTTATGTTGAAACTTCTTCATATATATATATATATATATATATATAGAGAGAGAGAGAGAGAGAGCTTATTTATCCTTCTTTTGTCATTTATATGAAGGTTAATTTTTTAAGCTAATTGATGTCCGGTAGTACCATGGTATTACCAATACCGTACCAATATTCTGGTAGTACCGAACTCGGTAGTACCAAAAACATGGCACGGTAATGGTAAAGAAATTTGTGTACCAAGTATTCCGGTACGGTAGACGGTAGAGTAATGATGATACGGTACGGTACGATATACCACCCCTATCTGCACCCTTTCGTGACCGAAGTCCTCCCGTGGTATGGACTGAGTCCTATTCAGTTCATGCCGAACACGTGGAGACATGTGCTCAGATTTCTGCTCCAATGCCGAACAACCAAGGTGGAGCCGCAGCTCATCATCCTCCGGAGTTTGTATCGGATCAACAGGATGAGCAAGAACGAGCCCCGCTACTATCTCTCGCCTCGAAAGGGCATCAAGCTGATAAAGAACCCCGACTCGATAAAGTCGTGGAAGGGGAAGTTCTTTCTTATCAAGGGCCCCTCTGCATGGGACTTCCCGACCCGATGGAAGAAGGACGTGCCGAAGTATGCCAAGGCCGAGCCAGTGTTGACCCCGGCTGAGGCAGAGGTGGCGGCGAAGTTGATCGGTCTTCCGATGTTGAGTTGGAGGGATATGAGCGAGGAGGTGCTTCATGGGTTGGGCCTCAGTCTGATCGACCCGAGTACGCTCCGGACATCTTTCTTTTTGCTTTACTTTTCTTTAATGCCTCGTGTTTTTTTCTAACTTGTTTTTCTTTTACATCAACAGAGGCTCTGAACATGGACTTTAAGGCGATGATGGCCGAACGAAACAAGGTCTGATGCCAAGAAGAGGAAGAGGACAGGCACGGGTCCCACTTCTGGCCGACCTACCAAGGCGCCTTCGGCAGTGGTCGGAACCGTCGTCCCCACTTCTCCATGGCGATCGTCCTCGGTTGTTGGCGTTGTTCAGCCGACCCTCTCTGCTCCTTCGGGCAAGGACTTCTTCGTCTCGATGGCACTGGTGCTCGAGGCCCCGCCCCTGACCGAGCAGGCCGAGGTCATACTGACCGAGGCCCACAAGAAGTTGTTCGTTCCCGATTGGCGGGTGATGAACCATGATGGCTTCTTGGGGGACTCGGGGATGAGTATGCAGGCTCTTCGCCATCTCCCGACCCTGAAGGACCGAGCCGCTCTGAAGGTGGGGACGACGGGCGACGATGCCCTAGAAATAGCTCGGTCGCTTATGTCGGTAAGTTTTCTTAGTTGTTGTTGATATTTTCTTGAAAATTTTCCAAGTCTTTAGTTCGGCTTTATCGCGTGTTCTAACAGCTTCTTCTTGTAGGCCACATGCCAATTCAGCCACCTTTTCGAGCAGTATGCCGAGCAAGAGAAGGAGCTAAAGGCCGCCTGTGATAAAGACAGAGCGGAGAGGGCGAGGGCTGTGAAGCAGTTTGAGGCAGAGCAGCGCCGCTCGAACGCTTTGGCGGCCCAGGCCACCGACCTTGAAGCGGCTCTAGAGCGAGCGAGGGAGAAACTCATTTCGGAGGTCGCCAAGGCTGCCGAGGAGAGGGTCGAAGCGGCGAGGGTCTTGAAGGCAGTGAAGTGGTAACAAGCTGAGGCCGTGGAGATGGCAAGGGCGGAGATTGAGGCTGAGGCCAAGAAGCACAGGACGGCCAACATGGAGCAATCTTACGCCACCGTGCTCGAGGATGTCGAGGCTCGGGTTCCCGGCTTCGATAGGTCGGGGTACATGCTGTGGGGTCTGGTCGTCGAGCCTAACGCCAAGGGAGAAGCCGAAGGAGAAGAGGAAGGGGCCGATGGAGAGGACGGGGACGAGTAAGAAGGTGACGAGGCTCCTGCCGACCCCGAGACCGTGGTGGTGGAAGACGAGGGGCCATCTACCAAGGTGCACGTTCCTGAGCTGCCACTCAAGGTGGCCCCTTGACCTTCTTGCCCTTGTACATTTTATTCATGTTCTTCATGTATTGCCTCGTAGCGGACTGGCCACCGCTTTTTTGGTATAAATGAAATTTTGCTTTCTTCGACCATGTGTTGGGGTGTGTCTTGATTCGAAATTTTTCTGAAAATAACTTTGTCTTGAAATTTGACTAAGTGTTGAGTCATAGCGTCGCGAACCCCTTGTTACTGAAGATTTCGCTAAGTGTTGAAAACACTTTTTGTTCTTTGCGTTGATATGTTTTCGCTTTGCAGGTCGTCGAGTCGAGTTCAGCAGCTGAAGCCTCTCGTCTTCGGATTGACTTAAAAGCAACGAAGTTGGTCCTCTCTCGCAGTCGAGAGTGTTTTCTTAAGAGCGAGTTGGAGTTGGATCATCTCAAGGTGACGCTGGCGGGGTGTCTTTCCGAGTTGGAGCAACTAAGGAAATGAGCTCGCGAGGTTTGTCTCGAGGGTGAGGTGGAGTTGCTTCGGAAGGCGCTATTTGATGTTACGGAGGAGAAAGGCGAATTGTTGGCCGAGGTTCACCACTTGAAGATAGTAGAAGAAGAGCTCTTGGCAGAGGAAGAAGAATTAACGATAGCGGTGGGCAGGTTTGTAGAACCCCATATTTTCAAATATTATTTTAATTATTTGAAAATGAACTTAAATGATTTTTGAGGATTTAATTGATGTTTTCCAAGAAATTTACCTTTTGTACACGTGCGAAACACGTGCAAATGACTTTTGAGAAGTTTGACAAACTTAGATTTTCTTATAAAGAATCATTATTTATTATTTGAGATTTATGTAGTATTTTTCCAGATTTTTCTGAAAATTAATTGATACTATTTGCAATTTTTGGGAAAAGAAGGACTTATTTGCAAAATTGACGTTTGTTCGGGTTTAAACGCAAAAGTGGCATTCTGGACGTTTGAGCAGTATTGGCTGAAGTTTGGACGTATATTTTCTATTAAATCCTAATTTAAATGATATTTGATGGAATTTCAAAACTAATCTATATATATGTAAGTTATATTTTGGGAAAGGATTATTTTGCAAATTGGGTGAAAACCCTAATATTATATCCGGCATATATAAGGGATTTCCTTTTTCCAGCCGTCATTTTCAATATACAGATTCTTGGGATTTGTTTGAGGAGCAAGAGAGGATTTTTGGATCTAGCAAGGATAAAGCTTTTGTGGATTTTTCTTCAAATCAAGGTGAGTGGTTTTGTTTTGTTTTGCTTTGTTTTGTTGGCTTGTTTGATGAATGACGTAAGACCTTGTTACGCTTGTTTGTGACCATTATACTATTGTTTTGCTAGTCTCCTTGTATGTATGATATGGATCTTTTATTTGGATATGAACGACGAGAACACTTGTTGATAATTGGAATTATGTATGAGAAAATAATCAAGATTGTTGAGGAAATATTGAATCATTGGAATAGTATTATTGGAGAGCATGTTAAGAATTGATTAGGTTGTGATCGAGTGATTAACATCTAGATCTTATGACTTTTAAGTCAGAATTTGATTATGAGTTGAGGAAGAAATTTTGTTGAGAAACCCTAATGGAGGATTAGTGATTTAGATCTTGAGAAGTTAAGATTTGAGGAATTGATTGATTGTGTAACGTATCCATGATGGGATTATTTGAGAGTTGTTTATTGCCTGGATACAAATTAATTTTTATGATCAATGAACTTCAGAAAACCCCAGTTTGATTTAGTGTTCAGACCTATTCTTGAAAACTGTAGGCCGACAGTCGACTGACCTACTGTGCAGTCGACTGGTGCGAGCCTACTGTTGTACTTTCAGTCTTTGAGAATTGTTCGGGACAGTCGACTTAGACTGCTGTCAGTCGACTGGTCCGCTGTTTGTAATTTTGTTTAGTCCCTTCGGGACAGTCGACTTAAATACTTAGAATATTTTGATGAGAAATTATTTGTATTTGTCTCGGGGCAGTCGACTGATGTCTTTCCCAAGTCGACTGATCATGCCTTAGATTATTTTGTAAAATTCTGTAGAATTGTCCTCTGGACAGTCGACTTACCTCAGCATAAGTCGACTGGTACTGAGGGTTCTGTGTATATGATTTTGAGATATTTGTTCAGTTGAGATAATTGTTCAGTATTTGATATTGAGATGTTCAGTTAAGAACATGATTTTGAGATATTTTGTTGAGCCACTTGTTTAGTGGAAATTTGTTCAGTTAATTGTTTTTGAGTCTCTAGAGGTATGTGACCCTAGTATACCGGTGTTGAGTTATTTGTTGAGGCCCATTGAGGCGAATTTTCAGTTAATCATATTTTTAGTCCGGTGGGGTACACTACTCTAGGAGATTTGTTCAGTAACCCAAATTAATAAGGACAGGCATTGTAGTGTCATGATGAATGGGAACATGAGTTATGCACCTCAGTAAGGCTTTAGGTGTGGGATTTAATCTCCTGAATTATCCAAGTGGTTAACTTGAGATGTGGATTTATCTCCTGAATTATCCAGGAAGACAACCTGAGATGTGAGATATATTCCCTGAATTATCCAAGTACTATCTTGAGATGTGGGATTGACCTACGGAATGATCAAAGTCGAGGCGACGCTTATGTGGTATTCTTGTGATGATGAGACTGTGTTTAGATGTGGGAAGATCTCCTGAATTATCCAGGGAAATACCTGAGATGTGGGATCTATCTCCTGAATGATCAAGCATGGGCAAATTATCGTAGTTTATCTTCATCTCTTAGTAGTCATCGTTGTCAGCATTTAGTCATCATGTTTTCTTGACTCACTTTTCTGCATTTGGATTTCCTGCTTTTTCACACTTGACTTTTGGTTTTGGATATCACTCGTTGTTTACATTTCTTGCTATTTCACACTTTACATCTTTGGTTACTTTTGGTTGGATACTATGTTATAAGTTCATTTATATTGCTATTTGATTTTTTTTGTTATGCCACTCACACCATTTATGGCTAACCCCTTTAGTTTGGGGGTTAGGGTTCAACTCTAGCCTCACATGATGCAGGTTATTGCATAGGGTTGGAGATTGGATGCTTGAGTCAGCTTTGAGTTAAATGGTTTATTAGTGTTGGTGTAAAACTTGTAAGGCTTCATTAAGATGATTTGGAGTTGTAATCAAAAGAAATTATTGTTTGAGTTGTTTAGACTTTCGCTGTATTTTGTTAAAGTTTTGTTGCAATAAATGTTGAAAATTCTAGTGGTGTTTGGTTGTGTTTATTGTTATATTGAAGTGGATCACTGGGAACGTGCCACGTATTTTCTAAGCTCTCATATTAGAAATTCGGGGCGCTACAAGGTTGATGGTCGAGCGCGACGAGTTGATGGCGGAGGTCGACGGGTTGAAGAGAGTTATGGTCGACAAGAGTATCGAAGTCACTCATCTCTGTCGAATTATCGTCGACAGCTCTGGTGCCGCATGCTCTGCTCAGCTTCCTCGCTTTAAAATATCCGTGAAGGACGAGTCTCTGAAGGATCGAATTGTGAGCTCGAGGAGGAAGTTGCTCGGCTCAAACCCCGACCTGAACGGATTAATGTCAGAAGTACGTCGTGTACTCGTGAAGAGAGCGAGAGGGGAATCTCGTTTTACGAGCTTGCAACTCGCTCGCCCGCTGTTAGGCAGAGCCCGGTCGATGCTAAAAGTGGTGTGGCTGCTTTGTCGAGCGGCGCATCGGTTGGGGCCACCGTCAGAGGTAGTGCTGAATAGGCGTCTCAGTTTGCTGGTCTGGAGACGAGTTCTGAGGTGAAGCGTCGCTGTCCCCGGGTGTCTCTAAATCGAAATGTCCCTGTTCCGAAGAAGCGTTGAACGAGTTGTTGTAATCATGTCTCTTTTGAGCTTTTATATTTTATCGAAGTTGAGTATCTTGGTCTTGTAACTTGAGTTCCTTCAAAATTTAAACTTTTATAAAAGTGAAAGCTTGTTTTACTCCTTTGTGTTTGTGTTCAGTGGATCCTCTGTGGTTGTGAGAATGTTTCTGAAGGGCGGACCATTTCTTGGTCGCTTACGAGCGAGGAGGAGAAGTGGGGTCTAGCCAAACTTTGAACTCCGAGGGACGTAACCCTACCTGAAGTGTTCATCTGAAGGTTTCGCACGGATCTCGATGTAAAAGACGGTGTGGGTCACGAGAAAACGCTATCTTGTTGTTTTGTGGTCGTGGTCCAATCTGAGCCGTTTGATCTAGATCTTACACGAATTTTGAGGAAAAAGTGGTTTTTCTCCAATACGCAGCTCGGAATGCGAGTTGCTCGGGAATGTATGCCTGAATATCTTCATCAGTTATCCATCTAAGCGAAGCAATGGGGCATTCGTTCAAGAACTCCATGTATTCTTCTCCCATGTCTAGTATAGTTGTAGAAATTTCGTCAGTTACCCAGTCGAGTGGTCCGAATTCCGATCGCATCGTTTGAGCAATTTGCAACGGTTGTGGGAGCAGTTCCAAATGGCGAACCACTTCTAGCTCGCTTAAGAGCGAGCCTGCGAAGCGGAATCGAGCCAAGTTTTGGACTCCGAGCACGTCGTTCGAGTAAATTTCAACGGTTATAGGAGCAATTCCGAATGGTGAACCACTTCTAGCTCGCTTAAGAGCGGGCCTGCAAAGCAGAATTGAGCCAAGTTTTGGACTCTGAACACGTCGTTCGAGTAAATTTCAACGGTTGTGGGAGCAGTTCCGAATTTTGAACCACTTCTAGCTCGCTTAAGAGCGAGCCTGCGAAGCGGAATCGAGCCAAGTTTTGGACTCCGAACACGTCGTTCGAGTAAATTTCAACAGTTGTGGGAGCAGTTCTGAATGGCGAACCACTTCTAGTTCGCTTAAGAGCGAGCCTGCGAAGCAGAATCGAGCCAAGTTTTGGACTCCGAACACGTCATTTGAGTAAATTTCAACGGTTGTGGGAACAATTCCGAATAGCGAACCACTTCTAGCTCGCTTAAGAGCGAGCCTGCGAAGCGGAATCGAGCCAAGTTTTGGACTCCGAACACGTCGTTTGAGTAAGAGCAATTAAAGGCCTTAGACAGAGACAAAATAAGCACAAGAGAAGTATGAGGGGGAAAGAAGTCTTTTATTGATAACTGCTAATCGGCTGCTTCTAAGTTACAAGCCGTTATTACAATGAGAAAGTAATGAAGCAAAAACCAATAAAATGATAGGAATGGCTCGACATTTGGAGGTACTCGGAGAGGCGTTCAGGCGCTCTCTTGGTACTTCAGTAAATGGTCGGCATTCCAAGTTCCGGGTATCTCTTACCTTCAAGACCTTCTAGACGATACGCTCCGGGATGGACTACTTTGGAAACTTTGTACGGTCCTTCCCAATTCGAGCTAGTTTACTCTTTTGACTAGGGAACGAGATAGCTAGCTTTCTGAGGACCAAGTCCCCTTCCTTGAGATCCGTGGGATGAAACCTTTTGTTGTAGGCCTACTCAATCCTTCTCCGATAATTTTGCTGGTGAATAGAACCTCTTTCACGGAGTTCATCAATTAGGTCCAAATTTTCTCGGAGTTCTCTGGCGTTCTGCTCTTCATCATATGCAATAAGGCGAGGAGATGGCAGACCAACCTCTAAGGGGATTACAGCCTCAAACCCATAGGTGAGATTGAAGGGCGACTCTCCCGTGGGAGTCCGTTTCATAGTGCGATAGTTCCACAATATGTTTGGAAGCTGTTCCGCCCATAAGCATCTGGCCAACTTATCTAGTCTCTTCTTGATCCCGGAGAGGATCTGCCTGTTAGCGTTCTCTACTTGGCCATTGGATTGTGGATGGGAAATGGAGGAGAAGCGTTGCTGGATGCCGAGGTCTTCATATAGAGATCGGAACGCTACCCCTGTAAAATGTGTCCAATTATCTGTTATCAGGACCCGAGGTACACCAAACCGACAAATTACATTTCTCCAGAAGAATTGTAGCACTTTGTTCTCAGTAATGGTAGCCAATGGCTCGGTCTCGATCCACTTGGAGAAATAGTCGATTGTCACGACTTGGAATTTGAACTGGCCTGGAGCTGGTGGGAACGGGCCTAACAAGTCCATTTCCCACATTGCGAAGGGAATCAGGCTTGAGAGCGAGGTGACTTGTGCTTGGGGAAGGCGACGGATATTGGAGAACTACTGACAAGGGCTGCATTGCCGGACATGTTGCTCGGCATCTCGAAGTAGGGTAGGCCAAAAATACCCGTAGTTTAGAACTTTCCTGGCGAGGGACCTGGACCCTGAATGTGCTCTGCCTATGCCTTCGTGGAGTTCTTGCAAGGCATACAAGGCCTCTTCCGGGGAGAGGCACCTCAAGTAGGGTCTGCCATCTACTTGGGTGTAGGAGCGTTTGTACAAAACTCCTTCAACAAGGGTGTACCGCTCCACTCTCGTTCGGATTCGACGGGTTTCTCTAGGGTCTTCGGGAAGGACCCCGTCCCTGAGGAACTCTATCAAAGGCTTCATCCAGTTGTCCCGGAGTTGGACGGGCAGCGACTCCATCGAGTTGGGGGCTTCTTCTTCTATGCTCGGTCTTAGGAGTACTTCGATGAGGACGGTCTGCTCGAGACCTAGGAGGGAGGAGGAGGCCAGTTTGGAGAGGGCATCTGCTTGGGAGTTCTTTTCTCTAGGGATCCGCTGGATTAGCGCCTCTTCGAATGAAGCCATGAGACTTTGGACCTTGGCTATGTACTTAGCCATTCGGTCGTCTCGCGCTTCGTACTCCCCTAAGACTTGATTCACCACCAGCTGTGAATTGCTGAATATTCGGAGACGTTGTGCCCCTGCCTTGCGTGCCATACCCAGGCCGGCTATAAGGGCTTCATACTCAGCTTCGTTGTTGAAGGCCTTAAAGTTAGCCTTAAAGTTAATGCGGGGGGAGTATTGGAGAACAAAGTCATCTGGGCCTGCCAGAATGACCCCGGCTCTGCTCCCTTCGGTGTAAGAGGACCCATCTACATATACTGTCTAGATGGAAGGCCCGTTTGCTGCTTGACTAACCTCCGGGATGGTGCTCACAACAATAAATTCAGCTAAGGCTTGAGCCTTGATTGCGGTCCGAGGCTGGTAAGATATGTCATGTTTACTCAGCTCGATCAACCACTTCATCAGACGCCCGGAGGTCTCGGGCTTGTGTAGAACTTGCTTAAGCGGCTGGTCGGTGAGAACGACCTCCGAGTGGGATTGAAAATAAGGGCAGAGCTTCCTGGCTGCCATAACCAAGGCGTATGCTATCTTCTCTAATCTCGGATAGTGGAGCTCGGCATCTCTGAGAACCTTGCTCACATAATAGATTGGCTTCTGAGCCTTGTCTTCTTCCTTCAATAGGACAACACTGAGGGTTTGCTCGGAGGCAGCTAGGTAGAGGTAGAGTGTTTCCCTGGGGATAGGCTTGCTGAGGATAGGGGGATTGACCAGATAGGCCTTCAGTTGATCGAACGATTCTTGCTGCTGTTGGTCCCACTCGAAGTTCTTAGCCCTCCTGAGGGCTTTGAAGAAAGGAAGACACTTCACTCCTGACTTAGACATGAAGCGCCTTATGGCTGCGAGGCACCCTGTGAGCTTCTGAACCTCTTTCAGACTTGTAGGAGGAGCCATGTCCAGTATGGCTTTGATCTTCTCAGGGTTGGCTTCGGTCCCTCTTTAACTGACCATGAAGCCTAGGAACTTTCCCGACGAGACTCCGAACGCACACTTGTTCAGGTTGAGCCTCATATCATGCTTCCTCAACACATCGAATGCTTCTTGGAGATCAGCAACATGGTCGGCCCCATGGATGCTTTTAACTAGTATATCATCTACATACACTTCCATGTTTCGGCCGATCTGATTCTGGAAGACCTTGTTGACGAGGCGCTGGTAGGTTGCACCGGCATTTTTCAGCCCGAAGGGCATTACCCTGTAACAATAGAGTCCTTGATCGGTGACGAAGGAGGTCTTCGGGATATTCGGGGAGAACATTCTGATTTGGTTATATCCGGAAAAGGAGTCCATGAAGCTCAGCAGCTCATGGCCCGAAGTAGCATCAATCAAGGTGTCGATGCTGGGGAGAGGGAATGGATCCTTAGGGCATGTTTTTTTTAGGTTCGTGAAGTCGATGTAAATTCTCTAACTTCTGTTGACCTTCTTAACCATAACAACATTAGAGAGCCATTCTGGATAGTTGACTTCTTGTATGAACCAGGCTTTGAGGAGCTTGTCTACTTCTTCCTTTATGGCTTGCTGGCGCTCGGGAGCAAATTTGCGCCTCTTCTGCTGGACCGGTTTGGACCCCGAAGCAACGCTTAGGTGGTGGACAAGGAGCTCCTCTGAAATTTCTGGCATATCGGCAGTCGACCAGGCGAAGAGGTCATGGTTCTTCCTGATGCATTGGATTATGTCGGAACAGAGGGCAGAGGGGAGGGTCTTGCTGATGAAGAACTTGCGGTTCGGATCTTGCTCTGAAAAGAGCAATTCCCCTAGCTCGTCCACTGGTTCGGACATAGGTTGGGCGTTCCCCTGGGGAATCTCAAGAGTCTCGAGGAAGAGGACAAGTCCCCCGGTGGAGGTCATGTAACACTTGCGGGCCATCTCTTGACTACCCCTTACTTCCCCTACACCTGACTTGGTGGGGAACTTCATTTTAAGATGATAAGCCGACGGGACGACCTCTAAAGTAGCTAGGCCAGGCCGGCCTAGAATCACATTGTAAGCAGATGGGATGTCGACGACCATGAAATCCATTGGCTCTGTCCGGGTAGTAAGAGTTTTGCCAGTGGTTACGTCGAGGGTTATTACCCCTTCGATAGTCACTGGCACTCCCGTGAACCCATGGAGTGTGTAGCCGGCAGGCTTGAGCCTATCCCGCGATAACTTCGGTCCTCGGAAGGCCTCTAGGAAAAGGATGTTGATAGAGTTACCATTGTCTACCAGAATCCTCTCCACTTTGAAGTTGGCCATGTGGATGTTGATTAGCAGTTCATCACAATGGGAGGTTCGGACACCCTCCAGGTCTTCATCTGAGAAAGTGACCGGGACTACGAGGCTTTTAGGAGGGGGTATGCCATGAACCGAATTGACTTCTCGTATGAAAGCCTTCCGGAAAGAGTTGGAGGTTCCTCCCATGGGACCTCCATGAATAAGATGCAAGATGCGTTCCTCTTCGAACTCGGGAGTCTGGTCGCGCCTCTTGGGACGCTTGTTAGCCCCCCTGAGGGGAGGAGGAAGATCAATTCGGTCCTTTCTCACAAAATTAGACAGCTACCCTCTCTGGATGAGGGCCTCAATTTCATTCTTCAGGGGCCGACAGTCGTTGGTGTCGTAGCCGTGGTCTCGATAATATCGGCACCACTTTTTCTTGTCCCTCTTCTTACCGGGGATATTCATCTTCGGGGCAGGAGGCAGAACCCCTTCCTTCTCGACCTCCATGATAATAGTAGAAATATTGGCGTTAAGAGGGGTAAACTTCTCAAATCTGGGAGGCAGGCGGCGCTGGCCCCCGTTGTCCTTTTGGAGCTTCTTAGCTCTCTCTTCTTCAGCTGCCTTTCTCTTGGTCCCGGAGGAAGACCCCTCAAAGTGGGGCGATGTTCAACTTCCTCGGTCCGGATATATTTCTTGCTTCTGAGAAGAAGGTCGGAGAGGTTTTGCCGGGGCTTTTTGGCTAGGGAGGACCGAAGGCTTGAGTTGAGGAAATTTGACAAGAAGGCTGCTGCAGCGACTGATTGGTCGAGGGAGGCATTGGACCTAGCTTCCGCGGTAAACCGCTTCACATAATCTCTCACCTTCTCGCCCTTCTTCTGACTGAGGTGGAGTAGGAAGATACTAGTCTTCTCGACGCGTCGACTACTTACGAAGTGGGTGATGAAGAGGGTTTCAAATTGTTCAAAGGAGAAGATGGAGGACGGGGCGAGGCGAGAGTACCATTCCCGAGCCGAACCTTTGAGAGTAGCTGGAAAGGTCTTGCATAGTAGAGCATCAGAAGCTTGGTGGATCATCATGAGAGTTTTGAAACTCTCGATGTGATCCACAGGGTCAGACTCCCCAGTATATGTTTCAAACTGCGGGGGCTTGAAGTTTGGTGGAACGGGTGCTTCTTTGATAGTTCGGGAGAAGAGAGGTCGGCTTGGACGGAGGGTCCTTCCTCTCAGCTCCTCTTTCCTGTCTAGTTGGCCGAGGCACCTCTCCATCTCGTGGAGACGACGGTAAACAACATCATCCCTTCGACGGTACCCTGGCGAACCTCTGGACTCGTCTTCGTACGAGAGGAGCATGGGGTTTGGCGATGGTAGCTAGGAGAATGATGAGAACTGGTGATGTGATGGCAGTGGCTCGGAGCTTGAGGAGGAGTTAGGGACCGATGGTGAGGACTTTGGACCGGAGGAGGAGTGGGGACCCTCTGAGCATTGTTGTTGTTATCTGGTCGGAGGTTGAGGGCTTGCAAGATGGTGGCTTGGAATTGTTGGAATTCGGCTCGGTGATAGGCCCGTTTTCGTCCCTCGGGTGCTGCCGACCAGCGGGAGAGTGATGCCTTCTTCGATGGTTCTCAGGGGACTCTCTCCGCCTTCTGTGAGGAGGGGACCTTCTGTGGTCCTGGCGACGAGGAGATCGCTCATTTGGACATTCTAAGCGGGTGGCTCCCTCACGGGCCCGCATCTCATCCAAACGGCGGCGAAGGTCCTCTTCTTTCTGCCGGTTGATGAGGATGTTACGGAGGTCTTCGGAAGGCCGGGGGTTGTGAGATGCCATTGAGTCGGTTGAAGGTTTATGTATGGAGACGTGGTCACGGTGAAGGGGTTGTTTCTAAGGATTGGGACGAGAGGTCCCTACACCGGCATTATGGGGCTCGAGTGGAGCCCGCTGTGATTGAAGAGGATGTTGCTCCTGCTGCAGGGGCTGATTAGGCTGAGGAGGGAGTTGCCCCTGCTGCTAGACGGTTTGGAGGGGGACCTCCTGTTGCGGTTGAGGAGGAGTGGGTCTGCGGTTGGACCCTTTGGATCTCATTTTCCTTGGGGGCATGGCTGGAGGTGATCTCAACCAATGGAAGAGGATGGATTGGTATTCATTTTTCCCACAGACGGCGCCAATCCGTTACCGCTAAATCTGATATGGGGACAAACAAATAGAATTTGTGGATTCTTGGGATGTTGAATAGTCTAACCTGAAACCTTTCTGCCGGAGTTTGACAGTTATCTCCCGCCGTTGACCTGCAAAAAGTGCGAAACACCGGGGTTGATCCCGGCGACGCACCCTCCGACGCTCAAGTCAGTAATCAAAAAGATTATGAATGAGCTTTTACTGGAAAAAGATTGATTACCTGTTAACAGTGGGTGATGGGGGGTATTTATAGCTGCCTTAGGGACCAGTTTCGGGATAAATCCCTACTTCCTAGTGGATGGATATAAGGAATCAGGGCCATTGATTAAGTATAATCATAAACCCTAATTCTATCCAGCTGGACTGGGTTCTTTGCAGGTTTGAACCTGCATCCAGTTAAGGCAAATCCGTTCGTGGGCTATTGGGTCTTTGGAGAAAAGACCCAGTACCCATTTCAGACCCGTCTGTAGGTGAAATTACCATTTTACCCCTGAGCTTTAAGATTCGTGCCCAATATGGACGGTTCTAATTTAACCCTATTTTTAGCCATATCAATGCACTTGTATTACCATTGTATTTAGACATGCTCATAGTGGTTATGAGATTATAGTAAGCTCTATAAAACATATATGATAATGTCCTTGCATAATTATTATAAGCATTTAAAAGTGACGCTGAAGTTAAAAAAAACTTTATGCAGTGTTTCTAACAAACTATATACATTCCAAGTAAGTTCAAGCTAATGATCAAGAAGGCGATGGTTGAGCTTAAAGGTAGATATACTGCTTTCTCATATAATATGTTTGTGTAACACCTCGAATTTGTGAAATACCGAAAATGTATGTTTTTATATATTTCAAGCGGTGAAAATTATTTTTGATGTATTTTATTGAAATATTGATATTGGTATGGATATTTGTGGTAGATTGGTATTAATGATATACTGGAGTTATGGGCCGAGTTTTATGTGAGGAAATATTATTTCCCTTATTTTCTACTTTGAAAAATTTTTATGAGACAATTTTATGTATTTTACATTGTAGTATTTTTAAAAGTGTAAGAGTGGGGGCTTATTGGAAATATTTTTGAGATTGGGGGCTTAAATATAATAATCCTATTATTTATTATTTATTTATTTTAATAAACCCCCCTCCCCTTTTCTTCTTCCTCCTTCTCTTCTTTTTCCCGACCGTAACCTCCAGCCGAAAGAATCGACCCATTCGGCCAATCTTCCCCCTCGCCCAAATCCGATCAATTCTTCCATGATTTTCAAATTAGTTCTAGGGGTATGCTAATTGAAGGGTGCTTTAGCTCGTGGCGGAGTCCGTTTTTCGAAAGGATTTCGAAAAGGTAAACCCTAGATTTTATTTTTGTATAAAATTTAGGGTGGTTAATTTATTTTGGGTGAGAGTATTATGGTAGGGAGATTAGGAGATGTTGGGAATAGTTGAGATGAGAAATTAGCACATTATGGGAGATTTAGCAAGTTGCTAATAAATTAGGGTTTTGGGTTTGTAAAAGAGAATTATAGATGTGAGAAATTTTTCCTTTATAGTAGTAGAATTTTAGTAGAACCATTAGATTAATTTGGGGGTGATTTTAGTAATTTCATGGGGATAAAATTCCGTAGTAATTCGAATGTTACGTGCAATGCACGTGTGCATCCCAGGCGTTCAATAAACGCTTGTGTGATGGTTGGAATAGGGTTATTAGCTTTTGTGATTGATTTGGAGGGTTTGAGCCTTAATTGTGTTGAAATTTGATAATAGGTTATGTTAGCGACTTTGGATACGGGATTGCGAGATGGCGCTTCGAGTCTTCACGGGCTATTATGTGAGTATGAATGTATTTATGCATTTGTGATTTTAAGCAAATTTTAGTATGATATGAATGATTGATATGAATCCCGGAATAAGGTGTATCTGTTAAGGAAAATTAGTGTTCGGTGTTGGTATGCGATATGACGATGAAATACTCGTCTCGTGTATTGATATAAATTTATAGACGATAGATTAGATATATATATACGGGGATGAGTTATATTTATATAAGATGTCGGTATATGGTGAATTGTTGTGATTTTGAATATCCAGTGTGATGGTAATGTAATGAGTGTATTTATATATATATGATGTTGTGATATGTTGATCTACTGGGCGTATGCAAACCTGTGATATTGAGATAATAAATAGTATGATATACGCATGATGTGTGGGGTAATGATAAAATAAATAAGGCAGTACAGTTGTGATGTGTAACATTATGATGTGATGATTTTATATATTAATTACAGTGATATTTTCTTTTGTGTGATGCATTGAAAGGGTAAGTGAGATGGTGATCATTGTTTATGTGAATAAGTTTAAATAAAAGATGAGATGCTATGATGATAAAGGGTGATGTTAATATGAAAAGAAAATGTAAATAACAATAATTTCAGTTGACTTGAGTTGATTCCCCAGGATAGACCTGGGAGAGCAGATACCTCCGGATAGACCGGAGAGAGATATGATGCCTCAGGGTTGACCTGAGAGAGAGTTGATACCCCAGGATAGACCTGGGAGTGCAGATACCTCCGGATAGACCGGAGAGAGATATGATACCTCAGGGTTGACCTGAGAGAGAGTTGATACCCCAGGATAGACCTGGGAGTGCAGATACCTCCGGATAGACCGGAGAGAGATATGATACCTCAGGTGGGACCTGAGAGAGAGTTGATTCCCCAGGATGGACCTGGGAGAGCAGATACCTCCGGATAGACCGGAGAGAGATATGATACCTCAGGGTTGACCTGAGAGAGAGTTGATACCCCAGGATAGACCTGGGAGTGCAGATACCTCCGGATAGACCGGAGAGAGATATGATACCTCAAGTGGGACCTGAGAGAGAGTTGATTCCCCAGGATGGACCTGGAAGAGCAGATACCTCCGGATAGACCGGAGAGAGATATGATACCTTAGGGTTGACCTGAGAGAGAGTTGATACTCCAGGATAGACCTGGGAGTGCATATACCTCCGGATAGACCGGAGAGAGATATGATACCTCAGGTGGGACCTGAGGGAGAGTTGATTCCCCAGGATGGACCTGGGAGAGCAGATACCTCCGGATAGACCGGAGAGAGATATGATACCTCAGGGTAGACCTAAGAGAGAATTGATACTCTAGGATAGACCTGGGGTAAAATGAATATGATATGAAATGTGAATGAGAAAGAAAAGTGTTTGGTATAAGCTGAAATGAAATAGTGAAGTAAGTGTATTATGAGTTGAGAATAAAGAATAAATAAGTGTTAATAATAAATGGGGTAGTAAAGAAAGTGGAAAGTGAATTGTGAATTGTGGATGAGAAAGAAAGTAGTTGTGAATGAAGTAAATGTGAAGGAAAACGAGTTATGAGTTAGTGTATGAAAAGAAGTGATAAATGCAGTGCGTGGTTAATTTAAAATGGAATAATAAAAGAAACATGTGTTCTTATGAATAGTACGAAGTAATTGTATTATGTAAGTGATTATTAAAGTAAAATACAGTGTCATATAAGTTGTTGCACCTTGGAATTGTGTCAAGGAACTACCTGCCCGCTATTTCTGTGGAAATTGTGGGAACTACCTGCCTTGGCATAATTCGCAGGGTGAGTTGGTATAATAGTGGTAATGATTAATGGAAATGAGAAATAAAATAAAGTGAAGATGATAAGTGATTGAAGTGAATTAATAACCAAACTATCGGCTTGAGATGTGATGTGATATTACCCAAACTGTGTGTTTGGGGTGCGGTGATTATTACCCAAGCTATCGGCTA
Organism: Hemerocallis citrina; assembly: GCA_017893485.1. Taxonomy (NCBI): domain Eukaryota; kingdom Viridiplantae; phylum Streptophyta; class Magnoliopsida; order Asparagales; family Asphodelaceae; genus Hemerocallis; species Hemerocallis citrina. The sequence continues at coordinate 218,393,561 of CM030365.1, forward strand.
TGGGGTGTGATATGTTGTGGCCCTAGATTGTGTTTGGGGATTAAGTGAAAATGGTAATAAGATATATTACTTATAAGAATGAGAATTACTAAAGTGATGTAATGCGATGTGAATGAGCTATAAAACATGGTTTTGATGCAATGAGTATAAGTATTCTTATTAATGATGTGTTAATGATGTGATGAAATGTGAGTAAATTGCATGGGCAATGAGATGTGGTATTTATGTCTCAAGACATGAAGGAAGGTGGTATTATGAGAATAGATGCATATGTTTATGATGTGACACTTATTATAACACAATAAAATAAATACCTGTATTATGAGATTGGGTATGAAAATGGTGATTAAAGAAAGTATGTTGGGATATGAGTTTGTGTACCTTGGAAGTGTGTCAGGGAACTACTCGCCCACTATTTCCGTGGGAATGGTGGGAACTACCTGCCTTGGCACAACTTCCAGGATGAATGTGTGTACTGATGATATAATATAAGTAAATGAAGCGCATGGTTAAATAGAGTTGGTGAAATGATGTAATAACATCATGTAGTTATATTAACATAAATAGTGAAATGCTATTATGACGATACTTGTGGAAGAATGAATATTGGGTTAGAGTAGTTAAATTGAAAAGTAATGGATGGTATGTGTATTCGTACTATACGGATGTCGAATAAGTATATATATATATATATATATATATATATATATATATATATATATACGAGGTTGATGTGAAGTATATTATGAAATGTGGGAAGTTATGGATAATTAAATAGTTGAATGCAGGATTGACAAAGTATTTGATATATCATTGTATTGACGATGTTGTGTTCAGGATTCAGGTTGCATTATCTTAATTTGGTATTCGTAAGTTTAATTTATTTTCAGTATACTATTTTAATTTGTCATTAGATTAATAACTATACTCACACCAGAAATGGCTAACCCCTTAGTGTTTGGGGGGTTAGGGGAGTCTGAGGACTACTCTAGATCCCCACTGTTGCAGGTTTCCATCAGTGCAGAGGTGAGGCGTGGATTGGTAGGATAAATTTTTATTTTAAAAATTTGTACTATTTAGTTATAGGAATAGTACAATTTATGATCTAAATTGTATTATGGGTGTATAAGCATGTTTATGACGATGATGAGTATAGTGTGAGGTGGTGTGGTATGTTTGTGACCCGTACCCACCTCGTTGTGGAGTACCGGGCTCTGTGTTAGGTTTTACAAGGATTTTTTCTAAAATTTTACCTTGTTTTTCAAAGAAATTTATAGTTTTTAATTGATATTTGATAATCCGTTATGAGTTTGGCCCCCAGAGCATTATATTATATTGTCTGTGTGTATCTGCTCATTTTGGCCTGGGGAGCCCATGAAAATATTATGTGGATTGTGAACTACGGAATTTTGAGCAGAATTCCGTAAGCTTTTTGTGTTTCGGGGCAAAATTTATAGGGGAGACTCTGCCAAAATTTTCCCTGAAATATAACCTTCTTAGTTTATGATCAAAGTGTTATAGAAATTGAAAGAATTGAATTTGGAGGAAAAAAAAAATTTGGGGCGTTACAGTTTGGTACTTCAATTAATTTGCTGGACCTCCAAAACTATTTTATATAACCAAACCAGATACACCGTTCCTAAAACGTGCCGTAGGCACGTGTCAACTGGCAAACCTAGTATCTATATAATAAATTACAAAGAAAGCTATCAAGTGGCTCTCATTCAATCTTCCCTAAAATCAATGGCCTACATTGATTCTCACAAAACATATTTTTCCGCCCAAAATTAAATTTTCCCCCAAAAACTAAAAAACTCATTACTTTATTACTATCTCTCTCTTCCCTCTTCACTTTTTCATATTTCTCTCTTTCTCTTTCTCCCCCTCTCTCCCATTATTTCTTTATTTACTTAGAAATTTAAATTTTAAGATTTCAGGTTTGTAAAAATTTTCAGAATTTTTATGCTTTTTTATTGCACATGTTATATTGAACATAACAAATATATCTTCAACAGTTAAATTTCATTATTTTCCACACTTAAAGTTCTAAGAAGTTGGATTTTACACCCTCATTTATAATTATTTTTCAACATATACTAATAGAAATATGGACTTTTATTTACAATTAATTATTATCATACTATTCAAACTTGAACTACATAATTGTTGTTTTACTGTTTACAGGGCTTTTCGTGTGTTGTATCGTTCCGAAAACGTGCAGTAGGCACGTGCCCACAGGCAAATCTAGTATATATGTAGAGAAACATAGACTTTTATACCCTAATTTATAATTATTTTTCACCATATACTAATGGAAACATGGACTTTTATTTACAACTAATTATTGTCATACTATTCAAAATTGAGCTACACAATTGTTGATTTACTGTTCAGAAGGTTTTTTTATATGCTGTATCGTTATGAAGACGTGCCGTAGGCACGTGCCCACGGGCAAATCTAGTACATATATATACTAAGAGCATCTGTAGTCGTCGACATCCAAATTTTGGGTATTTGGCAAATAGAAATAGGAAAAATAGCGACACTCTGTAGTCGTTGTTAGCCAAAATTTGGGTTTTACGAAATTCAAATAGGACGGACGGTAAATTATTTACTATCGACGTTTAAAAAAAAACAACTAAAAATATTAATTACTCATATTTGATAGTGACATTTATAAATAAAAAAAAATATCAAAAAACTCACCTACACCTTTAACTGTGATAGTGACATTTATAAATAAAAAAAAAAAAAATCAAAAAAACTCGCCTACACCTTCAACTGTCATAGTGACATTTATAAATAATGATAAATTTTTTTTTCAAAAACTCGCATGGGACGGCAAATGAAGCATTGTCTGAGATTTTTGTCTTTTGTTAAATTGGAACGGACGGAAAATCATTTTCTGTCCGACAATTTAAATATATATATATATATATATATATATTAAGGGGCGTGGAATAATCCATCGTCCGATGAGTGAGTGCGGAAAAAATCCCTCGGACGAAAAATAATCTTTCGTCCTATCGAACGGACGAAAAAATACATTTCGTGAGTTATATTTTGGCAATTGCCATTTCGACTGCCAAATATAGCTTATTACTGTAGTAGGCAAACTCAATTTTTGTGTATTTAGCCAACAACTACAGTGGCCATTTTGCCAAAAATGGCCAACGACTACAGATGCTAAGAGCATCCACAGTCGTTTGCTTATTTGCCATTTCCCCCATTTTTTTTAACTGTAGCTCACACAGTCGTGAGCTATTTTGCCATTTTTTGGCAATTTTGCTACAATAGAAAGGGAAAAGTAGCATTCCATATAGCAAAATGCATATTATAGCAGACAAAACAACATGTTTCATATGGATTATTTAATTATTATTTTAATTGATCGGACGTGATGTTTCGTCCTAAGTAAAAAAAAAAAAACCAAATAAAACCGTTAAATAAATTTAAGCGTGGGAATGAACATGATGTTTCGTCCCTATGTGAGACGAAACATCATGCTTCGTCCCAATCCAATTTTTTTAAAAAAATTAATTTTGTATTTTTTTTTTTGCAATTATCTAAATTGATTTTGCAAATTTCTAATTGTTTTTGCAAAATTTTTTTACAATTTATTTAAAAAATTGTTTTTGCAATTTTATTTTTGCAAAAAAAAAACTTCCGTGAAATCCGGACGAATCACCATGTTTCGTCCGGCTACAGTGATTTTTTTGGAACGTTTTGTAAAATTTTAAATTATTTTTGCAAATTTTTAAATTTATTTGCAAATTTTTAAATTGTTTTTGCAAATATTATTTACAAACTAATTTTAAAATTTGTTTTTGCAAAAAAAATAATTCCTGTTTTCCCCCTTTTTTTGGGACGAAACATCGTGTTTCGTCCCGTATTTTTTTATTAATATTTTCTTGGTCTAAATTATTTTTTTAATTACAGACGAAACATCATGTTTCGTCTATTTCTTTTTTAACGAACTTATGCATTTTTTTACCATTCGACGACTGTAGCGTTTCGTCGAATTGGAAGGACAAAATATACATTTTGCCATTTTTTACGTGGAACGACTGTGGATGCTCTAAAGGCTTATATAATTGTCATCATTCAATCCCCTACGTTAATTAACAAACAAAACACGCGCAACGCTCATGGAAGTATACCTAACCACCTATCACATTCATCCACGTGTCGCCCATCAAACGGCCCAACAACCCACCCCTTCGCCGCTTCGAAATTTGCAAAGTCCCGCCCAAACCCCGAGATATATTTAAGAATATTTCCACACCACCCTCATTACTCACATCAAACGCATTTTCCCACTCTTTCCTTAAACAGAACCAAACCATCCTCCCAAATCTCTCTTTAGGTTTTCCTCTCTTCTTCGCCATCTCCTCTTCGATCTCCCCTCAAATTCCGCAGCCAATCTAACCGAATCTTGCAGTTCGCGTTTCAGATATCGACATGAAAGGAGCGAAATCGAAGGACGGAGCGTCGACCAAGGCCGATGGCAGGTGAGGTTCCAGATCTATCGTTTTCGCTGCCCGATCGCTATTTCTTTATCGATTTCGCGAGTTTTGCGCCGTTTTCTCGTTCGATTTTGAAGTTTTCTGGTTGTTACTGTGATGATCTAGGGTTTATCAGTCCGATCGCTGTTATCTTCGCGATTTCTTGAGTTCAGCGCCGTTTTTTGGTTCGGTTTTGAGTTTTTGATCGGTTCTGGGAGGATCTACGGTTTGGCGGACCGATTTCGAGTTTGGAGTTTTCGGTCGGGGTTATTTTCACATGTTTTTGAATTTCGCGTCGTTTCCTTTCGATCGATTTTGAGTTGCTGATCGTTACAGTGAGGATGTAGGGTTTTGTGGGCCGATCTGTAATTTTATCGATTTTTTTGATTTGCTGACCGTTTTTATGTCGATTTCGAGTTTCCGAGTGTTATTTTCAGAATCTAGGGTTTTAGCGATTCATTCGTCGTTTATTTCTTCCCATTTTTTGATAACTTTTGTCTGGATTTAGGGTTTTAGCGGTAGGATCTTTGTTTTGTTTGGTTGTTTTGAGTTTTTGCCTGTTTGCTTTGTTGATCGAAGGCTTGCGGTTAAGAAGCGAGGCGCCAAGAAGGCGAAGGATCCGAACAAGCCTAAGAGGCCTCCGAGCGCCTTCTTCGTCTTCATGTAATTATGAATTCGTCTGTCTATATTTAATTATATTTTTATGTGCTTTTTTAAAGCCTAATTGTGTATGAATTTGTTTGTTTTGATCCAACAGGGAAGGATTCAGGACTCAGTTTAAGGAGCAGAATCCGAGTAACAAGCTCGTCTCCGTTGTAAGCCTTCGAGGTCCTTCTAGAAGTCCCGAAATTTTGCAGATATTTAATTAATTGTTTAATTGATTTTTTGTGATGATTTTTTTGGATTTAGGTCAGCAAAGCTGGTGGAGATAAGTGGAAGTCAATGTCTGATTCTGTAAGTAATCTGATATTTTAATTAGTTATTTATTTATTTCTATTTTTTTTGGATATTTATACGTATATTTATCTGCAAAAAATTCAGAATAAGGCACCTTATGTCGCCAAGGCGGAGAAATTGAAGGCTGAATATCTGAAAACTATGAAGGCGTACGATCAGGGCCTGCTGAAGGTATAGAAATATTTATCTTTTCTGTTAATAAAAAATATATGATATATTTGGGATTAATTTTTGTTATGTTAATATTAATTGTTTTTTTTCTGTTGTGATATTAGAACAAGGATGATGGAGAGGGTTCTGATAAGTCCAAGTCTGAGGTTAATGACGAGGAAGGTGAAGGAAGCGGCAGTGAAGTGGTATAATGTCTTTTCTTTAATTTCTTATTACTTTTTGTTAAGTGTTTTTAAGTAATTGTTTTTAATTTTCTTATTGATATGATATACTGTTATTTACTATGAATAATTTTTTGTTGCCTCAATTAATTCAAGTGAATTTAATGTTTATCGAACGATTGGTAATAGGATGTGGTTATTGAATTTTGTTTATGCTTGCTGAATATGCAATCTAAGTTTGTATTGGACCTATTGGTTAATGATATGTATGTTTTATTATTACCATCATATTCTTTCTGTGGAAAGGCATAATCAGCCTATATGTGATTATACTCACGATGCATGATGAATATGTACTATGTGCTAAACAACATTTAGTACTCAATGTCTGGATGAGGGTGTTCGAAGGACCTCTCTTCTAATTTGACCTTGTAATTTCCGACATATACCGTTCCCTTACAAACTTGCAAATGCAAGTAGGAAATGAAGTACTTCTACCTGGTAGAGTATTCTCATAGAATCTTCACCAATGCACTTAAGAGAAATATTTTGTCACATGTACTGTTCGTTCCTTATATCAGTTGAAAGATTTATGAGATATTATAATCTCCAGCCTAAATTTTGTTGTCTATTATTGAGTATATTATTGAGTATGTCTTTGCTACATGTGTTGTTTCATCATACCTGTGATCTTTATCTTCATTTACGTGTGGGTACACTGAAGAACGAATCACCATGAAGAAAGTCTAGAAAGATGTAAAAAGAAATCAGGTGTTGCCAGTATGGAACCATCCAAACTATATTAAAAAGGTTCCAAGGTTAGGCTGATTGCTAGTACCCTTCTAGATCCAAATTAGACTGTCCTGGTATGGGTTTTTTCAAACTACAATCCAAAGTTTCAAACCCTTCCAGCCAAGGGTCTCCTTAAGATGATTTGGTCCACATGTTCCACTACCAAGAAGAGAAAATTTGGGATCATCTAAAAAATATATTAGGATAGTATGAGTCATTTCTATCTACATATCTCTCAAATATTCAGGAACATATCTTGGAGATATTTACGGATCACTAATTTACTGTCTATTTTTTTGTATGCTCCCCTCGCTATGTACGTACTGGATTCTATTTATGAATTTGAAATAATCAAAGATAGAGTGCTCTAATGAGTTTGTGTAATCTCTATAGGGTTGCTTAAGAAGAAACCTAGTGTTGACTGACCTAGTAATAATGTTAATCTTCAATCCTCTTTTGAGTTATGACTTTGTTATGAGTCTTATGACTGAACTACTTCACACTTGTGGTGTGCCTCATTGCCCAATGTTGTTGGCAGCTCAAATGACTTGTTTGAGTCCAAGTTTAATTCACTTTGAATTTTGAAATATAATATATCATATATATGAGTGTGAATATTCAGTATTGTATCAAATCTCTATTAATACTGACTTTATTTATATTGACACTGTCATGACTAGATAAGTAATCATATATAGGCCATCTCTAGAGGGGGAGGGGAGAAGGTCTCGTTATGAAAGAACTGTTAATTTTCCCCGTGCCTAGAAAATTATAAATTCAGAGTACATGCCAACAATTTATCAGAACCTGTAGATTTTCCAAAATCTAATTAGATTCTTTGAATCAATGCTCATTCCTGTTGTCTTCCCATCCAGTCCCCACTCCGAAACACAGCTCAGCCTCCCTCTCATATTTTGCTTATTTGTCATGCTATTGTATATTTGAATCTTAGATTACAATTTGTTGATAAATGAACCTAGCTATTTAAGGCGCACAATGCATTCATTTAACTTTCTATTGTCAGAATCTAAAAGTTCTCCCTTGCCCCCGTCTTGCCTACAATTGTCATCAATTTCCAGTGTTGCTTCCTATTACTATGATGCTACAAGATAGACAGCACCTGCCATACATATGAGACCATATATATATCTAAGGCCCACACAAGTTCTTCCAGCTCACTAGCATATAATAAATATAATGCTATATTACATTTTGGAACTTAGATAAGCAAGGTATGGTTGTAAAGCTGATTAAACTTGATAAATAAGTGAGGAAAGCAAAAGCCTAATCCCTGTTTGCCCAAAACCTCTGCTTCACATCCTTTTAAGTTCTCCCTAGTTTGCTTGACTGAACGGTGTGGCAAATGATCGTATGCATATGTTGCCACAAGGGCATATAATATTAATATAAAATAGCTGGAAACTTGAAACTATGGATGACCCTTTCTACCATTACATATGATATTATATGCCTTGCTGGGTATGTAAGATTTTCCCCCAAGGACAAAGGAGCTGATAAGCTTTTCTTCAAAATATAGTTAATAAATTGCGTGTATGATTATATCTGAAAGCTAATAACTTTGGGCCAACCTATTTTGGAGACTTTTTTCAATAACGAACATGACAAAAAAAATTGCCTGACTAAACGTAACTATCAAATATTTCAAATATCCCCCCCCCCCCCCCCCCCCCCCCCCCAAAAAAAAAAAAAAAAAAAAAAAAAAACCCACCAATCTTCCTACAAGGTTTTTCTGGCTATGCCACTGATTATAGATTAGGTTGTGGATGAGTAACAAAGTTTCCTGGTTAGACCAATAAATTGGCAGTCGAGGCTGATTTGACACTGATTATAGATTAGGTTGTGGATGAGTAACTAAGTTTCCCGGTTAGACCAATAAATTCGCAGTCGAGGCTGATTTGACAGTGGTTGTAGTTCATATTCATTTGTGTGTAGGTTGAGCTTTGTGGTATTCTGATACTAGCAACAACCATATGCTTTTGCACTCTTATCAATCTTTTGAAAGATATATCTTTTTTCGTGGGGTTCTCATAAGAACATGAGATATTGTATATTTATCTGTATCTATTTTCATTTATACTTTAGATGCATATGGCCAAAAAGTGTCCTAGGTTATAAGCTATCATTATTGCAAACTGGAAAGTGCTTTAAGATATGAATCCAATTGAATTTTCATTCTTTATGGTGCTTGGCCTTGGATTCCATAATGTTACCTTTTGTAGAGAACATGGACAAAGGGTGAATATTTTTCTTATTCTCTCAGTTATTTAGAGTACTCATGGCAAACTCTTTTGTATATGGTTTCGGCCTCAACACTTTTATTTTCAAAATTGCCACTTGACCCCAAAATACCTCTCACCCTCTTCTCAGTTCTTCGTTAATGCTTTGTTGCTTGCTTGTTTGGGATTGATTCCCTAGGATAGCAAGATGCCTATTGGACATGAAGATTTTCAGCCTTATAGTAGGTAGTAGTTCCGAATAACCAATTCAACAGATTTATATCGTTAGTTTACTCCATTAGATATATATATTCATGAACATAACAGTTAAGCTTATAGTTTATGCTTGCCACCAGATAGTTTAATATGATACAACTTAGTCTGAAGAGCTGAAGAGCCATCGGATCTCAGATTTTGGTGATCACTTACTGTAATTCTACTTGTTTTTTTTAATCTATAAGGGATGTTGTTTATCGTTATCATATTCTCTTTCCCTTATCTATTAATTGCAAATTTGTCTGTGTTATTATTATTCTCGTTATTTAAAAATTATTCTATATGCTTTTGCAGGAACGGGAGTCAGATGATTAATGTAGTAACTAATGGAGGGAGTAGCTGTAGTCGTGTCGTCACCCAGCCTTACTAGCGACTTTCTATTAGGTGAAATAACAAACAGACAGGAAAGAAAAAGCTTGTGGAAACTAGAAGCTAGAAACTGACATAAACTTTCATGTTCTCAATCTCTTGGACTAAAATCTGTACATCTTTCTCTGTCACCGTTTCCCCTGTATTGCCCTAAAAGTATATCTGTTGTTTTTTGCCCTGTACCCAGATCTGCTACCGTAGTCATGTTTGCTTCAACTTTCGTGCACCATTTTCTTATATGTTTGCCTGTGTACGTGTTTGCATATAGTTTTTAAAAAAAAGATAAATGTGACCATAGTATAGCAATCTGTTATCTTCGGGTTTTGATGACCATACTCCATAGTTTGTCTTCAATCATATGTGATGCACAAAAAGTGTTAATGATTCATGAATGTTTTGTTGATGTGAACAGGTACAAGTTCGGGTCAAAACCAAATCTGGTGGATTTTCAGAAAAAAATTAGAGGATCATGTAAGTCTGACCCTAATCTCAAAGCAGCCGTCCCCCTATTCAAATCAGGCACGCTATAACGACCACAAGCTGATCACTCAAAAAATGTTCATTCACATGCTGGTCCCTAAGACTAATAAAAGAGATGAAGTGACTGAAAGCTTCGATTTGTTTTGGTTCACAAAAAGAACTAGTTGAGGCTTTAGGGTGTATGACCATGACTTGTACCAATTGGCACATGGTATGTCTACAACTTTCATGCACATCTACTTAGTCACACTTTCTCAGTTAAACGATGAACCTACGAGAATTGATTAATCAAGAAGACAGAGAAAATAAGAACAAATTAACAAATTAGTTCTTAACAAATGTCATATTTCTTTTCTTGACAATATATAATGCAACGACCATTTTTAGTTTAATACTTTTTCTTTTTCTTTTTTTTTAAATAAAAAAAAGAGCAAATATAGAAGGTAACTTTCCACCCTTTCTCCATCCAAATTTTAAATCCAAATCTTGTTTCTTAGCCAAACGTAAAAGATCTAACAAATATTATATACATGTTATTGGATGATTTTTTTTAAAAAAATAGTTTTGTTATTTTCTAATCTTTTAATTTTTTTTGCAATATTACTCATGTTATACCAGTAATAATCATAGGACATGACACACATTGAAACTACCTATTACAATATAGAACAAAACTATGCTAACGCCATACACTCGTTCGCATTAGCAAGTCTCATTAGATTCTTAGAAAAACTTTTAGCCTACCTAACTGCTCTGCACCTTGAACTATAGTGGTTTGCTGCCGAATTAGCCCCGCACCATTACCTTACTACAATGGAATAAAGAAAAATCAAATTTTGTGAAAGATTAACATGCAAATCTAAGACTGATTTTATAAAGGACTCATTTTTGTAAACCCTAGCCAGGAAACAGGGAACAAAGAATCCTACAGGTCAGAAAAGCCTCCATCGTTCATATAATTTCCTATTATTATCATTACTAGTGTTACCCTAAGGATGACAATTACCTGTGCAAATTGCACAGCCTAAATTAATTTTGAGGGACTCGTAAAATTATAATAACTCTCAAAAAATATGAGAGAATTATGAGAAATTTATGAATATTATTCACACCATAATTACTGAAATCTTCATTATCATCCCCATATAAGCAGATAGTTTAGAGAATCGCTGCCAAATCAGAATGTTATATAATTGAATATTACTAAATCTACTGGGGGGTTGCTGGAGTAGGGATGGGGTTGAGTTTGAGAAGAGCCGTGAGATTTTGTGAGGTCGGAAAAGTGAGAGGAGAAAATACTATGTTTGAAAGATTAGAGTTTTTTTTTTTATATATATAATAAAAATCATGCGTAGTACGTGTAACACGAATCTCTACTTTTACACTTCTTTCTCAATTTCAAAATAGAGAAATAATAGAGGGATTAGACTCTCTCCTAATAGATATAAACTAGTAATTTACACGTGCGATGCACGTCTTAATAAATATATTTTTTTAAAATAAAAATTTAGACATAACTATTATAAATAAATTATTAAGTGTGAATTGTTTATTGAACTCCCCCCCCCCCCCCCCCCCCCCCCCCCCCCCCCCACTCTTTCCACATTCTCCACCACCACCACATTGCATTCATTCATATTTATTCATATGTAATAATTATGTAATTGTCTCTTTGTATTCTTTATAAGCCTATAAATAGGCTATTGGGTGAATCATTTGTAAGACACATGAAAAATCTATGAATGAGAATAACCTTCTTTCATCTTGTCTCTATTTTCATTGTTTATTATTTCTATTATTTTACAACACGTTATCAGCACGATGTCTCGAAGAAAGGCCGCTGGTTTAATCACGACAAGAAAGGTATGTCGCCAAACTTAACAAGTTGCATGATAATTGATTTATTCATGATCTGTGTGCCATTGTTGTTAAGATCCGTATGCCTTCAATTTTATTTCATTTGATTTATGATATCATGAATTCTTTTGATTCATTTGCATAATTTAGTTTAGATCTAGTTTAGATCTGATGATTAGATTTGATTCTCACTTAGATCTAGGGTTAGGGTTTGTACCGTGACTGTACAAATCAACCTAGCTTTAGATCTAATATTGTTAAGGGTTAGTATTGTACTCTTGTGATGGCTTTTGGAAAGAGATTGCTTATCCACATGTTTCTTTTGTTTGTCACTTTCATCAAATTCAGAGGCATTTACGTATAAATTTTCAGTTTTATTTACATGTATATCCTAGTCTAAAATTGTTGGATCTTGTGAGAATTCGTTGTTTTGCATGGTAAATTTAAATTCCTTTTTACTAGGGAAAGTGTGCCTTTTGATGCTCATAATGTACTAGAACAGTTTTTGTCAAACTAAATTTTGTTCTCTTGAAATAATCTAAGTAATTAAACCTCTGGCAATGCTCTTTGGGTAAATCTTATTCAGCGATAAATCTCAAAGATGGAACTACGATATTTAAAAAATACATATTTCTTTTCCTAGTACTTCCTAAGCACATTTTTATGTAAAAACTGGAAGAGACTCTTGATCAATATAGATGAGTATGGTTGTATAAATGTCCCGAAGCGTGCATTAGCTACACTACGCTTTAAATAATTTTGGGTAGATCCGATTGTGATTGTTATATGTTAATCTATTGGTAATAAGTAGAAAATAATTGGAATCCGTGATGCTTTTAGATTTTTGTGATTTAGTTTCTTGTTGATGAATTATTTTAGATCTTATTAATTTTAGGTTCTGATTTTATTAAATTGAGTTTGAGATTTCATTTGGTAAAATAATTCGATTAATTGATTGTTGATTAAACAATATTTGTTAAAAAGCATATATTTTGTGAGATGCGGTTTAAGTGACTTTGATTTTCGGCTACTTCAACTATTCAAGATTATGAATATGTATCAATCCAAGATCCAAGTTGGGAATATATGTCTTGCAGACAGTGCTACTACACACACCATTCTTAAAGATAAGAAATATTTTTCTAATCTGAGAAATGATCAAGCACATGTCAATACCATATCAGGCTGTGCAAAGATAACTGAAGGCTCCGGAAGAGCAAATTTTATAATGTCAGAAGGCACAAAATTCATAATTGAAAATGCATTATTTTCGCCTAAGTCTCAAAGAAACTTATTAAGTTTTAAAGATATTCGTCTAAATGGATATCAAATTGAGACTATGAATGAAAGAGGTATTGAATATCTTTGTATTACCTCAACTATGATGGACAAAAAGTGTGTTATAAAAAAAATTACCAGCTTTCTCATCTGGATTGTATTATACAACTATAAGAATTGTTGAATCATATAATACAGTAAATATGAAGTTTACTGATACTGTAAACCAGAAGTTTACAGATATATTTAAGGTTTGGCATGATTGGTTAGGTCATCCCGGTTCAACGATGATGCAAAAAAAAAAAAAAATTATCGAGAAATCATGTGGTCATTCATTGAAAAACCAGAAGATTTTTCAATCCCATGAATTTTCTTGTGTTGCTTGTTCCAAAGGAAAGTTAATTACAAGGCTCTCACCAGCCAAAATAAAGAATGAATCACTATCATTTTTGGAACGAATTCATGCTGATATATGTGGTCCGATTCATCCCCCGTGTGGACCGTTTCGGTATTTTATGGTTCTAATTGACGCATCAACTCGATGGTCACATGTGTGTTTATTATCATCTCGTAATTTGGCTTTTGCAAGATTACTTGCACAAATAATTCGGTTGCGGGCACGTTTTTTCTGATTATCCGATAAAGGCAATTCGTCTTGATAATGCTGGTGAATTTACATCCCAATCTTTTATGAATTATTGTATGTCAATTGGGATAAAAGTGGAACATCCAGTAGCCTATGTTCACACTCAAAATGGTTCGGCAGAATCATTTATAAAACGGATCCAGTGGATTGCTAGACCAATGCTTATGAAATCAAATCTCCCCGTTTGGGCCTGGGGACATGTTGTTTTACATGCAGCACAACTTATACGCATCCGGCCAACCAGTTATAATGATAATTCTTCCTTACAATTGGTTCATGGTCAGGAACCAAATATTTACCATTTACGAATTTTCGGATGTGCGGTATATGTCCCAATTAATCCACCACAACGCACAAAAATGGGACCTCAAAGGAGGACGAGAATATATGTTGGGTATGAATCTCCATCTATAATCAAGTATATTGAACCGGCGACTGGAGATTTGTTTACTGCAAGGTTTGCAGATTGTCATTTTGATGAATCACTATTCCCAACATTAGGGGGAGATAATAAACAGTTGGAAAAAGAGATTTCATGGAATGAATTATCATTGAAAAGTTTAGATCCTCGAACAAAAGAAAGTGAATTAGCAGTTCAAAGGATAATTCATTTGCAAGGTATTGCAAATCAACTGCCAGACGCATTTACTGACCACAAAAGAATAACAAAATCTCATATTCCAGCTGTAAATGCTCCTATCAAAATTGATGTCCCTGAAGGACAACCTATAATTGCTAGTGAGTCTAAGGCACGCTTGAAGTGTGGTAGACCACTTGGTTCTAAAGATAAACATCCTCGAAAAAGAAAAGGAGCAAATAACCATGATTGTCAAATCGAGGATGTCTCTCCAGAAGAGACCATTGACATAGTTAATAATGAAGAGAATCAGGTACCTGAAATTAATGAAAATGAAGAGATTTCGATTAACTATGTCATTACGGGAATAAGATGGGACCGGAATAATATAATTATCGACAATATTTTTGTATATAATATAGCGCGCGATATCATAAATGAAAACGAGGATCATGAACCTACCTCTGTGGAAGAGTGTAGAAATAGAAATGATTGGCCAAAATGGAAAGAGGCAATTAGGTCTGAATTAGACTCGTTTGAAAAACGAGGAGTTTTTGGACCTGTAGTTCGAACACCAAAAGAGATCAAACCAGTAAGCTATAAATATGTATTTGTACGAAAAAGAAATGAACGAAATGAGATTACTAGATATAAAGCACGACTTGTCACACAATGTTTTACCCAGATGCCTGGTGTTGATTATGAAGAGACATATTCTCCTGTGGTGGATGCAATAACATTTCGATATTTGATATGTCTGGCAGTGCATGAAAGACTTGAAATGCGCCTCATGGATGTGGTCACGGCCTATTTGTATGGTTCGTTAGACCATGATATATATATATATATATATATATATATATATATATATATATATATATATATATATATACGAAAATCCCTGAAGGATTTAAAAGTGCCAGAAGCACATAATGATAATTCCCGGGAAAATTTACTCAATTAAGTTAAACAAAGCTTTGTATGGATTAAAACAATCGGAACAAATGTGATATAACCATCTTAGTGAGTTTTCGATAAAAGGGACCATAATAATGGTCATATAAGCTCACATATATTTATTAAATATTCAAGCTCAAATTTTGTTGGAACTCCTGAAGAGTTGTAAAAGCCTTGCAATATTTAAAGAAATATCTTAAGACGAAAAGACCTTGGATAAGCAAATTTCTTGTTTTGTCATCAGTTTTGTTTTCAGGTTTTTCAAATTAAAAGTTGGTTTACTAGTCCTCACCAACTCGAAGTCATTGGACTGAGTATTTATCATATCATTATAAAGCCAGATATCAATCAAGAGATATTGGCTCCATGCGAGGCAAGGCATAGATATGCTTGTTTGATCGGTTTAACTTCTTAATATATTTGGAGAACGTGTCATCCTCAATTGATCAAGAAGTACTCACAACGTTATTTGAAAATAATACAGCTTTAAAGCTCAATAAAAGGAGGGCTACATCAAAGGCGATCAGCCGAAACATATTTCACCAGAATTCTTCTTCACTCATGTTTCAATTAAAAGGGTGAAATCATTGTTAACCAAATAGAATCAAGCGACAATCCAGAAGATTGCTCGCTATGACCCTATCACCTCAACTTTTGGAAAGGATGATAGAATTGATCGAGATTCGAGATACGACTTTTGAAAGTCCTAATCGGATGATCTCGTCAGGGGGAGAGATGATATGCGCTGCACTCTTTTTCCCTTCACCAAGTTTTGTCCCACTGGGTTTTCTTGGTAAGGTTTTTAACGAGGTAGCATCTTCATTGCATATCATTGTTAAAGATTATGTACTCTTTTTCCTTCACTAGGGTTTTTCCCATTTGGGTTTTACCTAGTAAGGTTTTAACGAGGCATATTCTTATTTACATTCAATAGACATTCAAGGGGGAGTATTATAAATAAATTATTAAGCGTGAATTGTCTATTGAACTTCCCCCCCCACTCTTTCCACATTCTCCACCACCACCACATTGCATTCATTCATATTATTCATATGTAATAATTATGTAATTGTCTCTTTGTATTCTTTGTAAGTCTATAAATAGGCTATTGGGTGAATCATTTGTAAGGGAGATGAAAAATCTATGAATAAGAATAATCTTCTTTCATCTTGTCTCTATTTTCATTGTTTATTATTTCTATTATTTTACAACAATAGCCTGGATTTGAATTTAGAACCTCTTTTATAATAGTTATGCACGTGTATTGCACGGGTTGGTAGATTGACAAAACATTTACAAATGACACTATGCTAGTTTTAGGGATATTTCTTAGTTTTTAAAAATAGTGGGGGTATATGCTAGTTTTCACATTTTAAATGAGGGTATTTGCTAAAATATCCCTTTTTTAGGGACTGCGCGTGCATCACACAGGTATATTTGGTGGATTTAGTTTGGCCGTATATTGCACGGGTTTGTTCATTTACAAAATTAAGATTTGTTTGTTTACAACCCCAACTCTCCCATTAAAATAGTAGAGATATAATTGGGTGATTCACTGAATGAGCATATATGCATGTATTCTAGAGATTCCTTTCAGATCTAGATTTTTTTTACCAAAATGACCCACTTTTGGAAAGTATTTACCAAACTGATCCACTTTCGAAAGTATTTACCAAAACGATCCAGATAGCGAGTTTGGTTTAAACCTTATCATTATCTAAAATAGCGAGTGTATGGTTATATTTTTCTCTACACTTAGGAGGAAAAAATGAAAAAAATATCAAGTTCAGACTCGCTATCTCAGATAGCAAGTGTGTTTGTACCACACTCGCTAATTGAGATAGCGAGTGTGTGGCCTTAAAAAAAACTAGCAAGTTAAAATCCTTGGCTTAAACTCGCTGTCTCAGTTAGCGAGTGTGTTTATACCACACTTGTTAACTGAGATTACGAGTGTCGATTGAGGAAGTTTATAGACTCGCTATCTCAGATTTCTCTCATTTCATCGAACCCACTCTCTCTCTCCCAAATCCGAAAGAAACCCAAACCCTAGCCTCCGAAATCGACGACTTTCCCAACAAAATCCGTCCAAAATCTTCCCAAATTCACTTCATCACTCTCAACCCTCTCTACTCCCACTCTCAAATCCCTAAATCGAACACTATAGATCTTGATTTTTGTTGATTTCGTGAATGCTGAAGATGATTGTGGTGGAAGTGGGTGCGTTCATCTTATCCTCGTTATCTACCTTCTAAAAGAACTCATTTATTGTTTGGTAAGTCTTATACGTGACAATTAGTTTTTGGGTTAATTTTGTTTGTGGGTTAATTTTGTTTGCAATTAGATGTGATCATAGAAATGAAGAAGCGAGCATTGTTGATCAAGTCTCATACGTTTGCAATTAGATTTTGGGTTAATTTTGTTTGTGGGTTAATTTTGTTTGCAATTAGATGTGATCATAGAGATGAAGAAGAGAGCATTGTTGATCATAGAGATGGGAATTTTGGGTTAATTTTGTTTGTGGGTTAATTAGGTTAATTATATGTGTAAATTGTTCATAAGAAGTTTTATTCATAGGCATGTTGGTTAATTATATGGTGATTTGTGTCATGATATGTGTAACTTGTTCCTAAGCATGTTGGATTGATGTAGGTTTTGTTGGTTAAATTGTTGTTAAATTGGTTATTTGTTCATAACCCTTGCTATTCGATTTTTTGTTAATTTTGATGTAGGGTTAGATTATATATGCTATACTTCAGTAACATTGTGAGTAATATTATGACTAACATTGTATATAGACGAGTGTCGAATTATGATGATAGTTATAAGCCTTTGTAACATTGTTAGATATCGATTTATTTTAATTAGATATTGATGAATGTATAATTTGTATTATTGATATTACATTAATTCCTAGAAACTCCCGTTTTTTATTTATCGATATATCTAAAATCGAGATACAATCAAATTTGTAGGATTCTCTTTGTTAAACTGAGATTCAATCAAAACCGAGATACGATTAACCTTCTTCCATGTGAGGGAACCATACCAGTAGACACCCTACGGAGGTTTCGAGTGTTCGTCACCTGGAACGTTTACCCACTTTGGTGATTGCCTACTTATTACGGGTCGCCCAACATGTAAGCGTTCCCAACTCCACACTTGTAGCAACAACATAGGTCCGTTCATCTGCTTCGTACCGAGAGCACAGTTGCACAAACTCTTATATAGCGTCGCCAATGCAGCACTACCCCAACTCTATCAAGATCAGCAATTAGAGGTAAGTACATGAGTGGAATGGAATCACCTGTGGAGTTTGGGAACATGACACCTCCAAACAATGTCATGATATATTCCCAGCAATAGCACTCGACTTGGAAAGGGGTCGAATCGTCATCCAACTTGTCGGTAAACGTATCCTTCAACCACTTCAATCTAAGAGATTTGCCGATGGCATCTCTAGGATCCACATTAACTCTGAGATATTTTGGGATTAAAAATTTTGGATCGAAGTCCATCGTTCCAGTTACGGCCTGTCCATCGATAGGAAGACCAGTGGGTACTGCAACATCCTGCAGTGTGATGGTCATCCCCCCACCGGCAAATGGAAACTGTGTGTTTCGGGGTGCCATCTTTTGAGAAGGGCAGCTAGAAGTGGACAGTCGGCCTTAATAGAATTCATCAAACCGAAGTCGTATAACCCACAACCCCGTAATAACTCGTGGATATGTGGATGCATGGGCAAAGTGTCGTGACTCTGAAAAGTACACTCAAAAGACTCTCCCTCCAACATGGCTTTGGAGCGATGTTGCCCTTTCAACGTCAAGAGCCTTGGATCAATTGGACCGGGAACCACCGATGGAACACGTGTTGGCGAAGACGGGCCGGACTCATTTGGTTGAGTAGACGGGTCGGGCGCGTTTGGTTGAGAAGACAGGTCGGACTCATTTGGTTGGGAAGAAGGACCTGCCTCGACCTACATAGCATAAAAGGGGAAAACATCAATATAACAATTTGTATTTTTGTAACCCCCATTCCCGTAAATACTTATTTCTGAATATTTTTTGTATTTCAATATTATAAATTCATTATTTGTTAAAATCGTTTTGGATTTTATATTAAAGTGTTTTTCTAATCGAAAATTTATTCATTTCGAATAACGATGTGTTTTGATCTTATTTTCTAGTTTGATTAACTATTTGTATTTGAGTTCAAATTTATATATATATATATATATATATATATATATATATATTGTGTCATTTTAATAAATTGTTAAACCCGAATAATTATTTTATTGTATGATTTTATTATTTTTATAATTATAACTATTAATCGTTATTCCTTGATTATTTAATTAAAGTACATTTAACAAATTATTTTGTTTTGGTACTTGATCTGATTTTCGTGGTGAATTCTAATTTAATTTCAAGCTAACTTATATTGTTTTCATTTGTATTATTTATCTATTTATTTGGATTTCAATTTTTGTTCATGAAGTTCTTTGTTCTTTGGATTGAGCTTTTATTGTCGATCCTATTGTCCTCTTATTTATTGTTGGTGTTTTTGTTTGAACCCTACTGATTTTGATCTATCTCTTAATTAAACCCTAAAACTCACTTTCTTTTGTTCTTGATCCAAAACCGCTGTTATTGGACCCTAATTCTCTAACCTAGTACCCAAATTGTACCTTATGAATACAACCCTAATACAAACTCTAATTTTTGCACACAAATCAAAATCCTAGTTGCCTACTCTCTCTCCTCCCGTTCTCTCTCTCTCTTCCGACTGTTTTCCCGCCAAAACTCTCTTTGAACCCACCTTCCCCGTCTACCATCTCCGGCGAGCCACCCCATCGCCGCCCTGATACCGAAGCCCGATTGAACCCCCCTGACCTCCTCAGTCGCAACTCTCTCCCAATTCCGTTGATATGGCTAAAAATGGGGTTAAATCGGAGCCATCCAGATTGGGCACGAATCTTGATGCTCGGGGGCAAAATGGTAATTTCACATTCAAGTGGATCCGAGGCAGATACTGAATCTTCTTCTCACAGATCCAACAACCCGCGAACGGATCCACACCTGTTGGGTTCGGGTCCCGACCCAAGGCGAACCCAAATCAACAAGGGGCAAATCAGGATCCCTGATTCAGCCAAATCAACAGTCCTGATTTGCTCCCACCAGGAATCATGGGCTAATTTCCCGAAACAGAATGGGAGGATTTTCCTCCTTGCTGTTAAGCAGGAAATCAGGCCCCTAACGGCTCCACAGGCGACTATAAATACAACCCCTCTACCACCATAACCAGGTTAATCACTTTTTTTCACCACTTAAGCTCTTTCTTAATCTTTTTCTGATTACTGACAAGAGCGTCGGAGGGTGCGTCGCCGGAATCAACCCCGGTGTCTCGCACTTCCTTGCAGGTTGCGGCAGGAGCAAGAAGGCCGAGTCAACTGTTCAGGTTTTTCTCGGACTCACAAATTCTGTCTGTGGGAACAACCACACGAACAGCCTCAGCCCATTCTTCGTCGTCCTCTGCAGTCATGCCGCCGAAGAAGGTCAGATCCAGAGGGTCGAACCGTGTGGGCAACCTCGCCGACCCGGCGACTGAAGTCCCAGTCAATCCTATTCCTCAGTCCGACCTCCCTCCGCCGACCCAGCAGGTCCCACCTCCTCCTCCCAAGCAGCAGCCCAACAATGGTCCGTCCGGTCATAACGGTCGGAAGGAGAAGCAGCCCCTCAATCCGGGCCATGTCTCGGTCCATAATGGGTCCTCGGACTCGATGGCTTCTCATCATCCCGACCTCCGTATCACACTTCTGAACCGCCAGAAGGACGACGACCTCCGCACCCATCTTGACGAGAGGCGGGCCCGAGAGGGAGCCTCCCGCCAGCGTCAGGGTGAGCGGTCCCCACGTCGTCGAGACGGCAGAAGGTCCCCGGACCGCAGAGGCCGAGCGGCATCCCCCGAGCGCCGAAGGAGGAGGTCCCGTTCCCCCGGGGATCGGCGCCATCCGAGGGACCGAGATGTGCCTATCAGTCTGGCCGAATTCCTCCAGTTTCAGGAGACCGTTCTGCAGGCTCTCAACCTTCGGCAGAACGTCCAGAATGCTCAGAGGGCTTCGACGCCCCCCAGGGATCCCAGTCCTCGTCGCCGAACCCGGAGCCCTTCCCCGGCTCCCAGCCGCCAGCAGCAGCAACAAAACCCTCGCCGGTCCCAGGACTACCAGCACCGCAGTCCACGCTCCCCTTCCTATGAAGAGGAGTTTGGGGGGTCGTACGATTACCAGCGGAGGGACGACGCCCTCATCCACCGTCTCCATGAGGTGGAAAGGCGTATCGGCCGCATGGACAGGGAGGAAGAGTCCCGAGCAGGAACCTTCCGTCCCAGCCGACCCCCCTTCTCACGGTCGATCATGGAGGCCCACATACCGAGGAGTTTCAAACCACCACAGTTTGAAACATACTCAGGGGAATCCGACCCGGTCGATCACGTCGAAAGCTTCAAGACCCTGATGCTGATCCATCAAGCTTCCGACGCAGTGCTCTGCAGGACCTTCCCTGCCACCCTCAGGGGGTCGGCTCGGGAATGGTATTCCAGGCCCGCCCCCTCATCCATCTTCTCATTCGAGCAGTTCGAGACGCTGTTCATAACTCACTTCGTGAGTAGCCGGCGAGCCGAGAAGACAAGTCTTTCCCTACTGAACCTGCGGCAGGAAAGGGAAGAGAAGCTGCGGGATTATGTGAAGAGATTCACCGCAGAGGTCAGGTCTATCGTCTCCTTAGACCAGTCCGTGGCCACCGTGGCGTTCCAGTCGAACGTCCTTAACGCCAACCTCCGATCATCCCTGGCCAAGAAGCCCCTGCATGACTTCGCCGACCTCCTCCTGAGGTGCGAGAAGTACATCGGAGTAGAGGAGGCCGAAGCCCTTCCAAGCTTCGGGGGGCTCTCTGCAGGGTCGAAGAGTGTCACGCCCTGCTTCCCAAAATACGGGAATACGAGCCCATAACTGAGACCCAGCGAATGGTATAAGCATGCCAACTCATACCATCCATAAGCTGTACCAGTCTTAATCAACAATATAAGAAGAATGAACCACAACCACGCAGGAAACATGATAATCACATAAACGAGAATGAAATTCAATAACCAATCTGGAAAATAAAGGCTTACCAAATAACTTGAGAGACTCATACTCCAATTGTAGAAGATCTGCTAATCAATGCCTCCTAGAAGTTCTCTTTATGCACCTGTGCTTGATTATCTAAAAAGAAGGAAAATTTGTCCTTAGAGCAAGTACGGACAGCAAGTAGTGACAAGCAGAGAGTAAAGGAAACGGTTACATGAAGGAATATGAATCAAGATCAAATATGCGATGACAATAATGGCAGTAATAACAATGGTCTTAATAAAATATACATATCAATTTTAGTTCATTAGAGTGTCAATTCTCCTATCTAGTGTACGTACTACTGCATCCCATACTACAGATTCGGTGCACACACAACAGTGTTCGTTTGAGACATAGTGGTGGGGTCTACAGAGCGTGTACTCAGTTTCAATAACAATCATTTACCATTTTCATTCATTCATTCACATTCATTACTTCTCCTTCCATTTCAATACCATTTCAATATAGGCCCTCGAGTACATTTTCTGAGATTTCCCACTACTAGGTCAACCCTTATAAACCCCGGCTTGTTTAGTATCTTATTAAATCATTCATGTCCATGTAAATGTGTATAAGGATGTCAAGGGAACGATACGAATGCAGCAACATGATGCATTGCTAAATAATAAACATGAAGTAGCAATCTAAAACAACAATTCTCTTTATATTATTTAACTGATGTCTATTATAATTGGGTCGAAACCTCAGTACAAGACGGACAATGCAGCCGTAACTTATAAAAAGCCATCACACATACGTTCATTAAAATGCCAATTAATGTGCTACTACAAATTATGGAACCCATTACAATGTCATATAACGATTAGAATGTCATTTTCTGTGTACAGTCCACTTTATGAAGTCATTAATCCAATCACGATTGTCTCATTCAATCAATGTATACAATTACCATTCATTTCCTTTGTACACAATTCTATTCATTTTATTCATTTCGATTATATCTATATGGGCTTAGGTTTGAATCAATGGACAATTATAGGAGGTCAAGAGTACGTCGGGTTAGCTCGTGTAAACCCTCGATACTCCTGACGAGAAGGGACACAAGGCAATTTAAGATGATTAAAAATGGAACTACTTGCAGGAGATTAATAAGCTTGAACTAGAATAAATAAGAGAGTTCAAGTGGACTTGCCTGTTAGTTGACGACGATGAAATTAAATATAGAATAACGGGATCGGTATCCCGGGCAGTAGAATATGTGCAAAATGTGTGGCAGCCACGCCAAATCAGCAACAACAACTCCACGAAGTAAACTCCAAAATAGCAGTCAATTCCTTCAATAGCACCAAGGCAGCAACACCTCCAATCCGATCTTCTACTCCACAACACCAAACAGTAAGCTAATAACCCCAACTTCACTTCACAACACCAACTCCAATAAAAATCCCCAAACTCCAATATAATAAATCACCAATACAACAAAATAATTTCCCTCAACATCAAACAGCAACAAACTCCTATTCTTTTCCTTTTTCTTCACCTCTTCTTCTTCGATCTCGGAACAGAGAGAGAGATATAGAAAAAGAGAGAGAGAGCGAGAGAGAACTGAGTGCGGGAGAAAACTGGCGAGTGGGCTGCGGGGGGTTCGGCGACGGAGCGACGGCACGGCGGCTGGCTCGAGCGGTGGAGAGGAGACGGCGCACAGGGTGGAGATGTTGGGTTGTCGAGGCGAGCGGCAAGGAGATGACTGGACGGCTGAGCGGCGGTTGAGCAGCGACGGGAAGTGGGGAGGCTCTGCGGTGACTGATGGAGGAGGAAGACGCTGGCGAGGGGTTCTAAAGCTCGGGGAAGACGGCAATGGAGGGAGAGCGGACGAGCGGGAGGCGCTCGCGACTGAGTGACGGGGATGGCTTCGATGGCGGAGGCGGCACGTCGACGGGGAGCGACGCTGAGGTTGGGCGAGAGTGGGGGCAGCAACGGGCGGCGCGTTCAGTAGGGCGACGCGCAGAGGAAGGGAATGGGCGGCACTGGTGGCTGATCGATGTGAGCGGCACAACAATGGCGACGCGGCGTCGCTGTCGATGAGGAGCTCGAACGAGGAAGACGAGCGGCACGGAGGAGGCCATGGCGAGGAGGTAGAGGCGGATCTCTGCAGTGTGGCTCGCGGTGAGGGGAGCGGCGCAGTTGGCTGTTCGCGCTCGAGGCTGGCGACCAAGGTGGACGGCGACGACTGTGGATGTCGACAGAGGAGGGCACGGCTCGATTGGTGGGTGACGGGGCTGTGGTAGTCGGCACAGGGGAGCCTGCGGAGATGGAGCGCGAGGACGAGGCTTCGCTGGACGAACGGGGAAGACGATGGGTTTGCTGATGACGAGGAGAAGTGCGGGGGTTCGATGCTGGGGGGTTGTGGTGGAGAAGATGAAGACGATGGAAGAGTGGGAGGGTTCTTTTGTGTATGTTCTGTTTTGATTTCTTGGTTTGTTAGAGAACAGAGAGAGAGATGGGGAGATGGAACGGGTGAGAGAGGAGAGGGGGGTTTAGTTGTAACGGGAGAGAGAATAACGGGAGGGAGTGGGGGTAATGTGAACAAATTGAATACGGATGTGCCTATAGATTTGATTCTGTACAACATAGGGATAATGGGTTCTGGGCTTGGGCTCAAAAATGAATATAATAAACCCAATAGGAATTGTTGGGCTTCAAACTAATTAATTAAATAATATAACACATCAAATCAATGGGCCTTAAAGGAGTTAAATAAAAGAACAGAGACAAATTCTAGTTTGAAAAATAAATGTAGGTTTCAATAGAAGATTCAAAAGGATATAGATGCATCGAAAGAATTTATACTAAAATCGAAGTACAAGAATACACGGAGAAAGAGAAGGAAATAGGAATCGGTACAACCGAAAACAGGGGTTACAAAGAGGAAGGCGACGGGAGAAGAGGGGTCCAAGAAAGCTCAAAAGGACATTGGCGGCCAGCGCCGCCCTCCCCCCAGGTTCGAAAAATTCACTCCCCTCACCACTAATGTCTCAACTATCCTAATGGAGGTGGAGAAGGAGGGAGTCATTCCTCCGGCTCCGAGGATGCACACCCCAGCGAAGAGGAGGAACAAAGATAAGTGGTGTCGTTACCACCGAGACCACGGCCACGACACGAATGATTGCCGGGCTCTGAGAGATGAGATTGAAGCCCTCATCCGGAGGGGCCAATTGGCCAAGTTCGTGAAGACGAACGATCGGGCGGATCGCAGTTCTCCTCCGGCTCGGGGGGCTAACAAGCGCTCCGAGCGGCGCGAGGAAACACCCGAGTTCGAGGAGGAAAGAATTCTGCACCTGATCCATGGAGGCCCCATGGGGGGCTCCTCTAATACCTCCCGGAAGGCCTTCATCCGAGAGGTCAACTCGGTTCACAGTGCTCCTCCTCCCAAAGGTCTCGGCGTCCCCGTATCTTTCTCCGATGCCGACCTCGAAGGGGTCCGAACCCCACACTGTGATGCCCTCGTCATCGACCTCCGCATGGCCAACTTCAAGTTGCAAAGGATTTTGGTGGACAACGGGAGTTCGGTCAATATCCTCTTCCTCTCGGCCTTCCGAGGCCTACAGCTGTCCCGAGACCGTCTCAAGCCGGCCGGTTACACTCTCCACGGGTTCACGGGGGTCCCGGTGACTGTCGAGGGGGTGATAACCCTAGACGTTACTGCGGGAAGCACCCCTACTACCCGGACCGAGCCGATGGACTTCATGGTCGTCGACGTCCCGGCAGCATATAATGTCATCCTAGGCCGCCCCGGCCTAGCCGCCCTGGAAGCTGTCCCCTCGGCATACCATTTGAAAATGAAGTTCCCCACTCGGTCGGGAGTAGGGGAAGTCAGGGGAAACCAGGAAACAGCCCGGAAGTGCTACATGACTTCCACCGGGGGACCAGTGCTCTCGCTTGAGACACTGGAAATCCCCGAGCCGAAGGCCCGCCAGACGTCCGAGCCGGCGGACGAATTAGAAGAAGTGCTCTTCTCGGACGAGGATCCGAGCCGGAAATTCCTCATCAGCAAATCCTTGCCGACCGCACTGTGTTCGGACCTGATTAAATGCATCCGGGACAACCGTGACCTGTTTGCATGGTCAGCCGCGGACATGCCCGGCATTTCCGAGGAGCTCCTCGTCCATCGCCTAAGTGTCGAACCGGGGTGCAAACCGGTCCAGCAGAAGAGGCGAAAGTTCGCTCCCGAGCGACAGCAGGCCATCAAGGAGGAGGTTGATAAACTTCTAAAAGCCAAGTTCATACAGGAGGTAAATTACCCTGAGTGGCTGTCGAACGTTGTAATGGTCAAGAAGTCCAATGGCTCGTGGAGGATATGCATTGACTTCGCCGACCTGAACAAGGCGTGTCCGAAGGATCCCTTCCCGCTCCCGAACATCGACACCCTTATCGACGCCACCTCGGGCCATGAGCTCCTCAGCTTCATGGATGCCTTCTCGGGGTACAATCAAATCCGAATGTTCCCTCCGGACATTCCGAAGACCTCCTTCGTCACCGACCAAGGCCTCTACTGCTACCGGGTAATGCCGTTCGGCCTGAAGAACGCGGGCGCCACCTACCAGCGCCTCGTCAACAAGGTCTTCCAGAGCCAGATCGGCCGAAACATGGAGGTGTACGTTGACGACATGCTCGTCAAGAGCATCCGTGGCACCGATCATGTAGCCGACCTCCAGGAGGCCTTCGGCGTGTTGAGAAAGCACAGCATGCGGCTGAACCCGAACAAGTGTGCGTTCGGGGTCTCCTCGGGAAAATTTCTCGGCTTCATGGTAAGCCAGCGAGGAATCGAAGCTAATCCCGAGAAGATTAAGGCCATATTAGACATGGCTCCGCCTCGGAACATCAAGGAGGTGCAAAAGCTCACCGGCCGGCTCGCTGCTATCGGCCGGTTCCTTTCGAAGTCGGGGGAAAAGTGCCTTCCCTTCTTCAAAGCACTCAGGGGGGCCAAAGGTTTTGAATGGGGCCAACCACAACAGGAATCATTCGACCAGCTGAAGGCCTATTTGGTGAACCCCCCCTGCTCAGCAAACCGGTCCCGGGCGAGACTCTCTTCGTCTACTTGGCTGCCTCCGAGCAGACCCTAAGTGCTGTCTTAGTGAGAGAGGAGGACCGGGCCCAGAGGCCTATCTACTACGTGAGCAAGGTGCTTCGGGACGCCGAGCTCCGCTATCCGAGGATAGAGAAGATAGCCTACGCTCTGGTCATGGCAGCGAGAAAGCTTCGGCCATACTTTCAATCCCACTCAGTCGTTGTCCTCACCGACCAACCCCTTAAGCAGATCCTCCACAAGCCTGAGACCTCGGGCCAGCTGATGAAGTGGTCCATCGAGCTAAGTCAGCATGACATCTCTTATCAGCCTCGGACGGCAATTAAGGCACAAGCTCTCGCCGACTTCATCGTAGAGTCCACTATCCCCGAGGTCGGCCACGTCCCGAATGGGCCCCCCATTTGGACAGTCTTCGTGGACGGATCCTCTTGTAATGAAGGAAGCGGTGCCGGAATCATACTGAACGGCCCTGACAACTTCGTCCTCCAGTACGCAATCCGCATGAACTTCAAAGCCTCGAACAACGAGGCGGAGTACGAAGCACTCATCGCCGGGCTCGGACTCGCCCGAAGTGCTGGAGCCCAACGCCTCCGGATTCACAGTGACTCCCAACTAGTCGTGAACCAGGTCTCTGGCGAATATGAGGCCCGAGACGAGCGAATGGCGAAGTACCTCGCCAAGGTCCGGGACCTCCTGAGCCGGTTCGAAGAGGCCACCATCGAACGTGTCCCTCGGGAAGAAAACTCACAGGCTGATGCCCTCTCCAAATTGGCTTCGTCCTCACTTCAAGGTCTCGAACAGACCGTGCTGATCGAAGTCCTCTCTAAGCCGAGCATCGAAGATGAGACGCCCGCCTCGGCGGAGTCGTTACCAGTCATGCTACAAGACAATTGGATGAAGCCATTGATAGAATTCTTAAGGGATGGAGTTCTGCCCTCGGATCCCAAAGAGGCTCGCCGAGTCAGGACCCGGGCCGAGCGGTTTGTCCTGATCGAGGGTATCCTGTACAAACGCTCTTTCTCTCAGATAGACAGCCGACCGTACCTAAGGTGCCTCTCCCCGGATCAGGCCGAATATGCCCTGCAAGAGCTCCACGAAGGCATCGGAGGGGCGCACTCAGGATTTAGGTCCTTGGCCCGAAAAGCTTTGAATTATGGGTATTTCTGGCCGACCCTCCTTCAAGACGCCGAGCGACACGTTCGGCAATGCAGTTCCTGTCAGAGACACTCTAACATCCGACGCCTCCCTCAGGCCAACCTCGCCTCCCTATCAAGTCCCATCCCCTTGGCAATGTGGGGCATGGACTTACTAGGGCCCTTCCCTCCAGCTCCGGGTCAGTTCAGGTTCTTGGTCGTAGCCATCGACTACTTCTCGAAGTGGGTCGAGGCCGAGCCCTTCGCCACTATAACCGAGAACAAAGTGGTACAGTTCTTCTGGAAGAGCATCATATGCAGGTTCGGAGTCCCCCGTGTCCTCATAACGGACAACGGGACTCAGTTCACAGGCGCAGCGTTCCGAGCTCTATGCGACGACCTGGCCATTCAGCAGCGCTTCTCGTCCGTCTCCCATCCTCAGTCGAACGGACAGGCAGAAAATGCCAACCGGCAGATCCTCGCAGGTATCAAGAAAAGGCTCGACAAAAGTTCCAAGGGCTTATGGGTCGACCAACTCCCCAACGTCCTATGGAACTACCGCACGAGCAAACGGACCCCCACAGGCGAGTCCCCCTTCAACCTCACCTATGGGTCCGAGGCCGTGATACCTCTTGAGGTCGGAATACCTTCCCCTCGGCTCACAGCCTATGACGAAGCACAGAATGCCAGAGACCTCAGAGCAGAATTGGACTTGATAGACGAGCTAAGGGAAAGGGCATCGATTCGGCAGCAGATCTACCGAAGAAGAGTTGAATTGGCGTACAACAGGAAGGTCCGGCCCGCCAACCTTAAACAGGGAGATTTGGTCTTGAGAAAGCTAGCTATATCCCTCCCCAGTCAGAAGAACAAGCTAGCCACGAACTGGGAAGGGCCGTACAGGATCACGAAAGTTGTTCGGCCAGGAACATATCGCCTTGAAGACCTGGAGGGCAGAGAGCTTCCGAGGACTTGGAATGCCGACCACCTCCTGAAATACCAAGAAAGCGCTCCGGCGCCGCTCTGAGTAACATGGAGTATCGAGCCATTCCAGTCCTCCGACTTGTAACCCATTTTCCACAAATTGTACTATGTAAAACGGTTCACCGTTAAATATCAATAAAGAAAGCTCTATTATGTTTGTGAATCTGCATGTTTTTCTCCCCTCTTATCACCTGCTTTTTATATTGTGATTTCAACCAATGGTTCGGAGTCCACGTTCGGCTCGGCCTCATCCCCTCGGTTCGTCTCCGGACGGACCAGAGGTAGACCGCCGTTCCGAACTGCTCCCACAACCGTTGAACTACACCGATGGTTCGGAGTCCAACACTCGGCTCGACTTTACCTCCTCGGCTCGTCTCCGGACGAAACAGGGGTAGATCGCCGTTCGGAATTGCTCCCACAGCCGTTGAACTATACCGATGGTTCGGAGTCCAACACTCGGCTCGACTTTACTTCCTTGGCTCGTCTCCGGACGAAACAGGGGTAGATCGCCGTTCGGAATTGCTCCCACAACCGTTGAACTATACCAATGGTCCGGAACCCAACACTTGGCTCCCAGTCCCCCCAAACTCACTTCGAGCACATGATCCGAACTCTCCTAACTATTAGCCGAAGTCCGAAGGCCCACGCCTTCGGTCGGCTACCGAGTAAGTGCCTTTCCGAGCTTGTAAACGGAGAAAACACACTTTCCCCTCAACTTTTGTGCACGATCTCGATCAGACGGCTCAGATCTTGCCACCTGCGCTAAACGACAAGATAACGTTTTCTTGGGAACTGAGCCGCCTCGAGATTCGCACCTACGTTCGACGGCTCAGATCTTACCACCTGCTCTAAACGACAAAAAAGCACTTTCTTGGGGACAGAGCCGCCTAGGAATTCGTACCGTACCATGTCGGAGTCGCTAAACGACAAAATACCGTACTCGTTGGAACACGGTCGGTTCAACACTCTCGCCGAAGAAAATAATGCGCTCGGCTCAAAGACCTCGGCACGACCAACATAGTTATAAACAAGACAAATATGCAAAGCAATGAAAGGGAATTTTATTAATGGTCGGCGCATAATACAAAACATTCCATTACAAAGTGTTGGCAAACAAAACACACAACGCCCGACCTACTACACTTGTCTCTCATATAGAAACCTCCTCACTAGACTGTTCGTCCTCCTCGGCTGGCAGCTCCCCTGCGCCCCCCCAGAGCTTCGCCATCACAGCCTGCAAGTGCCGAATCTCCGAGAGCAAGTCATCCCACTCGGCTATAATCTTCGACTGGTTGTGCCGAATGCATTTAACCCGAAGAGTGTTGCTGAATGCGGTTTGCGAGTCTTCATCCCCTCCTACGGGGCTCAGCTCGACGATCCTATTCTCCAAGCGTTGGATCTCGGCTTCCCGGAGATCGAGGACAGACGAAAGGTGGGCCCGCTCACTCTCAGCTCGGCGTAACTTCAGATCGGCGCTCCTAGGGCTCAGAACCACCGTCCCAGAAGTGGCCTCGGATTCGGAGCCATCATTCGAATGCTCAGAATCCGAGCCATGGATCATCACCACGAGCTGAAAGGAAGGGAAAACGAATAACACAATTTCAATATACTGCCGAAGTCTAACACTTGAAAATTTTCCAAGAAGATTCGCATTCAGACATAATAGTGTTACAGACAGCCGAACCGACCCCATAATTAGGTTCTTACAACAACCAACAAAAATGGAAAACAACATGATCAGGGCCTCTTCGGAAGGGGAATGCTTCGGTTTAGGGAAACGCGAGGACGACGAGGCCTGCCCTCCGAGCTCGACCCTAAACCAATGAAGCGCGATCCCCCTTCACTGCTGGTCCTAACTGCGGCGCCGACCAAAGCCCCGCTCGACGAAACAGCCGCGCTGCTCTGAGCATCGACCGGGCTCCGCCTGGTCATAGGCGAGCGCGTCGCGAGTTCGTAAAACGTAATCCCCCTCTCGCTCTCCTCGCGAGTGCACGACGTGCTGCGAACATTAGCTCTCTCCGGCACGGGCTTGAGCGACGCGACCTCCTCCTCCAGTTCGATAATTCTATCCCTCAAGACGTCGTCCTTCGCCAACTTCTTCGGTCGAGGGGCCCTCAACGAACCCGAGGCGTTGGCACTATCGGTCGCAAGCCGTCGGTAATGGGTGACCTCGATCCCCCTATCTATCGTGATCCTTCTGAGCCTGTCGACTTCGGCCGATAGCCTCTTGCGCTCGGTTGACGCTTTCTCCAGTTCGGAAGTCAGCTTCTCTCCCTCCGCCGAACGTTCTTTCTCCGCTAACTCCAAGTATTGGACCTCAGCCAAAAGGTCGTCATTCTTCTGCTCGGCGGCAGTGAGCTCTATACGGAGACTCTCGACTTCGCCTTCAGGACAAGAAGCTGGGGGGTGCTTCCGCAGTTGCCACAGCTCGCGGCAGTACCTCCGCAGGGCTGCCTTCGTCTCCTCTAGCCTGCCGAGCAGGAGAAATCGATTATACCGGCTCTGAAAGAGCTCGCCCTTTGTTTTCACCAGCTCCTTCCGAAGGTATACAACCTCCGTAATCGGACCGAACTTCACCTGAAAAGTGGAGATAAATCCGATGGGACATCTACAACTAGTCACACACAAATCCGAGGCTCGACACTTGGACAAATTTTGGCCAAACAAAATATTTTTTCATTCAAGTTCAAAGAGAAAATTCTACAACAGCGGTGGCTAGTCCGCAGTTAGGCTTACAAAAAAAAAGAAGAAAAAAAAAGACAACCGAGTCAGGGGTCGACCTTTTTGTCGTTCGGGTCCGTCGACCCCCCGGCCTTGTCCTCGCCATCGCCCTCGCCTCCGCCTTCGCTCCTGCTCTCCTCCTCGGAGTCGTCTTCCTCCCCGTCCTCGGCCTCGGCCTCCCATGGGTCTCCGACGGGTTCCGTCTCCCCCTCACGAGCAACCCCTCGGGGACACCCTCCTCCCCTTCCACGGGGTCGTAAAAGTTGTAGGAGGACGTGTCGAAGCTCGGGTTCTTGGCGGCTACATGTTGCAAGGCTCGGCCATAGGCATCCACCATGTTTTGGAGCATGTGCTGCGCGGCCTCCTCCTGCACGGCCTTCTTCACCTTC
Organism: Hemerocallis citrina; assembly: GCA_017893485.1. Classification (NCBI taxonomy): domain Eukaryota; kingdom Viridiplantae; phylum Streptophyta; class Magnoliopsida; order Asparagales; family Asphodelaceae; genus Hemerocallis; species Hemerocallis citrina. The sequence goes on from CM030365.1 coordinate 218,426,263, forward strand.
TTCACCTTCCTGAGGTGTTTGGCCTTGATCTTCTCGGCCCTCTTCCGAGCCTTCTCCGCTTCCGACCGAGCTTTGGCCAGCTCCTCCTTCAGCTCGGCTGCCTCCTTCAACGACGCCTCGAGCTTGGCCGTCGTATCCTTCAGCTCGGCCGCCTCCTTCTCCGAGGCCTCAAGCTTGGCCGCAGTGTCCTTCGACAGCTGAATGGCGTCGGCCAGCTGCTTCTCCAACCCCCCCACTTCGGCAGCCCTCTTCGTCGAGAGAAGCAGCTCGGCATCAAGCTGCTTCGCGACCTTGACGCGCTCCGCCCTCTCCCGCTCCTTCTCCTGCTCCTTGTTCGCCAACTCCTCGACCAGGAAATTGAAGTGGCAGAGGGTCTGAAAGAGAACAGCACGTTAAAATCCGAATCCAAGAACTTGGAGAAATTCTAAAGAAGAAATTTGGATGAAGAAAAGCACGGCCTACTTACCGACATGGTATTCCGGGCAATCTGCATCACGGCGTCCCCTGCCATCTCGACCTTCAGGGTCGCTCGATCCTTCGGGGTCGGCAGGTGCCTCACCGCCTCCATGCAGATGTTTCCGTCGCCCAAGAAGCCATCGACGTTCATCACCTGCCAGTCGGGGACGAAGATCTGCTTATGACGCTCGGTCAAGATCTTCTCCGCATCGGCAGTGAGGGGCGGAACCTGGAGGGACACCGCGTCCTTCACCCCGAACACGCTGCTCGACGAACCGGGAGCATCCGCCTTCGGGGTCGGTGCAGGTGCATCCGAGGCAGGGGGATCGGAGACCACGACTCCCCCCTGCTCGGGGACCACGACCTTCGTCGGAGAGACGAGGACCTCGATCTCCCCCTCCTTGAGGACCGCGACCTTCGGTTGGTCGGCAGCCTTCACGACCGAGGGCTTCTTCGAAGCTCGACTGTCCTGAGGCGCTGCCGACGGCCTCTTCTTCTTCTCCTGCTCTGACCTGCCCTTCGCCACCAGAGCCTTGTAATCAAGCTTCATCGTCTCTGCAAAAGCCGAATGAAAAAACTTAGAAAAATTTTCCTGAACTTTAAACAAAGAGTATAAATACCAGAAGCGTACGATGGTCGATCGGACTGAGACCCCCACGGAACAGATGCTCCTCTGTAATATCTTTCCAGCTTAGCGCTGGCAGGGCGAGGAGCTTCTTCTGGACCTCCGCCTCCTCAGCACTCAGCGGCGCCTCTCTCTTGGTCCGCTTGGGCAGACCTTCCTTCGCCCAAACCGTCGGTATCACCCATGGCGTCAGGGCTCGGACGAGGAAGTACTTCTCCTTCCAATGTTTGATCGAGTCCGGGTTCTCGATCAACTTAACTCCCGTCCGAGGAGAAAGAAAAAACCTCTGCTCGTCCCGCCTTGGCTGGCAAGGTCGGAAGAGACTCCGAAAGAGGAACATAGTTGGCTTGGCGCCGACCTCTTGGCATCGGAGGACGAATGCCACGACGTGCCTCCATGTGTTCGGCATCAGTTGGGCGGGACTTAAACCGTACCAGACCAGGACTTCAACCACGAACGGGTGGAGGGGAAAGCGGAGTCCGGCAATAAGGGAGTCGACCGGAAAGACGCACACGTCCGACGAGGACTTTGTGTTGGCTCGGAATCCTGGCCCAGGAAGGAGCAGTACATACTCAAGCGGGATCCGGAAGCCCTCTCGGATCAGACGAAGATTGGTCTCGGTAAGAGTCGAGATCCTATGGTCCACCTCGGACAGCTCCCTAGGCTCGTTCTCCTCCACCAGCTTAGCCGTACCTTGGGTGACTCTCTCCAAGGTATCCTCGGCGTAGTCCCGGACGCCTCCCACGCTCGACAGGGCGATAGGCTGCCGACCGAACGCCCCCGCTCTCTTCGGCGTTTCCACTATCGTGACCACGCCTTTACCCTTTCGAGACTCCGCCACGACTTCCTCGGGTAGCTCGGCCACTTCGCCCTCTTTGTCCGGACGAACGACGTCCTGCTCACTCGGCTCAACAACTCCCTTCCCTTTATCCCCTCGGCCAACGGCTTGCTCCGAGGCGGGGGTCTCATCCGAAATCTTAACCATTTTTCCTAAAAGAGAAGGGAAAGAGACTGACCTTGAAGTGACAGGTGCGGTCGGAAAGTTCGCCGGAAACGAGGAACGCTACCGCGACAGCTAGCAACGCCACCAGAGAACTAAAAACTTCGAAGCAAAGTAAAAACTGAAGAGAGAGAGTAAAAGTGAAAAGTGAGACTTGGTCTAAGGGGGGGTGAAGATTTATAGTAAAAATGGAACGTCCCTTGGACTTCCAAACGAAAGTTTGCGACTTTTGGGCTGCTCTCGAAACGTCGCGAAGGCCCATCACCACTGTCTCCATCACCAAGTCAACCAGCTCGGCTCCAGGGGATCTGAATCCGAGCTACAAGCAATCTGAACGTGTCTGCAACAGGGCCCTCGGTCGGCCACCGAGCAAGTGCCTTCTCGAGCCTGCAAACGGAGAAAACACACTTTCTCCTCCACTTCCGCGCCTGATCCCGATCAGACGGCCCAGATCTCGCCGAGAGCACTAAACGACAAGATAGTGTTTTCTGGAGATATGTGCCCATCTTGAGATGCGCGCCATCATCCAACGGCTCAGGGTGCGCCACGTCGCTCGGACGATTGAACCCTCGGACGCTCCACCTATGCCTAGAGGAACCAGGAAAAATTTCGATTCAAAGTTTTAAGGCACCGCCCTCGGCGAGCACCCCCCAGGTCCCGTGTCTCAGTCGGTATTCCGCCGACCCACGGGCCCCGGTCAAAAACAGATCGGCACTCCCCCCATCTCTAACTCCTCCGGGCTGACATCCATCAGAAGCCATCAGCCCGGAAGGAAGACAGAGATGGGAGGGGGCCCACCAACACTCAGAGATCAGGAGAAGCGCACCATTCCGAGCTAGTTGGTGGCAACTGGAAGGCTCGGCTCTTCAGAGGATTCTGACAACAGCGCCTTCACAGTTGCCAACAACGGGCTCGGAAGGTCCGGAAGCCCGAGCCACGACTCATGGTGGAGAAGCACACCATTCCGAGCTAGTTGGTTGCAACTGGAAGGCTCGGCTTGTCAGAGGAATCTGGCAACAGCGCCTTCACAGTTGCAAACAACGAGCTCAGATGGTCCGGAACATGGATTCGGACATGGATCATCACCTCTTCCACCAGGATCTCCGCCTACCTTGACACCCACTTCGGAGCAACCAAAGAAGGCCGAAGATCTTGGTGGAAGAACGACCACCCGTCCTTCCGAAGTAACTCATCCCTCGGGTCCAGACTACGGTCGTCACCACTACTGCCTCGTTCCCCCCCCCCCCCCCGCTCCTGACATCCACTTTGGGGCCGTCAGGAAGAGAGGGAAAACCAGGCAGAAGAGCAACCACCCCTCCGGACCTCAAGAGAGAAGCTACCCAAGGCAGACACCACCGAGGTCTAGAACTCAACATTGCTGCGACTGAAATCACAAAGGGAGTGGGGTACTTATAGCCTACCCCCAAGAACCAGCCATTATGGCCCTCGGAAGTTGAAACGCCGCGTATTAATTGAGGGAGTTATCCTTAATGACCTTGGGAAGGCGGAACGCCGCGCAAGTCCCGAAGCACCATTAATACCCTTGGGAACAGAGTCATCTCGGATTGCCAAAACCACAGGCCCTCGGTCGGCCACCGAGCAAGTGCCTTCCCGAGCGTGTAAACGGGGAAAACGCACTTTCTCCTCAATTTTCGCATCAGATCTCAATCAGACGGCCCAGATCTCGGCGAGAGCACTAAACGACAAGATAGTGTTTTCTTGGGAGCTGCGCCCGTCTCGAGATGCGTACCAACATCCAACAGCTCAGATAGCGCCATGTCGCTCGTTCGACCGAAGCCACACTTCCTCGGTCGGCTTCCGAGCAAGTGTCTTTCCGAGCTGGTAAACGGAGAAAAAAAGACACCGAGCTACTTAGACCGTTGGATCTCTCCGAAATTCACGCTCCCAATGATGAACGGCCCAGATTACGTCACGTGCGCTAAAAGACAAGATAGCATTTTCTTGGGAACCGCGCCGGTCTCGAGATGCGCACCAACATCCGACAGCTCAGATAGCGCCACGTCGCTCGGCCTGCCGAACCCCCTACCTCCGGTCGGCAGCCGAGCAAGCACCTTTCCGAGCTCGTAAACGGAGAAAAACGCTGCCGAGCGGTAACAGCCGTCAGATCTTTCCGAAATTCGTGCTCGTCCATGATCAACGGCTCAGATCGAGCCACGTCATCAATCGGTATTTAAATTGTTTTTTATTTATTTAAATCGTTTTATCTATTTAAAAATTGCGAAAAAAATTGCTAAAAATTCGGAAAAATTAACTAAAAATTCTGGAAAATAATTGGAAATTTGGGGGCCAATTTTTGAACCCCTGAACGAACAATTACTGCCTGGAATGTACTGTTAAAGGCCCCCGAACGATTAGTGAACACGTCGCAAAATTAAATAAATAGTCCGAAAAAATAGATAAAAACCCTCAAATACCCGATGTGACCGGAGAATAACACATGACATCAAAAAGTTACCTCAATACCCCCTTCGAGATTCAAAATCCTCCATTCGGACACCGATACAACTCCACCAGCCACTAAAACAGTTAAACTACTCCTCAAAGTCTGATCGCACTCAGTCTTTAGGAGTGGGGGGCTCGTGATATGGCTAAAAATGGGGTTAAATCGGAGCCGTCCAGATTGGGCACGAATCTTGATGCTCGGGGGCAAAATGGTAATTTCACATTCAAGTGGATCCAAGGCGGATACTGAATCTTCTTCTCACAGATCCAACAACCCGCGAACGGATCCACACCTGTTGGGTTCGGGTCCCGACCCAAGGCGAACCCAAATCAACAAGGGGCAAATCAGGATCCCTGATTCAGCCAAATCAACAGTCCTGATTTGCTCCCACCGGGAATCATGGGCTAATTTCCCGAAACAGAATGGGAGGATTTTCCTCCTTGCTGTTAAGCAGGAAATCAGGCCCCTAACGGCTCCACAGGCGACTATAAATACAACCCCTCTACCACCATAACCAGGTTAATCACTTTTTTTCACCACTTAAGCTCTTTCTTAATCTTTTTCTGATTACTGACAAGAGCGTCGGAGGGTGCGTCGCCGGAATCAACCCCGGTGTCTCGCACTTCCTTGCAGGTTGCGGCAGGAGCAAGAAGGCCGAGTCAACTGTTCGGGTTTTTCTCGGACTCACAAATTCTATCTGTTTACCCCCACACCGAAATCAGCGGTAACATCCGTCAATCTCCCAAATCAATCCCGACCATCCCTTCTCCGACCTATCACCCTCCGATCGACTGCCCTACCCTGATTGAACTCCCTATCCCGTCGACGCCGTCGAGCTCCGCCCAGATCAACAACCCCCTGCTGTCCTCCTTCCTGTCGACCCCAAAGACAACACAACCTGACCTCCCTTTGCTCATGTTCCTGATCGACGGCGTGCCGCCCCTTCGGCCGTCACCGTGCCAGTCGATCGTCGTCGACGTTCCGCCGCCTCGCCGCCAGCCCAGACCCGCCAGTCAGATCTCCTTGCCCCTTTGCTACCTTTGCCCCCCCTCTCTCTCTTGTGCCAATACTGTTGCAGTGCTGTCTCTTTGTGTTGTGTTACCTTGGGTTCTTTTGTACGTAGTTTATACGTGCTATTATTGGGAATTTTGCTAGTTCGTGAGTTCGTTGCTTCGGGATCCTTATCACGTTATTCTTGGTATTCAAATTAACCGTCTAACAGGCAAGTCATCGTCCTCTTGAATTGCTAATTGTATCCAATTCAAATTTCATTCAAATTCTTGCAAGTAGATCCTTTGATTATCATATTATATTTTGTTCATCTCTTCGTTGGGTCTATTGAGGGTTTACACGAGCTAACCCCAATATTCTTAACATCGTGCCACTTTTGACTCAAAGTTTGGATCTTTCATGAGTGCATATAGAATTGATACTAGGGTTGTTCATATAATTAACACACAAATAAACTATTGTAGAGACAATTGCTAGGTTGTATGTTATTTGATTGATTGATGATAAATTGATGTATGAGTGTGTTATAGTTTAATTTATCATGTTTTGACACCCATCATGTTGATTACACAATTTATTGACTTGAGAATCGATACACATATTGTTTAATTAATTTATTTTTAAGAAAAATACCCAAAAAACTGTATATGCTTGCTGACATGATCTTGACCGCTGTTTTCGAACCAGTAAATGACCTCAAAATGAAATACTTTCTGAACAAGAGTTGTAGCCTATTCTTTCTAGTTTCCAGAACATCCTGAATTTTTGAATTTCGAGTTCTGTAGCAAAAGTTATGTCCGTTTTACTATAGCTGTGTTTTTACTTTCAGATTTTCAGATTCTCGTACCTTTCATGTTTAAACTGTAAAAGGGCTGATCAAATTATAGAATTTTAATCTGAAAATTTCCAGATTGTTGCTTAACATGTTTAGGAGTCTAGATTATATTTTTACTGAATTTCATATTGAGTTTTTGCTGATTCAAAAAATAAAATAATAAAATGTCGAATTTCTGCTTGAACATAAAACCTGTAAAGAACAATATGTTTGACCTAGCTACTATTGTCGGAAATTTGAACTTTAAGTATGCGTTGGAACCGTGTGGAAGTCTAGTTTCCAGATTTTCTGACAGATTCAACTTTCGATTTCCGAGTCAGCGGGAAACTGCATTTTTGTGCAGGTTGCGCTTGCAGTCCAGAATTTTGAATACTACTTTTTAATAAATTAATTATTCCTATATCGTATTATTACATGAATTGATGTATGTATGTTGCATTGCATGTTCCTAATGAGTTATTGTCATCATTCTAATCGCCCTACTCCATTTTATCATCCTATTGTTTCCCCTGTTGATACTATTGTTCATCTCATGTCTTATAATTGCATATTGTATTGTTGTATTGATAAATAATTAACAAGCTGGGGGGTTTAAGGGATTGACTATAGTAGTTGATGATATAGGAACTGTATTCGGATGATAGCCCGTGTTATTATTGATATCGTCATTGTGTAAGAAATTGCACATTGGCCCGTGTTATTATTGATATCGCCATTGTGCAAGAAATTATAGCTTGGCCCGTGTTATATTGTTATCGTCATCATATCCAGTATATGAACTATAGAGTCTACCGCTATAGTCTAAACGAAATTGATTGTATGCATCGAACCTGTGGTACAGCACATATGGGACACAGTAGTACGTGCATTAGTTAGGAATTAAAATGATTAATAAATATAAAGATTACACAACGACATTGTATATTGCTCATCATTGTTCCTATTGATATCGAATATTGGCTAATTGTTATTGTTATTGATCATTGATTACTGTTACCAAACATTGAATCATTGTTTATATCCAATGAATCGATTATCTTGGTTATTGTCTCATGTTATTGATTCTTATTGATCCATTGACTTCATTATTATACCGTTATTCCATTGTTTCCTGCTTTATCTACTTGCTGTCCATTACTTGCTCTAAGGACAATTTTTTTCATCTTTTTAGATGAAGTGTATACATGTAATGAAGGAGAATTGTCTGTTGGAATTGGAAAACAGACATTCTGAAGATTACTGCTTTTAAATTGCTTATTGCTTTAATAAACTTAATGTATTGAGACTTGTTATTAGTTTGGATTGGATTATTATTGTTTTTGGTTTATGTCCCGAATTTTATTATTGTTTCTAGACGTTGGATTATTATTATTGTATTTGGATATTTTTATTGCTTCATTCCAAGTATTATTGTTCATGAGATTATTATTATTGCATGCGCAACTGTTCTGTATTAATAATATTGTTGAGTTAATCGGATAAATAGCTTATGGATAAAGTTAGTCATTCGCTGGGCCAATGTTACGTGCTCGTATTCCGTGTTTTTGGGAAGCGGTGAGGTTTTCCTTGAAATGAAAATCAAATTCATCAAATAAATATATTTTAAACTTACATTTCCATGTCGTCGTCCACCACGACGACTAGATCCACTTGGAGGTTGACCGTAACATGTATGTGGGCCCCCGCGATTACATGGAGGTCTACTACTCGTTCCTTCTTCATGAATAGCCCGGGTTCGTGGCATATTGAATAACAAAGAGAATCCTACAAATTTGATTGTATCTCGGTTTTAGATATATCGATAAATAAAAAATGGGAGTTTCTAGGAATTAAATGTAATGTCAATAATACAGAATTATACATTCATCAATATCTAATTAAAATAAATCGATATCTAACAATGTTACTCACAATGTTACAATGGCTTATAACTATCATCATAATTTGACACTCGTCTATATACAATGTTAGTCACAATATTACTCACAATGTTACTGAAGTATAGCAGATATAATCTAACCCTACATCAAAATTAACCAAAAATCAAATAGCAAGAGTTATGAACAAATAGCCAATTTAACAACAATTTAACCAACAAAGCCTACACCAATCCAACATGCTTAGGAACAAGTTACACATATCATCACACAAATCACCATATAATTAACCAACATGCCTATGAATAAAACTTCTTATGAACAACTTGCACATATAATTAACCTAATTAAACGACAAAAAAAATTAACCCAAAATCTTCTTCTCTATGATGAACACTGCTCCCTTCTTCTCTATGATCACATCTAATTGCAAACAAAATTAACCAAAAATGTAATTGCAAACGTATGAAGACTTACCAAACAATAGATGAGTTCTTTTAGAAGGTAGATAACGAGGATAAGATGAATGCACCCACTTTTGTCACAATCGTCCTCGTCGTTCAAGAAATCAACAAAAATAAGGATATGCGGTGTTCGATTTAGGGATTTGAGAGTGAGAGTAGAGAGGGTTGAGAGTGATGAAGTGACTTTGGGGAGATTTTGGACGGATTTTGTTGGGAAAGTCGTCGATTTCGAAGGCTAGGGTTTGGGTTTCTTTCGGATTTGGGAGAAAGAGAGAGAGAGAGATGAAATGAGAGAGTTCTGAGATAGCGTGTCTATAAATTTTCCGGTATAAACACACTCGCTAACTGAGACAACGAGTCTAAGCCAAGGATTTTAACTTGCTGGTTTTCTTCTAGGCCACACACTTGCTATCTCAGCTAGCGAGTGTGGTACAAACACACTCGCTACACTCGCTATCTGAGATAGCGAGTCTGAACTTTGTATTTTTTCCATTATTTCTCATAGGTGTGGAAAAAATCATAATCATACACTCTCTATCTCAGATAGCGATGATGTTTAAACTAAACTCGCTAGTTATCTCAGATAGCGAGTAGGTTGTTTTGGTTAATACTTTTCGAAAGTGAGTCACTGTGGTAAATACTTTGTAAGAGTGGGTCACTTTGGTAAATACGTTTTAAAAGTGGATCATTTTGGTAAAAATTTCTAAGATCTCCACGAAATGCAGGGATAGATTTTTTTTTTTTTTTTTGATAACGAGGATGGAATCGTATAATTCCAGCCAAATATATTATTAACAAAAAGTATGTACAACAAAAACTATTTTTACAAATCGTAAAACTAATAGCACTCATCAAAATAAACAGAGTAAATAACTAAGCAATGGAGAGCATTGCCTCGGCAAAACAACACAATAATCAAACAAGAACGCTGCAAAAGAGAAGCTCCGGACCCAGAGAGGCAGGCAGCGGTCAGGACCAAGAGATAGATTATTAAAAGGCAGGTTTTGATTATATAATATTGTTTTCATAGGAAAATAAGTATGCAGAAGAAACTATAAAAACACATGGCAGTGGTTAACTGTTAAGTAGATTGTACTCACTTTCTTGGATGTTGCTACATTCTATACTCCCAGTCCTAACTATGCATGCAGCTCCACTAATATATACTAAGAGCATCTGTAGTCGTCTATAGCTATTTTTTTGGGTATTTGACAAATGAAAATCGTTAAAAATAACTTTTGCGCTGTAGTCGTCGATTGCCAAAAATTGGATTTTCGTAAATTTCCATTTCTCAAACGAAAGGCGAATTATCTGAAGAAAAAAAAAAATCAAAATTTTTAAAAATTATTGGAACGGACGGGAAATCTTTTATCTTTTCCCGTCCACCCAATTTTTTAAAAATAAAAAAATTGAAAAAAAAACCATGGACGATAAACCTTCCCTCGTCCAAGTTTTCAGGTGGGTTTTGCTTTTGCTTTTTTTGTTTTTTTGTTTTATGTATATGGACGAAAATTAATTTCCCATCTCTATCAATTTTTTAAAAAATTTTCGATCAGACAAAAAATTAAATTTCGTCTGATATTCCTGACAATGGTCAACTTCCTTCCGACGATTTTTTTTTTCTTCATCCGATACGGCAAACAATAAATTCTTTTTCGTTTGCTATATTTTTCTAAATTATAAATTATTTGTCAAATTTGACGGGTAACTATTTACCAAAAACCCAAAATTAACTACTGCAGCTTCTACATACTCATTTTTTGGAAAATTAAAAAATTTGGAAGACGACTAGCTCTAAGAATCCTACACCCTAATAATCAAACCATTCTTCCAAATTAGCACCAACCAATGAATGTCCTTTTCAATTTTCCACTTTTTCTTGCATTCTCTTTCTGACTTTTTGTCCTCCAAAAAAAAACTAAAATAATGGTACAGCCTTGAGTAACCTTGACCTTAATTACCTCACACAGATTGTCAATTTGTCATTTTCTTCATGGGATAGAAAATCAATATATGTCTGAATTTCATATAAAATTAACCATTATTTCTGTATTAGTACTATTAGTACTATCTCATCTAGACTTTAATAGTAGTGAAGTGATTTATCATAACTCTATTTGCAGCGCCGTAAAAATGATGTTCATGCAATAGGATAATAAATTTTGAGTAGTTCGAAAAGCTTCAAATAGTTTTTTTTTTAGGGGAAAGGTGGAATAAGGCCACCCTGTTTCATTAAGAAGAGTTTAACGAAACAAACCCAGAGTACTGGGCTCAAATACAAACTACAGACAGAAAATAAAACATAAATGAAGCAACATGACGCATACAAACCAATAAATCCCTCCAACAACCCTGGAGGGTGGGCCGACAAACCAACTCGGTCCAGCAAAAGCGTGAGTACGTCAGTTTAGCTTCGTACAGTGCCTCCACGACACATACACACCCACCTGACACAAGTCTGGTAGGATTTTATCACCTGCAGCTCCCTTCATTCACCTCGCTGGAGGGACCCCATCTCAGGGCCAAACACCCTGGAATTTGAGACAAGAGAGCGCACATTTCGGAGGGACCCCATCTTTGGGCCCAAGCTCCACCAACGTGCAAGACAACCTAACTCCCAGTATCTTCACACGCACTACCAACCCTCACAGGTTGCCATGACTGGCCCCGAGAGTGTGGACATGGTGGCAAGCGTGCAGAACATCCGGGCACCCAACCAGCAATCATGGAGGGACCCCATCTTTGGGCCCAAGCTCCGCAAACGTGCACGACCACCTAACTCCCGGCATCTTCACGCACTACCAACCCTCACAGATCGCCAAGAATGCCCCTGAGAGTGTGGACATGGTGGCAAGCGTGCAAAACATCCGGGTACACAACTAGCAAATCATGAAGGGACCCCATCACGGGTTCTACCCCACAATCGAACAAACCTACTAGTTTCACACCCCCAACCACACTACCACAGCAAAAACAACCACTGTTCCGCCGAATCACCGGCCTCCCCAAATGGGATCTGGGCAAAGTGTGTGTGAGTGTGTGTTGGGGTGGGTGGGTTGGGGGGGGTCTCACCCAATGGGATCTACGACAGGGTCGTCGTTGCGAGCCACAGGGCGCGGGGAGGGACGTCCGGCGATAGGTCTCGGGGACGGACGTCGTCGGCGCGAACGATTGCCCATCTCCACCTGGCGTCGTCTTGGGTGAGGGAGCTTCGTCCTCTGGTCGCCGCGGGGAGCTCGCCAGTCCGATGGCTCAGTCTCTCCAACGCGGTAGTTGCGACGAACTCCGCACCCAGGGGGCTGCGCACTGGAGCACCGGTCGTAAAGGACGACGCGAAGGGGACGCGTCGGTGGCTTCCTTCTCCGTCGACGCTTCGCTTCGTACATCGCGTCGGGGCTTCGTCTTCATCGCCGCGTTGCTCCGTCGTGGCGTCGTCTTCAGCGCTCGTCGAGGAAAGGCGAGGGGGAACGCCGGGGTGCGAGGGAGGGGGGGGGGCGGCGCTGAGGGTGCCGCCGCCCCCAAACAGTGTTGATCTAGGGTTTGTTAGTGAATGAAAGGCTTCAAATAGTTGGAAGGTTTAATGAGATGCAACTGCCGATGAAGGACTAATATGTAAATATGAGTTCAAGGATGGGCTTATGTGTTAAAGACCCAAAGGATTGCTGGGGCGCGTGAGTCGTGATCATCATCATCATCATATCTATCGCTAGGCTCGGATTGGTGAGAGAAATATAAAAAGAATCACCACCTGCAACGAATTCTTTCTCTGTCTGACTATTTTTTTTCCACCATCTTGAATTTAGAAGCTCCTTTCTCTAAGAGCATCCACAGTGGTGTTTCTTATTTGCCAAAAAATGGCAACAACAGTAATAACAAATAGAGGAGATTGCTGCAGTGGTCATTTGCTAAAAAATTGTTAAAAATTTCAAAAATTGAGTGAGACGGTATATGATATACCATCTCAATTATTAAACCTAATTAAAAAAAGTTAATTACTTATTAACTATTAAACCTAATTAATTAACTAAATTAAATAATATAATAATAACTAAACCTAATTAATTACCATCCTAACCTAATTACTAATCCTAAACCATGCATTAATTAGTCCACTCCACTGACCCCTTAATTCAAGGACGGGATTTCCAAGAATTTTTCTATTTTTTTTTTTTTTCCTAATCAATGAATGCTGGCCCTTCATCTATTTAAAAAAAAAGACACAAAAAAAAACTCACAGACGGTATATCATCTCGTCTGATATCCCGTCTGATTCAGACGGTATATCATCTCCCGTCTGAGGAGTTTTTTTAGAAAAAAAATTAAAAAAAAGTAGAGACGGTATATGATGTACCGTCTGAAAGGATTAGAATATATTAAAATAGATTAGACGGGATATGATATACCGTCCTCTATAATTTGAGAATCGCTATTCTGTTTCTCAAATATGAAAAACGAATATAGGTCGTTTGCTAAAAAATGGCAAAATGAGAAACCGTTGCAGCGCTACGTTTGCTATAATATGGCAAATTGAGAATTATAGCAAACCACTGTGGATGCTCTAAGCATATATAGTTGTTGGTCAAATATTCAATAAATTTTCGTTTGCTATATTTTTCTAAATTCTAAATTATTTGTCAAATTTGACGGGTAACTATTCAACAAAAACCCAAAATTAACTACTGCAGCTTCTACATACTCTTTTTTTGGAAAATTAAAAATTTTGGAAGACGACTAGCTCCAAGAATCCTACACCCTAATAATCAAACCATTCTTCCAAATTAGCACCAACCAATGAATGTCCTTTTCAATTTTCCACTTTTTCTTGCATTCTCTTTCCGACTTTTTGTCCTCTAAAAAAAACTAAAATAATGGTACAGCCTTGAGTAACATTTGATGTTACCTCACACAGATTGTCAATTTGTCATTTTCTTCTTGGGATATAAAATCAATATATGTCTGAATTTCATATATAACCATTATTTCTGTATTAGTACTATTTAGTACTATCTCATCTGACTTTAATAGTAGTGAAGTGATTTATCATAACTCTATTTGCAGCGCCGTAAAAATGATGTTCATGCAATAGGATAATAAATTTTGAGTAGTTCGAAAAGCTTCAAATAGTTGGAAGGTTTAATGAGATGCAACTGCCGATGAGGGACTAATATGTAAATATGAGTTCAAGGATGGGCTTATGTGTTAAAGACCCAAAGGATTGCTTTGCTGGGGTGCGTGAGTCGTGATCATCATCATCATCATATCTATCGCTAGGCTCGGATTGGTGAGAGAAATATAAAAAGAAAACAAACTGTCCCACCTCACCACCTGCAACGAATTCTTTCTCTGTCTGACTATTTTTTTTCCATCTTGGTGAATTTAGAGCATCCACAGTCGTTGAAGCCAAATTTTGAGTATTTGGAAATTTAGAAATAGGAAAAATAGAATGTAGCTGCAGTCGTTGAAGCTATTTTTTGGCTATTTTCGATTGGTCGTTTGTTTCCGTTTAAACGACGGAAGATTATCTATCGTCAATCTCATAAGACGGTATATAATACACCGTGGGTGGAGCGGTAATAACCCTTTTTTATTTTTTTTTAAAAAAACCCAACAACGGGTGATAATACACCGTTAATTTGAAGCCACGGTCCATTATTCACCGTTGGTAGACCTTCTTTTAAAATTTTTTTTTTTTTTTTTAAAAATGCCAAGGACGGGTTATAAAGCACCGTCAATTTGTTCAGACGGTTGTTTATTTACCGTGCGTTGATGTATTTTTTAAATTTTTTTTTGTTTAAAAAAATTAAATCCAATAACGGGTCACAATCTTCCGTCAATTCGATCACACGGTGGATTATTTACCGTTGGTTGACTGTTTTTTTTAATTTTTTTTTTTAAAAAAAAAAAAACCCAGCAACGGATCATAATTCCCCGTCAATTTGAACACACGGTGTTTTTTCCACCGTCCGTTGACTTCCAGGGTTTTTTTTTTTTTTTTTTTTTTTTTTTTTTTTTTTTTAACCCAACACGGAAGGCTAACAATTGGTCAATTTCCCATTAATTGGTCAATTTTCCATTAATTTCCCATTAATTGTTTAAAAAACCCAATTGGTCAATTTCCCATTAATTTAACAGACGGTGTATAATACACCGTCAATCTCATTTTTAATTTTTTTTTTTTTTTTTCGAATGCGTCTTAATCATTGGGAACGGTACTTTTTGAACACACGGAAGATTATTTGCCGTTAATTAGATCGGACGGGCTTTTATCTTCCGAAAGCTATATTTTCCATTTCGCCATATCGCCTGCTATATTTGGCAGCGCACTGTTCATCGTCAACCCAAATTTTAGGTATTTGGACGACGACTGCAGTGCGTTTTTTTCCAAATTTTCCAAATTTTGGGTATTTAGCCCACGACTGTGGATGCTCTTAGAAGCTCCTTTCTTTCAGCATATACAGTCGTCGGTCAAATATTCAAAAAAATAAATAATTTAGTGAAAAATTATCTGCAGTCGCTGGTCAAATATTTACTTTTTGAATTCGATGTGAACAGTAGTAGGCTGCTAAAATTGGATGAAAAAAATGGCAAAAGCTAAATTTTGAAAATCGAACGATCATTTGTCGTCCGTTAAATATTTTTTTTATTTAAATTAAATAGATCGGACGGGATATGCCGTCCGATCGAATTAAAAAAAAAAAAATTAAAATTGGAAGATGATATGCCATCCAAGGCTTTTGGATTTGGTTTTTTCCTATACATTTAACATATAGTCAGTTCTATGGGTAGATTTACTCTAAATTTATTAGAATTTTTTTTATCGAACGGGATATCATATTCTGTTCGATTTTTTTTGGAACAAAAAAAAAACACATGGGAAATCATCTTCCGTTTATGCGTTTGAAAGCCAAATTTTGGGTTTAGACGACTACAACACATTTCTATATTTTTCATTGCTATATGCCAAATATCCATATTTTAGGGGTCGATGACTACAGTTGCTTCCACTCGTTTTCTCTATTCGTGAAAAGATTCAAATCACGATGTCATTTTCTTGTTCTCGAATGGGTCTTTTCAATTCTACCACGCATATATTGGTTTCTATCTCAAATATATATTGAGTTTGTCTTTTAGTGATTATTAGTCCTTTTTTATTTATCTTTTAGTGAGGAATATGCCTAATAATCAGTAAAAGATAAACCTAGTGTATATTTGGGGTATAAAACCAATAGAGTAATGCTTCATTCACTTCCAATTTCACTACCATTTTGTTCACTACCTTAGGTGACATATTCCTATTGGAGAGTTCTCCCACCTATTCTATATTTCTCTACCTATTGGAGTGTGTCACCTAAGGTAGTGAATAAAATGGTAGTGAAATTGGTAGTGAATGTAGCATTACTCAAAACAAATATGTGTGTAACATTTTCTCTTCATATTCACCCACAAACATTAACAAAATCAGAAAAAACTATCCCACATTGTCTCTCATTGCATGTTTATTCAAAAACTAATAAAAATTGCACACTAATCTCGTTGAGCCATGTGACAACATGAGTGATATTTTCCCAGCAAAATGTGACCGTTTGTGCTCACATGTTTCATTAACGGATAATGCTACACCTACTACCAAATTTACTACCTTTTCCTTTACTATCTTAGGTGGCACATTATTAGTGGATGTTTCTACCACCTATTATGCAATAACATCCACTAATAGTGTGCCACCTAAGGCAGTAAAGGAAAAGGTAGTAGATTTGGTAGTAGGTGTAGCATTACCCTTCATTAACAACTAAATAATTGCAAAAAAGGACAATAAACCATATCATTAATTTATATATGTAACAGTTGGTCAATAATGTTTTTGATAAGCACAATGTGGTTGTAGACTTGGCTTTTGTTTATGACAGTTAGAGAGATAAAATACGACCGTGTCGATATTGATTTCTTATTTTACACATATTGTGTTCAATTTTATTTTTTTTAAGAAAGAAATGACATCGTCATCGTTTTATTAATGATGAGTGAACGAAACATAGTAGTACTAGCATTACAAAATAAGAAATAACATCAAAATACATCTAGCAGCCAAAAGTGTGATGCATCAAATATACGGTAGAGATACAGATAAAAATGAAACAGTGTAGTCATCCCATGCTGCTTCGGATCCCCCCTGGTCACCTCATGGATGCCTCCTCCTAACCTTCCTTGCGTAGCTTCTTCCTGTTTCCCGCATGACCTGCCCAGACATATATGTAACCGAAAATCTTATGCATAATAACAGTAAATCTATGATTGCAATTACGAAAATAGAGGTTATTTCGATCTAGCCACAAGCCCCAGATAGTTGCTGCTACCGACAAATCCTAAGCCTCCCTATCCTCTTTCCTTATACTACTCCCCTTTCCTATCTCCCACGCTTGGACTATAGAAATAGGATTTTCTAGACACCCAAACCCCAAACAGACTACCTCCCAAGCTAGTCAAGCCCTGTGACAATTGAAGAAAATATGACCAGCATCTTCTTCTCCATTGTTGCATCTATCACACCCGACTTGGATCTGCATTCCTCGCTTCTGTAAGTTGATCTTTGATAAAATCGCATCTTTCATGACCAGCCATAAGAATGTTTTTACCTTCAATGGCACTTGAGTGCTCCATATAATATTCCCAGTCTTGCATTTGATTCCTCCGTCATTCAGTCTTCTGTACATTGACGCTACTGAGAAGTTCTCATTTTCCTCTAAACACCATATCCTGTTGTCTTCTGTGTTTTGAGAATATCTTCCTTCAACTCGAATGAAATTATTTAATATGTGGAGCTGTATGATAGCCTCCTGTGTGACTTATTCTCCTGTGAGTATCGTTAGCCTGCCATTGTTCCATACATTCGCTACCAGCGACTCTGTTGACAGCGAGCTCCTTGCGACTTCTGGGAACTTACTCAGAAGAGTATTATTACCGCACCATTTATCTCTCCAAAATCTTGTTGTTTTACCATTCCTTATGCTGCAGATGGTATTTGTATGAAAGATGTCCCTTACCCTCGCTACGCCTTTCCAAAGATAAGATGTTCTTCCATGTAACCCTCTACCTCCAAATCTGAACTTCTTCCTTCATCGATAGTTTTGAAAATATTTGCTCCACCAAATGTTTCGCCTCCTGGACATTTTCCACCACCACTTGCTCATCAATGCCTTATTCATATCTTAAAAATCAATGATTCCTAGTCCCCCCAATTTCTTTCCTCTTACATACTCTTTCCCATTTGGCTAGAAGAAACCCCTTGTTATTTTCATCTGCTCCCCTCCATAGAAATCTTCTCCTAAGTTTGTCAATCCTGTTGATGACCCATTTTGGTAGCTCATAAATGGACATTAGGTATATTGGCAGGCTACTTAGCACAGAGTTCAGTAGAGTGATCCTTCCCCCAAATGATAAAAACCGTCCCTTCCATCCCGCCAGCTTCTTTTCCACCTTTTCTATAAGCGGTTGCCAATCTTCTTTAAGAAGACTTCCCGGTCTGATTGGAGTACCAAGGTATGTCAGCGGATATACAGCTTCCTCGCATCCTAACACAATCTTGACATGGCTGATCGGAATGGATAGATTGTTGCTCAGCGGTATGACACAGCTTTTGGTAAGATTTACTTTTAGCCCTGTCCATGCTTGTATGCATCTTAGTAGAATTCTGATAGCCATAATCTCCTCTATCTTTGCTGCTCTGAAAATCAACGTGTCGTCCGCATACTGCAGAATTGAGATGGGTTCCGGGATCCCTTTCATTCCGATCAGATGTTAATATTTGGCGATTAACTTTGATGTTCTCAGTGTATTCTACTATCAGATGTTAATATAATTTATGAGATGTACACTATAATAATATTTATGTATAATACTGAATACATTTACTTTACAACCTTTGGGGTGCATGAATCAGAAACTTCCATTATGGAGTTTATGTAGCTCAAATTTAAACAGTAAGACAACAATTAGTTGTAAACAAAAGTCCATGTTTCCATCAATATATGTTGAAAAATAATTATAAATGAGGGTATAAAATCCAACTTCTTAGAACTTTGAGGTTGCAAAATAATAAAATTTAACTTGAGAAGATATTTGCTACTTTGAGTGTAATTTTAGAGGTTGAAATTTACCTAAGTGGATATCTATTTAAATCTTCCATTGGATTTGAAATCAATCAGGAACTTGGTAAAATTTTTGTACATGAGCAATCAAAAAAAGCATTAAAAAATTTGAAAAATCGGTAAATTTACAAACTTAAAATCTGAAAATATAAATTTTTGAAAAATATCTTTTAGGAGAACGAATGTGAACCATTAATTTTTTTTTCTTTTTTTTTAATCTTCAATTGAAGGAGAGCTGCTTGATAATTTTTTTCTTCTTCAAATTGACTTGTAATTTATTATATAGACATATAAAATACAAAAAGTAATTTTTTTAAAAAATCGAATAATATTTTAATAATATATTAAAAGAAAAATCTCTTTCCAAAAGAAAAAGGAGGCAATCACGCGCGTGTCGCAACTTTCTCTCCTTTCTTTCTACTCCCCCCACTACCCACCACCACTCCGTCCTTCATTCCTTTATAATTCCCCCATTATTTCCAAACCCAATATTTCAATTTTATACAAAAGATATATGAAGAAGACGACGATCCGTACCCACTATGGAAACCCCTCCTTCTTCCTTTAACGGCGCCGTCACCGCGCTTAACGGAGAACCAATGGGCGAAGCGTCTGGTCTGTACGTGAAGGTGATGACGGACGAGCAGATGGAGGTCCTACGCCGTCAGATCTCCGTATACGCCACTCTCTGTGAGCAGCTCGTCGAGATGCACAAGGCGTTCACGGCCCATAACGACTCCGTTGCAGGTTTGTCCTTTCCTCGATTCTCGTCAATTTTCGCAAAGAAAAAAGATGCGATCTTTAACGTTTTTGAGGATTTTGGGTTGTTTTTTTAGTTCAAATTTGGATGTTTAAAGTGCCATTAGTTTGTCGGGTGAGCTTTTCTCTAAGCAAAGTTTGAAACTTGGAGAAAATTTGAGGAGTTAAAAATGTTTAATATTTAATTTCAGTCATAGAAAAGATGCAAACTTTAGGTTATTTTTACTAAATGTTAGTGTTAAATGCATGGGTTGTTTGTTATGCGCGATTGATTTGTGGTGCCTGTGGTTCTATCTATATATAGTTGGGGGTGTCCCTTTTGGAATTTATGATTTTTGTGTCCCACACTATAATTTAAGATGTTGGGGTTTTTTGTTCCGTTGGTTGTGCTTTAAGTGTGATCAGTTATTAAGGGCCATGATTTTACATGCAAATAGTTCATCATTGGATTGATTGATTTTGAGGGCAAATGAGTTTAGATTGTTCTTACTGAACATGTGGATTGTAGGAAATGTAGAAAACTAATGTGAATTTCAATTGTTTTAAAAATTAGCATTAACCTGTAGGAAATTCTGTTATGGGAAACTCCGTAAACTATCAATTTGATCTTTTGAAAAACTAACTACCCTTCCGGGAGTCCGCGACATTGTTATCTAATATTTGGTCATGTGCTTTTCATGAAACTTCTGAAGAATGTACCTTGATTGGCACTTTTAAGGGTGCATTGATTAAGGGGCATTAATCGCACTTTTAACGTCGTTTGATTTTTTTTTTCTTCAAAAAATGTTGTGTGATTTTTCTTTCAAACTAGAATAATTCATGGGACTCGTGTGTGTGGTAAAGGAAGTTCTGAAAACACGTAAACTTTCATGGTAGTTTTTTTGTAATTTATCTGTGACTGGATGTGCACCGATAGCAGTTTGTTTTTCTATATTGTGCTTATAATTGAGATTAATGGAATATGGGTCATTCATTTTATTGCCCTTGTGCCTCTTTGTCTTTATCATCTGACTAATGGTGTGTATAGGAGGTTAAAGTTGAGAATCTTAGGAAGCATGTGAAACTATATGGTAATAAATTAAACATGGAAACATGGAAGCCTTCTTTGTCAAATATTGGGACCAGGATGTTTGGGTAAATCTATATTTGGTCTTTAGGTCGGATTAGATCTTTATCATCTAAGTCACTAGTTCGTTTGCACGTGGGGCATCAACATTTGTTTTATATGAATGACATTTTCATAAATAATTTTGTTGTTAAATAAATTTGAAGTTTGAGGATATTATGGTAAGTTGGTAACTGGCTAATTAGTTAGAAATATAACTTTCACTTAAAAATGTGTGATTGAGATTAGATTAATTAAGTTAACTCTTATGAATTGTGATTGTTTGAAGTCATATGTGATTGTTTGAAATTTAAGGCAAGTAGTGAATCTTTGACTATTATAAAAGAAAAAGCAACTAGAGGAAGGTTTTAGAAGCATATGTGATGTGAAGTCATACCTATTGAGTGAGCTCATGTTTAGGACATTGACCTATTCCTTAGCTGAGAAAGAATCAACTGCATCAATATTTAGCGAGGGGAAGGAAAGATTAAAAGAACAAGGAGCAGTGAGCACATGGTATATTTTATAATTTGCAACAGTAATGTTATAATTATGATGGGCATTGTTAGCGATTATATACTTTGGGTCTTAGTTAATGCACAATCTACTAGGCTGTGTTACTATAGTTTTGTATTTATGACTGGCCTTTTAGCATTATTATCAACATTCTGCATAGAAGATTTAAGTCAATCTGCATATATTTTTGGAATTTTCATTACTACCTAAAATCTGTCATGCTTTATGCCAAGTCCCTTAGTACCTAAAGATCTTTAATTCGTACTATTTATTTAAGTTCTTCTGTGGTATTATGATGTTGAGGCTGGCTCCATAACACCCTGTGGCCAATGATTGGTATCCCTCTTGACAAGAACCCTGTGGCCTTCAATAGTGAACTTTGTTTTCATGTTACACTGTTGATGTACACCTACTACAGTGTGTAATCATTGCTTTGATTTTGCTATTTAGACTATGATTAACACCTAATTAAAAATCCTGATAGATTTGGTGAAGGATTTGACTTTCGGGTGCTAATAGCTCTCTATGTGGAGATGGATCTCTATCCATATTACTTAATTTTTTAGAGTGATCTGTTTTCTATTATGTTTCATTGAAATCAATAGTCCATTATGCATATAAGCTGGCCATTTTAATTTCTAAATTACATTGTACACTCATTTTGGAATATGGTCCTCTGTCCTCGTATCATTGAAGTTCATGTTATAATGTTGTAGCTGTATGTTTGATGGTTATGTTTAACTGCTGTAAATATGAGATCACCCTGCTAATGCTAACAGATCATGATTTCTGACAGACATTTTCACTTTGGATACCATTTCAGTAGAACTATAATGGTTACTTTCCTTTGCAAATCATGAGATTAGTTTGTAAATTTTATTTATTAGTCTCAATATTGAACTTAGCAACGACAAATATATAGTGGTTCCAACTAAATTTGTTATTAGTATTCTGTGTTAGGAAGAACCTTTTAAGAAAACTTAAAGGTAAACAGTGTTCAGAAGTTGTAATATGTAGATTGACGGGTTAGCCATAAAGGGTGTGACCCAATCTGCAGTTGGTTCCCCAGAGTTAGGGAAACTATCTGTTGGTTCCTAGAGTTGGAACAACCATCGATCAGTTTTCCCAACCATTCCCCAACAGTTCCCTTTTTGTCCTCTATAAAAGGAGGGCACAGTCTTCTTTTCCCATAATCATAATTAAAGATCTTTTTGTTATTCTTGTCATTTTCTTCCGTTATGTAAAGGAAGTTTCTTCCTGTTGTGTGGTCAGACTCCGACCCTTGTAGTTATCATATTCTTTCTCCTTTATTTACAGTTGGCTAAATGGGTAATTGAGATCATATATATTCTTGTAAGTACATTGATGCAAAAATATACAAATGCAATTTATAACTACATCAAAGTGCTTTTATTCAAGATCCGAATTGTAACAGCTTGTTTTGACATGGCAGTAAGATGTGGGTTGATAAGTTTGATCAATATTTGGAGATTGCATATTTTGATGAAGTGCTAGATACTTGGAACAGATATTAACAAGAAATTCAAAGAAACTATAAGATTTTATCATAAATTCATCACGCATCGGTCATTTCATCTAATTAATCTTCCTTTAAGGAAGATGTATAGATTGAAAAATGCAATCAATTATTACCGATTATTGTATTTTAGGAGAATATGCTTTATATTTTCTTTGATTTGATTTCTTGTTTAGTAATGAGGCTGGGGAACCTTTATTTTGATTCGATGGCGACTTCTGGGGGGAATAAGATTACTGCGAGACAGCGGTGGACCCCGACGCCGGTTCAACTTCAGATACTTGAGAATATATTTGATCAAGGAACTGGAACTCCAAGCAAGCAAAAGATAAAGGATATTACACTTGAACTGTCTCAGCATGGCCAAATTTCTGAAACAAATGTATATAATTGGTTCCAGAATAGGAGGGCACGATCAAAAAGGAAGCAGACTACGTTACTAGACAATACTGAATCTGAAGCTGAAGCAGAGGATGAAACTCCGAGTGAGAAGAGAGCAAAGTCAGAAAAGAGAACCTCAAATGAGAATATGTCTCAAAGCGGTGATGATCCTTCCTTCTACAACAATGAATTAAGCTCTGAACTAGGGGATTACACAGTCCAGGACCCCAAGAGAACGGCAGACCAAATAACTTACTATGAGAATATTCTGCCGAATCCAAGTATGTATTCATTCAATTCTACCATTTTTGTTTTACTTTTTGCGTAAGTATTTACTAAAGATAGGTTTTGTAAATGAGAGAACAAATTTTATGTGAGTGGCGCACTTGGTTTCCCTATCATTTACATCTTATAAGTGATGTATTTAGATTTTTTTTAAAAATAAATTTATTTATTAAAAGGTGACTAACAGTCCCTGTTTCATTAATGAATTTTTAACGAAACATACAATCAGAAAATTACAACCCTTCCATACACTGAGCCCCATACCGAGATCGCCGACTTAATCAACAATCCCACGGAATCAAAATCCTACTACATCAAACAATACTAATACAAACTAAAAATAAGATACAGATACATGAGATACATGAGCCTATGACAAGGTACATCACCCACAAACCCCATAAACCGTGGTGAAGATGTCTAAGTGTTCCCTACCCCCCAATCACATGGTAGTCAACTTTCTAGCTCCTGCGACACCTACCCATGCATTGATAAGAGCAAAAATTTTATGCATCAAGTTTGAAAATGTACAATTGTGATTGTTAAAACAGTAATCATTCTGGTCTAGCCATAGGGTCCACATAGTAGCGGTACAGATATCCCACGCTACCCTATTCTCTCTCCTAATCACTCTCCCGCTCCATGTACCCCACATATTTAGAATTATTATGTATAAATTTTGGTTTTAGATATTGGAGTTCTATTTTTTTTCTTCTTTTTCTTTCTGATGGTAGCCTCAATCTGAGTTGCGATCTAATATCTCAAACTTGATTCAAATAAAGTAATTGGCTTAGGTCCTCATGGGGATACATTTCTTAATAGGTTTGCACTGGAAGTTTCACTGTTAAGAATTCCAGTTCTTTCTTTGTTCAGCTATTAGGGTTAGCATAAATTTGATATGTTAAGCAAAGACAGATATGCCTCTATCTAAACTCTGTTAAGTTAGAGTTCCGAGTTCTCTCCGAAACTCACAAAATTTATGATTTCAGATTAGCTGAAGAGTTTAGCAGTCTAGCAGTGGAGCAGGGGGACCCTGACCTAGATGAGCATTAGTACTTAGCATTGCATTTCCGTTGGTTGGTTAAGACTTTGATTTGCTCTCTCCCTCATGAAACTTACTTATTTGTCTGTCTTTTGTTCCTTCTTGCTTTTTTCTCTCAAAATTGTAAGCCTTTGTGCTCACTCTTCCTCTGCTATCTGTTATTTTCTGCTTGAGAGCTAGTCTTTTCTGGTTTGCTGGATTCTCTTCTTCTTCTTCTTCTTCATGTTGGTCGGTAATTCATTGTTGCTTTCTGCTTTACTGGATTACTGCTCATCTTGTTTATCTGCTTTCTTAAGCATATCTCAGCTTTGTGGTCAGTAACTGTATCGTCCTAAAAACCTTAACTCTCTACCCCAATTGAATCCTCCAAATTATAAATTCTTGTTGGATCTGAAATGGATCTTGCAGGATTCAACCTGCTCCCAACCCTACTTTTACATAACCTCTTTTCATTATGCGTTAAAACTTGTATTAGTAACGTACTGACACGAAGCCATATTGGTCGCAGGAATCGATGACTTCATGGGAAAGATGGAGATACCTGGGAGTTATAATGCTTTTCAGTCTCAAGGAAACTACGACTATCTTGATTGATCTGGTGCTTGAATTAGATGTATCGCTTGAAATTAACAGCAGAACCTTGGCTGAGAGTAGAAGCATGCAGTTCCTATTAAATGCTGCATTTATGCAATTTGCCCAAATACTGAAGGTTGTAGTGACCATTTGTTTGGCAAACTGAGAAAAATACAATTCACTGAGTTAATATTTTTACTATACTTAGTATAATTAACTATTGGAGTTTGAAGAGATTGGGTATAGAAGTGTGTTTGTAACGGTATATGTATGAATTGAGCGAACGCATCGAGCAATTAGCTTTGAATTTGTTACTCCCCAGTGTTTAATGGCTGAGAACATTATGTCTGAATAATTATTGTTTCTGTGAGATGTATGGTAGATACTTGTGTCTGGAACCCCTTCTATTCATTGATATCAATTTTGGGTGTTCGTGTTGGGTCCTTCGAGAAGATGCAGATGACATGTTTAGGTTTAGATAATATGCAAAGTTTCTTTCAGTGACACCGGGATTTGGCTGATTTGTAGTGAGTACTTGTGTGACTGGTGAAGATCTTTCTTCTTCATGATCTTCACAACCTTTATTTATCGGATTTCCCAAGTCACAGTAGATTTTTCTAGATGTACTTGTAGATAGCAAGAGATTTTTAAGGTTTAGGAGCTATAATTTCCAGTACTACATCTCTACTACTATAATTCAAAGAGTTGGAGTCTTATAATTGGTAGACAAACCAATTTAATTTGAAGACACCAACTTTTATTAATCTAATTTCAGTCACCCACTTTTTAAGTAGGAGTTATATTAATCATATATTTCTAATTGGCTAGTTAAAAATTATGATACCCTCAAGCTTTAAATTTATTTACGATTTACGACGAAATTATTTACAAAAGTGTTATTTCTATAATATAAAAATTGGTGGAACTACGATAATTGGTAAAGAGTAGGGGCTTCAGAAAAAACTACGGATAGGTAATAGGTAAAGAGTAAGGGCTTTAAAAAAAAAAGGCGTGCATATCATTCCAAAACTTAACCCAGTCCCTTTGTCACTTAGAGCATCCACAGTCGTTTTTCTCATATGCTATAAAATGGCAGCTACAGTAATAGCAAATGCCATCGATCGCTGCAGTGGTCGTTTGCTATATTGTTTCTCATTTTTTTGAAAAAAGCGAGCGACGGGATATCATATACCGTCTCATCGTTTTAAAAAAATTAAAAAAAGATTAATTACTTATTAACTATTAAACTATATTAATTAACTAAATTAAATAATATAATAATAACTAAACCTAATTAATTAACTAATTAAACCTAAAACTCTCAAAACCCTAATCAAAATCCCCAAAAACCTAACCTTAACCCTAATTCCCGGATCGAAACGAAGAAGACGAAGAAGTCAAATTCGAATCCGAGAGAGGAGCGACAAAGGTTTCTTTGACACAACAGTAGTTTTCGGCGCTTTCGATCTCGATCCTCACCTCCAACACCTCGCCGTCGCTGGCGGTCGCGACTAGAACGTTCGATTTCGACGGATCCGGCTCAGCGGGATGGAATTCGCAGATCGAACGGTGAGAATTTGGTGATCGATGTTGATCTCAGAACAAGCAAGTGATTGTGAATTGGTGTTTGGTTTTGGTTTTAGTTTTGTTGATTGATTTTAGGGGAATGTGGTTATCGAAAACATTGATGTTTGTTTGTTTTATGTGCGTTTCAAGTTTTTAAATTGAGTGAGGAGGAGTTATTGCACGTAAGGGGAGAAGTCGGGAAGCGTGGAATTAGGATAGATATGTTGAGAAAGTTTAGATTTTTTGATGAAATAGTGATTATTGATTGTGAAAGGTCGAATTTTAAGATGAAATGGTGATATTTAGTTGTTTCTATTTACTAGTTTAAATTTACCATGCACCAAGTGCACGTGACTTGGTGCACATAAATGATGAAAATTTTATCTAAACATACTTCCATTTAGCACACCTATATTCTTCAAACTACAAATTCGACGAAGTCAATCATTCTAAAAAGCTAACCATGGATTTCAAAATTACTCCAACAACAACAAGCTCATCGAAATCAAATTCGAAGCAATTATCGAGAACCCAAGTTTAATCAATTCAAGCAGAATTTCAATCAAAATAAAGAAAAAATGGATCAAAATTCGAACGATGTAAAAGAGAGATATATGCGTAATAGTTTCATCTAAAACATAATTAAAAAAAGTTATTTAAAAAAACAAATTAGTAAATCCTAATGTGATATCATCGTATTTTTCATAAGATCAATCATCACTTTCGACTTTAACTTTCTTGAGGTTAAAATTGCTTGTACTTTCTTGTTCATCCTTTTTAATTTTGCATCCTGTCAATATTCTCGTAGTTGTTCTTCCATATTGGACATCCTGTGATTTGATAAATAATGTATACTCATCTCCAATGCATTTCTTGGTCCGTCTATCAAATTCTTTAACATTTTTTTCCTGCATATAAAAAGAATTAAGAAATTAGCTCTTAATTAATTGTAACACTATGAGAATAACATATTATACCTTATTCTTAATATCTTCCAGGTTTTTTGCGGAACAGTCAATGATGCACCTTGCTTCCTTATCAAATAAAGTCAATTCTGCCTCCGCACTTTTATCTTTTATTGTGATTTTGAATACATATCTGAAACATGTTATTCTTAGTTTTTTTTTAAATTGATTGTTTATTTTTTTTAATAATTTGATTGAAAAATGGAAAAATGGGAAACTAACAATATGTTGTTTTGTATACCTTGGCTCATATTCAACATTACTCTTTTTATATTTTCGACATTGACTTTTGTTGAACAGATTTTGCATGCAATGTACCATGGATCTCTAACGTCTTTGACACTTTTGATCAAAACTTTGCAATAGTAGTATTTTGCCTTGAAATATGAATTTTTTTTTAAAGTCATCAAAAAATTTATAGACATATATAGAATTGAATAAAATATTTAAAATAATTTCATTGTCCATAATACCTCCGAAGAATTTTCGTATGCACAATAGAGAATGTGAGACAGTTTCACTTCTTCCACATCCATTACTTTTCTTTTGTTTATTTGTAAGGAATTACTTTTTAACAAAATTTCATTACATTTTATCCTGAAACAAACAAACAAAATTATGTTAAATGATACTCCAAATGACAATAATTAAAGAATTAAATATACAAAATAAATTATACCATTCTTGAATTTTATATGCTTCTGGTTCATTGGGATTTATCTCTATTGTAGTGTTGTTTGTTGATGTGAGAGAGAATCATGTTTAAAAAAATCTATAATAAATAAATAAATAAAATATATAATAAATAACATTATTAATTTTTATTGTATATAATTACCTCCAAAGTTTGAGGTTTTTATAGAGGTAATTGCAATAATTGACATGCTGGGTGATAATTCTTTCAGAGCTTTTCCTTCCTTGATTGCTAGTTCTCCCCATAATGTAAGTAAGATTGGTTTTGACCTTAAATTAAGACAAAACGTATGAATTACGAAACAATTATGTATATTATTATACAACTTAATTAATTGATATTACCTGAATCCTACAACTGTAAGATTTCGCTTCTCTACTTCATTACCATATTTTGAGTCCACCTGATCTACATCTCCTGCATTAATTACTGCTAAACAAAGATCTGTAGTTCAATACAATTAGTATTTGATATCCTTTATATATATATATATATAAACATAATTTTTTACCTTTAAAGACAGTAGAAGATGTACTTTGCAATTCGTTTATAGTTGCAAATTTGTACCTATCCTTATCAATGATAAGATTTTTCTCAACTTCATCTACAATACTTCCCAACTTCAAAATGATGTCAAATTTATCGTGCATTGGGTTATATCTTTTGTCGATATTTTTTAGTACTCCATTAGAAATTAAGTAAGTTTTATGCTCCTCAAGCGTATGTTGGAACGCTTCCACCGCTTCATTAAACATTATCGCAAGTATTCTAGTTCCCTAGAAAAGATGAAAATTAAGTATTACTAATTATTTATGTATGTACATGTATGAATATTTTAACAATATTTAAAGTATCTACCTCATCATCCATTAGTGCTACTTTCGAGATTTTTCCTGTGCCTTTACTATTTTTGTATTCTTTCACACCATAATGTTTCGTAACCAATACTTTAATAGTCCACAATTGTTGATTTTCTTGCAAGGAATTGATAGAGTAATCTTTGTGGGATTTGTCCATTGATATAGTTAATCTGCAAAAAATCAATTAATTAAGTTTGTAATACCCCAGACCAGCCGACTGGTACTGCCAGCAGTCGACTGGTAGAGGACAGTCGACTGGTACTGCCAGCAGCCGACTGGTCCGTGAGATTTGTGAGAGATCTTGAGAAATTTAGTCCCATATCGGGAATTTGCGAGGATAATCAGAGTATAAATACTATTGCCGAGGATCAAGAGTCACCAATTCGGTTAACCACCTTTTGAGAGGCAGCCTGTGGTGGGCGGTGGAACTACATAGTATTTATAATTCGTCTGAGCATTGGGGCGGGGCATTACAAATGGTATCAGAGCCGACTTTCGACCCCGGATGTAGTAAAGGGCCTACGATCTGCGGTGCTGGGAGTCATTGATCTCCGAACCGGTGTTGGTATCCGGGATCTGCGGTGTTGGGAGTGACTGATCTCCGGTCTAAGGGACTGTACTACATCGGCTAGAAAGGACGGTCCTACACTGAGGTGTGCCCTGTGCTCAGCGAGGACGCTGATTCCTAAGGGGGGTGTATGTAATACCCCAGACCAGCCGACTGGTACTGCCAGCTGTCGACTGGTAGAGGACAGTCGACTGGTACTGCCAGCAGTCGACTGGTCCGTGAGATTTGTGAGAGATCTTGAGAAATTTAGTCCCATATCGGGAATTTGCGAGGATAATCAGAGTATAAATACTATTGCCGAGGATCAAGAGTCACCAATTCGGTTAACCACCTTTTGAGAGGCAGCCTGTGGTGGGCGGTGGAACTACATAGTATTTATAATTCGTCTGAGCATTGGGGCGGGGCGTTACAAAGTTAATCTGCAAGGAATAGTAAAAGGGATATTTAGATGATGTGGCAGCAAAATGAATATAACCAAAAATATTTTGTGGTGAGAGATAGAGAAAGATATGTTTCTGAAAGAAAAAAACAGATATCCTTGGCAAAAATTCTAAATCACTTGAGACTAACATTGCAGTGAATCCATGCTTCAGTAAACCATATTTGTGGGACTTTTTTAACTCGGACAGTTCGGTTCGAGCTTGACTCGAGCCTGTCCAGGCGGATTTCGGGGCGGACTACAGCTGCTGCTACAGGAGCGAGATGGAGGATCGCCAGAGTCTTCTAGGTAGAGGATTTTGATGACGAGGAGGTTGAGTTTGGGCCGACACTGGACTAAGTGGTTGGCGCCACCCATACCCGTCAGAACCTCACCAGCTGCGTTCTCTGCTATCTTGTATTGTGCCTACTGTACTTTTGTTATTTTGATGTAGGGAGGATTAGACCCAACCCCCAGGGTTTTATTGGGGGATTATGTTTTATTTCCAGCACTGTACTTTATTTCCTGCATTGTCCTTCTTGTATCTCTCCCGGTACACCGGGGTGTTTTGTTAATTTCTTATTAATGAAACAGGGTGGCGTTATTCCACCTTTTACCTAAAAAACAAAACAAAAACTGCAGCCGCTGGAAATGCATTTCCACAAAAGAAAAAGGTGAAAGATATATTATCATATATATATATATATATATATATATATATATATATATATATATATATATATATATAGAGAGAGAGAGAGAGAGAGAGAGAGAGAGAGAGAGAGAGAGAGAGTCCTCTCCCGTTGTGCACTAGGCCTCCGTGTGCACTCGGCCTTTCCGCCTTCGTATCGATGATCTGAACCGTTCACATTGATCTACACATCTAAATTAATCTAAATATGTAAAATCAAATCATTTCAAATTCATTTTCCCATCCATTGAAGTATTACAAAATAGTACAGCTGAAAATTGTTGTTTTTTATAGTTACATGATGGATGGGCAAATGAATTTCAAATGATTTGATTTTACATATTTAGACTAATTTAGATGTGTAAATCAATATGAACGGTTCAGATCGTCAATACGAAGGCGGGAAGGCCGAGTGCACACAGAGGCCTAGTGCACAATAGAAGAGTACTTTCTCTCTCTCTCTCTCTCTCTCTCTCTCTCTCTCTCTCTCTCTTTATACTAGTATTTAACAAGTGCGGTGCAAGTTTTAATCAATATATAGTTTTTAAAGTAATATAATATAGCACGTGTTAATAAATACATATTTTTAAAAGTAATATAAAGAGTATAATGAGAGAGTTTGAGTTATACGTGTAATGCACGTAAATTGGTAGATTTAAATAAAGTGTATAATGAGCGCGTTGGAGTTGCACGTGCAATGCACGTAAAGTGGTAGATTTACAAATGACACTAAGGCCTTCTCCCATTGTAATATTAGAGATCAGAGTTTAGAGATATATCTACATAATAAAACACAAGACAATTTGAAGAAAAAAAACTATCAAGTGGTTCCTCTTCCATTGTAACAAAATCAACGGTTCAGATTTACTCTCCCAAAATATATTTTTCCTCCAAAAAGTTTTCCCCCAAACCATTCCCCCCCCCCCCCCCCCCCCAAAAAAAAAAAAAACTAAAAAAACTAAAAAAACTCATTACTTTATTATTATCTCTCTTTTCTCTTTTCACTTTTTCATATTTCTTTCTTTCTCACTCTCCCTCCTCCTCTCTCTCTATTTACTTAGAAATTTAGATTTTTAAATTTCAGGTTTGTAAATTTCAGATTTTTTATTCTTTTTTTATTGCTTATGTTACATTGAAAATAACAAATATCTCATCAACAGTTAAATTTCATCATTTTCCACCCTCAAAGTTCTAAGAAGTTGGATTTTACACCCCCATTTATAATTATTTTTCAACATATACTAATGAAAACATGGACTTTTATTTACAACTAATTATTGTCATACTATTCAAACTTGAGCTACATAATTGTTGTTACTGTTTACAATACTTTTTGTATGTTGTATCGTTTTGAAAACGTGTCGTAGGCACATGCCCATGGGCAAATCTAGTATGTATATATATATATCCTAACCCATTAGCGTAACCAGCAAACCCCGAGCATCAAACCGCTGATTAACGGTTGTTACTGACGTTAGTTGTTTCCTCTTCTCTTTCTCTTTCTCAAATCCCAAGTTCCTAACCCTAGAATTTTGCTCCAATTATGAGAAACCCTAAACCCTATTTATTTGGAATTTTTTTCCGTCATAGGCCACTTTTTGAAAATATTTGTGTTTAAGGGCCAGTTTTTAAACTATTAGTGCTCGTGGGCTACTCTCTGCCACGTTAGCAGCGACCGCTATTCGCAATAGAGGCATCTTCATTTTCGAAGTCGTTAATGGAAATAGCGGCATACGTTTTAAATTTTTTTGAATTTTTTGTTTGCAGTCGCTATTCCCACTAGCGACTTTAGTATATATGAGATCGCTGATGCGATTAGCGACCTCAAACGAATGTATTGAAACACTTGGCGATTTCTAGAGAGCTTTTTCTCTCTTGAAATTTTTTTAAAAAAAACTGAGGTCGCTATTGGGAATAGCGACCTTAGTATACTTCGGTCGTTATTCGCAATAGCGACCTCAGTAGGAAACACAATCTAAGGTAGGAAACTGATGTCGCTATTGGCAATAATGACCTTTGTATAACTAAAGTCGCTATTCGGAATAGCGACCTCAGTTTCAAAAATAAATAAATTGTTATTTTTTCATTGAGCAAAAGCTCTCTAGATTAAAAATCGCTAATTCCAGTTAGCGACTTCATATATACTAAGGTCGCTATTCCCAATAGCGACCTCAGTTTTAAGTTTTTTTTCTTTAAAGAGAACAAAAACTCTCTAGAAATCGCTAAGAGTATCCACAATGGTGTTTCTCATATTTGAGAAAATGGCACAAATAGAAATAGCAAATGGGCGTGATCGCTGCAGTTAGGGGTGGCGAACGGGTCGTTCGGGCCGGTCCGGGCCCAACCCGTGCGGGTTGGCACGCTCGAGTAGGCGGGTCGGGCCGGGTTGGCGTCATATACGGGCCGGTCCGGGCCGGGTCAATTTCTTATTTGGGTGGCCCGCCCAACCCGTGAACCCTTTAGGGCTCAACCCGGGTTGGGCCGGGTCGACCCGCGGGTTGGCCCGTTTAATAATAATATATATATATATTTTGGTAGCTTAAATTGAACTAATAATAATAATAATTTTACAAATGATGTATACAATTATACAAACAACCATATTTTTGTTTGATGAATATTACATTTCTTAAAAAATTATAATACTAAGTAAGTAATACTACTAATAAGTAATAATACTACAATTCTTCAAATATCCCCAAATGATGTTTAATTATAATACTAAGTATGTAATTCAGTAATAATACTAATAAGTAATAATACTACAATTCTTCAAATTGAATCAAATATCCCCAAATGATGTTTAATTATAATACTAAGTAAGTAATAATACTAATAAACAAAAAAAATCGTAATAATAATAATAAGATTGAAAGAGTCAAATTGACAACAAATTTTGAAATTTTATTCATATGAATTTAAGTTATACAATTTGAACAATTTATAACGAAATGAAGAATTTAATTCACAAATAAGTTTTATACAATAACATATTTCTTATGTACAATTTTAATTGACTACAATTTTTCTAATTTAACATAAGAAGAAAAGCTGTTGTTGTTGTTGTTGTTGTTGTTGTTGTTGTTCTTCGGTCGAGTTGCTCCCACTTGTGGAACTAGATAGTGCTTTCCCTTGCGTCCTATCTTCAGCCTTCAGCCAGTCTTCTGTGCAAACGAGCATCTCCAACACCTCGGGCTTCAACCGATTTCTGTAATCAGATAGAACCCTGCCACTTGTAGAAAATGCACTCTCAGAAGCAACTGTAGAGACAGGAGGAGTTAGCAAATCTTTAGCCATAATAGACAGAATACTAAAAGTGTGTTCATGTTCTTTCCACCATTGTAAAATATCTAGTGGGGAAAGAGTAGGCTCGGTATCCTGTTGGTTATACCAATTTAATTCATTTGGTTGATTAGTCCTAGGTTTTTTAGATTGAATTTGTTCAAGTAGACAAAATGTTCTATTACCAATTCTACTTTTACCCTTACCTTTAGAACTAGCAGAAGAAGAACTAACTACAGAAGTTGTACTACTAGAAGCAAAACGTCTATCATAATAATCATACAAGTTATTTAACGTAGATTCAAACTGAACTAAAAAATTAGCGCAATCAGTTGTTAATTCTACATTGTTCTCTAAATATCCAAAAAACTTTTCTATCAAATTCTTCGTACCTTCTAATTTGATACGGGGATCCATAACAGTAGCAACACAAATCAACATAGGAGGAGGAAAATAATACTTCAAAAAATTTTGAAATGCAGGTATTACAATGTCACTAATATAGGCATCATTTAACATTTCGTTAAATATTTGCACCATGCTAACTAATTCAATAAAAATGCTACTAGAAGTAGATTCATATGTTTTTGAAAAGTTTAAAGTTGCGGTTTTAAAAGGTTCTAAAAATTTCAATAAAGATTCTGTTACAAATAATGTTTACATTCGTTTTACAATCGAAAGATAGAGAGGCACAGAAACACATAGAAGAGAACAGGAGAGAGGAAAACCGAAAGAAAAGAAAAGGAAAAAAAATTAATAAAACAACTTACAAGAAACAAATGAAAAGTACAACTTCAAGGAAGCCGAGGCCTGTGTATCACACAGTGTCCTTAAAACAGATTTCGCCTCTTTCCGGTTGCTGGAATGAACGGAGGCGTCTGTCTCCCAGGATGCAACGACTTGGAGCGATCCCGTAGGCATCACGTACCACTTCCGAACCGAGTACAAGCGCTTGAAACCTATCACCAACTTACCAACAACAGCACAGAAGAAGACTCAGAGAAGGAGAGAAGAAGATCTGGTTTGTGCAGGGAAGGAAGTAAAGGGGAGGCCTCTATTTATAGAGCCTGGGTTAAATCAGTAACGGCAGATAAGGCATTAACAACCTTCACTGTAACGGCAGACAAAGCATTAACAGCCTTCACTGTAACGGCAGACAACGAATTGAATGCCTTCAGTGTAACGGCAGACAAAATATTAAATACAGCACTGAAACGGCAGACAGAACCGTTTCTGCATTCATTTCAGCCGTTACAAAAGGAAAACTGTAGCAAAAAGTGGCTCTGCACGGGGTGGGATCAAATCGGTCCGGCATTCGTGTCCGCATGTCGTGCGGGCGCACACAAGTCGCATGTAATCCGGTCCGTGATTTGCACCCCCCCTGCGCGCGCGAGAGAGAGCCTCTCTTCTAGCCATCTTACAATGCTTAGAAGGAGATTACTATATATCCTCTTCTATTTCCTTTGTTATTTCCGATGTGGGACTATGTTCCCTTAACCCATTTTCAAGAATGAAAACGTCTCACTTTGAGAGACAATTTCTCATTCACCCCTTAACCGATTTTAGCGAGCCAATATATGATTTTGATCTACTCACGAAGGAGAACACAAATCAATCAAGATCTCTCAATAATTCATTGAGGATCTTACTCAAAAAATTGCTCAAAAATCGGTTCGAAAATGGTGTCTAAAATACTCATTTTCTAACAATCCCCACATGAATGAAAATTGACGACCACAGACAGGACAGACTGACACGACAGACTGACACGACAGACTGACCCGACAGACTTGGTGATAGAATTCAACGATTGATTTCTGCATAGGATAGGTAGGTGTTACCCTTTGAACCTTCCCTTATGAAATATGTTTACTTTACTAACTAAACAGTAGATGCGATGTCTTTGAACTGTTCTGCCATTTGTGTAAACGATGACATATCTCACACAGAAATCTTTCTAACGCTTTTTCAGTTCTCACTGTTATGTTCGTTTTGGCCATGAACATACGCCTGGTTCTATAAGATTTTAACAGGAATATTGCCCTATATTATTCCCTTGGAAGCGGCCCTTCTTCCATCTTACATAGGTGATTTCTTACTTAAGAGTAACCCGCATTACTCTGCTCGGATATCCGACGCATAAGAATCATTAAAAGCCTAGCTTAACCTGTTACCTTGCGGGCATCACTGTTTCATCATGGGAATGGACATGGAAAAATCCCCACAGTGATCTAACTTGGTCTTTACAATTTAGTTGTCCCTTTGAACCTAGATCTTGGGATCTCCAGTCAACTAGGTTGGGTTTCCATTGTATTGACTTATTCTTTCATGGGCTTTAGTCCCATTCCCCTCAATGATTTATCAACTAACTCTCTGTTTAACCCTTTGGTTAGTGGATCCGCAATGTTATCTTTTGACTTTACATAGTCCACAGAGATAACCCCAGTAGAGAGTAGTTGTCTAATGGTATTATGTCTTCGACGAATATGTCTAGATTTACCATTATACATATTGCTCTGTGCTCTACAAATTGCAGATTGACTATCTGAATGTATGCAGATTGGAGGCACAGGCTTCGTCCACCTTGGAATATCCTCAAGGAAGTGGCGTAACCATTCAACCTCTTCCCCACATTTGTCTAATGCGATAAATTCTGATTCCATCGTGGATTTAGCGATCACTGTTTGTTTCGAGGATTTCCAAGAAACTGCTGCACCACCTAGTGTAAACACATAGCCACTAGTGGATTTTGAATTATCACTCGATATCCAGTTCGCATCACTGTATCTTTCAAGTACAGCCGGGTATCTCGTATAGTGCAGCCCGTAGTTACGAGTAAAATGCAGGTACTTCAGTACTCTTATAATTGCTTGCCAATGCTCGCTTCCAGGATTACTCGTGTATCTGCTTAGTTTACTTACTGCATAGGCTATGCCTGGTCTTGTACAACTCATTAAGTACATTAGACTGCCTATGATTCTAGAGTATTCTACTTGAGAAATACTCTCCCCTTTATTCTTGGATAAATGTAAAGTTAGATCTATTGGAGTTCTCGCAATTCCAGAATTATCTTTATCAAATTTTTCAAGAATATTGTCAACATAATGTGACTGGCTTAAAATAAGCTCGTCTGATGTTCTTGTGATTTTAATTCCCAATATAACATCAGCTAGTCCCATGTCTTTCATGTCAAACCTCGAGTTTAACATGTTTTTAACAGATTTAATTATCTGATCATTGCTTCCAATAATAAGCATGACATCTACATACAAACATATAATGACATATCCATCTTCTGTGTCTTTGACATATACACATTTATCACATTCAATGATCTTGAAACCATTTGTCATCATGACATTGTCAAATTTTTCATGCCACTATTTTGGAGCTTGTTTCAAGCCATATAATGACTTCACCAGTTTACACACTTTCTTTTCATGTCCTGGAGCTGAAAAACCCTCAGGTTGTTCCATGTAGATTTCTTCATCTAAATCTCCATTAAGAAAAGCTGTTTTTACATCCATTTGATGTACTTCAAGATTGCGTAGAGCTGCTACGGCAAGTACCATCCTAATGGAATTTATTCTCGTCACAGGAGAATATGTATCAAAGTAATCAAGACCTTCCTTTTGTTTATAACCTTTAATTACAAGTCTTGCCTTGTATTTATCAATTGATCCATCAGGTTTTATTTTTCTCTTGAAGATCCACTTGGAACCTAAAGGTTTACTACCCGGTGGAAGATCCACTAGTTCCCAAGTATGGTTTTGCAAGATAGAATCAATTTCACTCTTGATGGCTTCTTTCCATTGAGGACCATCACTAGAGTTCACCGCTTTCTTGAAGGTTTGGGGTTCTCCTTCAAGCATAAAAGTCAAGAAATCCGGACCAAAAGATTTTTCCGTTCTTGTTCTTTTACTGCGTCGAGGTTCCTCCTCAACTTCTTCATTTTGGTCTTCACTATCTTCACTGATAGTCTCATGTATTTGTTTGGAGGAACTTGGTTCCTCCTTTGACTTACATGGAAATACATCTTCAAAGAACAATGCATTTCTAGATTCCATTATCGTGTTCTTTGATATCTCAGTGATATCGAATTTGTACACCAAGAACCGATAGGCACTACTGTTAAGTGCATAACCAATGAAAATACAATCAACTGTTTTTTGTCCTATTTTCATTTTCTTAGGTGGAGGTACTACCACCTTGGCAAGACATCCCCATATTCACAAGTAATTGTAGGATGGCTTTCTTCCTTTCCATAATTCATATGGAGTTTTTTCTTCTTTCCTTTTGGGCACCTTATTCAAAAGGTAGTTAGCTGAAAGAATAGCTTCTCCCCACAAGTTTGGTGGTAAACCAGAACTTATTAACATCGCATTCATCATTTCTTTCAATGTACGATTCTTTCTCTCAGCAACACCGTTGGACTGAGGAGAATAAGGCACTGTGGTTTCATGTATAATCCCATGCTTAGCACATGTGTCAGCAAATGGCGATTCATACTCTCCACCTCGGTCGCTTCTTAGCGCCTTAATTTTCTTATTGAGTTGATTTTCAACCTCATTTTTATAGAGAACAAATTTCTCTATAGCTTCATCTTTGCTTTTAAGCAAGTATACATAGCAATATTTTGTGCTATCATCTATGAAGGTAATAAAATATTTATTACCACCTCTTGTTTGTATCATTTTCAAATCACAAATATCAGTGTGAATTAGATCAAGTAGTTCGGTGTTTCTTTCAACACTTTTAAATGATGATCTTGTTAGTTTTGCCTCAACACAAGTTTCACATTTGTGTTTGGAATCAATTTGGAACGTTGGTATGTGATTCAAGTTAATTAGTCTTCGCAAAGTATCATAATTAACATGTCCTAGTCTACCATGCCATAAATTGGAAGACTCAAGCAAATAAGTAGAAGAGCTAGCTTTATTCATATTCTTGACCATGGTATTACATTGAGTTTGAACATTCCATCACTTATATATCCTCTACCAACATACATTCCACTTTTAGACAAAACAAATTTGTTCGACTCGAACACTAAACGAAAACCGTGGTTATTAAGCAACGAACCAGATACCAGGTTCTTACGGATTTCAGGAACATATGCAACATTGTTCAGAGTCAGTTCCTTTCCAGAAGTCATCTTCAAGATCACCTTGCCTTGGCCCTTTATTTCTGAAGTAGCCGAGTTCCCCATAAACATTTTCTTCCCATTCTCTAATGGTTCGAAAGTGGAGAACATACTTCTATTGGAGCACACATGTAGAGTAGCTTCAGTGTCAATCCACCATTCCTTCGGGTTTGAACCTAACATATTCACTTCTGATATCACAGCTGAGAGGTTGATATCGGAAACATCTTGAACAATTCCTTGAACCAAGTTTGCTTCTCTGTTCCTGTTCCTCTTGGGAAGTCTGCATTCAGTGGACTTGTGACCCATTTTGTCACAATTGAAGCACTTACCTTGAAATTTCGGCTTCTTGGAGATTCCTCCCTTAGGCCCCAACTTCGGACCCTTGTTGTTGTGCTTGTTGGAATGTTGTTTATGTTCCATTACATTTGCCTTAGCTGCATGGCTGATGAGTCCAACTTTTTCAGATCCCCTATTGTCTTCTTCAATACGAAGCCTGACAATGAGATCTTCAATGTCCATTTCTTTTCGCTTATGCTTTAGGTAATTCTTAAAGCCTTTCCAACCTTGTGGTAATTTTTCAATTATACAAGCCACTTGGAAACTTTCACTTAAGTTCATACCTTCAGCATGAATCTCATGCAAGATTAGTTGTAGTTCTTGAACTTGACTGATTACTGTTTTAGAATCTACCATTTTATAGTCTAGGAAGCGGCCCACAATGAATTTCTTGGCGCCGGCATCCTCAGTTTTATATTTATGTTCTAGTGATTCCCAAAGTTCTTTAGCTGTTCTTTTGTTAATGTATACATTATACAAAGAGTCGGCTAATTCGTTCATTATGTAATTTCTACACAAGTAATCAGCATTTTTCCAAGCATCCACAGCGGCAATGACTTGGTTATCCTGCTCATCTTTCTTAAGATCTGGAGCATCTTCGTTCAAGAACCTTGCAAGATTCAGTGTGGTCAGATAGAACATCAGCTTCTGTTGCCACCTCTTAAAGTTCTGCCCGTTGAACTTCTCAGGTTTCTCCCCATGGGAGACTGAGACAGGTACAACGGTGGGCATTGGCACTCGTGCCGCAGCAGCAATCGGTTCTTGCGTTGTATCAACAACCGGCACATAGACCGTTTCAGACACAACAGCATTGTCCAATGCAGTAGTCATTGTGAATCTGAAATTTACACAACACGAGTGTAAGTTTTCCAGATAAAAGAAATAAAAAGAAAAACCGTGCCTCAAAATCGAAAATGAAAGAAATCGAAAATCTGTTTTAAGTTTGTTACAAATAATGTTTACAAAATTCGTTTTACAATCGAAAGATAGAGAGGCACAGAAACACATAGAAGAGAACAGGAGAGAGGAAAACCGAAAGAAAAGAAAAGGAAAAAAAATTAATAAAACAACTTACAAGAAACAAATGAAAAGTACAACTTCAAGGAAGCCGAGGCCTGTGTATCACACAGTGTCCTTAAAACAGATTTCGCCTCTTTCCGGTTGTTGGAATGAACGGAGGCGTCTGTCTCCCAGGATGCAACGACTTGGAGCGATCCCGTAGGCATCACGTACCACTCCCAAACCGAGTACAAGCGCTTGAAACCTATCACCAACTTACCAACAACAGCACAGAAGAAGACTCAGAGAAGGAGAGAAGAAGATCTGGTTTGTGCAGGGAAGGAAGTAAAGGGGAGGCCTCTATTTATAGAGCCTGGGTTAAATCAGTAACGACAGACAAGGCATTAACAGCCTTCACTGTAACGGCAGACAAGGCATTAACAGCCTTCACTGTAACGGCAGACAAAGCATTAACAGCCTTCACTGTAATGGCAGACAACGAATTGAATGCCTTCAGTGTAACGGCAGACAAAATATTAAATACAGCACTGAAACGGCAGACAGAACCGTTTCTGCATTCATTTCAGCCGTTACAAAAGGAAAACTGTAGCAAAAAGTGGCTCTGCACGGGGTGGGATCAAATCGGTCTGGCATTCGTGTCCGCAGGTCGTGCGGGCGCACACAAGTCGCATGTAATCCGGTCCGTGATTTGCACCCCCCCTGCACGCGCGAGAGAGAGCCTCTCTTCTAGCCATCTTACAATGCTTAGAAGGAGATTACTATATATTCTCTTCTATTTCCTTTGTTATTTCCGATGTGGGACTATGTTCCCTTAACCCATTTTCAAGAATGAAAACGTCTCACTTTGAGAGACAATTTCTCATTCACCCCTTAACCGATTTTAGCGAGCTAATATATGATTTTGATCTACTCACGAAGGAGAACACAAATCAATCAAGATCTCTCAATAATTCATTGAGGATCTTACTCAAAAAATTGCTCAAAAATCGGTTCGAAAATGGTGTCTAAAACACTCATTTTCTAACAGATTCGGCAAAAAACCAATCGGTGGGAGTCATTTCAAAATTGTGCATATTTTTTGCAATACAAAAATCATTTACAACTGCTTTATATTCGGTTACAACATTTAGTAAATCAAAAGTAGAATTCCATCAGTGTCTAACATCCTTTGGAAATTTTCTAAAAGGAACATTTCTAACCCTACACCAAGCTTTCCATTCTTGTAAAATGCTTGGACTTAATGCAATGAAATGTACACAATTTCTAATTTTATGTATATATGGATCAGCTATTTTTAATGCATCTTGAACACATAAATTTATAATATGACATGCACATCTAACATGAAAAATATTATCAGATGGAGGGTTTAATACAGATTTTAAAGTAGTAATTGCTACATTATTGTTAGATGCATTATCGAAACTAATAGCCATAATTTTATCACGAATATGAAAAACATCACAAATTTCTACAATACGGTTTGCTATTTCAGCGCCACTATGGGGATACGGCAACGACGCAAGTGATATGATTCTTTTATGAAGAATCCAATCATTGTCGATCCAATGACAGGTTATTCCCATCGTTGGAATATTGTTGACACCCGTCCAACAATCCGAAGTTAAACTAACCCTACAAGTTAAACTCCATAAAATTGCAATCAAAGCATCCTTCATTTCCATGTACACTTTAAAACAATCCGATTTGCAAGTATTTCTCGAAATTCTTTTAAAATGAGGGTTTAAGGCCGTTTGATTAAAATTTTCCAAGTTCCTACTCTCGGGATAGGAAAATGGCAACTTTTCCTTAATGACTAATCGGGCCATTTCCCGACGAACAAGTTCGGGATCATAAGGGTGGCTATCTACTTGACCGGTCCTAGGGTTAATTTTTTGTTGGCCTTGTATTTGATCAAGAAGTTCTTTATGATTATGTTGTATGTGCCTACTAATTGTACCGGTGCCGTCACCCCTCTTGAATTTGTATGTTTTACTACATGTTTTACACACTTTCAAACCTACACCCGGAATATGTTCGTCCGGGATATACTCATAAAACTTGTGCCAATCGCTAGATTCTCCCCTACTTTTCCTACTACTACGGGGTTGTGTGGTTTCGGGTTGTTGTTGTTGTTGTTCTTCTTCTAATTGAATGTCACCTCCAACATCCATGTCGTGTGTACCCCATTGTTCCATAGTAGGATCAATGTAATCTTGGGTGGGCTCACTAATTGGGACAATTGGTGGCCTACGTGAAGAGGAGGAGGAATCTTGTCCGCTACGACCGCTACCGCGTGATCTAGACATAATGTGGTAATGCGCTCAAATATGTAAAAAAAATTCTACAATGTAGGAGCGGACCGAGCGGTGAATTATACAAAAAAAATCTAAAAAACAAGAGGGTTGAGATAGAGAAGTTCAAAAAACAAACAATAATTTTAACTACAACGCAAAAAAAAATTTAACAAGAGAGGTAGAGAAATTTTGATACCGTTCACCATAGAATACGCGTATGTAAAAAAAACCGTGAAAATAAGAATATAATAGAAAAGATGGAGGAGCGCTTTGCCGATTCCGCAATTGAAGAGTTGAGAAGAGGTTGAAGTAAATTTGACGAGGGTTGAAGAGAGTTGAAGACGTTGAATTTTGTTTCCGATACGACCGAAATTTGATCGTGTATATGCCTCCTTGTACAATTATTTGATGAATACTACAATTGTTCAAAAATTTCTTTAAAATGATGTATAATAGTAGAGAGAGTAAGAGAGTGAGGTGTAATCTTTTTTGAGATTTTTAGGGGATATTTATAGGCTTAGAAGTGGAAAAAAAAAAAAAAAGCCGTTCGGCTGTGTGCAACGGCTCTAAGAGCCGTTTGTTCACTTGTTGCCAACGGCCAGCGACAGACCGGGTTCGAACTGCGGGTTTCGACCCGTTCGACCCGCGGGTCGAACGGTCGGCCCGTCACGAGTCGAACGTTCGACCCGTACGGGTCGAACTGGTCGAAACCCGCGGGTTAACGGGTCCAATTCGCGGTTTAAACGGGTTCGTGGGCCGGGTTTCGCGAATACGATTCGCGTAAATTGCGACCCGGGTCGACCCGGTACTGTTCACCGGGTTCGACCCGAACCCGTGAAACTCTTAAGCGGGCCGGGTTCGTGGGCCGGGTCGCGGGTGGGTCGCCGGTTGACCCGGCCCAGTTGCCACCCCTAGCTGCAGTGGTCGTTTGCTATATTTTGGCAAATTTTTAAATTTTTTTGAGCGGACGAGACATGTTGTCCCGTCCCATGATTTTTTTTATAATT
Organism: Hemerocallis citrina; assembly: GCA_017893485.1. NCBI lineage: Eukaryota > Viridiplantae > Streptophyta > Magnoliopsida > Asparagales > Asphodelaceae > Hemerocallis > Hemerocallis citrina. The sequence continues at coordinate 218,470,188 of CM030365.1, forward strand.
AAATTGGGTTTAATATTTAAAATATTATTTAGTAAATTAATTAACTATTAAATTAACCTAAACTATATTTAAATAATCACTAAACACTAATTAACTATTAAATTAACCCATAATACCTTAATTAAGTGTTTAATTAAGTGTGATAGTGACCTAAACACTAATTAAAGAAGGGGGGAAGTTCTCAAACTAGACATGTTGTCCCGTTTGAGAACTTTTCTTATGAGACGGGACAATATGTCCCGTCCGGCTTTTTTCTAAATTTTTTATTTTTTTGTTAGACGGTGCAACATGTACCGTTTGATTATTATAAAAAAAAAACTAGACGAACCAATGTGTCGTTCGATGAACTTATAAAAAAATAAAATAATTGGGATGGAACATGTTGTTCCGTCTCCTATAATTTGAGAATCGCAATTTCGTTTCTCATTTATGAGAATGAACTGTAGCAATTTTGTCATTTTTTATGGTAAAATAGCAAATGACTGCACACCATCATTTCTCAAAAAATGAGAAATTGACAAATATAGCAAACGACTGTGGATGCTCTAAGTGTCTAATCCCATCAGCGACCTCATATATACTAAGGTCGCTAGTGGGAATAGCGACGGGAAACAAAAAAATTAAAAAAATTTAGAACATAGGCTGCTGTTTCCATTAGCGACTTCGAAAATGAAGAGACCGCTATTGGGAATAGCGGCCGCTGCTGACGTGGCATAGTATGTCCATAAGCACTAATAGTTTGGAAACTGGCCCTTACACACAAATATTTTCAAAAAGTGACCCATGACGGCAAAAAACTTCAGTTTTTTTTTGTATAACGCGGAGACCAATATATATAAAATAAAATAAGCGTACAACAAGGGGCACTTTTTCCAGAAGTAAAACTGCAGAGGCAAAAAAAACTCATCAGTTATTTGATGGAGATGATGGTTAAGAAGTTGCAGCAAAGGTACAGTAGGGTTCGAGACGAGATGGGAAAATGGGATGATCTCCAATCTCGATTTCTGTCTCAGTTCTCCAACGCCGCCTCGATTATCGAAAGATTGCGGGTATTGTGAGTTAATACTGATTTACTTATCTTAATTTAATTATATACAAGGAATTTTGGGTGAAAGTTGATGCCTTTAAGATAGCTTGATTGAATACAAGTTTCGAAATTCTTTTGTAGATGTTCTTTATTAATCATTTTGATATGCGAAAATTCCCGATTACATGTTGGGTACTTTGGCATTCACGTTGTTGATTAATTTAGTTTGCCTGTTAGAAGTGACAAGATCGTGAACGATATGAACTTTGATAGAACTGAATGAACATGGATTGAAGTGAACAGAGATAGGTTCTTGTTAAATTATTAGATGATATGAACCATAAAGGGAGGTGACTGGAAAAACAATTTAGTTGAAGTTGATTATGAGAGTTTGAGGAGAGGATTAATTATTGTTCTTGCTGTAGGTCCTTAGTGAAGCGAAGAATTATGGCAGATTACGATGTGTACCTGGGACTAAAGAGATTGTTCTTGGCAAACTGTTGGAGACATTGGAAATGATCTATTTTGCATTGAAGGAGACAATGTGAGTTACTTATAACTTGAAACTGTGTTTAGCTTGTATCATGTATCCCGTTGCTTTTTCATCAATCTCATTGATTTCTGTTGGACAAAACCTAGGAAAGAATTTAGTGGGATTGTCTTATCCCTGGATAAGATTGCAAGAGATGCAGCCCATCTGTTCATGGGAGGATCAGCCGTTACTACTCGTCAAATGCAGCTAAGAGTTGGAATAAAGCCGAGTCTTGCAGACTGCCTTGATGGTCTGAAGTCGATGCATGAGATGCACAAGTCTGAGTAAGTGTTGAGTTTATAACATTTGTTCGCTCATTAATTATTTTAGGTCAAAGATTTGTTTTTTATGTTTCTCTTTTCCTAGTACCCAATCCTCATTCATGTTGGATGCGAAACATAATAAATGTTTGTGTGTTAGAAGTAGAGCCTTCACATTCATTTACCTCTTTGATTGAATACACTTTACAGTTTCCACTCCATGTATGAGCCAAGGTGCATCAATCAAGCATTGGAAATTCATGGAGACAAACACACTATGTAGTGCTCACTTATGCCATTAATGACTTCCACAATATTTTCAAGTCTCATCCGGTTGATTAACACCTGATTGAAATTCTAAGTTCTTGATCATTTGTCACCCTCATTTTCTTTTCCATTCCTCTAGTCTCCCTAGTGGAAATAAGATAATGACCTTATTAACATCAGGCTAGAAGGTTGAGAAATACTCGCTGTGTAGATTGACTACAAAACAGGGATTCATACTGTAGTTATCTGATAATTAGAGAAACCTTGATTATTGTGGATTAACGTAGTGCAGTACCTTGGCTTCATGCCTGGCAATTTGGCATTAATGGTCAAGGAGGAGCCTTTAACTTGTTGCAGATACTTATTTTATCTTTATCCTGTCGATCCAGCAGGCTTTTTTTTCTAGCCAGAGTATTGATTACCAAATATTAAGGGTGAACTCTATGCTGCAAATGTAAAGTCCTGATTCCTTGATAGGATACGCAAATAAAATTAAAACAAGTTTGTTCAGTATATGCCCTTAGTCTTGAAATCCTATTAAGATTAAAAACCAGATGGTTCTTATTATGGTCTTGGTGTTATAACTTATCACACCCAGTATCCTGGTGATAAACAGTATTTAGTGTAATTGTATTCATGTTTGTTACACTAGCCTCTATCTGTAATTCAATACTTCAAGTTCGAAGTATACTGAAAACCATTTTAGACCCTGAATATAAACAAATTTCCTTAATTACTATGACAAAGAAACTCAATGTGCCGATTTCAATAAATTCTGAAATTTCAATGAAAATTTCACATTTAGCCCACTTTCATGGGCTACCACCCTTTTTGCCACTTTTGAGGAATTTCTGATTTTTTTGCATTTTTTCCACTAATGTTGGTTGATTTCGAGAAATTCTCCTTGATCAGTTCATTGTTTTTGCCCTATTTCAAAAATTCTTAAATTTAAGCAGTGTGGCCAGCTTTTGCTTGAGAAATTTTGATATTTCAACATTTAGCCCTCTTTAGTGGGGCCAATTTTGAGAGACACTGAGATTTCAGTGTTCAGCCCACTTTCATGGGTAATCCACCATTTTGGTCAAATTTGGGAATTTCTGAAACTTAATGCATTTTGGTTGATTTTTGGGAATACTGAAATTTCAACATTGTGACACGCTTTTGTGGGTTTAGTCCAGTGATTTAAACAATTTCAATAAATTATGAAATTTCAGCATCTATCCGAGTGAGTTAGAGTTGCATCATTTTTGCCAATTTTGAATTTGAAATTTATGCATTTTGTTTACTTTGGTTGATTTCGAGTAATTCTGATTTCTAAGTATTCATCCCAATTTTGTGAGTTATAGTCTACTTTTTTTTGCGGATTTTAAGAAATTCTAAAAATTTGGCATGCTTCCATTGTAGTTCAATAATGTTGGTGGATTTGGGTAAATTATGAAATTTCAACATTTTAGCCACTTTCGTAGGTAGTCCACTGATTTTTGGCTAATTTTAAGAGATCATAAAATTTAAGCATTTAGCCGGCTTCTCAGTGTTATAAGCTTAATCTTTTTGGTCGATTTCAAAAATTCTGAAATTTAAGCGTCGTGGGTGCTTTTGTGGGCATACTCATTTTGGCCAAATTCAATAAATTCTGAAATTTCAACATTTAGCCCACTTTAGTGGGTTATAAGTCCACTGATTTTGAGATTTAGCCCACTTTTGTGGGTAGTCCACCATTTTGTGAATTTTGAGAAATTCTAGACTTTCTGCACTTTGGCCAGTATTGAAGGTTGTCCACTTATTTTGGCCGATTTCAAGAAATACTAAAATTTGGCTTGCATTGGTAGGTTATATAGTCCCACTCATTTTAGCAATTTCGAGAAATTCTGAATATTTAGTATTTAGCCCACTTTCGTGGGTTATGTAGTCCGCTGATTTTGCCTAACTTTAGAACTTCTAAAATTTAAGCGTTTATTTCACTTACGTAGGTTATAAACCTTTTTTTCTTGGCGACTTAAGAAATTCTAATATTGCAGCATTTAGTCGACTTTCGTTCGTTACAATCCATCATTTCAACCAATTTCAAGAAATTCTAATATTTCAGCATTTTGGCCAGTTTTGTGGGGGGTTTATAGTCCACTAACTTTTGTTGATTTAGAAAAATATTGAAATTTCAACGTTTTGGCTTATTTTTGTGGGGTTATGTTGCAGTGATTTTCATCAATTTCGAGGAAGTATGAAATTTGAGCATTTTAGACCCCACTTTCATGGGATATTATATTGCCCACTTATTTTTCGATAAAATTCTAAAATTTAAGCATTATTCTACTCTTTCGTGGGTTATAGTCCACCGATTTAAACTATTTTTGATAAATTATGAAATTTCAACATTTACCCACTTTTGTGGGTTATAGCCCACCAATTTTGCCAATTTCTATATTTTGTCCACTAATTTTGGTTAATTTCGAGAAATTGTGAACTCTAAGCATTTCCCAAGTTTTGTGCTATAGTCCACTATTTTTGAACGATTTCAAGAAATTCTAAAATTCAAAATTTTATAGTCTACAAATGTTTTCCGATTACTGGAAATTGTCGAATTTCAACATTTAGCCCACTTTCATAGGTAGTCGGTAGTCCACTGATTTTGGGCAATTTCGAGAAATTTTGAAATTTGAGTATTGCCCACTTTCGTAAGTTACACTCCCACCATTTTGGTCCTTTTTTGAGAAATCTTAAATTTCTACATTTTGGCTTGCTTTCGTAAGTTATAGTACACTGAGTTTAGCCAATTTCGAAAAATTCTTAAATTTCAGCAGTTACCCCATTTTGTTGGTCCATTGATTTTGGCCAATTTGAAGAGATCCCAAAATTTATGCATTTATTAGCTTGCTTTCATGGGTATTTTTGGTCAGTTTTGAGAAATTTTGAAATTTAAGTATTGTGGGCAGTATACTCGGCAAACTCATTTTGGCCAACTTCGAGAAATTCTAAAATTTCAACATTTAGCCCACTTTGGTGGGTTATGATACACTAATTTTAAGAAATTTCGACAATTCTCGAACTACAACATATAGCCCAATTTCGTGGCTAGTCCACCTTTTTGTCAATTTCGACAATTCTCGAACTACAACATATAGCCCGATTTCGTGGGTTGTCCACCATTTTGTCAATTTCAACAAACTGTAGAATTTTACAATTTGGCGAGTACTGAATGTTTTAGTCCACTGATTTTGGTCGATTACGAGAAGTACTAAACTTTCAACATTTTGGCTTATTTTGGTAGGTTATATAGTCCCACTCATTTTGCCAATTTTGAGAAATTCTGAAATTTTATTGTTTAGCCCTCTTTCATTTTAGTCAATATGTTATAAACCTATTCTTTTTTGACCGACTACGAAGAAGAGGAATTCTGCAATTTCAGCTTTTAGCTAACTTACGTTGGTTACAATCCATCATTTCAGCCAATTCAAGAAATTCTAAAATTTCCGCAGTTTGGTTTCGTGGATTAGAGTCCGCTAACTTTTGTTGATTTAGAAAAGTACTGAAATTTCAACCTTTTGGCTTGGCTTTTATGGGGTTATATTGTACTGATTTTGATCAATTTCTGGGAGGTCTGAAATTTCAGCATTTTAGACCACTTTCATAGGTTATTATGTAGTCCACTGTTTTGGGGCCGATTTCAGAAACCTTAAAGTTTTGCGTTTTGGCCCATTTTCGTGGGTTGTAATCCAATATTGTAAACAAATTTTGATAAATTCTGAAATTTTAGCTTTTTTTAGAAAAAGGTGACATCGTCACCGCTTCATTAATAAAAAAAATTTAGCATTATGACGCGCTACTGTGGGTTTAGATTTATCCATTTTCAATATATTTTGAAAATTTCAAAATTTAACTCACTTTTGTGGGTTAATAGTCACCAAATTTTTTTTTTTGGTGAAAATTTGAAAATTCGATTTTGTCCACTAATTTTGGCTGATTTTGAGTAACGGTGAATTCAAAGCACTTTGCCCAGTTTTGTTTGTCAGATATTTGGAAATTCTAAAATTTTGATGGCGTGGCCCCTCTATACTAATGTTGGTTGATTTGGGAAATTATCAAATTCTAACATTTAGCACACTTTTGTGGGTTATAGTCACCATTTTTGTCAATTTTGTGAAATTCTGAAATTTCTGTATTTTTATCGACTACTTTTGGCTGATTTCGAGTAGGGGTGGGCATCGGTCGGTATCCGACCTAATATGGACCATCCACTACCAATCCAAAGAAGATCGGTTTTTTAATTTTCTCATCTGTAACCAATCCAAGCCTTAATTGGATCGGTTTCCATCCAAGCCAATTAAGCTCGGTTTGGATTGAATTGGATGGTCGGTTTGGCGTGCTACTTTTCACCTCCAACATCATTCACAATTTCATTGAAATTTTAAAAATAAACTTCAATCAAACTTAAGAAACAAACTGCTATTTATTGTTCAGAAATGAATTTATAATGAAGATTCATAAAAACGCAAGTTGCTAATGAATTTTACACTAATTGTTTGAGATGATGACGTTTAAATGGGTGAGATACACTATTTTTTCACAAGCATACTTCTGTAATCTTAGTTTTTTCTCATCAAAGAAACATCAATAACCATAGTTAATTGAATTTCAGGTACAATAAAAAAGATTTAGACAATAATTTCTGCTTGAATTGATTAAAGTAACTACTAAATGTTATCTATTAAGCTGGGTCACACTGTAAATCAAGCATTTCTTAACAACATAATACACATGATTATGAAGAATCAAAATATAGGTAGAATAACTGCTCAATTTGTATTAAAGAAATTAAAGGAGACTATTTGTATCTCCAAGAATGTAACCCCCCGTAATTTTCAAAGAGTATAATAATATATAAAGTGTATATATATACTTTGAAAGAGTAAAAAGTACTGTTTGTATAAAGGAATAATACATAGATGGCATTTGGTAATTATATGGTGGTATAGTATTAAATGGATGGGTTGTGTTGTTGTGTATGAGTTGTTGACTTCGGTCAAACAGTACACATGGGCGTGGCATTTGGTTGAGTACAGGGAACAGGTAAGTGTAGAGATATTATCCCATATCGGTAAAATAACTAAATATAATAATATATAAATAATAATGCCGATGATCAAGAGTCACCAATTCGGTTAACCACCTTTTGAGAGGCAGCCCGTGGTGGGCAGTTGTACTACATAGTATCTAATTTGTCTTCTAAATTGTATAAATTGTTTGAGCTAGGGACAGGGGCGTTACAAAGAAAATGAGAAATGATTGTATATTCAAGAAATTCAAGGAGAACTAGATTTATTTATGGACTAATGCATAGAGGTATGGTTGGTTCGGTTTCATCGGTTATTTGAAAGTCTCATCCAACAACCGAACCGGTCCAGTTGGTTATTGAAGATCAAGAACCGGGCCAACCCAAACCAACAATTGGTTCGGTTAAAAACCTGTCGGTTCGGATTGGATTGGTTCGGATTGGTCGGTTTGGATAATAGTTGTCCGCCCCTACGAGAAATTATGCATTCTGAGCATTTAGCCCAGTTTTGAGTGTAATAGTCTTAAATTTAACAGTGTGGTCCCTCTTTCATGAGTTATAACCCACTGATGTTGGTCGATTTTAGGAAATTATGGAATTACAACATTTAGCCCACTTTCGTAGGTAGTCCACTGATTTTATGTGATTTCGAGACATTCAGAAATTTCATTATTTAGCTAACTTTCGTCGGTTATACTCCACCATTTTGGCCAACTTCGACAAATTCTGAAATTTATGCATTTTGGCCAATTTTGAGAAACACTGAAGTTTCAAAATTTTGGCTTGCTTTCGTAGTTTATATTCCAATAATTTTTACTAGGTACACTCTCTGTGGTATTCCACATCTTGCTTGTTTTTGGTCCAAAGACGAAATTCTTAATAATAGTTGGTTGTATTCACGAACTTTCGCAATAATGGCTTCCTTCACAACAGGATTAACAACATTTGATATGTTTCAAATGTATTTACTTACCTTTGGTGCACAGTTGCGTATTCATTTTCAAAATTACAGCAACAACAAAAATAGTTCTTTCTATTCAATATCCTTATGGGGAAAAAGCATGAAGAAATTGACGATACTTTATCTTTTGAGTTCTGTTGGATCAGTTGTTCAAGATCTGTTAAAAAAATGGGACCACTTCTTCTTCTTATAGATTAGTTGAGAATGTTTCTAGTCTAGTTCAAGGCCTATTAGAAATAGAAGGCGTTCTGGAGGGATCCTCACGGACAGAAAAAAGATTGCAGTTAGTTTGATAATAATCTATACATAACCAAGGAAAACATTAGATATGATACAAAATGGATCTTTTTCTATCGTTGATCGGATATATTTCTATGAAAAATACAAATCGGAGTTTGAAAATACAAATCGGTTGCCCTAGACCAGCAACAGATAAATCCACTGAGTTTGGCCAATTTCGAGAAATTCTTAAATTTCAGCATTTACCTCCCCACTGATTTTGATCAATTTTAAGAGATCCTAAAATGAATGTGATTTTACCTAACCCTGTGTAGAGAATTTCCAAGAATCTTAACCACTGATTTTACCTAACCCCTGTAGAGATTTTACCTAACCCCCTGATTTTACCTCCCCACTGAGTTGATTTACCCAACCCTAAAATAGAGAATTTCCAAGAATCTTAACGGGTTAATTTTACCAACATGTAGTGCGGATCAAAGTTAAAAATTTAAACAATTAATTCGTTTGATGGATTTTCAAGAAGTGAATCACGTTTAACAATCCCAATTAATAATTCAACTCCACAATCAATAATTAAATCCCTAAGTGTTTTAGCAAGTAAAAGATTCAATTTTGATTCGTACTCTAATCAAGCAAGTGGAACACTTAATCTTAATTGTTTTGTGGGCGACAGGAAAATCAGATAATATAATAGATAATAGAGCAGCAGAACACAAATATTCAAAAGTGGAAAGAGTATACCGAGGGTTCGAAGAACTCTGTGTAGATCTTGGGTTGAACAGCAGCGAAAAGCACAGTAATCAAAGAGACAATAATGGCAGCAAGAACCTCACGAGCAATGGTGGCAACAACAATGATAGGGGCCTCGGGATCTGGCCGATGTGGGCGCTCGGGAGGAGCACAGGGGCGAGGAGGTCGGCGGTTGGAGATGGGTTCAATGATGAGGTCGATGGTGAAGGGGGTGGCTGTGGTGGTTGTAGGATGACGACGTGGGGGCTAGGGTTTCGGTCGAAGGAGGGGAGGGGTTCGGGGATGAAGGCGACGGGGAGAGGGAAGGGTGAGGGCGACGGCGTGGTCGATCGGGTTGTTGGTCGGGTGAGGGAGACGAGGGTGAGAGCGGGGCGTGTTGGGGTGTCGACGTTGAAGGAAGGGGACGATGGGGATTCGAGGATGAGTGGGGGTGATGGGTTTGGTCAGGGTTTAGGGTAGGAGGAAGAAGAAGGTGAGATTAGGGTTTGATTTTGGGGATTTGGGAATTAGGGTTTGGGTAATTTTGTTTGGTGGATTTTTTTAAATTTGGGGTAGATTTTAGAGTTTATCACAAACCCTAAAATTGTACTGGGATTTATCACAAACCCTAATAATTTGGATCTCACTTGTATCACACAAAGAGAGAGAGGAAGAGCAAAAACTCAACACAATTTTTTTAATCAAGAATGACATATCTTTCTCATTAATCTCAGGACCTATAAATAGGCTCAAAATAAATTTTGATACAAATCTCAAAAGATTCTAAAAATCTAAAAATATAAAAAAGATTGCGTAAGGCTATAATTGCCAAAACAAATATGGTACTGAAATAAAAATACTAAATTAAATAGAATTGATGTCCTCATCAGTATGCATTTAGCCTGCTTTCGTGGGTTAGAAGTTTATTCTTTTTCGTCGATTTCAAGAAATTCTAAATTTAAAATTTGGCCACTTCGAGAAATTCTAAAATTTTAACATTTAGCCAACTTTGGTGGGTTATAAAAAGTTCACTTATTTTGAGAAGTTTCGAGAAATTCAAACTTCAACATTTAGCCCATTTTCGTGGGTAGTCCACCATTTTGTCAATTTCGAGAAATCATGGAATTTCTGCATTTTGGCCAGTATTGAAGGTTTTTAGTTTGATTTTGGTCGATTTCAAAAAATACTAAAATTTCAACATTTTGGCTTGCTCTCGTAGGTTATGTTCACTCATTTTCGAGAAATTCCCAGTTTCGTGGCTATAGTCTACTTATTTTAGCCTAATTTGAGAAGCTATATCTCATAGCATTTATTTTACTTTTGTTGGTTATAAACCTTTTTTTTTCGCCGACTTTGAGAGTTTTTTGTTTGTTTTGAAATTTCAGCATTAGCCAACTTTTGGTTGTTAAAATCCATCATTTCAGCCAATTTCAAGAAATTCTGAAATTTCAGCATTTTTGTCATTTTTATGGGTTAGTCCACTAACTTTTACTAATTTAGGAAAATACCAAAATTTCATTGTTTTGGCTCGCTTTGGTGGGGTTATGTTGCACTAATTTTGATCAATTTCGGGGACATTATAAATTTCAGCATTGTAGACCACTTTCATAGGTTATTATAGTCTGCAATATTTTGGCTGAATCTGAAAAATTGTAAAATTTTTGTTTCTTGCTCTTAATTTCGTGGGTTACAGTCCACTATTGTAAACAATTTTCAATAAATTTTGAAATTTGAGCATTGCGGTGCACTTTCATGGGTTAAAGTCCACTTATTTAAACCATTTCCAATAAATTTGAAATTTCAACATTTAGCCCACTTTCGTAGGTTATAGTCACACCATTTTTGACATATTTGTTAAATTCTGAATTTTCTGCATTTTGTCCACTTATTTTTGTTGATTCCGAAAACTTCTAAATTCTCAGAATTTAGTAGTTTTATGTGTTATAGTAATAGTCCACTATTTTTTGCCGATTTCAAGAAATTCTAAAATTAACAGTGTGGCCTGTTTTCATGACCACTAATTTTTCTGATTTCGAGAAATTATGAAATTCAACATTTGGTCCACTTTCGTAGGTTATAGTTGCACCGTTCTTGTCAATTTTGTGAAATTATGAAATTTAGATATTCTATTAGACGTAGAATGCCAATCTTTAAAATAAAATGTAAAAAAAAGAGTAATCTGTGACGCATTCACTAAAAAAAATCCTTTTGTAGCTAATCATTTAGCAGGAAAAATTGAAAAACTCAACATGAGGGAGGAGAAAGAAATAATAGTAACTTGGTCTCGGGCACCTACCATTATACCTGCATTTTGTCCACTAATTTGGGTTGATTTCAATAAATTCCGAATTTTAAGAGCATTTACTCCAGTTTTATGTGTTATAATCCACTAATTTTTGGCGATTTCAAGAAATTTTAAAATTTAACTGTGTTGCCTGCTTTCGTGTAGTCCACTATTGTTGACCGAATTTTTAAAATTATGGAATTTCAACATTTAGCCCATTTTCGTAGGTAGTCCACTGATTCTGGTTGATTTCGAGAAATTCTGAAATTTCAGAATTTTGGCTTCTTTTGTGGGTATATACAGTCACCATTTTGGTGAATTTCGGGAAGAAAATTTAAATTTTATACATTTTGATCAATTTCGAGAAACATTGGAAATTCATTATTTTTGCTTGCTTTTGTAGTTTATAGTCCAATTTCGAGAAGCATTTATATATCCTTTAAATGCAGGCTAAATGCTTAAATTTTAGGATTTTTCAAATTGGCCAAAATCAGTGGACCCCCCACAAAATTCTGAAATTTAAAGCATTGTGCATTTTGGCCAACTTCAAGAAATTCTGTAATTTCAACATTTAGCCCACAAATTGAGAAATTTCGAGAAATTTTGAGAAAATCTAAAATTTCAACCTATAGTACCACTTTCGAGAAATTTGAACATTTAGCCAACTTTGGTGGGCATATTGAAATTGTCCACTGAAATTTAAGCATTTTGTCCACTGATTTTGGTCAATTTCGCGAAATTCTGAAATTTCAACATTTAGCCCATTTTCATAGATTAGTTCACTGATTTTGGTCATTTTGGAGAAATTCTGAAATTTCAGTATTTAGCTCACTTTCTTGGGCTATTACTCCTTCATTTTTTGGCAATTTCGAGAAAATCTCTTATTTCTGCATTTTTTACGAATTTCAAGAAATACTGAAACTTCAGCATTTTGGCTTTGCTTTCCTAGGTTGTAGTCCACTACATATTCAATACTGTAAAAATTGGAACTTTTCAACATCAACAAGGTAGGTTTGCTATCACTTGTATTTTTTAACTTTGTACGTTGGCGTTCTTGATATTGTTAATTATGTTTTGTCTTCCATTTATGACGTTTTGGTGTGGCTTTCCAGGTACCTTCTCAAAACATCAGTTATATCTTCATTGACATGGGAGTGCAGGTCAGGTGATCGCATAGGCAATTTATATATTTTCTTTTTTCTTCTGAATTTCTAATTTCTGGCTCTAAACTCGTCGCTGAATTATTGACCATTATGCATCTTTCTGAGTATTGTTTCACTTTGTCACATGTAAGTGTCCACTTGCAGCATGTGTTATGTGTGCCTACTTTTGTATATGATGTATGTTCTTTGCTTAGCTTATGTTTGTCTTATAATTGTTTGCATTAGTGTGTTCACACCTATTTTTGCTTGTATTGTCATTTTAAATCAGAGATAGTTTCCATCCAAGCACTTGTTCATAAATATTTATAAGTGATCCTGGGATTCTATGTTTGCAGTTCCGGTGATATTGCAGCACTCCGACAACTTTTGTCGGACCAGCCTAACATCCCCAAAGATGAAGGTTTGAAACAGAAGTTTTCTTTCATTTGAAAAGCAGGAAGAGTTAATTGAATTCAATATCTTTTGATGTACCAGGATTATCTCCTGATCCTCATCTCTTTTGTTTCTTTCTGCAGTGCAATCAATCTTTGATATAGTTTTTGCTGAAGAAATTTCTTGACTGTGGCACAACATCTTGTTGTTGAAATCGATGGGCATAAAAATGGTCAAGGAAACTGGAGGAGGAGTTCCCATTTTCCCTTGAAAAGAAATATTAAACTTAGAGTTGCTTCTGCTGTTGTCCCTATTCGCATACAAAATTAATTCTTCCTTCCGCACTGAGAGGGCTGGACTGAAAGTTCATCCTTCCTGATAGTGCTCATTCTGTCAGCAATCTTGAGTTTTTCTGAGTCTCTGTGAATATGCTGCGAAATTATCAAAAGCTTGCAAAGCATATTGATTATATTTGTTAAATTTTGCATTTTGAATTACTATTATTCCAGGTCCAATCATGCTAGCCATCTCTTATTTCTAGCCAGAATAGCAAATTTAGGAAGAAAATTTGCTTTAACCGGACTCACCAAATCACTCGCCAAACTAAGTATTTCATATTCACTTACCAAATCCGGCGAATTCGGTCGATTTTTGTTTGGGTTTTGTTTTTTTTGCTTGGGCTATTGTTTGGGTTTTGGTTTTTTTTTTTGGGCTTTAATTTAATTTGCTTGGGCTTTTGTTTGGGGGCTTTAAAATATTTATGATTAGCAAAAATAGCTACCATGCTAAGCATGGTTGGAGTGAAGAAATTTTTTCCAGTAGCTTATTATTCAATTGTTCTCCATTATGGCTATTCTAGCAAGCCAAAATAGCTAGCATGGTTGGAGATGCTCTTTTAGCATGGATGGCTAACAAGCATTGTTCTTTCCTCTTATTCGTATAGATTTTCAGCTTACTTTCAAAATATTGTCAAGCCTCAGCTTATTAGAGCCGACTAATTGTTACTATGCACAACTCATCAACGTAAGCTGGCTACAATTGGTTCTTCAGTTTATTCAACTTATTTTGTACCGGAGTTTTCTAACCCTACGTTTTGGGGCCCAAATGACAGAACAATTTCATGTATAAATTAAGTTACTAACCCATGCTACCTGCATATTGTTTATAAAGCGTTCTTGTTTAATACTCTTTTAACACATTGATTTGTTAACAGAATCGTAATCGTAAAATCAAACAGATTAGGTACATCATCATGATTCCCATTTCCCAGAGAGTCAATCACTCATAGAGCAGGTAGATTATTACCAAGCGATTTACAATCATTTGGTACAACAGTGAACAAAAGTTGGCAGCAAATAGCACATGAATATTAATAGAATTTAAGCATAGAAAGGAAACAGAGATGACATCAAATGGCTATACAAATGATCGTGCATTAAGGCTCAGGTAATACGAGTATAACACACCCAAATTTGTAATTGTCGTGGAAGAAGGTTTATACATGTTCATTGCCTCCACATACAATTTTTTTTCTTTCCTAGATCTCTTTTTTTGCATACAAATGAATGTATCGCTTCGTTCAGCCAATTCGGAAGCCTTTCCTGGTCGACACATACTTATGTTACTTACAGCTAGCTGATTGTCAACCTTTCTATTGGAACCCTGTATTTTTCGATATATACCAACTGAACAATTTGTTGAGAAAAGGCAGCATGTATATGTCTCGACATTTTCAACTTCAAATTATAGAATAGCAGGGTTCATTGCGAAACAGATGTCATCTAAGACATTAACACCTCATAGATCAATCTGGACACAAATCTTCAAGCATTCTTTATCCCGAGTTGCATGAGAGAATTTGGACCTACTAGAAATATCCGCCTGTGTGTTTGATGTCGAAATACAACTACACCTTTGTATGCTGTTCTTGGAATGCCATCCTGGAAAAGTCACAAATTGTGTCATACAACAAAATAAAGGAAAAGAAAATGTTCCAAAAGAGCCTGCATAAATCGAATCCCAAACCAGTTAGATATCCTCATTATTTGACAGTTCAATTAATATATAACAAACATAAACTAGTCAATAAATCAAATCAAATCAAAGCCTTGATGAAGCACATAGAGGGCTTCACTGAAAAGCAAATGCTACTTTCCTTGTTTTATTTAAGAAAATTTTGCAAAATACCAACATAAGTAGAGGTCGGAAAGAAGAAAACTTGCCTTCCATTCTTCGAATATTCCAAATTGACGTGCAATTCTTTCAAAGTCCATCTGATCTCGGTACTCAATCCTAACATCCCCATCTATGTTGAACGCCTTTAGAACAGCATCAGGTCCGAAGGCAGGTTTGGCATCAGACACAATTTTTGCAAAATAACTCGGGTATTTGTCCTGCAATATCAGAGAATTGATAAATTAAGGGAATCAGAAAATATTTAATAAAATACCGTGCATGAGAGAATAATATTACCTCCATAAGGTATGTAAGATCCGTTGAGTTCCAATCAACCTTTAACATCAATTTGACAAAAGAAAATACTAATATAAGAAACTGTAAAACCTATATAGTTGAAATGGAGTATTAGCACATTTTACCTACTTGCACATCATTTAGTTTAATAGGCTCCAGGTACTGTTTGAAGAACTGTCCCATGCTAGAACCCTGTTTATTATGATAACTATAGTCAAATTTTCAAATATAATGCATACCACAAAAGAGAATAAATATGAAAACATAGATCTTGCAATTTGTTTCTCAAAAGAAAGAAAAAAAGATTGTAACAAAATGATTTATATCCATGATTGAATATCTATCTCAGTCATAAGTGTCATGACTCATGGATATATAAAATGATTACTTATAAATGTGCACCAAACAAAGTTATATAAAATGATTCCTTATAAGTGTGCACCAAACAAATTTATATAAAATGATTCCATGATCCATCCGAAGGATGACAGCAATATATAAAATGATTCCTTATAATGTCCAATAAGTGTACATCAGCGAATTTAATCTGTCATGAACAACTTTATGGAGCCACAAAACAATAATAATCTCTATACACAATATGAAGGAGCAATTTTATGGTAAGAAATAGCCTCTGATGTAAAAGTCACTTACATGCTCACCAAAATTGTATGTCCTGCAAATTTCTGGACGAATAAATTGACGTTCTTTGTGCACCTCCTTCAATCTTACCCAATCATCCCAATAAGTTTAATTGTGTCAAGGAGGTAACTTAGTTAATATAATAGCAGAAAATAACTGATGTTTCAAAATAGTAACTGAACATATATAACAGGTAAGGATATGCTTTAGGCCACTTTGGTGATAGCTCATCCCATATGGATTTAGATAACATCCATCCAAGTCCAGGAAAGAAATCTGAACGATAGAGAGCTCCTGCAGAATATAATGATTTAAATATCACATGTATACATTTTGTAAACGAAGAGGAACCGGTGCAAGATATATAAACATAAAGAGATCGTGCAAAGAATCTTACTGGGGTCGTGCACAAACTGCACTTGTCCATTATCATTCCAGGAAGAAACAGCCATTATTGTCCTTCAATAGTCACACATTTGTTGAAAATTCAGTACCAAAAGGATGAAAAGAAAAACATAACATTCAACTTCAATTTAGAAGTTATACAATAAGGTCACAGTTTACAAAAAGATAAATATACATAATCAGGTAAATTGATGTGGAACATACTTATCATTGTCAAGTAAAGTAGCTGAAACCTCAAAATAATCAAAAAAATCTGGGGCAATCTCCATGTCATCTGTTCAGAAACTAATGGCTATTAATTCATAATGACAAAGTTCAAAATAACAAAATATATGAGCAATGCAGATTTGAGAAATGCACCTTCCAATATAATCACTCGTTTGAAATTCTTTTTGGTGAATAATTCATCCAAGGCCCACTTATAATGCCCTGAAATCGCAAACAGTTTTAGCATATTATACAGTGAAACCTGATAATTTAACAGAAGTTACACTTACTCGCAATTTTGTAGTATGCAATTAATTCCCCAGGTCTTTCTGTCTCCACTGGTTTAAAATCCAAGTGCTGCAAAAATAAAAAGCGATCACAAGAAGCTGAAGGAACTATTCTATTGACCGAGTAATTTTGATTTCTAAATTAAAACAGATTGTAGCTATGGATTTTTTATGCAGGAGATTGTAGCAAAATTAAAACAGGAGAAGATAATACATCACAAAATGGATTTTTGATGATGCAGCTATAACTTATAAGATTGTAGATATAAAAAATGATTTTATCTTGTGCACAAAAAAAAAGTCCAATAAGTTTTGGTTTCATTTGAACTTTAGTTCATAGATCTGTAAGCATATAAAATACTATATCCAGATAAAAATCAGCTTCTAAGTATAGTCACTATGTTCTGCTTAAAAGACCTTTGCTAATATTAGCAGCATTCAATTGAGTAAACATAGACTAGGCAAGATCATAATTGAGTGACCAAACAAAAGAAATATTCATAAAGAAAACAGAGCAATGTTGTGCTTAGCTTGGTCCTGATCAAGTTCTTTTCTCTATGGATGTGGTAAACAAGGTCACATCATTCCTAATTATCTACACCCCAATTTGAAACCAATGGAGGGTAGGGGAAGCATTATATTCTATATTAATAAAACAAATAGTGATTTATAGCGAACTAAGTAACATAATTTGGCCCAAATAATGGTCGGTTCAATGCAAATACGAACCACATAAAAAAATTAAGGGGAAAATGGGGAAAGGTCTATAAGGTTATACTGTTTCTATGCAGTTTTGTAAGAATCGTGTATTTTTAGTTAAAATGAAATTTGCTACCACAGGATACAAAGAAACAAACAAAGTGAGATCCAGTTCATAAGTATTAATGTAGCATACAGTGGTCAGAATATAAACCTGCATGTATGTTATCTGACTGTAACTCAAAGCTTTACTCTTAACATCAGGATTTGTGCCATCCTGCACAATCAATAAAAACATAGTATAATCAATAGTTCCAGCCAAGCCTTCAAGAAAAATGAAACTGAAAAGCACAAAGACTAACCTGAGACACAAAAAGTGGAAATTTCGATGCAACAGCACTCTGATATCTGGAAATGTTAGGATTGACAAAGTGCTTTTTAGGTATTAGCTTATTAAGAACAGCAACATGCATGGTATTAATTTTGAAGAAACAGTAGGAACATATACAAAACCATATACTTACTTCAAGATAGATTTGACAGTCCTCTCCAGGTAGTCTGGACGATTGCACGCCATGATTACGACAGCTGCAACAGGTATCTGAAGAAGATAACAAAGCAATTAGATGTTTACATAATTCTTCCTATTTAGACCATTTATGGAGCGTAATACGTATTTATTCCTTGAGAGGAGCTATAAAAAGATATGTAATCAAATCGCCAGAAAAGCAACAATCAGAAAACTTTTCAACATATCATACCTCTGTGCTAATTACGCTCTGCAGGCTTTTGCCTGCACCCAAAATGAATAAAATCTAATATGAGAACAGAGAAACTTGAACAGAGTTTCTAAACTAGAATAAGCATCCATCACCAATATAAAAGAACCAGTGAAATTGAGATACAGAGTAACTAGTTAGCAGCGATCTCGTAATGGACAACTGAACACTTATTTTATTGATCTCAGAAATAATAATTACTAAAAACGGCATTCGGGGTATTCCTTTGGTATTACTGTTTTCTATTTTGCTTTTTTGTGTGCAGGTTTTTAGTTCCTCCATGCCAGGTTTACTCCATGTCTCGGTTGGTGTTTTTGGTTGTGGTGTGCAGCTCTCTTTGCCTCTCATGAGAGTGCTCTTCTGCTCATTTATTCTCTTTCTTATGCAGCTTTGTGTGTTTCCTTTATTCTACTTTGTATGAACTATTATCGATTCTGTATTGTTCCTTGTCCTCTGATCTCATCTGGCTGCCACGTTTATGGCTGTATCTCTACTGCTGGTTTGTATTGTGTTATCTATCCTGCTGGGGCCTTATGCTGGCCGGTTTCAGTCCTTTCTGGTTGGAGATTCGACGATTTGTGTTGCAAGTCGTTGTGCTGGGAATATTGCACTATTTGATGCCTGTTGTGGTTGTTTGCTTTTGGTGCTTTGGCCACTGGCGGAGCTCCGGCTCTGTGTGTGTTCCTGCTGTTTGCTTCCGCTTACCTGTTATGATGCTTGAGTTCCATTTGGCTGAAGCTACTTTCTTATTAGCTTTAAGCATTTTCAGTTTTGAGTTTGTACGCTGTACTGATTTAGTTTTTCCCGGTTTGACTTCTTCTAAACTGGATCTATGCATGCTGCTCTTTTATATATATATAATTTTATGGGTTGGAGCCGTTTGACTCCATCCTTTTTATATATAAAAACTAATAATGATAATAATTACTAAGAAGGAACTATATGCTATGAGCCTATGGATGTTGCTATATTAAACTAAAATGCATAATAAATGGTAATGTATGGCTATTTCGCTTAAGAAAAGAATTCTCTATGCAGATGGGTTCATAAATCATAGGTTTAAAGAAGTGGCAAAAGTGCTTCTGTGATACATCAGATGATACCCCCCCCCCCCCCCCCCCCCCATCTCTCTCTCTCAAAAAAAAAAAGCATTAGTTGATCATTGCAATATTTTTTCCAAAGACAATAGTTAAAATAGTTACAAAATTTGTCTAGAAGTTATTATTTTTTATTTTTTGGTAAATATAGAAGTTAAAGTTACACTACAAATCAGTAATCTCAACTTAATCTGCAGTAATCAATAAAAGACTCCAAAGAAAGAAAATTAGCAAAAGCCATACTTTCAAGGTGTCGAACTAGAGACTTCAACTGAGCGGTTTCCTCATCTTGAAGTTTCTTTGACTCTGAAATGCCAGAAGAAAATTAGAATGTAAAATATGCCTACGAATAATATTTACTTTTCTAGTTATAGAGAAATACTATGGTTCAACTGGAACTGAGAAGCAAGGACACGGACAACACAAACAAGATACGAAGCGACATATCGAAACAGAGGAAATTTTGAAACCCTACACTAAAATAGCAAGTGTCATGTCCAATTCAAGAGTCCGATACGAGTGTCCGGTACCCGTCCAACACGACATGGCTACCAAAGTGTCCGTGCTTCGTAGATCAGGCGAGACAAAACTTAGCAATACAAATTCATTGACAGAAACAGTCTTATGATAAGAGTGTATCATGGCCCTACTCTACTACAATGGCAAAGATACAATCAGAAAACGAACGGATTACTGATAAGAATACAAACAAATAGGTATTGGGCAGCTTATTGATAAATTGGATGTGCACCTTCCAAGGAAACAATTTTTTCTTGTTGCATGCTTATTTGATCTATCAACAACCGCACTTGACTTGTACATTGACTTTCGGACCCTACCTGTTTTCAAATGCATTGCAAAGTGAGGCATAGGGTAGTAGCATGCGGAATTCTTTAACAAGCGCAAGGAGAATGGTATGCGAACAACAAAATGAACCCCAAAGTTCAACACGAGTCAATAGTAAATTGTTAACGTATGGGTACAAGAGAGAAAATAATACGTTATTGAATGAATAGAAATGAATACAATGCCTCATATATGTAGGCTTACAATACTTATTCTAATCCCCAGATTACATCCCTACACAATATTACTTACTAATAATACCATTCTCTAATATCTATAATATTACTTATTCTCTAATACAAATAAAACTTATTAGCAATTGTCCTATAAAAATTGGACGTTTTCTCGCTTAAGTAAGCAAGTTATTAATTGTTTATGTACCATCTAAGCAATGGCCAGTACATCTTTCCCCTCTAAAGGAACAAAATATTGTTTCGTCAAATAGTTTCCGATTCCAAGATAAAATTAGTCACCTCCAAATGACTGAAGTTCCCTATTAATTTTGTGGCTTGGAAGTGACTCGTACATATTTCATACTTCATACTTCATCGCATATTTTCAAAATTTTCTCCTCAATTTTCCTGGTCAGAAAGTCGGACAACAACTTATTAGAAGAACTGCATTTAACATAACAGTTTAGCTAATACATCAACATAGCTTCAACCTAATCCTTCAAAAAACAAAATACAAAAACATAACTTCAACCTAGTTTTCTCTTCATATGCGACCCATTTCTATGGAGATATGAATCACTGGGGACAGCATTGGTGAAACTCAACCTTGCAACTCTTAGCAACTACACAAACGTAATTTTATTTAATACAAGATATTAGTTGATCATGTGAATTCACACATCAACACATAGTTGTAATGGTGTGGAAAGCAGAATAGAGCAGAGCGTGAAAGCGAGGCTTCAGCATTTAGGGCTTGTCCAGGTCTTTAACAATATTACTAGGACTATAAAAGAAAGGTACAGTTAATTATTAAAACCAATTGTAGAAGGCAATATCGACTGTAAATCTTGAAGTGGAGATATTACCCACGGAAACGGGAAAAAATACCAAGTTTTTTTTTCTAAATTTCTCAAAATCGGTCAAAAGCAATGGACTGTAACCCATAAAAACGGATCAGTTGCCCAAAATCAAATTACAAAATTTCTCCAAATCTCCCAAAATCAGTAGACTATAAACCGCACGAACCCTGGCAAGAGTGTTTATTTCAGAAATTTTCAAAATCGGCCAAAATCAGTGGACAAAACGAAACGGGACAGAATCCTGAAATTCTAGAATTTCTCGAAACCTCCAAAAAATAGTGGACTATGACCAGAAAAATGAGCCAAGATGCTGAAATGTCAAAATTTCAAAATCACTGAATGAAATGTTGATATTCAATATTTCTTAAAATCGGCCAAAATTAGTGGACTATAAGGCCATCCAGAATGCTGAAATTTCATAAATTTTCAAAATTGGGGAAAAAATTGTGGACTATATAAACCATGAAAGAGGATCAAAACACTAACACTTTTGGCCTTCTCAAAATCGGCCAAAACTAGTAGACTACCCCAAAAATAAGGCAAAAATTCAAAATTTTCAGAATTTCTCGAATTGGCCAAAAACAATGAACTATAACCCCAGAAAATTGGGCCAAAATGTTGAAAATTCATAATTTCTCAAAATCGGCCAAATTCAGTTCATTATTATAACCCAAAGCACGCAAAAATGTTCAAACTCATATTTTTCTTCTTCAGAATTAGCCAAAATTAGTGAATTTGGTCTGGCAAAACACTGAAGATTCTTAGAAAGTCGGACCCCAAAAAATGAATGATAAACCCACGAAGGCTGGCAAAAACAAATCCGCAGAAGTTGACCAACAAACTGAAATCTTTCAAAACTTTCGAAATTAGACAAAAACAATGGTCTATAAGCCATAATAGCAAGGTTTCAAAAGGCAATAAAAAATCTTTTAAGCAATGCTTAAGCATCAACTGCTTTTTTGGAGTCAAAAGCGCTAGAAAAGCAAAGGTGTAAAAAGCATTCAAAAAAGCAGAAGAATGCAGAAAAAAGCGTAAAAAAACGGTGCAAATCGCTTAAGATGCGCTTTTTTTAGTAAAAAAAACGTACATGGATTTTTAAAAAAAACCTTTTTAACCAGACCAAGACCCTTTAACAAATAACATTTCCCCTTCTTATTTGCCCTAGCTCCTAATATCCCCCAAATCGACAGCTGCCCAATTATGAAACCTGCGTGATGCTCATCTTCACTTGTTTGTGTTTACTAGATTCCAAAAGCTACCGTAGATTAGTGTAAAGTTTAGAACTTATTCTGCAAACGACGTATGGTTTCTTATATTTTGTGATACAACCCATATTATTATTATTATTATTATTTTAAATAGCAAAACGATTTTTCCCGCTTTTCATCGCTTAAGCAAAATCAGAGACCAACCTATATTTCCCTTTTCCTGATTTTTGAAACCTTGCATAAAAGCTGATAAAAATATTGAAATTCATAATTCCTCCTAATTGACCAAAAATGGTAAACTGTCACCCACAAAATCTCACAAAAGCCCTTTCCTTGCACTGCAAAAATTTCATGCATTATTCCTCGATGGCAAACAGAGGTGCCCAACGACAAACAGGACGATCAATTTCGTATGGGATGATGGTCATCAAGCCGAGAAGCAACGCTATGGCAAGTACTGGCAAAGTTTTTCGGTTTGCTGTGCTTGCACAAGTATACGGTGCATTGGCATGCCAGTTCATGCAGAATCTCCTCCTAAGCAAGCGAACGGGGAGGAGCCACTGTAGAGCGCTTGGATGACCCGAGCTTGCAGGCAACCCATGGGCTGGAGGTAGTAAGTGAAAGATGTGTTCCGTAAGAGGAGACAAGTGATAGGTTTAGGGGAGGGACCAATCTGCGCTACGAGGGTTTGAATCTCAGTAGATCATGATAGCAAGGCCACTCTGCCACTTACAATGCCCCCTTCATGTATTTAAGTTGTATGAAAACGATCAGCCTGAAGACAGTTTGGAGTTTCGCTTCAAGGGACATTTCAAGAACGGTAGGCTGAAGTGGGCTTCTAACAAGAATTCATTGCTGAAACTTTGTTTAGTCTTTGTGCAAAGATTAAGAAAGAGTCAACAAGGCTCAAGAAAACATGGGTTGGAACTTGGAAGTTGAAACTGTAAGAAGACGCTAAAGACTAGCATGAAAATAAGTGTAATTAGTTAAGGTTGTGCAATCGAAAGCAACAAAGTAATTCTAAAATTCCACAAATTTACGTCTACAACTCCACTTTTCTTGACACAGCAAATGAGATATGGGATACCCTTCATCAAATGTACTCCTCCAATAATATGCAGCACATGTATGATATATTCCACGATGTGATCGAGACCAAGCAGGTGACGACATTCATGCATATCTCTTCCGATTTTTAATCAGTTTTTAGAAGAATGGAAGATCTATCAGCCATACTCTGTCGATTTCGCTATCCATCAGAAGCAATGTGACGCTCTTCTAGCCGTTCTTGCCTTGGAAAATATTCGTCCATATCTTGAAGGTGTTCGTTCTCATATATTTGCCACCAACAGTCCCTCTCTATGTGATATCCATGTTCAGCTATCACGAGTAACCTCTCCCGCTCTTGTTGAACTTGCATAACATGGTTGTTTCTCTTGAAAGATCGTTCTGAAGTATTTACAGTCATTAAAGAATTTTTCTTTGAAATAAGGACACAATTTGGCACTACTCTTAAATGTTTTTGTTCTGATAATGCTAAAGAATACGTGAATTCTGATCTTCAACATTTTTTTTCTCAACATGAAATAACACACCAAACTTATTGCACCTACACTCCTCAACAAAATGGAGTGCCAGAACAAAAATCAATATTTACTTAGTATTGCTCGCTCTCTGATATTTGAAATGGAGGTCCCAAAGTTATATTGAAGTTTTGCGGTTCTCACTGTTTGTTTTCTTATTAACTGTATGCCTACTCTTATTATTCAAAATCAATCCTCATTCAAACTGGTATTTCCATATAAAGATCCATTTTCACCACCTCGTGTTTTTTGTTGCACTTGTCTAAACTTAGGCACTGATAAACTTGACTCGTGTGCTACTAAACGTGTATTTTTTGGATATTCGTGTTTTTCAAAATGTCATCTTTACTATTGTCCTTCACGAAAAAAATGTTTACCTTAGCGGATGTTTTAATTTTTTAACACAAACTGGTTTTTGAACAACTCCTTCCAAAAACTCCCGATTTACCAAGGGCAGATGTAAAGTCTTGATTTCCACCACTACCACTTCGGTTATGTGTAAGGAAACAAAAGCTTTGTTCTTTCTTCAAAAAAAAAAAACAAAAGCGTTGTTCATATTCGACCATTCAAGATGTACCTGTTGTTGTCCAACTAGTGCCAATCACTTTTGTCGGTAATATTTCTAACACAGATGATTTATCTATCGGTCAATGTAAGCATCAACATTCTTGTGTTCACTATCCTATTACTATGTTTATTTCTTCTTATAAACTGAATAAAATCTTTTCGAGTATTTACCTCTTCTTTGGGTTCTATCTATATTCCTAAAAATGTTCAGGAAGCGCTCAAGCACCCTAATTGGATAGCAGCCAAGAAAGATGAAATGTAGGTTCTTCAGCAGAATAATACTTGACAGTTGGTTCGTCTCCCTGTAGGTAGCAAGACAATTGTAAGTGGGACTTACTAAATGACTAAGTGGGTATTCACAGTCAGACATAATTCTGATGGCACAATTGAACGACTTAAAGCTCGTTGTGTCGCTAAAGGATATACACAAAAATTTGGGATCGACTATGCAGAGACTTTTTCTCCAATTGTGATACTCACATTTGTTCGTGTTCTTATGAAGGGCATTGATATGGCTAAAATTGGGGTTAAATCGGGACCGTCCAGATCGAGCACGAATCTTGAAGCACGGGGGTAAAAAGGTAATTTCACATACAGATGGATCCAAAACGGGTATTGGGTCTCCGCCTCACGAAACCAACCACCCGCGAATAGATCCGCTCCAACTGGGCGCGGGTTCCGACCCAATGCAAGCCCAGTCCACCAAGGGAGAATCAAGCCACTGATTTGATTAGATCAAATCAATAAGCTTGATTTGCTCTCACCAGGGAATCAAGACCTACTTTCCTAAAACAGAATAGGAGGATTTTACTCCTAAATGTTAGCCAGGAAATCAGGACCCTGATCATTCCAAAGGCGACTATAAATATGACCCCTCTACCACCAAGACCAGGTTAATCACTTTTTCACCACTTAAGCTCTTTCTTAATCTTTTGCTGATTACTGACAAGAGCGTCGGAGGGTGCGTCGCCGGAATCAACCCCGGTGTCTCGCACTTTCTTGCAGGTTGCGGCAGGAGCAAGCAGGCCGAGTCAGCTGTTCAGGTTTTCCTCGGATCCACAAATTCTATCTGTTTACCCCCACACCAAAATCAGCGGTAACAGATTGGCGCCGTCTGTGGGAAAACCACACGAACAGTCTCAGTCCATTCTCCGCCTTCCTCTGCAGCCATGCCGCCGAAGAAGAACAGATCCAGAGGGTCGAACCGTGGGGGCAACCCCACCGACCCGGCGAATGAAGCTCCGGTCAACCCTATCCTTCAGTCCAACCTTCCTCCGCTGACCCAGCAGGTCCCACCTCCTCCTCCTCCTCAGCAGCAGCCCAACAACGGTCCGTCCGGTCATAACGGTCGGAAGGAGAAGCAGCCAGTCAATCCGGGCCACGTCTCGGTCCACAATGGGTCCTCGGACTCGATGGCTTCCCATCACCCCGACCTACGCATTACACTCCAAAACCGCCATAAGGACGACGACCTCTGTACCCATCTTGACGAGAGGCGGGCCCGAGAGGGAGCCTCCCGCCAGCGTCAAGGTGAGCGGTCGCCACGTCGTCGGGACGGCAGAAGGTCCCCGGAACGCAGAGGCCGAGCGGCGTCCCCTGAGCGCCGAAGGAGGAGGTCCCGGTCCCCCAGGGATCGGCGCCATCCGAGGGACCGAGATATGCCCATCAGCCGAGCCGAGTTCCTCCAGTTTCAAGAGACCGTTCTGCAAGCCCTCAATCTCCGACAGAACGCCCAGAATGCTCAGAGGGTTCCGACGCCCCCCAGGGATCCCAGTCCCCGGCGCCGAACCCGGAGTCCTTCCCCAGCTCCCAGCCGACAGCAACGGCAACAGAGTCCTCGGCGCTCCCAGGAGTACCGGCGCCGCAGTCCACGCTCCCCTTCCTACGAAGAGGAGTCCGGAGGGTCGTACGACTACCAGCGGAGGGACGACGCCCTCATCCGCCGTATCCATGAGGTGGAGAGGCGCATCGGCCGCATGGACAGGGAGGAAGAGTCCCGAGCCGGGACCTTCCGTCCTAGCCGACCCCCCTTCTCGCAGTCGATCATGGAGGCCCACATACCGAGGAACTTCAAACCGCCACAGTTTGAAACATACTCTGGGGAGTCCGACCCAGTCGACCACGTCGAGAGCTTCAAGACCCTGATGCTGATCCACCAAGCTTCCGACGCAGTGCTCTGCAGGACCTTCCCTGCCACCCTCCGGGGGTCGGCTCGGGAATGGTATTCTAGGCTCGCCCCCTCGTCCATCTTCTCATTCGAACAGTTTGAGACACTGTTCATTACTCACTTCGTGAGTAGCCGACGAGCCGAGAAGACGAGTCTTTCCTTGCTGAACCTGCGGCAGGAGAAGCGAGAAAAGTTACGGGACTATGTGAAAAGATTTACCGCGGAAGTCAGGTCAATCGCTTCCTTGGACCAGTCCGTGGCTACCGTGGCGTTCCAGTCGAACGTCCTTAACGCCAACCTCCGATCATCTCTAGCCAAGAAGCCCCCGCATGACTTCGCCGACCTCCTCCTGAGGTGCGAGAAGTACATCCGGGCGGAGGAGGCCGAAGCCCTCCCGAGCTTCGGGGGCACCGCCGCGGGGTCAAAGAGGAAGGCAACGGGAGAAGAAGGGTCCAAGAAAGCTCAGAAGGACATGGGCGGTCAGCGCCGCCCTCCCCCCAGGTTCGAGAAGTTCACTCCCCTCACCACTAATGTCTCTACTATCCTCATGGAGGTAGAGAAGGAGGGAATCATCCCTCCGGCCCCGAGGATGCACACTCAGGCGAAGAGGAGAAACAAAGATAAGTGGTGTCGTTACCACCGAGACCATGGGCACGACACAAATGACTGCCGAGCTCTGAGAGATGAGATCGAAGCGCTCATTCGGAGGGGGCAGTTGGCCAAGTTCGTAAAAGGTAACGATCGAACAGATCGGAACTCACCACCCCCTCGGGGGGCTAACAAGCGCTCCGAGCGGCGCGAGGAGACACCCGAGTTCGAAGAAGAACGGGTTTTGCACCTGATCCACGGAGGCCCGATGGGGGGCTCCTCTAATTCCTCCCGAAAGGCCTTCGTCCGGGAAGTCAACTCGGTCCACAGTGCCCCTCCCCCGAAGGGTCTCGGCGTCCCTGTGTCTTTCTCCGATGTCGACCTTGAAGGAGTCCGAACCCCCCATTGCGATGCCCTCGTCATCGACCTCCGCATGGCCAATTTCAAGGTGCAGAGGATTTTGGTGGACAATGGGAGCTCGGTCAACATCCTATTCCTCTCGGCCTTTCAAGGCCTGCAGCTGTCCCGGGACCGTCTTAAGCCGGCCGGCTATACTCTCCACGGGTTCACGGGGGTCCCGGTAACCGTCGAAGGAGTGATAACCCTAGACGTTACTGCGGGAAGCACCCCTACTACCCGGACCGAGCCGATGGACTTCATGGCCGTCGACGTCCCGGCAGCATACAATGTCATTCTAGGCCGTCCCGGTCTAGCCGCTCTGGAGGCTGTCCCCTCGGCATACCACTTGAAGATGAAGTTCCCCACTCGTTCGGGGGTAGGGGAAGTCAGGGGAAGCCAGGAAACAGCTCGGAAGTGCTACATGACTTCCATCGGGGGACCAGTGCTCTCGCTCGAGACACTCGAGATCCCCGAGCCGAAGGCTCGCCCAACGTCCGAACCAGCGGACGAATTAGAAGAAGTGCTCTTCTCCGACGAGGATCCGAGCCGAAAATTCCTCGTCAGCAAGTCCTTGCCGACCGTGCTGTTCTCCGACTTGGTGAGGTGCATCCGGGATAACCGCGACCTGTTTGCTTGGTCGGCCGCTGATATGCCCGGCATCTCCGAAGACTTGCTCGTCCATCGCCTAAGCGTCGAACCGGGGTGCAAACCGGTTCAGCAGAAGAGGCGAAAGTTCGCTCCCGAGCGACAGCAGGCAATCAAGGAGGAAGTGGATAAGCTGCTGAAGGCCAAGTTCATCCAGGAGGTAAATTATCCTGAGTGGCTATCGAATGTCGTGATGGTCAAGAAGTCCAATGGCTCGTGGAGAATATGCATCGACTTCACCGACCTCAACAAGGCGTGTCCGAAGGACCCATTCCCTCTTCCGAACATCGACACACTCATCGACGCCACCTCGGGCCATGAGCTCCTCAGCTTCATGGATGCCTTCTCGGGGTACAATCAAATCCGGATGTTTCCTCCGGACATCCCGAAGACCTCCTTCGTCACCGACCAAGGCCTCTACTGCTACCGAGTAATGCCGTTCGGGTTGAAGAACGCAGGCGCCACCTACCAGCGCCTCGTCAAACAAGGTCTTTCAGCATCAGATCGGCCGAAACATGGAGGTGTACGTTGATGACATGCTCGTCAAGAGCATCCGCGGCACCGACCATGTAGCCGACCTCCAGGAGGCTTTCGGTGTGTTGAGGAAGTACAACATGCGGCTGAACCCGAACACGTGCGCGTTCGGAGTCTCCTCTGGCAAGTTCCTCGGTTTCATGGTGAGCCAGCGGGGAATTGAAGCCAACCCCGAAAAGATTAAAGCCATATTAGACATGGCCCCGCCTCGGAACGTCAAAGAGGTGCAGAAGCTCACCGGTCGGCTCGCGGCCATCGGTCGGTTCCTCTCCAAGTCAGGGGAAAAGTGCCTCCCCTTCTTCAAAGCACTCCGGGGCGCTAAAGGATTTGAATGGGGCCCGGCACAGCAAGAATCGTTCGACCAGCTGAAAGCCTATCTGGTGAACCCCCCTCTGCTCAGTAAGCCAATCCCGAGCGAGCCTCTCTTCATCTACTTGGCCGCTTCCGAGCAGACCCTGAGCGCTGTCTTGGTAAGAGAAGAGGACCGGACCCAAAGGCCCATTTACTACGTGAGCAAGGTGCTTCGGGACGCCGAACTCCGCTATCCGAGGATAGAGAAGATAGCCTACGCCCTGGTCATGGCAGCAAGAAAACTTCGGCCCTACTTCCAGTCTCACTCGGTCGTCGTCCTCACCGATCAACCCCTCAAGCAAGTCCTCCACAAGCCCGAAACCTCGGGCCAGCTGATGAAGTGGTCCATAGAGCTGAGTCAGCACGACATCTCCTATCAACCTCGGACGGCAATTAAGGCACAGGCTCTCGCCGACTTCATTGTAGAGTCCACCATCCCTGAGGTCGGCCACGTTCCGAATGGGCCCCCCATTTGGACAGTCTTTGTAGACGGATCCTCTTGCAGTGAAGGAAGTGGCGCCGGCATTATCCTGAACGGCCCTGACAGCTTCGTCCTGCAGTACGCGATCCGCATGAACTTCAAGGCCTCGAACAACGAGGCGGAGTATGAGGCTCTCATAGCTGGCCTCGGACTCGCACGAAGTGCTGGGGCGCAGCGCCTTCGGATTCACAATGACTCCCAACTAGTCGTGAACCAGGTCTTGGGCGAATATGAGGCCAGGGACGAGCGAATGGCGAAGTACCTCGCCAAGGTCCGGGACCTCATGGGCCGGTTCGAAGAAGCCATCATCCAACGGGTCCCCCGGGAGGAGAACTCACAAGCTGACGCTCTCTCCAAGTTGGCCTCGTCTTCTCTGCAAGGTCTCGAACAGACCGTACTGATTGAAGTCCTCTCTAAACCGAGCATCGAAGACGAGACACCTCGCTCGGTGGAGTCATTGCCGGTCATGCTGCAGGACAATTGGATGAAGCCACTGGTAGAATTCTTAAGGGATGGAGTTCTGCCCTCAGATCCCAAAGAAGCACGCCGAGTCAGAACCCGGGCCGAGCGATATGTCATGATCGAGGGCATTTTATACAAGCGCTCCTTCTCTCAAATAGATGGCCGACCTTACCTAAGGTGCCTCTCCCCGGATCAGGCCGAATATGCCCTACAGGAGCTTCATGAAGGCATCGGAGGGGCGCACTCCGGATTCAGGTCTTTGGCCCGGAAAGCTTTGAACTATGGGTACTTCTGGCCAACCCTTCTTCGGGATGCCGAGCGACATGTTCGGCAGTGCAGCTCCTGCCAGAGACACTCCAGCATCCGACGCCTCCCTCAGGCCAACCTCACCTCCCTATCGAGCCCTATCCCCTTCGCGATGTGGGGAATGGACTTACTAGGACCTTTCCCACCGGCTCCGGGTCAGCTCAAGTTTTTAGTCGTAGCCATCGACTACTTCTCGAAGTGGGTCGAGGCCGAGCCCCTCGCCACTATAACTGAGAACAAAGTGGTGCAGTTCTTCTGGAAGAGCATCATATGCAGATTCGGCGTCCCCCGCATCCTCGTGACGGACAATGGGACTCAGTTCACTGGCACAGCATTCCGAGCCCTATGCGACGACCTCGTCATTCAACAGCGCTTCTCGTCCGTTTCACACCCTCAGTCGAACGGGCAGGCCGAGAACGCTAATAAGCAGATCCTCGCAGGAATCAAGAAGAGGTTGGACAAGTGCTCCAAAGGATTGTGGGTCGACCAGCTTCCTAATGTGTTGTGGAACTACCGCACAAGCAAGCGGACGCCCACCGGAGAGTCCCCTTTCAGCCTTACCTATGGGGCCGAGGCCGTGATACCCCTCGAGGTCGGAATTCCTTCCCCTCGGCTCATAGCCTATGACGAAGCGCAGAATGCCAGGGACCTCAGAGGAAACTTGGACCTGATAGATGAACTGAGGGAAAGGGCATCGATTCGGCAACAGAATTACAGAAGGAGAGTGGAGCTAGCGTACAATAAGAAGGTCCGACCCGCCAACCTTGAGCAAGGAGATTTGGTGTTGAGAAAGCTAGCCATATCCCTCCCCAGTCAGAGGAGCAAGCTAGCTCCGAATTGGGAAGGGCCGTACCGAATCACAAAGGTTGTCCGGCCTGGGGCATACCGGCTCGAAGACATGGATGGCAGAGAGCTTCCGAGGACCTGGAATGCCGACCACCTCCTGAAATACCAAGAGAGCGCTCCGGCGCCTCTCTAAGTAATCCGAGGTGTCGAACCATTCCTCTCCTCCAACTTATAACCCATTTTTTCTCAAATTGTATTATGTAAAACGGTTCGCCGTCAAATATCAATAAAGAAAGCTCTGTTATGTTTATGAATATGCATGTCACTCTTCCCTCTTATCACCTACGTTTTATGTTGCGATCTCAACCAATGGTTCGGAGTCCACGTTCGGCTCGGCCCCTTTCCCTCAGTTCGTCCCCGGACGGACTAGAGGCGGACCGCCGTTCCGAACTGCTCCCACAGCCGTTGAACTATACCGATGATTCGGAGTCCAACACTCGGCTCGACTTTACCTCCTCGGCTCGTCTCCAGACGAACCAGGGGTAGATCGCCGTTCGGAATTGCTCCCACAGCCGTTGAACTATACCGATGGTTCGGAGTCCAACACTCGGCTCGACTTTACCTCCTCGGCTCGTCTCCGGACGAACCAGGGGTAGATCGCCGTTCGGAATTGCTCCCACAGCCGTTGAACTATACCGATGGTTCGGAGTCCAACACTCGGCTCGACTTTACCTCCTCGGCTCGTCTCCGGACGAACCAGGGGTAGATCGCCGTTCGGAATTGCTCCCACAGCCGTTGAACTATACCGATGGTTCGAAGTCCAACACTCGGCTCGACTTTACCTCCTCGGCTCGTCTCCGGACGAACCAGGGGTAGATCGCCGTTCGGAATTGCTCCCACAGCCGTCGAACTCCGTGACAACCCCGAGGGCAAACACTTGGTTAAATTCCTGCCCTAAAGATTGCCTTCCGGAAATCCCCTACGTTGTGGCGAGCGCTCGGCTCGCATTCAGTCCGATCCTCGTCACGGAAACGGGGGAAAACAAGGAGGATGGACCTACCCTTCGATCGGAGTCCGAGCAAGTGCCATTCCGAGCCCATAAACGGAGAAAATCCACCTTCTCCTCAACTTCCGCGCCTGATCTCAATCAGACGGCCCCGATCTCGCCCAGATCACTAAAAGACAAGATAGTGTTTTCTTGGGAGCTACGCCCGTCCCGAGATGCGCGTATTCATCCAGCGGTCCGCGTTGCGCCACGTCGCTCGGCTCGTTAAAGTTCCCTGCCTTCGGTCGGCAGCCGAGCAAGTGCCATTCCGAGCTCGTAAACGGAGAAAATTCCCCTTCTCCTCAACTTTCGTGCTTGATCTCAATCAGACGGCCCGGGTCTCGCCACCTGCGCAAAACGACAAGATAGCGTTTTCTCGGGATCTGAGCCGCCTCGAGATCCGTGCTTACAATCAGCGGCTCAGATTTTGCCACCTCCGCTAAACGACAATATAGCACTTTCTTAGAAACATAGCCGCCTGGGAGTTCGTACCGCGCCACGTCAGAGTCGCTAAACGACAGAATGACATACGTATAGTGGCCAGTTCAGTCCAACGACCTCGCCGACGGGACCGACGTGCTCGGTTCAAAGACCTCGGCGTAGAAAACACAGTCATAAGCAAGACAAAAGCACAGAGCAATAAAAAATATTTTATTAAGCAGCCAGGCCGAAATACAAAGCACATCTGTCCCATGGTTACAAAGTGTTCACAAGCAAGATACACTTCCGACCAACAACACTGGGTGTTCAAAAAGAAATATCTTCACTCAATTCTTCGGCCGACCGCTCGTTCTCCTCGGCTGACAGCTCCTCTGCATCCCCCCGGAGCTTCGCCATTACAGCCCGCAAGTACTGCATCTCCGAGAGCAAGTCATCCCGCTCGGCAATAATCTTCGACTGGATGTGCCGAATGCTTTTGACCCGAAGAGCGTTGCTGAATGCGGTCTGCGAGTCGTCATCCTCTCCTGCGGGGCTCAGCTCGACGATCTTGTTCTCCAAGCGTTGGACCTCGGCTTCCCGGAGACTGAGAACCAACGAAAGGTGGTCCCACTCACTCTCGGCTCGGCGTAACTTCAGATCGGCGCTCCTGGGGCTCAGAACCACCGTTCCAGAGGTTCCCCCGGATTCGGCGGCACCTTTCGAACGGTTGGAGTCCGAGCTGTGGATCGTCACGATGAGCTGAAAAGAAGGGAAAGAGAATAACGCAAGTTCAATACTCCGCCGAAGTCCAACACACTTTCAAAACGTTCTAAGGAAACTTTCAAAATTCACATTCAGATGTAATGGTATTACAAATGGCCGAACCGACCCTACAATTAAACTTTACAACAATCAACGGAAGTAAAAAACAACGAGGTCAAGATCTCCTCGGAAGGGGAATGCTTCGGTTTAGGGATACGCGAGAACGACGAGGTCTGCCCTCCGAGCTCGATCCTAAACCAACGAAACGCGTCCCCCCTTCGCTGCTAGCCCTGACCACGGCACCTGCCGAGGCCCCGCTCGACGAGACAGCCGCGCTGCTCTGCGCGTCAGCCGGACTCCGCCTGGTCATAGGCGAGCGTGTCGCAAGCTCATAAAACGAAATCCCCTTCTCACTTTCTTCGCGGGTGCACGAAGTACTGCGAACGTTAGCCCTCTCCGGCGCGGGCTTGAGCGACGCGATCTCCTCCTCCAATTCGACGATCCTGTCTCTAAGAACGTCGTCCCTCGCCGACCTCATCGGGCGAGAAGGCCTTGACGAGCCGGAGGCATTAGCACCTTCGGCAGCGAGCCGACGGAAGTGGGTGACCTCAATTCCCCTATCTATCGTGATCCTTCTGAGCCTGTCGACGTCGGCCACTAGCCTCTTGCGCTCGGCCAACGCCTTCTCCAGCTCGGAGGCCAGCTTCACTGCTTCCGCCGAGCGTTCCCTCTCCGCCAATTCCAAGTGTCGGACCTCTGCCAGAAGATCGGCATTCCTCTGCTCGGCGGCGATTAGTTCCCCGCGGAGCCGCTCGACTTCCCCTTCGGGACAAAGGGCTGGGTAGTGCTTCCGCAGCTGATACAGCTCGCGGCACTGCCTCCGTAGAACTGCCTTCACCTCCTCCGCCTGGCCGAGCAGAAGAAACCGCCTCTGTCGGCTGTCCTTGAGCTCACGTTTCATTTTGGCCAACTCCTTCCGGAGGCAGACGAGCTCCGTGACCGGACCAAACTTCACCTGAAAAGTAGAGATAAATCCGATACCCAACACTCGGAAACACACAAATCCGAAGCTCAACACTTGGACAAATTTTGGCCAAACAAAATATTTTCATTTCAAAATCATAGTGAAAGCTTTACACTAGCGGTGGCCAGTCCGCGGTTAGGCTTACAAAACAAAAAAGACAAAAAAGAAGACAACCGAGTCAGGGGTCGACCTTTTTGCCGCTCGGGTCCGTCGACCCCTCGGTCTTGTCCTCGCCACCGTCCTCCCCTTCGCCTTCGCTCCAGCTCTCCTCCTCGGAGCCGTCCACCTTCTCCCCCTCGACCTCGGACCCCGCAGGACCCTCGACGACTTCCGTCTCTCCCACAGGCCCGAGCATCCCCTCGGGCACGCCCTCCTCCCCTTCCACGGGGTCGTAAAAGTGGTAGGAGGAGATGTCGAAGCCCGGGTTCCTGGCGGCTATGTAGGTCAGCGCTCGACCGTAGGCTTCCTCCATGTTCTGGAGCATATGCTGAGCGGCCTCCTCCTGCACGGCCTTCTTCACCCGCTTCACCTTCTTCTGGTGCTTGGCCTGGGTCCTCTCGGCCCTCTTCTGGGCCTTCTCCGCCTCCGACCGAGCGGTGGCCAAGGCCTCCTTCAGTTCGGCGACCTCCTTCTCCCCGGCCTCAAGTTTCGCCGCCGTGTCCTTCGACAGCTGAATGGACTGAGCCAGCTGTCCCTCCAACCCCTTCACCTCGGCAGACCTCTTCGTCGAGAGAAGCTGCTCGGCATCAAGCCGCTGCATAACCTTGACGCGCTCCGCCCTCTCCCGTTCCTTCTCCTGCTCCTTGCTCGCCATCTCCTCGACCAAGAAGTTGAAGTGGCAGAGGGTCTGGAAAAGAGCGACGGATTAAAATCCGAACCCAAACACTTGGTGCCAAAAATAAAAAGGAAAAAGGGGGAGAAGAACTCAAGGGGAGAAAAGCCAAAGATAAAGAACCCGGTCAACTTACCGACATAGTGTTCCGAGCGATCTGCATCACGGCGTCCCCTGCTTGCCCGGCCTTCAGGGTCGCTCGGTCCTTCGGGGTCGACAGGTGCTTCACGGCCTCCATACAGATGTTGCCATCGCCCAAGAAGCCGTCGACCTGCATGACTTGCCAGTCGGGGACGAAGATCTGTTTGTGACGCTCGGTCAGGATCTTCTCCGCCTCGGCAGTCAGGGGCGGAACTTGGAGGGACAACACCTCCGTCACGCCGAACGTGCCGATCGACGGACCAGGAGCGTCCCCCTTCGGGGTCGGTATCGGTGCATCCGGGGCGGGCGGGTCGTGGACCTGGACCTCCGCAGCGTCAGGGACCACGACCTTCGGCTGCTCGGCGGTCTTCGCAACCGAAGGCTTCTTCGCTGGCCGGCTCTCCTGAGTCTCCGCCGCCGACCTCTTCTTCTTCTCCTGCTCCGAACGACCCTTCGCCATCAGGGCTCTGTAGTCCATCTTCATCGTCTCTGCAAAAGCCGAACGAAAAAACTTAGATAAATTTTCATGAGCTTTAAACGATAAGTATAAATACCAGAAGCGTACGAGGGTCGATCGGACTGAGACCCCCACGGAACAGATCCCCCTCTGTAATATCTTTCCAACTCATGGTTGGCAAAGCGAGGAGCCTCCTCCGGACCTCGGCCTCTCCCTCGTTCAGTGGCACATCCTTCTTGGTGCGCTTGGGCAGGCCCTCCGTCTCCCAAACCGCCGGTATCACCCACGGCGTCAGGGATCGGACGAGGAAGTACTTTGTCTTCCAGTGTTTGATCGAGTCCGGATTCTCGATCAGTTTCACGCCCGGCCGGGGCGACAGGTAAAACCTCTGTTCTTCCTTCCTCGGCTGGCAGGGTCGGTAAAGATTACGGAAGAGGAACATGCTCGGCTTAGCGCCAACCTCTTGGCATCGAAGGACGAAGGCTGTAACGTGCCTCCATGTGTTCGGCGCCAGCTGAGCAGGACTCAAACCGTAGAAGACCAAGACCTCGACCACGAACGGATGGAGGGGAAAGCGGAGTCCGGCGATAAGGGAATCGACCGGGAAGACACACACGTCTGGCGAACAGCTCGTGTTTGCTCGAAAACCCGGCCCAGGGAGAAGCAGGACATACTCTTGCGGGATCCGGAATCCCTCTCGGATCATCCGAAGGTCATCTTCGGTGAGCGACGAGATAGCATGGTCCACCTCGGAAACTTCCCTCGGCTCATTCTCCTCCACCAGTGGGGCTGTACCCTGAGTCACTTTCTCCAGGACGTCATCAGCGTAGTCCCGAACGCCGCCCACACTCGACAAGACGATGGGCTGCCGACCGAACGCCCCCGCCCTCTTCGGCGTCTCCACAATGGTGACCACAGCCTTGCCTATCCCGGACGGGGCCTCAACCTCCCTAGGCCGCTCGGCCACATCACCTTCTCTATCCGGGCGAACGACCTCCTGCTCGCTCGGCTCAGCCACACCCTTCCCTTTATCCCCTCGGCCAACGGTTTGTTCCGAGGCGGGGGTCTCAGTGATCTTAACCATTTCAAAGAGAGAAGGGATAGAAACTGACCTTGAAGTGACGTGTACGGTCGGAGAGTTCACCGGAGTCTACAAACGCTACCGCGACAGCCAGCAACACCGCCAGAGAGCAGAAAACTTCGCAGCAAAGTGAAAACTGAGGAGAGAGAGTAAAAATGAAAAGTGAGACTTGGTCTGGGGGGGGTGAAGATTTATAGTAAAAACGGGACGTCCCTTGGACTCCCAAAGTGACTTTTGGGCCGCTCTCGAAACATCGCGAAGGCCCACCACCGCTGTCCCATCACCAAGTCAACTAGCTCGGCACCAGGGGATCTGAATCCGAGCTGCAAGCGAAACCTACATTACGGCTACAGGGTTCGGTCGGAATCCGTGCAAGTGCCTTTCCGAGCGCGTAAACGGAGAAAACTTACTTTCTCCTCAATACTCGTGCGTGATCCCAATCAGACGGCCTAGATCTCGTCGAGAACACTACACGACAAGATAGTGTTATCTCGAGAAACGCGCCCGTCTCAAGATACGCGCCAGCGTCGAACGACTCTGATTACGCCACGCCGCTCGGACGATCGAACCTTCGGATGCCTCGCCTACGTCCAAGGAAGGCAGTAAAGTTTTGATTCAGTTTTGAGGCGCCGCCTTCGGCAAGCGCCCCCCCAGGTCCCGTGGCTCGGCCGGTATCCTACCGACCCACGGGCCCCGGTCAGAAACAGATCGGCGCTCCTCTCGTCTCTAACTCCCCCGGGCTGACCCCCATCAGAAGCCATCAGCCCGGAAGGAAGACAGAGATGGGAGGGGACCCATCCACACTCAGGGATCGGGAGACACGCACCATTCCGAGCCAGTTGTTTGCAACTGGAAGACGCGGCTTGCCAGGAGGGCCCTAACCGCAGCGCCTTCACAGTTGCTAACAACAGGCTCGGACGGTCCAGAAAGCCCGAGGTACAACAAGCGGGCTCGGATGGCCCGGAGATCGGCATTGGACATGGATCGTCACTCTCTCACCAAGGCCTCCGCTCACTCCGACGCTCGCTTCGGAGCCGCCAAAGAAAGCAGAAGATCTTGGTGAGAGAACGACCACCCGTCCTTCCGAAGAGGCCCACACCCCGGGTCCGGACTATTGCCGTCGACCCTACTGTCTTATTGCTCCCCGCTCCTAACACCCCCCCATTCGGAGCAGTGAGGAATGGGGAAACAACAAGACAACAAGACGACTGCCCGTCCTTCCGAAGTAAATCCTCCCTCGGATCCGAACTACGGTCGTCACCACTACTACCTCGTTCCCCCCTTGCTCCTGACATCCACTTTGGGGCCGTCAAGAACAAAGGGAAAACCAGGTAGAAGGGCGACCACCTCCCCGGAACTCGAGAGAGAAACTACCCAAGGCTAAGTGCCCCCGAGGTCTGAGACTCTATGGTGATTGTGACAGAAATGGCAAAGAGAGTGGAGTACTTATAGCCAACCTTCAAGAACCAGTCATTATGACCCTCGGAAGTTGAAACGCCGCGTATTAATTAAGGGACTCATCCTTAATGACATTGGGAAGGCAGAACGCCGCGCAAGTCCCAGAGCACAATCAATACCATTGAGAACAGAACCATCCCGGACTGTCAGAAACCACAGGTCCTCGGTCGGCGTCCGAGCATGTGCCTTTCCGAGCTCGTAAACGGGGAAAACCCACTTTCCCCTCAACTTTCGCGTCTGATCTCAATCAGACGGCCCAGATTGTGCCACGTGCGCTAAAAGATAAGATAGTGTTTTCTTGGGAGCTGCGCCCGTCTCGAGATACGCGCCAATATCCGACGGCTCAGATAACGCCACGTTGCTCGACTTGCCGAACACCACTGCCTTCGGTCGGCGTCCGAGCAAGTGCCTTTCCGAGCTCGTAAATGGAGAAAAAACGCCACCAATCAATCGCGACCGTTCGATCTCTCAGAAATTCGTGCTCCTGACGATGAATGGTCCAGATTGCGCCACGTGCGCTAAAAGACAAGATAGCGATTTCTTGGAAAACGCGCCACCATCCGATGGCTCAGATTGTGCCACGTCGCTCGGAACGCCGAACCCCCCAAGTCTCCGGTCGGCAGCCGAGCAAGTGCCTTTCCGAGCTCGAAAATGGAGAAAAACGCTGCCGAGCTACAACAGCCATCAGATCCTTCCGAAATTGGCGCTCGCCCATGATCAATGGCTCAGATCCAGCCACGCCATTAATCGGTATTTAAATCATTTTTTATTTATTTTTATCGTTTTATTTGTTTAAAATTTGCGAAAAAATTGCTAAAAATTCGGGAAAATTAGCTAAAAATTCTGGGAAATGATTGAAAATTCGGGGACACGCTTTCGAACCCCGGGGCAAACAATTATTACCCCGAATACACCGCTAAAGTCCCCGAACGATTAGCAAACACATCGCAGAATTAAACAAGTACTTCGAAAAAAGTAGATAAAAGACTATCAGATACCCGACTCAGCTCAAGAGCGGCTCACCGCATCAAAAATTACCTCGTCGCCCCCTTTCTAGATTCGAAATCCCACATCTGGACTCCGATACAACTCCACCAGCCATTGAAACTGCTGAACTACTCCTCAAAGCCTGATCACGCTCAGCCTTTAGGAGTGGGGGGCTCGTGATATGGCTAAAATTGGGGTTAAATCGGGACCGTCCAGATCGAGCACGAATCTTGAAGCACGGGGGTAAAAAGGTAATTTCACATACAGATGGATCCAAAACGGGTATTGGGTCTCCGCCTCACGAAACCAACCACCCGCGAATAGATCCGCTCCAACTGGGCGCGGGTTCCGACCCAATGCAAGCCCAGTCCACCAAGGGAGAATCAAGCCACTGATTTGATTAGATCAAATCAATAAGCTTGATTTGCTCTCACCAGGGAATCAAGGCCTACTTTCCTAAAACAGAATAGGAGGATTTTACTCCTAAATGTTAGCCAGGAAATCAGGACCCTGATCATTCCAAAGGCGACTATAAATATGACCCCTCTACCACCAAGACCAGGTTAATCACTTTTTCACCACTTAAGCTCTTTCTTAATCTTTTGCTGATTACTGACAAGAGCGTCGGAGGGTGCGTCGCCGGAATCAACCCCGGTGTCTCGCACTTCCTTGCAGGTTGCGGCAGGAGCAAGCAGGCCGAGTCAGCTGTTCAGGTTTTCCTCGGATCCACAAATTCTATCTGTTTACCCCCACACCAAAATCAGCGGTAACAGGCATCAAATCCACAATCATGCAAAAGAAATTGTCAACACTTTCATGGAAACTAGTGCTATGTATGACCCCACCTTTATGAAGGGCAAAATTGAGAAGATGACACCGTTATCAAAGCCGAAAATTTATTGGTCAGCTTGTTTCATATCAGCCTGAAAAAAGCATATCCTCATTCCGACCTAATGCTTTTGTTTCATGCACAATGTACTTATTATTAATGTTGAAACTGGATACATTTTTTAAGATGGGGATATTTGCAAAATGTGCAAGAAATATAATGGATTTGAACTGAATAACCCACAAACAAATATGAGTATGTATCTTTGTTTGAAACATCAAGTTGATAACTTACAACAGCTGCCAGCCGGTCTGCATACTCTGATTGTGTCGAATAAAGGCGTATCTAAACAATGATTAACAAATCAGGGGTAAGCAATGAAATAAAGGAATAGAAAACATGAACGCATATGCACAATATTCATTCTGATATAGAATAATTCACGCAAGAAAGCAGAGAACTCAATAGTTAGCTGAAGTGTCAAATTTGAATGGTCACAAAAATAATATTCTCTTCTCATCCAAACTCCAAAGGAGTTCATCACAGTATAAAAAAATAAACCATAAAATAATGCTAAGAGAGCAACACTCAATGCTTCTAAACTCGTTCATAGAGTAGGATTGCAGAAGGCTCTTTTTCCGCATTTCGGTTGATGAGTCAACAAATTAGCTTATTGTAGTGAGGCTTTGTTTGACATTACTTTTGGAGGGTGCTTTAGGATATGAAAGCTCTTTTAGGCTCAAACGAGGTGTTTGACAAACTCAATTAAAAGTGTGTTTAACAAAAGTGCTTTTTCCAAAACTGCGAGTTTTAGCATTTTTTTCTCAAACACCTAAAATGGTGTGTTTAACTTTTCAAACCGTGCTTTACCTAGTAGGAAAATTTTGAAATTAGATATAATTCTTTTTAACAGTACTTTTGGTACCAGGACTTTTCAGCAAAAGCACTTTTAGTTCACAGCAATACCAAATAGAGCTTGAGCATGGTTCCAAATATGGGTAAATACCCCGTTTAAACGGCCCATTTAAACAAATTTTAAACTTACCTTTCCGTTTACGGGTTAACCAATGGTTTAAAACAGCTACCTCGATTTTTGGGAAAAAAAGGGTAAAAGGGGGGGTCAAAACAGGTTAAACGGACTGTAAACCAATTTGAGGTTTCTTAAACCTTTTTTGGGCTTGGGTTTTGAATTTTTATTAGATAACTCTACTGTAACCTGAGGTGTAACCCATATAATTGGGTTGACCCGTTATACACTGTGTGTTTCCTTAAGTTTATAATAATGAAGTTACGAACTTTAAAATTTATTATTATTTGGGAATTGCATATAAAATATGATAAAATCTTTAATATTTGACATTTCTATATATTTTACCTTTATTTCTGGATTTCTCTATATGCTATCCTTCATTTTTCCTATTGCTAAGATAGTTTTATATAAATAAATAAAAAATGGAAACCATTTTTTCCGGTTTAAACCCTGTTTAAACTGGGGGAAAAACAACAACGGTGAGTTGCCGTTTTTGTCCTGTTTCCACTTTTTTGTAACCTTGAGCCTGAGTGTGCAAACCCAACCACTACCCAAAAAATGGTGAGCATCTTTAAATGCACCACACATTAATTCTCCCACAATCATACACTGGTGATAAGTGATCACTTAAACCACCCAACCCTAAAATTTCTTTATAAAAGATTCCATTGATCACTCAATTCCAATTTTCCCAACTCTGGGTTACAAACTATCAGTTCGGGGTAAAAACTAAAAAGACGATTTCTAGGGGGTAAATCGCAGACTTACACACAAAAAAATGAGAGGGCTTTACTGCGATTACCTGGATGTAAATGAAAGCGGCGGCGGCGACGAGGAGGAGGAAGCGGACGTCGCATGGATTTCCCGCCATTGGAGATCGAATCGGAGCTGCGAGTTTCAAACGAGATCGGAAAAGAGGAGTTATTACAAGAGGGGTTTTTTTTTTTTTTTTTTTTTTTTTTCTGTGTGGAATTTAGGGGAGTTTTTGGTCGAGATTTGAGCGACTTGACTTTTACGGACATGAGAGAAATTCCCCCGAGTTCTCCAATGGTGGGGCAAAGCAAATTTGAGAAAAAGTACCCAAACTTGTACGCTTTACAAATTACATCAATATACATACATTCGTTCTTGCATTTTTAATCCAGTGGTTTAAAATGCACGTGCACCAAGTGGGTGTGTGGCAATCCAGTCGTAAGCGCTCTTTGAAAAGTACCAACATTTTATATTAATAAAAGCCACAGTTACATAATTTAGATCTAATAAGATTTCAGATTCAAAAAAAAAAAAAAAAAAAAAAAAAAAAAAAGATTTCAGATTACTTCTTACGTCAGTCGACTTTTAGCTGAAAGATTATTTGTTAAAGTAATGATCGAATACTGACTACACACTTCTCTTTTTGATGTGAACGGATAGAGTCAAACGACTCCAGCCACAGCAAATATAATTAATCTGACTACACACTTCTCAAAGAGCCCTTACAACATTTGCTTAATGATTCTTCGTCTCTCAATTAAGGCCTAGTGGTGTGGGTGCTTCGATTGCGTCCCCGGCACTGCTCTCTTGGGCATCGCTTCTTGCTGCTGCTTCTTTGCGAGCGGCTGGCTGGGCTGCTGCGTGCTTCTGTAGTTTGGTTTGCTTGTATCTATTTAGTCTAGGTCTGTCTGGTTTTTGTTTTACAGCTTGTAAAACCCTCTGTTGTACATTTTACTTATTATTAATATATTTTTGCTGTGGCTGGAGTCTTTCGATTCTATCCGTTCACATTAAAAAACATTTGCTTAATGAAATACCTAACTCTCCAAATACAAATACAAATACAAAGCTACAAAAATGCCATACAAGAGAAAACGAGAGGGATTAGAATCTAGATACATAAATAATCTTCCCAGATCACCACGGAGAATGAGAACGAACTACATCAATATACTGAAACAAATAAACAGAAATAATTGTCGTGTGACTCGTACCATTAGACAAAAAGAAATCAACTGCAGTTACTAAAACCAATATGCAGTAAATCCAGTTTCACCGTACGCATCAGACCAGTACCAAAACCAACAGCCGACTGAAACAGATTCACTGAACATTTACTTGTGCAACATCTCATATGCAAAACAAAATAGTAAAGATGACTATATAGTCAAAATAGGAACAAACATTATTCAAAGGTGGTCTCCTTTTACATTCCGTAGTTTTCACATTAAATACAGAAGAAATGAACTTGAAAGAAATAAAACAATGACAACAAACGCATGCAATCTCATTTTATTTTTACTCAAAAGATGTAGCCTCTCAGTACTCCAGACACAATTCATAGAAGAAACAGGATATCTCATTTCGACATAAAGTGGGTAAAATAGTGATTCTATTCGACCACCAGCAAACAAAAGAAGATAAAATAATTTACAAATCTCGACAAGACACTTTTGTTTATTGTCCCAAAATTTT
The DNA here is from genome assembly GCA_017893485.1 of Hemerocallis citrina. Taxonomy (NCBI): domain Eukaryota; kingdom Viridiplantae; phylum Streptophyta; class Magnoliopsida; order Asparagales; family Asphodelaceae; genus Hemerocallis; species Hemerocallis citrina. The sequence goes on from CM030365.1 coordinate 218,514,128, forward strand.
GGCCCTACACTCCTTCAAAAGACCCCACTTGCAAGGGGCTTCATTCTGCACCCTACGCCCTCTCTTAACCCCTACGGGATGCATCCAGGGCCGGCCCTGATATATAGGCGGGCAAGGCGGTTGCCTCGGGCTCCCACGGAATTCGCCATTTTTGGGGTCCCCGATTTCAAACTTTTCTTGTAAATATAGGCACGCGTTTCGCGCGTAATTTTTTTTTTTTTTTATATATATGGGGCAGGGGGGCCCATTTCGGAAGTTCGCCTAGGGCCCCCCGGAACTCAGGGCCAGCCCTGGATGCATCAATGAATTAAACTACAACAAACATGGTCGTTTTCCCCATATTTGTTCCAAAGCATCAAAGCTCTGCAAAGATTGTAAGAGCATCTGTAGTCGTTTGCTATTTATTCATAATATGCATTTTTTGTTAAAAAAACCGCTGCAGTCGTTTGCTATTTATCCATATTATCGATAAATCGCTACAGTAGATTGCTATATTTGAGAATCCGCATAAGTTATATACATATATGAGTGACGGCACATCATGTGCCGTCCCACAAAAAAAATTAATTTTTTTTCGTCGGACGGCACATCATGTGCCGTCTGTTGAAATTTTTTTTTTTCAATTAAAATAATCCCGGCGCTCCCCAAATCCTCGGACGGCACATGATGTGCCGTCCAGTGGGTTTTGTAATTTTTTATTTTTTTTGGCAATTTTTAAAAATGTTTTTATAATTTTTTGATTTTTTTTACAATTTTTGAAATGTTTTTGCAATTTTTATAATTTTTTTGTAATAACTGAAATGTTTTTGTAATTTCTAAAAAATGGAAAATGACAAAAACAATTAATCCCCAAATCCTTGGACGGCACATCATGTGCCGTTCGGGATTTCCGGTGGATTTTTTTATTTTTTTTTTCTTTTCTTCTCCGTGCTTTTTCCGTGCTTTCGCGTATATTTTTTTATTTTTTTTTCCTCAGACGGCACATGATGTGCCATCCCTTAATATTTTAATATAGAAAGCTAAAAAATAGCTTTCCACGAGTGCAGCAAAAGTGAAATTTCTATTTCTATTTATCCATATATGGATATTTTACATTGCAACGACTACAGATGCTCTAACACAAACAAGAAACAAATGCAAAAGTCATTAGCATGTTGAAGTTCAAACCAGAAAATTACAAAAGAATAATAAATTTAGTTAAGAGTGCAAACGAGTACACAGATCACAAGTTACAACCTCATAAAATAATGTACAAAAGTGATTCTAACATAGAAAGCATTTCTGCATTTGAGAAACATCTGCTCAGAAATTTCATCCCAATCAACTACAGGTACTCAAAGCAGCAGATGAAGAGAACTACAGCCAATATGCCCATTAAAGTGCATCAATTTCGTGTGCGGTTGTCTATTAGGGAAATTATGTACTTCAGCATTTTCGCTCGCTTTCATGGGTTATATATAGTCCATTACTTTTGGCCAAATTTCAGAAAATTCTAAAACATTCTAGTGGTTTTGGCCGACTTTGAGACATTCTGAAACTTCAGCATTTTGGCCCACTTTCGTGATTTCCACTGATTCCAACCGATTTCAAAAAAATATGAAATTTCACCATTTTTGCCACTTTTGTGGGTTATTATAGTCCCACCCATTTTTGTGATTTCAAGAAAATAATTCTAAGACTATTTCGTGGACTATAGATAGTTTTTTTTGTTTTGAAAAATTCGAAAGATTCTAGCATTGCGGTATGCTTCATAGGTTACTCCACTAATTTTGGCCGATTTCGAGAAATTATGAAATTTCAACATACTGGTTCGATTTTTTGAATTATATTTGTTGCTGTTTTTTCAGTGTGGGAGCAAATAGATAGTGAGTTAATAATGGATGGAAACTACTAAAAGTCAAACTTGTGCCTTGGCCGTTAAAAGACGTTAGAACTCCTGAGATTGAATCTAGATCGTTGATTGACCTCCTGTGATCTGAAATCGACAGTTGTTGATGCAGCCGATGGACCTGCAAACGTCTGATGCACCGGGGGTGGCCCCCGGCGACAGACCCTCCGACGCTCAAGTCAGACCAGAAAGAGAGAGAGAGTAAAAACTGGTGAATTGTTGATTACCTGGAAACTGAGGAGGGGGAGGAGTATTTATAGGCCTGAGAGACATTCTAGAAACCGAATCGTGACCGTCGGATCTTTCATGTCTCCCCCCTGAAGAGATAAGATATCCCTGTGAGAGGATAAGAGATGAGACTCCTAGCTATCATGGGCTGGGTGTCTCTCTTAGTGGACCTAGTTTGTCACTTTTTATGGGCTTGAGAGAAGCCCATGTCTTGGAATGGACTCAGGCCTGTAAAATAGGCCTGTGATGGCTAATCTACCTGTAGACGCTTTGAGATCCGTGCAAAGATCATACGGCTCTAATCTGCTGCGATTTTTACCATCATCATAAGCCCCCTACTCCCGGAAGACAATTTTCATGGCTTTCGGAAAGTAGTACGTCTTATTTTCAGAGTCTGGCGAATAATCTTAGCAGTCGAAGTGTTCGGAAATACCTGGAACTGATCTGTAGCTTCTGGAGGTAGTGAATATTTTTCCGAATTTTTCCTTAGTTCTTTTTTGGGGATTTTTGGAGCTTTTTTGGGTTTGGGTGTGCATATAAATTTTTATACATATATTTATCGTCGTGTATATGCAACAACTCATATATATATGTGTAATTACTTATATGTGTATACCTAGTTTTTTACTCCATCACTGTCGATTGGTGGATCTTACATGTATATAAATAACTGTGCTGGGAGGGCTGTTTGCAGACTTGTTGTTTGATCCCAACAAGTTGTTGTGGTATATCCGGGACAGAGTTGAATGTTAGAGTTTGCCGTTTGATCCCGACAAGTTTGTAGAGACAACTCTGTGACTGGGTTGACGAAGAGCTAGTTGTTCGATCCCAGCGAGTGTGAAGAGACAATTCTTTGACTGAGTCAATGTATGGCTCGTTGTTTGATCCTAGTGAATTTAGATGGAACTCAGTGGTAGAATTGAGTGCTGAGCTTGCTGGTTGGCCTCAGTTAATTTATAGAGGAAACTCTGTGATCGAGTTGTGTGCTGAACTCGTTGTTTGTTCCCAACAAGCTTAGAGAAGACTCTATAACGGAGTTAAATGTTGCACCTGCTGTTTGCACCCTGCGAGCGTGTAGAGACAACTCTTTGATTGAGTTAGTCCAGAAACTGCCATTTGACCCCGGCGAGTTTGTAGGGGCAACTCGTGGCTGAGTTGGCGTAGAGCTCACTATTTGATCCCAGCGAGTTTATGGAGACAACTCTGTGGTAGAATCGATGTAAAAACTACCGTTTGGTCCCGGCGAGTTTGGAGAGGACTCTAAGACAGAATTGGATGTTGCACCTGCTGTTTGCGCCCAGCAAGCGTGTAGAGACAACTCTGAGATAAAGTTGATGTAGAAGCTGCTGTTTGATCCCAGCGAGTTTGTAGAGACAACTCTTTGATTGAGTTGGTCCAGAAACTGTCGTTTGACCCCGACGGTTTGTAGGGGAAACTCTGTGATGGAGTTGTGTGTTGGACTTGTTGTTTGTTCCTAACAAGCTTGGAGATGGCTTTATGACGAAATTGAGCGTTGAACTTGTTGTTTGGTCAAACAAGATTGGAGAGGACTCTATGACAGAGTTGGATATTGCGCCTGCTGTTTGTGCCCAGCAAGCGTGTAGGCTACTCTGAGATAGAGTTGTTGTAGAAACTGTCGTTTGATCCCAGCGAAGTTTGTAGGGGAAACTCGTGGCCGAGTTGTGTGGAGATCGCTGTTTGATCCCAGCGAGTGTGGAGAGACAATTCTGTGGTAGAATCGGTGTAGAAACTGCCGTTTGGTCTTGGCGAGTTTGGAGAAAACTCTGAGATAGAGCTAATGTAGAAACTGCCGTTTGATCCCGGCGAGTTTGGAGACGACTTTCAGATAGAGTCGATGTGGAAACTGCCGTTCGGTCCTGGCGAGTTTGGAGACGACTCTGAGATAGAGTCGATGTGGAAACTGTCATTTGATCCTGGCGAGTTTGGAGATGACTCTGAGATAGAGTTGATGTGGAAACTGCTGTTCGGTCCCGGCGAGTTTGGAGACGACTCTGAGATAAGATTGAACGTTCAAGCTTGCCGTTTGCGCCCGGCAAGTCTAGAGGGACAACCCTTTGACTGAGTTGACGTAAAGCTTGTTGTTTGTTCCCAGCAAGTTTGGGGAGAACTCAGTGCCAGAATTGAGTGCTGAACTTGCTGCTTGCACCCAGCAAACGTGTGGAAAACTCTTTGATTGAGTTGGTCTAGAAACTGCTGTTTGACCCTGGCGAGTTTAGAAGAGACTATGACAGAGTTGGGTGTTACACCTGCTGTTTGCGCCCAGTAAGCGTGTAGACTACATTGAGATAGAGTTGATGTAGAAGTTTGATCCCAGCATGTTTGTTGGGGCAACTTGTGGTGGTGCTGATGTAGAAACTGCCGTTTGATCCCGACGCGTTTGTGGGGAGAGCTACGAGATGCACTTGAGCTTGAACTTGTTGTTTGGCCCCGGCCAGTTGTTAGTGGTGCTTGGGCGAAGACCAAGGCGTTGAACTTATTGTTTGGAGCTAACGAACTATTTGGTAGAGCTTGAGTGAAGACCAAGGCATTGGGCTCGTTGCGTGGAGCCAACAAGTAGCTGAAGAATCTCATGAGGAAAGCAGAATTTGAGCTTGTTGCTTAGAGTCAACAAGTAGTGGATGGAGTTCATGTGGCGAGCAGAGCGCTGAACTCGTTGTTTAGAACCAACGAGCTATTGATGGAGCTCAAGCGGCGAGCGGAGCGCTCAACTCATTGTTTGGGACAAATGAGTTGTGGATGGAGCTCAAGTGGCGAGCGGAGCGCTAGAGCCAACGAGTTATGGACAGAGCTCAACCATAGAGCAAGGCGCCGAACTCGTTATTTGGAGCCAATGTGCTGTTGATGGAACTCAAGTGGCGAGCAGAGCGCTGAACTCGTTGTTTGGGACAAACGAGTTGTTGATGGAGCTCAAACGAAGAGCAGAACACTGGACTCGTTGTTTGGGGCCAACGAGTTGTTGATGGAGCTCGAGCAGCGAGCAGAATGCTGAACTCGTTGTTGACGGGGCTCAAGCGGCGAGCAGAGTGCCGAACTCGTTGTTTGGGACAAAGGAGTTGTTGATGGAGCTCAAGCGGCAAGAAGAGCGCTGAACTCGTTGTTTGGGTCCAACGAGTTGTTGATGGAGCTCAAGCGATGAGCAGAGCGCTAAACTCATTGTTTGGGACAAACGAGTTGTTGATGGAGCTCAAGCGGTGAGCGGAGCGCTTAACTTGTTGATTAGAGCCAATGAGCATTGTCAGAGCTCATGTGGAGAGCAGAGCGTTGAACTCGTTGCTTAGTGCCAATGAGTTGTTGATGGTGCTCGAGCGAAAACCAAAGCGTTGAACTCATTGTTCGGGGCCAACGAGCTGTTGATGTAACCTGAGAGAAAATCAAGACGTTGAACTCATTGTCTGGAGCCAACAAGTTATTGATGAAGCATGAGCATAAAGCAAGGCGTTGAACTCGTTTTCTAGGACCAACGAGTTGTAGACGGAGCTCATGCGGGGAGCAAAGTTTGAACTTGTTGCTTAGAGCCAACAAGAAGTAGATGGAGCTCCAGCGGCGAGCAGAATGCTGAACTCGATTTTTGGAACAAACGAGTTGTTGATGAAGCTCAAGCGGCGAACAGAGCACTGAACTCGTTATTTGGGACAAACGAGTTGTTGATGGAGCTCAAGCAGCAAACAGAGCGCTGAACTCGTTGTTTGCGACAAACGAGTTGTTGATGGAGCTCAAGCGGTGAGCGGAGCATTGAACTCGTTGTTTGGGACAAACGAGTTGTTGATGGAGCTCAAGCGGCGAGCAGAGCGCTGAACTCGCTGTTTGGAGCCAACGAGCTATTTGGTGGAGCTTAAGCGAAGAACAAAGTGTTGAACTCGTTGTTTGGAGCCAACGAGCTATTTGGTGAAGCTTGAGCGAAGACCAAGGCATTGAACTCGTTGTTGGGAGCCAACAAGTTGTTGATGGAGCTCAAGCGGCGCGCAGAGATCGGGGTGTTGGACCCGTTGCTCGATGTTGACCAGTGGTTGGCCGAAGGAACTCAAGTGGCGCACGGCACGCCAAACTCATTTTTGGAGCGGATGAGTTGTGGGTATTCTGAATCTTCTTAGTGTGGAAGTGAAGTAACTTGTGTTTATTCAGCGTTGAGATGATTCTATTCTTCTCTTTACTGACAAGTGGTTGCGTGCATGGAATGAGGTTCCTCGGGATACTAAGCTTGTCCACCTTCGTGATACGTTGTGCTTGATGGAGTTGGAACTTTCCCGTCTACGCAGCGCTTCAAGCAAGACAGAGTTGGAGGTTGCTCAATTGAAGGAGGTCGGATGAATCTGGAGTTTGCTCGTCTAAAGAAGACTTGTCTTGAATATCATTATCAAGAGTTGAAACAGCCTTATGGAGCTGTTAGCTGGTAGGAGGCCGGCGAGGAGTTTTTTTTCTCTTAGGTAGAGCATCTCTCCAGTGTTTATAGCTGGAAGAACAGCTTTCATGACAGTTTGCTATACAGTATTTGCAGGACTTTTGGTAGCAATTTCTAGACGTAAAATGTGGAGTCATTGTAACTTTGATGTTGTAATGAGACTTGTAGTTTGTGGAATGAGAAGTCTTCTACATGCTTGTCTTTTGTCCTGTGATACATCGTCCTAGGGGTTGGTTAGTCGTATGAGCTGATTTTGGACTAGCCGTTTTGTATTTGCAGACGCCTGTATTGCTACTGGATCTGAACATATGAGTTGGTGATAGTTCTGTGACTTGCGAGATTCATTTCACATGCTTGATCTTTGTTGTCATGGTTGAGGTGTCATCGACGGGTTCTCTGTCACTAAATAATAGGGCCTCAAGTCTGTTGCATATAGCTTAGAGAGCTGTCGATGGTATATGACAGAGTGTAGCATTGCTCCGTCTTGAACCCAGCTAGTTGTAGGGACAACTCTGAAGGAGAGTTATTTTCCAAACTTTCAGTATGGGGCCTCTGACAGATTGTGAGAGTCACATCGAATGGAGAGTTCAACCCCAAGTGCGGCTTTTTACAAGTGTTGCTAGGGTAATTTCGATCCATGATTTTGGACCTCTTAATCTGTTGTTAAAGAAATTTAACTAGTTGTAGGAACAGATCGAATGGCAAGTTGAACTCTGAACGTCTGTCATTACAGGTTGCGAAAGTAACTCTGAACCATGAACATGGATTCTGAACTTGTTAGTTTAAGTATTAACAGGTTGCAGGAGCAGCTCGAATGGCAAAGCACACTTTGAACTTGCTTCGCAAATTGACAGTCTCTTTTGAACCATGAACTGGACTCCAAACCGGTCATCGAGGCGTTAACGAATTGCAGGAGCAGATCGAATAGCGAAGTGCACTATGAACTTGCGTTATTGCAAATTGCTGGAGTCCCTGTCGAGCCATGGGTATGAACTCCGAATCCGTCTTACGGGGAGACTCGCAACGAGTGTTTGTTGTTGCTTAAGTGTATAAGTGTGGCACTCAACTCGTTGTTTCCGAGCCTCCAAGGAAGTTCAACTAGTTGCTGGAACAGATCGCTCGGTGAGTTGTGTTCTAAACGTGCATGTTCGCACGCTGCAACTTCCGAGTTCTGGATTCCGAACTTGCGTTGGGGAAAGCTTGTAACGAGTGCCTAGCGTCGCTTTAATGTAAGTTGGGCGTGTAGCTCGTTGTTTGCTTTGATGAATTAACAGGTTGCAGGAGCAGATCGAATGCGAAGCACTCTGAACTTGTGTCATTGTAAATTGCTGTAATAACTTTGCACTATGGATGTAGGCTCTGAACCCGTCTTGTAGGAAGTTTTTAACAATTTTTTGGTGCCATTTATGTGTACAAGTTTGGCACCAAACTCGTACTTCACAAGGTGTCATGCTTTCCAAGTCCCTGCTGATATCTCCCTGCCCCCCGGGTCTTCAAGTTGATGAGCCGTCAGGCGAACAACTTGGTAGACCTTGCCTGGACTTGTCTATTTTGGAATTGTTTTGCATAGAGAAAGGAAAATCTTCTGATGTACCAATGTGTTTCGGTAAGATTATTTATTTCCGTCGACTGAGCGGAGTGGCTTTGGGAGAGAGATTCAAGTTTATTACTGTATTATGATGAGAAATAGTTTGGACCTGGCGAGAGATGGTGTGGCAGGTTTGGAAGTTTTTGGTAGAGTTGGTTATGGCAGAGGCTTCAAGCTCGTTTACAGTTTTGGAGTTATTGCGACGGTTTTCTAGTGGTAACTCTATGGCATTGAGGGGGAGATTGGAGCCCCCCATTGTAGCGGTGTAGCATGCTCGCGCTACCTGTTGTCTACCTACAGCTTGGCCTACGTCAGCTGTTGTTGGGAACTTCACTTTTGCATTGAATGCAAAGGCAATTGCATGGAATGCCGCCCGGCCTGGCAGGGCCGAATATGGCATTGTATGCAGCTTTGACATCGACTACCATAGCGCTTCCGTTGAATAGCAGGGGCTTTCCCTACTGTTACGTCGAGTGCGATAATTCCCTCGACTTAGACAAGTGCACCAGAGAAGTCATGAGGTGTATAACCGGCTGGCTTGAGTCGGTCTCGGGTGAGCTTGAGAGCCTCGAATGTGACCATGAAGAAGATGTTTACTGAGTTGTCATTATTCCAGGGTGCAGAGTACCTTATGATTTAGCATGCAAAGGTTTATGACCAATGCATTGCGATGAGGTGTTTGGACGCCTTCTAAGTCCTTGTGAGAGAAAGATGTCAGGACCCCAGTGTGTTTGATAGGCAGAGTGTAATCTATGGAGTTGACTTTATGGACGAAAGCTTTGCGGGAGGAGTTGGAATCTCCCTCCCTCAGGTCTTCATGAATGGAATGGAGGACGATCATGTGTTCATGCCGAAAGATGGGGTCAAACAAAATTTATGAGTTTTTCACTTATAGCTTGATTTCCATGCCGAGGGATGAGGCCAAGCAAAATTTATGAGTTTTTCACTTATAGCTCGATGTCCATGCCGAGGGATGAGGCCAAGCAAAATTTATAGCTCGATGTCCATGTCTTGCGACTCGCATGGCCTCTGCTGAAGCTTATCAGTCCCCCGGGACGGAGAATTTTTGGCATCGTTGTCTTTCTGAACGAGGTGGAGAGATAGCCCCTGCGAACCAGGGCTTCCAGTTCTTCATTATGGGCTCAACAATTGTAAGTAGTGTGTCATTGATCTCTGTGAAATGTGTACCACTTATTTTTGTCTTTTCTTCTGCTAGACGTTGACATCGTGGGGAAGGACGGATTATTTCGTCCTTCTCAGCGTCCATGAAGATGACTGATACGCTTACATTGAGAAGAGCGAACTTTGCGAAGCGTGGCATTAGAGTTGGACGGCGTGAACTTGCACCGTTTTTCTGGAACTTCCTGAGTTTTTTCTCGCTTGTGTTCTTCCGTTTGTTTCCGGAAGATGAATCATTCTCACCTTAAGGATAGAGAGATTCCTTGACCCTGGTGTATCTGTCACTCCTTTCCAGGAGCTTAGTGACTTTCCAGGAGCTTAGTGACACCTTTGTGAGGCCTTTTGGCGAAGGAGGTTTTAAGGTCTTTGTTAGTGACGCTGTGGCGAAAAGCTGCGTTGCGACTTAAGTGTTCAAGGCAGAAATTAACCTAGCTTCAGTTGTAAAATGCTTGGCGAAGTCCTATAGCAGTTCTCCATCTTTTTGCTTCAGTTCTAGCAGGGAGACACTGGTTTTTCGGTTCTCTAGCTAGTAACGAAGTGTGCAATGAAGAATTCCTCGAGCTGATCGAAAGAAGATGTGGATTCGGGTTTCAGATGTGAATACCATTCCCTAGCTGATCATTTCAGTGTAGCGGAAATGTCCGACACATGAGTGCATCGGTGGCGTTATAGAACATCATAAGTTTTTTTTAAAGCTCTCGATGTGGTTCGTCGGGTCTGATTCCCCGTTGTAGAATTCGAATTGAGGAGCTTTAAAGTTCCTTGGAACGGGTGCATCCAGGATGGTTTTGCTGAAGGAACATTGATTAGGACGGTAAGCCCTGTTGGATTAGTTTCTCTCATTCTTCATCTGTTCTAAGCGATCTTCTACTTCTTGGATACGGTGAAGAACTTGGCCGTCCTTCTTTTGGGATCCAGTTGAAGCATTTTGGACTGAGATACGGTCGTACTAAGGATGTTGTTCAGGACAGTTTTGTCAGGAGCCCCCCGGTGCCTCTCCGTTGGAAGGAGCGTGATTAGGTTGTCAAGGTGACTGTTGAGGAGAAATCTGATCTTCCATAGGAGGAGCTGGTTGAGGAAGAGTGGTAGTGCGACGGCTGGAGGCCGACCCTTTACCTCTTAGTCTTTGTGGCATGACGATAAGCCTTACTTGTGTAGTTTCCTACAGACGGTGCCAATCTGTTGCTTTTTTTTCGGAGTGGGAGCAAACAGATAGTGAGTTAATAATTGATGGAAACTACTAAAAGTCAAACTTGTGCCTTGGGCGTTAAGAGACGTTAGAACTCCTGAGAATGAATCTGGATCATTGATTGACCTCCTGTGATCCGAAATCGATGGTTGTTGATGCGGCCAATGGACCTGCAAAACGTCTGATGCACCGGGGGGTGGCCCCCGACGACAGATCCTCCGACACTCAAGTCAGAACCAGAAAGGGAGAGAGTAAAAACTGGTGAATTGTTGATTACCTGAAAACTGAGGAGCGGGAGGAGTATTTATAGGCCTAGAGACATTCTAAAAACCGAATCGTGTCCGTCGGATCTTTCATGTCTCCCCCCTGAAGAGATAAGATATCCCTGTGAGAGGATAAGAGATGAGACTCCTAGCCATCATGGGTTGGGTGTCTCTCTTAGTGGGCCTAGTCTGTCACTTTTTATGGGCTTGAGAGAAGTCCATGTCTTGGAGTGGGCCCAGGCCTGTAAAATAGGTCTGTGATGGCTAATCTGCCTATAGACGCTTTGAGATCTGTGCAGGGATAGTACGGCTCTGATCTGCTGTGATTTTTACCATCATCAATATTATTGAAGAAATTCTGAAATTTCAGCATTTGGGCAGCTTTCTTCGTGGGTTCTATATTCAACCCACTAATTTTGTCAAATTCCAAAACAAAAAAAAAACAAAAACAAAAAAAAAATATCAAATTTTAGTAGTTTGTGGGCAAGACTTGTACTCTATTGTTCTTGGCCAATTTCGAGAAATTATGAAATTTCAACATTTTGGCGAACTTTCGTGGATTATTATCATCAACCATTTTGTTCAATTTCGAGAAATTTTGAAATTTCAGCATTTTGGCCATGTTTGGTGGGTTACACAATCCACTATTTTTTTTATGATTTCAAGAAATACTCAATTTTTAACATTTTGGCTTGCTTTCGTGGGATTATATACTCCATTGAATTTAGCCAATTCTGAGAAAATTAGAAATTTTATCCATTTAGTCGCTTTCCGTGGGTTATATAGTCCACAGATTTTTGCCAATTTCAAAAAATTTTAAATTTTAAGAATTGTGGTTGATTTTCGAGGGTTATCGTCCACAATTTTGGACAATTTCAAGAAAATTTGAATATTTTGTAATTTGGCCAAGTTTGTGAGTTAGTCCACTAATTTTTATGATTTCAAAAATTACTATAAATTTAGCATTTTGGTTCACTTTCATGTGCTATAGTCCCCTGATTTTGACAAATTTGAAGAAATTATAAAAGTTTAGCATTTTTGTCCAATTTTGAGAGTTATAGTTCACCAATATTTTAGGAATCTTGAGGTATTTTAAAATTGGGTTAAATGAGAGAAAGTCACATGTACTACCAGGTCAAAATAGATAACTCACCTGGAAAATTTGTCAATGCACATGAGATGAACCACCTAAGGTTGGTACGATGTTAATGGGCTGTGAGTTTTAAAGTCACGGACTTTGCACGAATTTTGTAAATGACAAAAATACCTTTTATATTGTTTAGCAACTATTTTTTACATATACGTCCTCAAAATTATTTATGACATATATAATACTAATAATACACTTAATATAATTCTTTTTTTCAAATATACTCCCTAAAAATATTAAGATTAAGGGGGACTCATTTGCAAAAAATATAACAATCTTCCTCTCCCATACTTACTCAGTCAACCATTACCTCACAAAACGCAACTTGAACCCGTGAACCCCAAACCCCATACTCTTCCTCTCTCTACCCTCATACCTCCTTCCTCTCTCATCGCTCCCACCCTCTCAAACCCAAATTAAAAGAACCAATAAAATTTAAACCCAGCAAACTCATCAAATTCGAATCCAATTGAACCATCTTACATATTCCTCCGCACTTGTTCGCTTCCCTCTCTTTCTCTCTCTCCTCTCTCTTCTCTTCATATCCCACCCTCTCATATCCAAGTTTAAAAAATCCGTTTAAACACGAAATCCAAAACCCAAACTCAAAATTGAACCAAAATTTAGAATGAGGGTATTTAGTTATATTAAAAACACATGCACTATATGTAACTTAAAAATGGACGAAGACTAACGTCGTACCCACCTTAAATGGTTATGTATGTTGACCAATCTTTGTAGGAAGGTTATCTGCTTTGACTTACATGTGGGTTTCTTGCTTTTAATAGTTAGCCCATTTCGAGAAGTGCTAAATTTTCTTTATGTTAGCAATGGTATAAGTTATAGTCCACTAATATAAGCCAATTTTGATATTCAAAAATTTTGGTATTTTGGCTCAATTTAACAATGTTCTAAAAATCCCTCCAGGCGGCCGCTTAGGCGCTAGGCCTTCCCAAACCGGTTCGCCTTAGGCCTGGGCCTTTCAAAAAATCGGTTTGGCTGCCCATCGTTGATTTTTTTTGTGTTAAGTGAACCGGTTCACTTAAATCCCAATATTCTCAAAACCCCCAACCTCCGAGTTTCTCTCGCTCTCTCCAAAAAAACTAAAATCCCTAAATCAAAAATCCCCCAAATTGCTCATGCGTTCCCACAAACCTCAATAACTTAAATCATCAAAATTTTAAATCTATCGCCCCTCTCTCATTGGAATCTTTGATAATGGGCAATACGCAAAATGAGTGCTCTACCATACGCTCAATGAGTGCTCTACCATTGAGCTAATTTTTTAGTATTATATATCTTGTATTTATGCAATATTATATTTTCTTATAAAAATATTTTTAAAACCGCCTAGCGTGTAGCGCCCCAAATTTCTTCTAAGATATCTTAGAAAATACGTGGCACGGTCCCAGCATCAACTTCAATGTATCATTAAACACAACCAATACCAATAAAATTTTCAACTTTTATTACAACAAACTTTTACATAGCACAGCAGAATTCAAAACATCTCAACTCAAAATTTTCTTTTTATTTACAACACAAATGATCTCGAAACTGCTTTTACAAATCTACACAAAACTCTTATAAATCAATTCATCTCAAAAACCAACTCAAGCATCCAACCTCCAACTCTAAGCAACAACCTGCAACATATGAGGCTAGAGATGATCCCTAACCCCCAAAACTAAAGGGGTTAGCCATAAATGGTGTGAGTGACATAAAATCAAACAAACAACATAAATAAACATTAAGCAAGGATTCATAAGTAACATATAGTGAACCAAAATACATAAAGTATGAGATAGCAGGAAATGTAACAACAAGTGATACTAAACCAAGTGTCAAGTGTAGAAAACTGGAAAACCACATGCATAAAACTAAGTCACGAAAACACAAATTCTATATGTGGACTCTCTAATGCGTACTTGTCGAAGTCTATGCATCCCACTCTACATAAGTTCGGTGCAAGCCCTTAACGTCTCCACTTCATAGGGTTCAATCCCCCGCTATGCAACTAATCCTATCACGGTGACTACTACGAGATAAAGATAAACTGTGAGAATTAACCCATGCTTGATAATTCCGGAGATAGATCCCACATCCCAGGTAATTTTCCTGGATAATTCCGGAGATCATCCCACATCTAAACATCGACACATCATCACATGAATACCCCATGTGCGTCGCCTCGACTCCGATAATTCCGGAGATCAATCCCACATCTCAAGTAACTACCTGGATAATTTCGGAGATATATCTCACATCGCAGGTAATTTACCTGGATAATTCCGGAGATAAATCCCACACCGCAAGTAAGTCACTTGGATAATTCCGGAGATTAAATCCCACATCTAAAGCCATACTGAAGTGCATAACTCATGTTCCCGTTCGTCATATCACCACTAGTGCCTGTCCTTATTATTTTTGGGTTACTTAATTACTCAACGAATCTCCTAGAGTGGTGTACCCTACCGGCCTAAACTCAAAACTGAATAACTGAAATGCCTCAACGGGCCTCAACAAAATAACTCAACACCGGTATACTAGGGTCACGCACCTCTAGAGACTCAAACTCAATTGTCTAAATCAAATTCCACTAAATAAAAGTGGCTCAACTGAACATCTTAAATCAAATGGCTTAACTGAATATCTTAATATCAAATACTGAACTAAAGATTAAGTATAGACTGAATTATCTGAAAACCTATCCTTCGAAATAACACTCAAGTTTACAAAGATCCTTCAGTACCAGTCGACTTATACTGTGGTAAGTCGACTGTCCAGAGGACAATTATCCAAAATTTTACAAAAATAAGCTAAGTCATAGCAGTCGGCTTAAAAGAGAATCGGTCGACTTACCCGAGGTAAATTCCAAAAATTTTTACAAAAATATTCTAAGTTCCAACAGTCGACTTAAAGAGGTCATAGGTCGACTGTCCAGAAAGGATTGCAATAACTTGACAAAATAATTTTCTCAGTAAACCAGTCGACTGACAATAGTCTAAGTCGACTGTCCAGAACGAGTTTTCAAAAGACTGAAGGTACAACAGTAGGGTCATACCAGTCGACTGTCGGCCTACAGTTTTTCATGATTTAGATTTGATTACAAAATCAAACTGGAGTTTTCTAAAGATTCTTTGTTCATGAAATAATTCGTATTCAGGAAAAATAACAAATCTCAACAATTCCTCATTATGGGTACATTACTCAAAACATCAAATATGTCAAAACTCAAGTTCTCAAATTCTAAATTACTAATTCTCCCATTAGGGTTTCTCAAAACTGAAATTTCTTTCACAACTCTCAATCAAATCTGAAGTACAAATATAAGATCCAGATGCTCATCATCCGATCATAACCATACTCAAATCTAAACATGCTTTCTAACAATACGATTTTATAAACCAAGATCTACTAGTCATTCATAGATTTTCACATACATGGTACAAACAACAACATTTGCATCGTTCTCATGCAAAATACTAAATAACATACATGCCAAACCAACAACATAACAATCAATCACATTAATCAAACCACAATACAAGATTCATGTCATTCTCAACATCAAAACAAAACAACAAACAAATTTTACATCACTCACCTTGAATTGAGAAGATCGACGAAAGCCTCCCTTTTGCTAGATCAAAACTTCCTCTTCCTCCACCAAAACAAATCACCAAAATTCTGTATTTTTCCTAATGACGGCTGGGAAAAATCCCTTTAAATATCCGGGATTAGGTTTAGGGTTTTACCCAATTTGCAAAATAATCCTTTCCAAAATACAACTTCACATATATAGGTCTAGTCTCGGAAATTCAATCAAAATTCATTTAAATTAGGATTTAAAGGGAAATATAAATTCTAAATCTCAACCAATACTGTTCAAAATGTCCAGAAATTACATTTTGCACTTTAACCCCTAAAAATGTCAAATTTACAAAAAGGCCCTTCTTTTCTCAAAAATTGCAAATAGTTCCAATTAATTTCAGAAAAATCTGCAAAAATACTAAATAAATCCCAAATATTAAATAATGATTTTTCATGAAGAAAACTTGACTTTCAAACTTCTCAAGAAAGTATTTGCACGTGTTTTGCACGTGTAAAAAGATAAATTTTTCTGAAAATATTCATAAATTCTCCAAAAATCAATTTAAATCCATTTTCAAATATTTAAAATGATATTTGAAAATACGGGGTTCTACATCACTCCCTCCTTAGAAGAGTTCTGTCCTCAGAACTACTACTAATGAGTCCAAACCACATACCAACAAAGGGAACAATATCTCATAAATAGAACGTAGTCCAAACAATTGCATATGACAACACAATCAAAAATAGAAGGAATACTCAGAAAAATAGAAGGCAATGAGATAAAACAATGTATAGAAAAATGGAAAAATGAACACTCAGAAAAGATGAAAAAGCTCCTACCTACTCTCCCCTCTCCCCACCCTTCCCTCCGCCCCAGTAACCTTCTCCGGCCTGCCACTTAGCCCATCTCCCCCTCCTCTTACTTCCCTACCAGCCTCCATCTTCTTCCTGTGTCCTACTGTTTTTTTTCTTCACTCCCACTCTCCTTCTCCGACGGTACTCATTATCCAGTCCTCTCTTTAGATGTTATGGCGTCTTCTTGGCTATCGGTGCTTGAGCTCAGTGGGTGCGGGCCCAATGAAGGGGTCCGACACCTACCGGCGGCTCCCACTCTCAACCCATCCGAGGGGGCGACTACACCAACAGAAAACAAAACTTCTAAACCACCTAGTCCTCTGCTACCTCAGAATGCGGAGCTGCTGAATGGGGTGGGTACGCTGGCGCCTCACCTGAAAGACCGCCGACAGACGTCCTCGTATCTTGGTGAAAGGAGAGGGCGGGAGCTCAGACGTGATCGCTCACCGACGCGTGCACATCTACATGCACAGCAACGTCATCATGGGAGGATGCACGATCATCATCGCTACGCCTCACCTCGACAGCAAGAGGAGTCTTTTGGAGGGAGGGCCCAGCGATGGGGTCCTCCTCCAGGCCATGTTAGGCAGAAGAGTTCCCCACCGCGTAAGCATCAACTCCCTCTAAGCCGGGGGCATGATCAGGGAGACTTAGACACAGCATCACACAAACAGCAGCACAAGCTACAACGATATGCCAACAACAATTACCCCAAGCCAGTGGGGCTACAACCTCAACAGAAAAAACCCAAAGATCACCCCAGGACTGGCTTAAGGCCAGAGGAGAAGGTTTCCCCTACTCAACCACAAAACCATCTTCAGCTTCAACCTGATAACCATCATCATACAAAAAACTACGCTAGAGACCCAGCAACACAATATGTTCATCAAAACACCCTCCAAGTTTCAAATCTCAACTCTACGTCCGCCCCCACGTCCCCAATACTAACCACCATCCATTCTGTGAATCCAACAAATCCGGAGGGCCCTGCAGCTAAGTCCAACATCAAGCTAGTTGATGGGACCATGGAGGAGGGGCTCCCCAGAAATGAGGAGTGCGGAGGTCAGTGGGAAAGAGTTAGGTGTAAGAAGAACAGAGTTGAGTCCATGGCAACTTACCAACATGAGTCCCAAATTCAGCACCCGAAGAAGATGAGAAAGGGTAAGAAGAAGCCTGTTCCATGCTTTAACTGTGGAGACCTCGGCCACTTCAGAAGTGAGTGCACGAAAGAGGTTCGTTGCCTCAAGTGTTTAATGTGGGGCCATTTATCATATGTGTGCACCAACATGGTGGAATCCAAAAGTGACGAGGAAAGGCCAGTTGATCGTGGGAGATCCCCTGACCACCCCACAGTCATTCGCTTGGCGAAGAGTTTGGAACTAGTTAAACAGGAAGAAAGCTGGTTGAGACGATGGTGTGCGATCGCGAAGGTGCAATCTGGCAAACCTTCGGAGGTGCACCTCACACAAGCTCTCAGTAAGAAATGGCCAATGGGGGCCAAAAGAGATTGGGTGGCCAAGAAACTTTGCCATATGAAGTTCCTGGTTTCGTTCCCCTCACCGGAGAAGGTCGCAGCGACAGTAAGCATGGGGACGATTGATTTTGGCCACTTCAAAGTTGAGTTCAGCGCCTGGTCACCAGCATTCGGAGCTGAGCTCCCACAGGGCAATTTGTTTTGGGTATGGATCTATAACGTACCAATGCATTTTTGGAAGAGGGAAGCGCTACAAGAAATGGTTGCCGACTTTGGGAGTATTGAAGAAGTTGACGAGAAGACAGTGAGAAGGTCGGAGTTGGTCTACGCCAAGGTACTGATCAGAAGTCCAGACATTGCAGCGATGCCACGCTTCGCCAAAGTGTGTTCTTTTGATGAATCGTATCTGGTGAGGTTTGTGCTAGATAAGAGGGTGGTTTCAACAAACGCACAGGAGGCCGGCACCGCTCACAAGAGTCTAGCCCTTACAGATCACCGAACCTTCAAGCAAGTTGTTTCGCCATCAGATTGCCTTACTAATGATGGATCTTACGAAGTGGAGCGAGCTCATCGGGAAATTCTAATGGCGGCGAGAGGTCAGGGAAGTTGCCAACTGCCAGATCCAGAACCACCATACAAAGTGCAAGATCGAAGGGGCCGTCCCGCTCAACCCAACGGTCAAAAGCCCAGTGGGACCCTCAACTCGTTGGATCGAACGGTGGCACCGCTCATCAACGCTATTTCGGTGGATTCTGCAGGTGGACAGGGGGGGCAGTCAGAGATAGACCCCAAAAAATGGCTCTACTCCTCTCCTTCGTAACATGCAGAAGACGACAACCGGTTGCAAGGCGACAACGATGGGGAAGGTGACAGAAGGAGGAAAGCTGTCGACCAAGGAGTGGGTCGAAAAGCTCTGGTATGCGCCAGAAAAAGAAAAAGAGGCATCTGAGGAGCAGGGGCGACAGGGTATAGAGCTGCCACGGGGTAAAGTGGCGAACCCTGCTCTGCAAAAACCCAGGGTAGAGAACACGTTAGAGTTCGCTCAGAGCTCTGAAGGAGTTGGTGGGAGGGAGACACTTTTAGAAGGAGACGATTTGGGAAATTTTGGCAGTGGGTGTGGAGGAAAGGGGAGGAACTGCTCTGAGCTAGAAGATGAAGAAGCAGTGATAGAGGCTGCATTTGGTACTAAGGCTCTTCCCAAAGTATCGATAGCAGTGCAGGCATTGGAGACCACGCTAGCTGCCGCCCCTACAGCGAATGGAGCGCTGCCAGCTGGAGATGCTGTCTGCAGTGATGAGACAGCTCTCGCGCTTCTCGAAGGGAACGATACTTTGCCCCGCGGGTGTATCGTTAAGGAGGCAGCACTTAAGGGTGGGTTTCAGGGGTCTTCTTGTGGGCCTTTTATAGAGTCTAATGGGCCCACTGTGGGGTCCAAAGAGACTGTTATTAATTTCGAGTCTGGCAATGCTAGAACTTTGGTCAGTGAGAAACTATGCCATTTTGGGAGTGGGCCCACGATGGGGTCCACATCGGGGGACAACTCGGCTATTAAGGAATCTCCAATCTACGGGCTCAATGAGGAGTCTGCTGTGAGAGTGCCTAGCCCTTAGAGGGTGGCACAGTTCACAGATAGTGAGGAGGATCTTGAAGGGCGGCTCAACCTAGATGAAGAATTCTCATTCACGGATGAGGAGTCAGAGGAGCTCGAGTTCATTCCCAACACTCAGAGAGAGATTTCTCCTGAGATGGTACTCTCCACTCTACCTGAGTCTGCTCCCAGAGGAAGCGCAGGGTCGTCCCAGAGGACAGTAGGGTTCAGAGTTCTCCGCTCACCAAAGAGGGCTCATGCGGAGTCCTTGGATGACTTTCTGGAGAGAGCTACGGCAGCCAAAGCGGTTAAGCACGTCAATGGAGGTACAAAAACTTTTCTTTTCAATATTTTAAATTTCATGTCAGATTCTGAAGTTTTTATATTAGCTACGACCTGTGGTTTGGAGGTGTACGATAAAGAACGCAATGTCTTTCTTCTTAACAAAATGCGGGGTTGGGAATCTGATAGGGCTAAAGCTAATGGTATGTCGGAGCTAGGGTCAAACACTAGGGGGATTACGATTTCCGAAGGCGAATCATGCCCGAGCCCCTCACTTACCGATACACAGGAAGTGGTTCCCCAATGAATACACTTTTCTGGAATGTCCGGGGTCTGGGGGATAAAGGGAAAAGAGATATGGTTAGAGATGTTATCTCGAAGTCCAAAGCGGACGTAGTTGGTCTGCAGGAGACCAAACTTAGTCATGGGACCAAGCTCAAGAGAGCAGGAGGGAATAGAATCACGGAGTGGGTTTTTCGCCCATCCGTGGGAGCCTCTGGGGGAATTGCCATTGGCTTTAACTCTGCCCTACTTACTTGTTTAGAGGTCTATAAGGGTGTGTTTTCCCTTACTGCTCGACTAGAAAGTAAATCAGATAAGTATGTGCAGATTATCACAGTTGTCTATGGGCCGAACGAGGCTTCAGAGCGTGAGGCCTTTTGGCAAGAGTTGAACAATTTACGTCTCCGTTGGCTGGGGCCGTGGATTATCGGGGGGGACTTCAATATTACCCGATTTGCATTTGAGCACATAGGTAGAGGCCCCAGCGACAGGCATAGAGCAGAGTTTAATAGGGTGTTAACGGACCTGGAATTGATAGACATCCCCATTAATGATAGACTATTCACGTGGTCGAACATGCAGGCTACCCCGATTATGGAAAAATTGGACAGGATCCTCGTTTCTATGGATTGGGAATCTAAATTCCCCTGGCAACTGCTAGATCAATCCCTAGACCAACGTCAGATCACACTCCTATCTTACTTGACATTGGGATTCAGGGACACAAAAGATATAGGAAGTTCCGATTTGAGAAGGCCTGGCTGGAGATTCAGGGGTTTCACCACTTGGTGATGGAAAACTGGGCACTTCCAGTGTCTAGCACAGATGCTGCAGGCCGGTGGTGTGAAAAAATTCGCAGATTAAGAAAGCGGCTTCGTAAATGGAACCGGTCTAGATTTTCGGCCGTCTGGCGCGCTAAAGACTCCATGCTGGAAGAAATTGACGAGCTGGAAAGAATGGAGGAGTCGAGAGACCTGTCACAGGAGGAAAGAAATAGACTCCTGGAACTCCGTGAGAATATTGGCAATCTCTATAAAATGGAAGAGATTAAATGGCAGCAAAGATCTAGAATTTCGTGGCTTAAAGAGGAAGACGCGAACACCGCCTTCTTCCACCGTGTTGCAAGCGTAAGGCGCAGGTCTAATCTTATCTTATCCTTAGAAACAAGCTCCGGAATTGTTCAGGAGGAACATCTGATTTGCTCAGCCTTTCAAGGTCACTACAAGGACCTACTGGGGAAGAAGAATGACTTCTGGGTCCCACTTCGGAATGACTTCTGGCAATCTTATCAGAACGAGCCTAAGCCCTCGCTAGCAGACCTAGAGTGCCCGTTCTCGGAGGAGGAAGTTAAAAAGGCCATCAATCAAATAGGGGTTGATAAATCGCCAGGGCCAGACGGCTTCCCAATGATGTTCTTCCAAATTTTCTGGGAAGAAATTAAAGGGGACTATATGGCAGTACTGGATGACTTTTTTAACAATAAGCTCAGACTGGGCATGTTCAATTTTGCGGAGGTTGTCCTAATTCCTAAACGGGAAGAGGCGTCGAAAGTGGGAGATTTTAGACCAATCAGTCTGATTAATTGTTCGGCGAAGATTATCACAAAAATCCTAGCCATCCGTCTGGGGAATCTAATGGACAACCTCATTAACAAATCTCAATCGGGCTTCATTAAAGGCAGAAATATCCTAGACTGTGTGGCAACGGCAGAACAGGTTATCCACCGCTGCCATACGACCAACTCGAAGAGTTTCTACTCAAACTGGACTTTGAGAAAGCCTATGACTCGGTCGATTGGGAGTGCTTGCTGGAAGCGCTTAGGGGTAGGGGCTTCGGGAATAAATGGATCTGCTGGGTCAGGCAGTGCTTGCAGACTAGCATAACGGCCATCTCAGTGAATGGTAGGTCGGGGCAGCCATTCCCTTGCCGGAAGGGCCTCAGACAAGGGGATCCGCTATCGCCGTTACTGTTTACTATCGTAGCAGATGTCTTGAGGGTTATGCTGGAGAATTGCCAGGAAAAAGGTTGGATCAAGCCAGTGGCTGGTTCCGCGACTAGTAAAGGGTGTACGATCTTGCAGTACGCAGATGATACTCTACTCTTTGGTAATGGGTCTAAACGAGAAACGGCCTGCTTTAAAGGGATCCTGTACTGTTTTAAGGCCTGGTCAGGCCTTAGAATTAATTTCAACAAGAGCGCGCTGACCCTAATTTCCCTATCCGATGTTGAAGCAGGGGAACTCGCTTCTATCTTGAACTGCACGACGAGTGGCTTCCCTATCAAATACCTGGGGCTACCACTCAGACCAGGGAAATTATCTAAAGCAGACTGGTTGCCTATCATTGACAGGGTGGAGGACAGACTGTCGGGTTGGAAAGGTAAATCACTGTCTATCGGGGGCAGAGTGGTTCTCATCAACTCTGTGTTGTCTAACCTGCCTATCTACTACATGTCTTTTTTTGAACTCCCAAGGTGGGTGATTCAAAGGATTGACCGAATTCGTAAACGATTCCTTTGGAAGGGGGCTGAATCGGATAAAGGAGGGTACCACCTCATCAAATGGAGTATAGCTTGCATGAAGAAGAAGCATGGAGGGTTAGGCATCATCGACCTCAGAGATATGAACCTTGCCCTGCTGGAAAAGTGGTGGTGGAAGGTATTCCACAACAGTGGTGAAGGCTGGCAAGAATTCATCCAACCTTATCTCAGGGGTAAAGGCACTCGAAAGCTAGGCTTCCGAGTCAGGGCGAAAGTTTCGCGACTCTGGAAAGGAATTGCCAAGGCCAGCGGTCCCTTCAATTCGGCGGTCTCGTCTACTATCGGCAATGGCCGGTCCACCAAATTCTGGTGGGATAGGTGATGTGGAACCCATACTCTGAAGGAAGCATTCCCAGAATTGTACGAAAGGTCGATTCGACCGAATCTGTCCGTTGTCGAAGGTTGGAAAAGGGGACGCTGGAAGCCAGCATTCCGAGGGACGCTTACCCCATATTTACAACAGCAATTACTTGACATGCAAGCACACATCTCACGATCAGGCACAAGGTGCACTCAAGGCCCAGACCAGAAGCGATGGGGACTTGAGACCAAGGGAGCCTTCATGGTGAGGTCTTTGTATCATCGAATCCATTTTCGAGGCTGCAGACCAAGCTGGGCGTAAGTGTTGTGGAAGGCAAAAACTCCCCTAAAAGTCAGAGTGTTCTTATGGCTAGTGCTCAATAATGCTATCCTCACGAGGCAAAACCTTGCCAAAAGACAACCACAGGTGGCGACTAACTGTGGTTTTTGCGATGCACAAGTGGAAGATCTTAATCACCTTTTCATCCATTGCCCCAGAAGTAAGGCAACTATGGTTGAGGTACTCCGAGCCTTAGGGACAGGCGACTACCCCCACGTATATGAGGATTTGTGGATTGGCCCCAAATTTGCAACAATTCACCATGATATGAAGGAGGCGTGGTACATCGCTATTGCAGCAACGACATGGGTGTTATGGCTTGACAGAAACAACTTTTATTTTCGTGCTAAATGTAATAGTATTTCTGGTAACCTGTCTCACATCATGCATCTTATCTCTTTTTGGGCTGCAGCTGCGGCAACAGGGGCGAGAGGGAGGATAGCCATAGCATTCTAGGTAGAGGAGTTTGATGATGAGGAGGTGGAGATAGGCCCGACATTGGACTGAGGGACTGGCTTCACCAGTTACGACAGTGCTTATGTCAGCGGGTGTCTTCTTGGTTGCGCCTGGAGAGGACTGATGTTTTGTGTAATTTGTCCCACCCCCCAGGGCTTGTTGGGGGTGTGTGTTTGTTTTCTCGCATTTTTTTTCCGCATTGTACTTTTGTTGTTTATCGCTGTTTTTCGCATTGTACTTTTGTTCTGTATTGCTGTTTTCCTCCGGTATGACGGGGTTGTTTTATTAACTTCTTATTAATGAAACAGGGTGGACTTATTCCACCTTTTCCTCATAAAAAAAAAATAGAAGGAATACAACTTAACTCAATCAATGGTACAATCATTAAAAAAAATTACAATCACATAAAAGAAGTACACTCATACAAAAAGCTCAGGAAAATCCTTCTGCATGCGATCCTCTGGCTCCCAAGTAGCCTCCTCGAACTGCTGATTCCTCCACAACACCTTGACCATAGGTATCACCTTGCTCCTAAGAACTTTCTCTCTACGGTCAACGATCTCAACAGGCTGTTCCTTGTAACTCAAGTTCACCTGTAGATCTTCAGGAATCTCTACCAACTGATGATTCTGATCTGGCACATACTTCCTCAATAACGACACATGAAATACATCATGCACTTGTGCCAACTCCTCCGGAAGCTTCAATCTATATGCTGTCTTGCCAATCCGCTCCATGATCTTGTATGGCCCAATATACCTTGGCGCCAACTTGCCCCCCTTACCAAACCTGATCACTCCTTTGGTCGGAGAAACCTTGAGGAAAACTGCATCCCCAACCTCAAACTCCAAGTCTCTTCGTCGAGTATCAGCATAACTCTTCTGCCGACTCTGAGATTCGACCAATCTCTTGTGAATCAGCTCAATCTGTTCTGACGTCTGCTGCACGATCTCAGGACCATACATCTGCCTCTCACCAACCTCGTACCAACAAACAGGTGTCCTGCACCTCCGCCCGTACAAAGCCTCATACGGTGCCATCCCGATACTCGCATGGTAACTGTTGTTATAAGCAAACTCAACCAATGCCAAGTATCTCTCCCAACTACCACCGAAATCCATAACACAAGCCCTCAACATATCTTCCAGTACTCGATTCACCCTCTCAGTCTGACCATCGGTCTGTGGATGAAAAGCGGTACTGAAAACAGTTCTGGTGCCTAAAGCAGGCTCTTCCAAAACCTTGAAGAAAATCTTGCATCTCTGTCGGATACAATCGACACAGGAACTCCATGAAGTCTCACAATTTCACCAATGTACAACTCGGCCAATTTCTCCATCGACCAAGTAATCTTCATGGCTAGAAAGTGAGCCGACTTAGTCAAACGGTCCACAATAACCCAAATCAAGTCATTGCCCTTCGAACTCCTCGGCAAACCCGTGATGAAATCCATACTGATATTCTCCCATTTCCACTCCGGAATGGGCAACGGCTGTAACAAACCTCCAGGTCTC
This sequence comes from Hemerocallis citrina, assembly GCA_017893485.1. NCBI lineage: Eukaryota > Viridiplantae > Streptophyta > Magnoliopsida > Asparagales > Asphodelaceae > Hemerocallis > Hemerocallis citrina. Next base: position 218,539,259 of record CM030365.1, read on the forward strand.
TGATTTTCTGCTTTGATCTGCTGACAAGTCAGACACCTTGCCACGAAATTTGCTACATCCCGCTTCATACCAGACCACCAAAAGTGATGTTTGATGTCCCTGTACATCTCCGTGCCTCCAGGATGAACTGACAACAAGGTACTGTGTGCTTCCTGCAAGATACTATCTCTCAAATCTGCATTATCTGGAACACACAACCTCTCACCCATCCAAAGAACTCCATCTTGGACACGAAACTCTGATAGTCTGCCCTCTGAAACCTGTTGCAACATCTTCTGGACCTCTGAGTCTGATCTCTGACCTTCCACAATTCTCTCTCTCAAGGACGGCTGCAGCCTCAACTGAGCCAAAGATGCCCCTAAACCTTGCAGCACCACCTCGATACCTGCCTGATCGATTTCTGCTGCCAACTCACTTCGAGTAGTGATCAAACTTGATAAACTATTCTTCCTGCTAAGTCCATCAGCCACCACATTCGCCTTGCCCGGATGATACTTGATCGTAGGACGAATGTCTTCCAATACCTCCAACCACCTTCTCTGCCGAAGATTTAGATCCTTTTGTTGATAAATGTACTTCAGGCTCTTGTGGTCAGTGTACATGTTAACCTTCTCACCATAAACATAATGCCTCCACTGCTTCAAGGCATAAATGATAGCTGCTAGCTCCAAATCATGCGTCGGATAATTCTTCTCATGCGGACGCAATTGCCTCGAACCATAAGCAATAACCTTGCCTTCTTGCATCAAGACACAACCCAAACCTCTAAGAGACGCATCACTGAAGATATCATAATCCTTCTCAGCTTGTGGCAAAGCTAAGATAGGTGCAGTAGTCAACCTTTCCTTTAACTCAAGGAAACTTCCTCACACTTATCAGTCCATGAAAATGCCACATTCTTCCGTGTCAAACCTGTCAAAGGAACTGCAATCTGAGAATAACCCTGGATAAATCTCCTGTAGTAACCAGCTAAACCCAAGAAACTTCTGACTTCCTTCACAGACGTTGGCCTGGGCCAATCCTTAACTGCTGCAACTTTCTGAGGATCAGTGGCCACTCTCTCCTTAGAAAGAATATGACCAAGGAAAGCCACCTCAGACTTCCAGAACTCACACTTCGACAATTTGGCATACAAGCTATGCTCTTGCAATTTCTGTAATACCGCTGTCAAGTGCGTAGAATGCTCCTCCTCCGACTTCGAGTACACCAAAATATCGTCGATGAAAACCACCACGAAGGAGTCAATAAATGGCCTCAAAACCCGATTTATCATATCCATGAACACTGCTGGCGCATTCGTCAACCCGAATGGCATCACCAAAAACTCATAGAGCCCATGACGAGTCCTGAAAGCTGTCTTGATCACATCTTCCTCCTTGACTCGAACCTGATGATACCCTGATCTCAAATCAATCTTCGAAAACACCGCTGCTCCTCGAAGCCTGTCGAATAAATCATCAATCCGCGACAGTGGATACTTGTTCTGAATAGTCACCCTATTCAACTCCCTGTAGTCAATGCACATCCTCATAGACCCGTCCTTCTTCTTGACCAACAACACTGGTGATGCGGTTTATTTCTGGGAGACGTGTGGATGTACCAGGTGTGAGTTCGGACTCAATTTGTATTTGAAGGAGACTGCTGCTCGTCTGACGACCCTTGGCTGACCGTGCGGAACCTGCGGCGACCTCGGGGTGGTTCGGAGATCTGGGCTTGGATCAGAGGATTCAGATCCGAGGTCTTGTGTACCTGCAGACGGTCCTGAAACACCGGGGTTTGTCCCAGTGGCGGACCCTCCGACGATCTAGTCAGTCTCTGTGAGAGAGTAGCAATAACTAGATGAATTTAAGTGGAAAAAGAGTGATTACCTGAAAAGGTGGGTGAGGGTCTAGTATTTATAGAGAATCCCAACCGGGTTTGGTTCCGCTTGGGGGCCGGGTCTGGACCCGAAAGCCCATGGGCCTGACGTGGCAGAGGGCCCAGGGGGTTTAGGGCAGACGTGGCAATACCAGGGGTGGTATAGGGCTGACGTGGCAAAACCCTGGGTGGTATTTGGGGCTGACATGGCTGATCGTGGGTCTTCTGTGCTTCTAGGAGAATCGGAGGGCCTAGGCTGTGCCAGGTCATCTCCCTGCTTCGCCAGAGAGGGGGGACGGCCAGTGGGGCTGTCACGGATCGGAGGTCGAGGACCGCTGAAGCCCGTCGGATACGAGGAGGCCAGTTCTGCAGGGATGAACGTGAGGTTCGGCGCCGACCCTGCGGTGGTTCGAGGCCGAACTAGATTGCTATTTTTATCTTTCTTGAGTGAGAGCTGTATTGGGCCCTGGTAGGGCCTCCAGGCCATTTTTACCCTACTACACAAGCCCCCCACTCCTGCGGGGGTGCGGGAGCTAGCCGGGGAGGAGTGTTCAAGGTCGTGAAAATGGGATGGCAAATCGTTGAATCTTCCGGAGGAGAGTACCCTGGTGCTCGACCCAACCTCGAGATGACGAGGGATTACGTGTCGACAAGGGTGATGCGAGCTATTGTTTCTTCCTGAGAAGAGTACCCTGGTGCCGGACCGAACCTCGAGATGAGGAGGGATTATGGGTCGGTAAGGGTGATGGCGAGCCGTTGGCCTTCCTGAGAAGACCACCCTGGTGTCAGACCTGACCTCGAGCTTGGCAAGGGATTACGGGTCGGCAAGGGTGATGGCGAGCCGGTGATTCTTCCTGAGAAGAAGGCCCTGGTGCTCGACCGAACCTCGAGATGACGAGGGATTATGTGTCGGCAAGGGTGATGGCAAGCCATTGTTTCTTCCTGAGAAGAGTACCCTGGTGCTCGACCGAACCTCGAGAAGACGAGGGATTATGTGTCGGCAAGAGTGATGGCGAGCCGGTGATTCTTCCTGAGAAGAAGGCCCTGGTGCTCGACCGAACCTCAAGAAGACGAGGGATTACGTGTCGGCAAGGGTGATGGCGAGCCGTTGTTTCTTCCTGAGAAGAGTACCCTGGTGCTCGACCGAACCTCGAGAAGACGAGGGATTATGTGTCGGCAAGGGTGATGGCGAGCCGGTGATTCTTCCTGAGAAGAAGGCCTTGGTGCTCGACCGAACCTCGAGAAGATGAGGGATTATGTGTCGGCAAGGGTGATGGCGAGCCGTTGTTTCTTCCTGAGAAGAGTACCCTGGTGCTCGACCGAACCTCGAGAAGACGAGGGATTATGTGTCGGCAAGGGTGATGGTGAGCCGGTGATTCTTCCTGAGAAGAAGGTTTGAGCCGCGTGGCCTGTCGTCTTAGCGGAGTCTTGATGGCGCTTCCGGGATCCGTGTGATGTTCCAATTTTCTAGGGGCATTAAATGATGCCGCCAGCCTGAACGCAGGTGGCGCATGGGTTTCCGTCGATTGGCCTTCCCAATGTCATAAAGGCTGGTCTTTGGGGGAGGCTATAAATACCTCTCCCCCCCCTAGCGGGCTTGATCACAGCAAAGGGTGGTTCAATGGCCATCTGAGGTGTCTGCTTCGGTGGGCGTCTCTCTTCTGATAAACTTTGTAGCGCCAATGTGCCTCGAATCGGTGGCGACTCTGCTGTCCGGATCCTTTTTCGGGTCAGACGACCCCTATACGGTTGCCTGGCCCGAGAAAGATCAGGACGGGAGGGGTATCCACCGTGTCCTGGATCTGGGGGTGAAGAACCTCAGATGTGCGGGTTGATCTTCTTTTTGTTAGGGTTCTAGGTGAGGGTGGCTTTCCTCCCACCCACGAACAATTCGGGGTTTCGGCTGACTAGGCCTTAAGCCCCGAGTTGTTCGAGGGTGAGAGAGGAGTCGCCCGATCTCTGGAACCCAGGGCGCAGGCGGTGGTGGCTTTCCTGCCACCCGGGAACAATTTGGGGTTTTCGGTTGCCGAGGCTGTAAGCCCCAAGTTGTTCGCAGGTGAGAGGGGAGCTGACCGAGCCCTGTAGCCTTAAATCTTTTAAAGAGAAAATTTTCCGCCGAGTACTTGATTCGGCCCGACCCCTGTGTCTGGTCGCCAGCCTGGCACCGGATGACGTCAGCGGCCCATGTTTCGAGGACGTGGCGTGGTTTTCCAGGCACCCGCTACACGTCAATCGGTGAACAGTGATTGCAGAAATCGAGGAGTCGTTTCTCCCCTCTATAAATGTTCCCTCCTCTCCCCCTATCGTTCCCTTCTTATTCGCCTCTTCCTTTTTCTAAAAAATCTCCTAATACCTCAGTCTTCGTCCCTACCGTTCGCTTTATCAGGCTCATTCTTCCGAAGTGACCCCCAGTTTGTTGGTAAGTTTGTTTTAGTTTAGGCACAGATAGATAGGGCTCAGTCTGGCTCGTCGGCGTCGACGTCTGGGGGGAACGCAAAACCCGCCTCTAGACCGACTTCATGGGAGGAGTCTGATCTCGAGGGGGAGTCTGTAGGCGACGATCAGCCCGTGTATGATGTGAAGCCGCTGCGGTCTCGAAGGTTTCTTGTTGTGGAGAGTAGTGATTCTGAGGAGGGGGACGGCAGTTCCGCCGAAGTTCAGATTCTAGGGCTGGTTCCTGGAGAGGAGGGGGGAGTCGAAGGGGCTCAGGTAGGAGGTTAGGGCGTGGGTTCGAGCTCCATGCTGAAGGGTCTGGGGAGATTATCTACCCCCTCCCCAGAACGGGTCAAGAAGAAAAAGAGGGCTTCGAAGAAGAAGGGGTCGAGGATAGGGGGCTCGAGTCAGGTGCCTGCTAACTTAAGGACAGGGTCATCTGTACAGCCTAAGCCATTCCGTTGGTACCCCGACGATCTTTCTGATAAGGAGGCGTGTGGGGTCCAACCGTCGTCGCCGAGCCGGAAGAGGGTGATAGTGGACGCGCTTCCGACCGTTCTGGAGGCAGGTAATTTGGAGGCTTTGCGGTTGGCATACCATATAGGGTCCAGCTACGAGCTCATGCTGCCGAGCTCCACTCTTCGACCGACCGACCCTCTGCCGGATCGGTATTGCATCTTCCCCGTGGATGCCTTCATCTCCGGTCTGAGGCTGCCTGTTCATCCTTTCGTCCGCGAGGTGTTGAACTGGGCGACCTTGGCGCCGATGCAGTACGGACCCAATTCTTGGAAGCAGATCATCTGCTTCGTGTTGCTGTGCGAGGAGCAGAGGGTACCTCTACAGCTGAATGTCTTCCGAGCGATGATGATGATTGGCTCGTCGGCTGAGGGTATCTACTACATTTCGCCCCGGGGCAAGGGGAAAGTTGTCCACGGTCATCCGAACTCCATTAAGGAGTGGAAGAAGAAGTATCTGGTGATCCGGAGTGAGGAATCCTGGGACATCCCCACTCGGTGGAACCACTCTAAGCCGAGCTATAAAACGCCGAAGCCGAGGGACCTGACCGCCGAGGAATGGGGGTTTGTTGAGTGCCTCCGTTTGTCATATAGCATTGACTGGGCGAAGGTGACCGAGGGCCACTTGGTGAACGCCGGACTGAGCCCGGCCGATCTACGTATGTAGTTGTTCCTTTCTTTTTGTCCTCATTGTTCCTCTGTGCTCATTGTCCTTACTGGATCTTTTTGTAGGTATGGATCCTGAGTCGATTAAGGCGAAAAGGCTCGAAATGAAGAAGGAGGAGGCCAGGAAGAAGATGAAGACGAGGGGGTCGTCCCCGGGGGTTTCCGAGGCCCCTGTTCAGCCGTGGGTCAAAAGGGCTCATTCGGAGACGGTCAAGGACGCGGTGGTTCAGAGTGGTCCGGACCCGGGCAAGGTCACCGATCTTGATAAGGGGAAGGGATCTCCGGCGGATCCGGAGATAGAGGAGAGGCTTCGGCGACCGTGGGTGCCGAGTTGGTCGATCCGTGAGGGAGACTGTTTGACCTGAGGGCGGCAAGCTGTCGAGGTGGCGAGTAAGCTGGCGACCCCCCGGGATCGTTCGGAGATGAAGACCGAGACCCTGGATGAGGCATATACTCGCCTTGCACAGGCCAATGTGCTGGTAAGTCTGTCAACCTCTTTTGTCCCGTGATTACTTTGTAGAGGAGGTTCCCTTAGTTGTTTTCGGTGGCTACAGGCGACCGTGCAGGGGGCCCACGTGAGGGACCTTTACGAGGCTGCTTTGAAGCGGGAGCGCGATCGGGCGGACAAGGCCGAGCAGGAAACGAAGGAGGTGAAGACAGAGCTCGAAGGCTCTCAGAAGAGGGAGCAAGAGATGAAGACGGCCTTCGACAAGGAGAAGGGGGAATGGGCTGAGAAGATGGCGGCTCAGGAGAAGGAGTTTGCCAAGGAGCAGAAAGAGCTGACAGAGACGAGTCAGCTCCTGGTGATCAATGCTCAAGATTCATGTTATGCGAGGGCAATCAGCCACGTGAGGCACTTCTACCCGACCCTTGATCTGTCCAATTTCGAGTATGACATGGAGGTCGAGGGGACACCGAAGACCCCTGTCGAAGAAGGGCCTGCTCCTGATCCGCCCGTCGACCCCCTCGTGGAGCCGCCTGCTGATGCCGAGGTGGGAAAACACGTTGTATAACTTTTTGCTTTTCTATTTCCCCCTTCCGATTGTATTTGCCTCCCGCGGACTGGCCACCGCAATTTTTGTAAGAAGCGACTCGATTTATAGAAATGGATTTTTTGACCGGCCAAGTGTTCTGACTCCGGATGTTTCCAGTCCTCCTTGCTTATGCGTTTTGAGTTGGCTGGTTTTCTTGTAGGTTACGGCTCCTCTTCCCGAGGCGGATCCCCATCGCTCCGACGTGGCGTGGCTCCGGAGTAAAGTTGAGGCCCTGGAGGCCACGTTAGTTCGCTACCGAAAGGGGGCTCGCGACACTGATGCGGCCTTTAATTATTATCGGAATAAGTCTGAGGCCTTAAGTGAGGAGGCGAGCCGGCTGAGGAGGGCGATGGCGGACGGGGATCTCGGAGGTGTCGGGCTAGGAAATACCACGTCGAACGCCTCGGTACAGAGACCCTCTTCCGAGAGGCTACTTCGAGATGTCATAGTGGAGAAGGAGATGGAGATACACCGCTTCAGGACGATGTTGGGCGTCTGGTCATCTTCCTCCGCGGATCGGCGAGCGGAGGGGGTTCCTCCTGCACTGCTCCTGCTGGAGCGCCTGCGACCAGTGGATGCCCAGAGCTCTGTAGCTGGTGTGTCGACCGTGGCTGAGCCCCGGGAACGCCATGATGAGGAGAGGGATCCTAGCCGTTCGGTCGGAGTGGTCCCACCCTTTGTTGGACTCGAGGGGCCCTAAGATGGCGGCTTTCTCCCGTTTGAGATGAGTGGAGTGGTCCGGTAATGGTCTTTGTTTGTTTTTTTCTAATCAAATAAAGGAGTATGAATAAAGAATTCTTTTCCTTTTTTGCTCTATTAAGGAGTGCGGTGAATGACGTCGGTGGTGTGGTTCGGCTCCGTCGATCCGCGAGGGATTAACGTGGGGCCTTAGTAAGAGCCCCCGGGTCCGAACCTGGGTTGGGCCTACCGAGACGCTGGGAATGATGCCGGAGTGAGGACTCGGATGCCGATCTGCCGAGTCATTTGAAGTTTTGACACAAAAGAGATTTCTCTCCTACTAGATAGGGGCGGTCGCCGCAGCCGCCCTTCACACATGAAAGTTTACAACAGGGTTTTATACTCACTAGACAAGTTAGAACCTAGGTTCGCTCCTCCAGGAACTTCATTAGATGCTCGGCGTTCCAGGATCGGCTGATGAGCCGGCCGTCTATATCCGCCAGTCGGTGCGTGCCAGGGCGTACAGCCTCGACTACACGGTACGGGCCTTCCCTGTTGGGCTCGAGTTCAGTGGCGTGGAGAGGGGATGCATCCCCCTCCGACGGTGGTTATATAGCATGGCCGCGCTGCTTCGTTGTTTCCTCGGACAATGCCGACCCCTTGGGGGGTGGGAAATTTGAGTCTCGGATGGTAAGTTGAAGGTACTGCTTGGAGGGAGTTCTGTTCGAATCGGCCGAGAAGGGCGTCGCAAGCTGCCCCGACGTTGACAATCATGAAATCCATGGATTCGGTCCTTTTGACAGGAACCGATCCTGCGGTGACGTCGGGGGTAATGATCCCTTCTGTTACGACAGGGGCGCCGGGGAATCCATGTAACGTGTGTCCTGTGGGCTTGAGCTTCCCACCGGGTAATCTTGAGGCTCTCGAAGGTTTTGAGGAAGAGAATATTGGCTGAGCTACCACTGTTAGCGAGGTTTCGGCGAACCTCACAGTCAGCCATGTGGAGGCTGATGCCGAGGGCATCGTAGTGGGGTAGGTGAACGCCTCCGAGGTCCTCTCCTGAGAAGGTGACTGGCCCCGGTTGCGGCTTGGACGAGGGGGTGTTTTGGACAGCGTTCGCCGCGCGGATGAAGGTTTTTCGGGGTGTATTTGACCCTCCTCCCATCAGCCCCCTGTGGACTCAGTGCAAGATGGATGGCGTATCTGCGTTCATCCCGGACCCGAGATCTTGATCAAGGGGGTGGGTCGACGTAGGGTTCGGAGGCGAAAGTCTCCGGTTCCTATCATTTCGCCGATTCAGTCGGCCTTCTCGGGTGAATTGTCGGAGGAATCCTCGTGAGACGAGTTCCTCAATTTCGTCTTTCAGGGCTCGGCACTGGTCGGTCTCGTGCCCGTGATCTTTGTGGAAGCGGCAGTAGAAGCGTTGATCTCGATTCTTGTTGTTATTAGATCGGGGGGGTAGTCGGACAATGCCTTTGTCTTCGATTTCCAAGAGGATGGCGGACACGTTATGTGTCAAGGGAGTGTATCTCTCGAAGCGGGGGACCGGCGGGACCTTCTTCAAGGCCCCCGCGTCCCTGGGAGCTTTCTTCGATGGTTCGACCTCTTCGACCTTCCGCTTTCCCTTCCCGATGGCCTCCTTGGTATCTTCGGGGTTAAGGGCCTCTTCTGCCCTAATGTATTTCTCGACCCTGTTGAGGAGGTCGGGAAAGTCGACGGGGGGTTTCTTTGCCAGAGAAGCCTTCAGTTGCCCATGACGGATGTTGTGCCAAAATGCCGCAGAGGCGACGCCCGGATCGAGGGAGGAGACCGATCTTGCCTCTGCGGTAAACCTCCGTACGAACACTCTGAGTGACTCCCCCTCTATCTGTCGGAGCCCCAGTAATGAGGCGCTGGTCTTTTCGGCCTTCCGGCTAGTGACAAAGTGGGCAAGAAAATTGCCCTCTAGTTGGTCGAAGGAGTAAATGGAGCCGGGGGCGAGCTTCGAGAACCATTCACGAGCCGGGCCCCGAAGGGTGGCCGGGAAGGCTCGGCACAGCAGGGGGTCTGAGGCGCTGTGAATCATCATGAGGGTTTTGAAGCCCTCCATGTGATCAGCAGGATCTCCCTCGCCGTCGTAGGTCTCGTATTGAGGGGGTCGGAAGTTCCGGGGTATTTCTGCCTGGAGGATGGGGGCGAAAAAGGGAGGTCGGATAGGTCTGTACCCCTGAGCCGCTCTTTGGCCGCCGTCCCCTATGTGATCGAGGCGATCTTCCATTTCTTGGAGGCGCCTTAGGAGTACGTCATCGTCCTCTGGCTGGATTGTTGATGGTCGGGACACGCTGGCCTCGGTGTCCGATCTGGTTTGGGAATGGAGGGTTTCTCCCCTGGGGGCCCGTCGGAGAGCCCCGAGAATTTCTCTTCGGAAGTCCTGGAACTCCTTCTGAGTGACGGGGGCTCCCTCGACCCTGTTCGGCTGGCCTGAAGGTTGCCTTCTGACGCGGCTGAGTGCGGGCCTCCGTCTCTCGGGCGGTGGTCGTGGATGGTTCGGGGCCGGGTTGGAAGCGGCCCTTCCCCTGCTGCGGGTGATTTGACGGTTGACGATTATTCCTCGTAGGTCGGGCTGGACTGTACGGGTGGCGCTTCGTCGGGATCCCTGATGGGAATCTCCGTGCCTTGATGCGCATGGCCCAGCATTGGTATTTGGTGGGGGTGTGTCCCGTCGGTTGACAGAGGAGGCGGCCCCCTGGCCTCTGGAGGCCATGGGAGTTCGGCTGTCGAGGTCGCTCGATGGTCGGGCTCGGGTCGGCTTTTGAAGCAAAGTTTCCCACAGACGGCGCCAACCTGATGCGGTTTATTTCTGGGAGACGTGTGGATGCACCAGGTGTGAGTTCGGACTCAATTTGTATTTGAAGGAGACTGCTGCTCGTCTGACGACCCTTGGCTGACCGGGCGGAACCTGCGGCGACCTCGGGGTGGTTCGGAGATCTGGGCTCGGATCAGAGGATTCGGATCCGAGGTCTTGTGTACCTGCAGACGGTCCTGAAACACCGGGGTTTGTCCCGGTGGCGAACCCTCCGACGATCTAGTCAGTCTCTGTGAGAGAGTAGCAATAACTAGATGAATTTAAGTGGAAAAAGATTGATTACCTGAAAAGGTGGGTGAGGGTCTAGTATTTATAGAGAATCCCAACCGGGTTTGGTTCCGCTTGGGGGCCGGGTCTGGACCCGAAAGCCCATGGGCCTGACGTGGCAGAGGGCCCAGGGGGTTTAGGGCAGACGTGGCAATACCAGGGGTGGTATAGGGCTGACGTGGCAAAACCCTGGGTGGTATTTGGGGCTGACATGGCTGATCGTGGGTCTTCTGTGCTTCTGGGAGAATCGGAGGGCCTAGGCTGTGCCAGGTCATCCCCCTGCTTCGCTAGATAGGGGGGACGGCCAGTGGGGCTATCACGGATCGAAGGTCGAGGACCGCTGAAGCCCGTCGGATACGAGGAGGCCAGTTCTGCGGGGGTGAACGTGAGGTTCGGCGCCGACCCTGCGGTGGTTCGAGGCCGAACTAGATTGCTATTTTTACCTTTCTTGAGTGAGTGCTGTATTGGGCCCTGGTAGGGCCTCCAGGCCATTTTTACCCTACTACAACTGGCGCTCCCCATGGAGAAGAACTCGGCCTGATAAGCCCTTTGCTCAACAGCTCCTCAATCTGCTTCTTCACTTCATCTTGCTCTACAGGTGCCATCCTGTACGGAGCCTTAGAAATCGGTGCACTCCCCGGCTGAACATTGATGCAAAACTCCACATCTCTCTGCGGCGGTAATCCTGAAAAATCATCCAAGAACACCTTAGGAAAATCTCGGACAACCGGAATGCCCTTGACTTCATCTGAAATAACCATCTTGGATACCATTGCAGCCACCTTCGGAATCTTCTTCTTCCCTTGGAAAGTCACTGCGGGTCCACCTGGTGCTTTCACCAACACCTCCTTCTGCTTGCATTCAATTGTGGCATCATATATTGCCATCCAATCAATGCCCACGATGACATCCACTCCCAAGACTTTCAGCTCGATTAGATCGATGCCGAACAACCTCCCACTAATCTCGATATCACAGCCCTCGTAATTGTTGTACAATCTAGATACCTAATTAAATAGATAAACTAGACACAAATTAAAACCTCGCAAGTGCACGAATCGTTTATAGAAGCATAGCAATAGCAAGGGTCGATCCCATAGAGATTGTAGAAATTAACTTACTAATCAATAAGAAGAGTGAGAATGATAAAGAGTTGTTCTAAAAGTCTAAAAGAAATGAAAAGATTAAAACTAAATTAAGAAATGCTGAATCACAAATATCTATTAAGTAGTTGGGTTTAGATCTCCACCAATAGTCAATAATGCTAAGTCACCTTCTATACTTCTTCTTATTACTCATGTTTGTTCTCTTTAAGAGCATGGTATCTACTCCTTAAAATTAATGTTTCCCTAAGCCAAGAATTAGGCATGGTATCTACTCTAATTCGTTTCTTTCATTAAGTATTTAGCATGGTATCAACTAAGTTGCACTTAAAGAAAACATAGGAACAATGGAAACGAACAAACACTCAAAGTTCTAGAAATTGGTATCAGATCTAGATCCTTTAAGTTGATTAAACCAAGAACCCCTAAAGACTCCCTTGTTACAAGATACGAACACGAGATACTGGTCGTCTCAATATGCTCATATAACAGATTCAGATCTATACTACACAAACTTGATAATTTCAAGTTCTGTGTGTCAGTCGACTGGCTGTCACCTCAGTCGACTGCTCTTCAGAAATATCTGAACAAGTTCGAGCATTATAAATCTATACCAATACTCTCAGGTTTAATCAATAAATAATAGAGTAGCATTTAGAAAAATATAAGCATTACATGACTACGGTTTCAATCTACCCAACTATGAAATTAGTTGCACATAATACAACCTTTATTGATTAATATAATAGAGTTCATGACTACAGTAGAAATAAAAACTAAAGAGATAGAACAGAAGAACACTGATTTGTATGATGTTGCACTTCAGCCCAATCAGCAGTCGACTTGTTCTCCTCCTTTGATGCTTGCTGTCGATGGCCTCCCTGGCCGCTCTTGAGATAGTCCGAGAGATAGAGAGAGTCCGCCGCTTCTTTCTTGGTTGGTATTTATTGAACAAGAGAAGAGAATTAGGGTTTGTACTTTTTGCAGAGAAGTCCTCTTCTTTTGTTTATTTCTTTCCTTATTTTGATCTGCGTTTTTATATCTTTCTCTTTTTCTTCTTTTCTTCCTTTTCTGCTTTGATTTGGATTTAGATTTGGACGAATCTTTAACTATCTTATCTTTTAACTCTGCCGCATATCAGTCGACTGGTGTTGGAGTAAGTCGACTGTGTCGAGACTTCTAAAGATTTCATAATTGATCAGCCAAGTCGACTGTCTTGGGGTAAGTCGACTGTGCCGAGACATCTGCGTAAACTTGATTTCTCTGTCCAGTCGCCTGTGTGGAAGACTCAGTCGACTGATGCTTTGTAATATTCTGAGTAACATCCTTAAAATCCTGAATCTGCTTCGTTTCGCTGTTTTAGGTTGTTTCCTATGGAAAAGAGAAAATAAGAGTTAAATACCACATATAGAGCTTTTAAATGTCTAATTGCCTTAAGATTATTGCTCCTAAAAGTGAATAATATTTGATTCATCAGTAATATCGATCCGCAATCAACTCTTCACCTGACGGAGTTGCCACCGACAAAACCCTACCTGGAAACAACTTAGGCTCCACACCTAAGATCCTTGCAAAATTTGGCGATACAAAAGTATGCGATGAACCAATATCAAATAAAACCCTTGCCTTTATTCCATTAATTAAAACAACTCCTATTACAATAAGAATGATACTCAATCTTAAATTGTTCTCAAACAAAGGTTTTACTTATTACATTGATTTAATATAAAAATCAAAATTCTTGCATACCCTGTATTACATCTTCTGAGTTACCCGCGTCCTCCTCGGTTAATGCAAATACTCGCCCTTGCCTTTGGAATTTGCTTCCACCTGAACCATCCTTCCTCAATTGTGGACAATGGGGCTTAGAATGTCCTGCCTGCCCACACTGGGAACAAATATGCTTCGCCAACTTCGGACATGCTGATCTGTAATGTCCTGCCTCCTTGCAGTAATAACAAGTCACTCCCTGAGTTGCAGGTGCCTTCTGCATCGGATCACTGAACTTGGCTTGTTTCGCTGGGAACCCCTTCCCACTCTGACCTGATGCTGGCCTCTTGTTCCGGTTCCATGTATCTTGCCTCTTCTGGAACTGGTCCATGTCCTCCTCAGTCATAGCTGCTCTCCTGACCAGCTTGTCGAATCTTCTGATGCCCAACGGGATCATCCTCAACCTCAAATTTGGCCTCAAGCCCTGCTCAAACTTTTTGGCCTTCTTCGCCTCGTCAACGACCAACTCTGGTGCATACCTCGAAAGCTGAGCAAACTTGGTCTCATACTCCCGCACGGTCATGCTACCCTGCTGAAGGTTCAAGAACTCGGCCGCCTTCTTCTCCTGAACATCTAGGGGAAAGAAGCGATCCCTGAATTCCTCCAGAAAAGCTTCCCAAGTCAACTGCTGATCTCCCAAAATCCTCTTCAGCGACTCCCACCAGACACCAGCGTCCTTCTCTAGCTGCATCGTAGCCAACTTCACCTTGCTGGCTGCCGGAGTCTCCGATACCTCGAAGAATGTCTCCATCCTCCTAATCCAATCATCAGCTGCGGTTGGATCAGATTGCCCCTCAAAGACTGGCGGCCTCATCCTCTTAAAGGATTCAATCTGCTTGATAGGATCGGCGTTAACCAATCCCTATCCAGCTCCATGATTTGGCTGCGGATTCTGCTGCTGATTCTGAGCTTGCGCCAAATTAAATGTCATTAGCGCATTCAGAGTCTGATACACCTTGGCGAATTCAGCCTCAAGATCGATTCCCGTTCCTCGAGAACTACCAGATCCATCCTCATTGTTACCACCATTCCTGCCCCTGGGTGCAACCATTCTGAATACTGCAAAACGAGGAAAAAGTTAGAGCACCACACACAATTCAAACTCACATCAATATCCTTTGGCAAAACTTCACTTGTATCCCAAAGGTAAAACATCATGTTTCAGTTCTATGTGATACTTACTCTTTAATGTCCACACCTAGGTACTCACACTCTAGTGTCCACACCTAGGTTATTTTTATGCCATGTTTATTATTACTATTGCAGCATGCTCTGATACCAACTTCTGTAGCGCCCCGAATTTCTAATAAGATATCTTAGAAAATACGTGGTACGGTCCCAGCATCAACTTCAATGTAACATTAAACACAACCAACACCAATAAAATTTTCAACTTTTATTACAACAAACTTTTACATAGCACAGCAGAATTCAAAACATCTCAACTCAAAATTTTCTTTTTATTTACAACACAAATGATCTCAAAACTGCTTTTACAAATCTACACAAAACTCTTATAAATCAATTCATCTCAAAAACCAACTCAAGCATCCAACCTCCAACTCTAAGCAACAACCTGCAACATATGAGGCTAGAGATGATCCCTAACCCCCAAAACCAAAGGGATTAGCCATAAATGGTGTGAGTGACATAAAATCAAACAAACAACATAAATAAACATTAAGCAAGGATTCATAAGTAACATATAGTGAACCAAAACACATAAAGTATGAGATAGCAGGAAATGTAACAACAAGTGATACTAAACCAAGTGTCAAGTGTAGAAAACTGGAAAACCACATGCATAAAACTAAGTCAAGAAAACACAAATTCTATATGTGGACTCTCTAATGCGTACTTGTCGAAGTCTATGCATCCCACTCTACATAGGTTCGGTGCAAGTCCTTAACGTCTCCACTTCATAGGGTTCAATCCCCCGCTATGCAACTAATTCTATCACGGTGACTACTACGAGATAAAGATAAACTGTGAGAATTAGCCCATGCTTGATAATTCCGGAGATAGATCCCACATCCCAGGTAATTTTCCTGGATAATTCCGGAGATCATCCCACATCTAAACATTGACACATCATCACATGAATACCCCATGTGCGTCGCCTCGACTCCGATAATTCCGGAGATCAATCCCACATCTCAAGTAACTACCTGGATAATTCCGGAGATATATCTCACATCGCAGGTAATTTACCTGGATAATTCCGGAGATAAATCCCACACCGCAAGTAAGTCACTTGGATAATTCCGGAGATTAAATCCCACATCTAAAGCCATACTGAAGTGCATAACTCATGTTCCCGTTCGTCATATCACCACTAGTGCCTGTCCTTATTATTTTTGGGTTACTTAATTACTCAACGAATCTCCTAGAGTGGTGTACCCTACCGGCCTAAACTCAAAACTGAATAACTGAAATGCCTCAACGGGCCTCAACAAAATAACTCAACACCGGTATACTAGGGTCACGCACCTCTAAAGACTCAAACTCAATTGTCTAAATCAAATTCCACTAAATAAAAGTGGCTCAACTGAACATCTTAGATCAAATGGCTTAACTGAATATCTTAATATCAAATACTGAACTAAAGATTAAGTATAGATTGAATTATCTGAAAACCAATCATTCGAAATAACACTCAAGTTTACAAAGATTCTTCAGTACCAGTCGACTTATACTGTGGTAAGTCGACTGTCCAGAGGACAATTATCCAAAATTTTACAAAAATAAGCTAAGTCATAGCAGTCGGCTTAAAAGAGAATCGGTCGACTTACCCGAGGTAAATTCCAAAAATTTTTACAAAAATATTCTAAGTTCCAACAGTCGACTTAAAGAGGTCATAGGTCGACTGTCCAGAAAGGACTGCAATAACTTGACAAAATAATTTTCTCAGTAAACCAGTCGACTGACAATAGTCTAAGTCGACTGTCTAGAACGAGTTTTCAAAAGACTGAAGATACAGCAGTAGGGTCATACCAGTCGACTGTCGGCCTACAGTTTTTCATGATTTAGATTTGATTACAAAATCAAACTGGAGTTTTCTAAATATTCTTTGTTCATGAAATAATTCGTATTCAGGAAAAATAACAAATCTCAACAATTCCTCATTATGGGTACATTACTCAAAACATCAAATATGTCAAAACTCAAGTTCTCAAATTCTAAATTACTAATTCTCCCATTAGGGTTTCTCACAACTGAAATTTCTTTCACAACTCTCAATCAAATCTGAAGTACAAATATAAGATCCAGATGCTCATCATCCGATCATAACCATACTCAAATCTTAACATGCTTTCTAACAATACGATTTTATAAACCAAGATCTACTAGTCATTCATAGATTTTCACATATATGGTACAAACAACAACATTTGCATCGTTCTCATGCAAAATACTATATAACATACATGCCAAACCAACAACATAACAATCGATCACATTAATCAAACCACAATACAAGATTCATGTCATTCTCAACATCAAAACAAAACAACAAACAAATTTTACATCACTCACCTTGAATTGAGAAGATCCACGAAAGCCTTCCTTTTGCTAGATCAAAACTTCCTCTTCCTCCACCAAAACAAATCACCAAAATTCTGTATTTTCCCTAATGACGGCTGGGAAAAATCCCTTTAAATATCCGGGATTAGGTTTAGGGTTTTACCCAATTTGCAAAATAATCCTTTCCAAAATACAACTTCACATATATAGGTCTAGTCTCGGAAATTCAATCAAAATTCATTTAAATTAGGATTTAAAGGGAAATATAAATTCTAAATCTCAACCAATACTGTTCAAAATATCCAGAAATTACATTTTGCACTTTAACCCCTAAAAATGTCAAATTTACAAAAAGGCCCTTCTTTTCTCAAAAATTGCAAATAGTTCCAATTAAATTCAGAAAAATCTGCAAAAATACTAAATAAATCCCAAATATTAAATAATGATTTTTCATGAAGAAAACTTGACTTTCAAACTTCTCAAGAAAGTATTTGCACGTGTTTTTCACGTGTAAAAAGATAAATTTTTCTGAAAATATTCATAAATTCTCCAAAAATCAATTTAAATTCATTTTCAAATATTTAAAATAATATTTGAAAATACGGGGTTCTACATAGCCCCTGGCCGCATAGGCCTCGCTTACAAGATCTAGGCACTAGACCCCCATCGGCAGCCCAACTACCGCCTGGTGACTTTTAGAATCATACAATTTTAAGATATTTCAATTTCACAATTTTGCCCTCTTACGCAGACAGTATTCTCTTTTGGCAAATTACAGTAAATTCTAAAATATATGCATTGTGCCTCGCTTTCGCATGTTCTAGTGCTGATCTAGAGAAATTCTGATATTTAAATATTTTGCCCATTTCGCAGGTTATAGTCCACCATATCGGCCGATTTTAAGATATTTTGAAATTTCCGCATTGTGGCCAAGTGTCCACTGATTTTTGCTTATTTACAAAAAAAATTAAAATTCTAACATTTTCGCTCGTTGTTTTGTATCAGTCTATTGATTTTCGCCTAATTGGTGAATTTGAATTTTAGCAATTTGGTCCATTGTCATGCACTAGTCCATTGTTTTTTGTCGATATTGAGAAATTTTGAAGTTTAAGAATTTTGACCGACTTTCATGTGTTTAAAGACTTGCAGCCAACCATTTTGACCAATTTAGAGAAATTATAAATTTTCTGCACATTAGCCATTTTTTTATAATTTCGAGAAGTACTAAAATTTTCAACATTTTGGGGCTCGCTTTCATAGGTTAGAGCATCTGTAGTCGTCTTGACCCATATTTTGGGTATTTGGCAAATAGAAATAGGAAAAATGGATTTGCGCTGTAGTCATCAAAACCCAGAAAATGAGTAAGACGAAAGATTATCTTTCGTCTCAGAAAATTAGTTTAAAAACTATATATATATATATATAGCCGTGCATTGAAGTGAGGGCCAAAGTACAAAAAAAATAATAAATAAAAACAAATAAGAAAACTGTACAAAAAAGACAAAAAAAAATTTTAAAAAAAAAAAACACCAATTGCCTGGGACGGGGGATGAAGTCCCGTCCTAGGCCAATTGGCTTTTGAGGTTTGCAATGGACGGTACATTATGTACCGTCCATGAATTTTTATTTTTATTTTTAATTTAATTAATCATACAGGGGATTATCTTCCGTCTGTCGCTTTTGTCGTACACGAAATTGCAGCTACGGTGTATTGTTTGCCGTCCGTAATTTCGGACAAAATATTATCTATCGTCCGGCTATATTTTGGCAATTGCCATTTCGACTGCCATATATAGCCGAGTCCTGTAGCGATCAAACCCAATTTTTGGGTATCTGGCCAACGACTACAGAGGTTTTTTTTCCAAATTTTGGAAATTTTGGGTATATGGCAAACGACTACAGATGCTCTTATAGCACTAATTTTGGCTAATTTTGAAAAATTCTGAAACTTCGGCATTTTATCCACTTTCATGGTGTTATAGTCCACTGTTTTTTTTTTATACCAATTTCAAGATATTCTAATTTTAGCTTTTTGGTATGCTTTCATGGATTATAGACCACAATTTATAGCCAACATCGAAAAGTTCTGAAATTTCAGCATTGTGACCCGCTTTATGATTTTGGCTGATTTTGACATTTTTGAAAATTTAGCATTTCATCCACTTTCGTGGGTTATTGTCCAACTATTTTGGCCAATTTCTAGAAATTCTAACATTTCTGTACTTTGGCCAGTTTTGTGGGTTATATTCCATTGATTTTTGTTGAATTTAAGAAATACTAACATTTCAATATTTTAGTTTACTTTCATGGGGTTATAGTCCATTGATTTTGGTTGATTACGAGAAATTCAAAATTTCAACATCTTTGCCCGCTTTCATGGGTTGGTCCACTATGTATACCGATTTTTTGAAATAGTTTTAATGTAATGAGTAATAACTGTTCAATCCAAAGATGGAATTTTCCTTAGTGAGTGAAGCATGTGTTTTCTACTTTTAACTCATTGCATGTGTTTCCTACTTCATTTTATCAAAGGGGGAAATGTACTAGATAATTGCCAAAAAAGGCGAAGATGTCACAGAAGCTGAACTAATTACAAAGATAATGTTGAAATATAGTAATTGCTAATGTATATATTCTGTTTCCTAATCTATAAGAAACAGATTCCCCAAATATCTCATCTTCTCAATCTTCTCTCAATCTCCTTTTTTCTTCTCTAAGAATGTAATTCTTATATATAAATGTATACAGTAGAGAAAAAAATGAATATGATAAATATTATTTTTCCTCAAAATCTGATTTCAATATTTCAATATGGTATCAGAGCCTAACAAGATCTAGGTTAGTTAAAGAAGAAGAAGAAGAGACAGAGGTGATCGGATCTGACGCCTCCATCCCAACCCGATCTCGACTAAACCCCGACATCCCCGAACTCCTGACCTCTCCGACCCCCCCTGATGCCCCTCTCTGTCGTCGTCAAGGCCCCGATCCCGACGCCTCTAAAGTCCCTCTCTCCCGTCAAACATCTTTGTCATCTTTGCCATCGTCTGAAGTCCCTGATCCCTCTCTCCCGTTAAACATCTTTGTCGTCTTTGCCGTCGTCTGAAGTCCCCGATCCCTCTCTCCCGTCGAACATCTTTGTCGTCTTTGCCGTCGTCTGAAGTCCCTGATCCCTCTCTCCCGTCGAACATCTTTGCCGTCTTTGCCGTCGTCTGAAGTCCTCGATCCCTCTCTACCGTCGAACATCTTTGTCGTCTTTGCCATCGTCTGAAATCTCGCTCTCTGTCGAACATCTTTGCCGTCGTCGCCATCATCGGATGCCTCTAAAGTCCCCGATCCCGACGCCAGATCTGATCTCACCACTTGAAGTAGATCAGATCTCACCTATTTTGAATTCAGATCAGAGTTTTCGAAGTCAGATTTGAGTATTCCCCTTCTTCGTTTGATGTTTGCCGAAGATCCAAATCCAGATTGTTGGTTTTGGAGTTTGCCAATCAAATCGGCTTGCTAATCCGAAAGCTTATGTCTGCTGTTGTTGATCAAATCAGATCCGATCTGTTGGTTTTTTATCAGATTCGTTGTTTTCTTGTGCCACTACCATGGGACAAACTGATGGAGCTGAGAAGAGTATTGGACTCGCCTCTACATTAGTTACTGCTACATGTAATGATGGTAAGGTTTTTAATATTCCTGCCTCTGTTATGAATAATGTAAGGATAATTGATTCGGGTGCTACTGACCATATGACTTTTGATTCTATACAAGTCCAAATTTTCCAACCATCTACCAAATCAACTATGTCCACTGCCAATGGTGATCCTGCCACTGTTACTAGTGAGGGTTCCATACTTCTCACAAACGACCTAACCTTTAGATACTGCCCTAGTTGTGCCATCCTTAAATTTTAATTTGTTATCTGTTGCTCAAATAACTACTGTCTTACATTGTAATGTAGTTTTTGGCCTTCGCATTGTGTGTTTAAGAATATTCGGACTCACAAGAAGATTGGTTATGGGGTTAGACACGAAAATCTCTATTACTTGGATTTAGAATCTGAAAGTTCAAGAAAGTTGACTCAAGCTCTAAGTGTGGAGGATCCGAAGGTGAGAAGAAATCAGATATTTGGCTATGGCATTGATGTCTAGGGCATGCTTCTTTTGGTTATTTAAAGAAATTATTTCCAAGTTTATTTTTAAATTGGATATTTCTGCCTTTCAGTATGATATGTGCGAACTCGTAAAAGATCACCGTGTCTTTTTTCCTCTAAGTCCAAGTAAAAGCTCTCTTCCATTTATGATTATTCATTCCGATGTTTGAGGACCATCCAAAAACACTACATTTGGAGGAGCCAAATGGTTTGTGATATTTATTGAATATTGTACTCGTCTAACCTGGATCTGTTTGATGAAGTCGAAAAGTTAAGTTAGTGGCTTATTTCAGAAATTTCACAAGCATGTTATGACTCAGTATAAAGCACAGATTCAAGTTCTTAGGAGTAATAATGGCAGTGAGTACCTGAGTTCGAATCTGCAATAATATTTGGCGGAACATGGGATTGTTCACCAGACTACATGCTCGTATACACCTCAACAAAATGGGGTTGCAAAAAGGAAAAACAGACACTTGCTCGAAGTGGTTCATGCTTCTCTTATCCATGAAAATATGTCACTCATTTATTGGGGGGAAGCCCTTGCTTCCGCTGCATACTTAATCAACCGAGTTCCCTCTAATAACCTAAACATCCTCACGCGATTTCAAGCATTAACTGAAGTTGTGAATGCACCAAAAGTCGTCAACTTGCCACCTCGTGTGTTTGGATGTGTTGCATTTGTTTATCTTCATCAACATGAACGTAATAAGTTAACTACTCAAGTTGTCCAATGTGTTTTCGTAGGATATGCACAAGATAAGAAGGGTATAGGTGCTATCACCCACCAACTCAAAAAATGTTTGTAACTATGGATGTTGTATTCCATGAAGATGAGTTGTATTTTTCCTCCGGGGTTGAACTTCAGGCGGAGTACCGAAGTGAAATTCAAACTCTTGCCTATGATGAAGTGGTTACCATTCAGACTAAAAAAACAGATATAAGAGGAGAAAATCTAGATGTAAGTAGTGATGATCACTCGAATAAAAATTTGGTTGAGGAAGGAGATTTCCACGAAGAACTGCAATCAGTGCTTAACCTTCATGAAGATGAGCCATCTCTACCACCAACACCGTCAGAACCATCTCCACCACCAACACCATCAGAACCATCTCTACCCCGAGCAAAATCCCAAAATCAATCGTCATCGCTGTCCGAAGCTCCAAGAAGAGAACCCCCAAATCGTACTACTAGAGGTATCCCAAAACCCACTTATGAACCTAATCCCACTAGGAATGTCAAGTATCCCATGAGTCATTATGTGTTCACTCACCAATTGTCTGAATCAAATAAGTCATTTGTGAATCAATTATCTATTGTATCTATTCCTAACAGTGTGCAGAAAGCCTTAGCCGATCTAAGGTGGAAAGCAGCTATGGATGAAGAAATTAAGTCCATGAAGAAGAATTAGACTTGGGAGATAGTCAAATTGCCAGCAAGAAAGAAGCCGGTAGAATGTAGATTGATTTATACAGTGAAGTATAAGTCTAATGGTTCAATAGAGCGATACAAAGCAAGGCTAGTTACCAAAGGGTAATCAAACTTATGGAATTGATTATGATAAAACATTTGCACATGTAGCAAAGTTCAACACCGTTCCAGTTTTACTATCACTTGCTGCAAATCTTGACTAGCCATTGAAGCAATTTGATATGAAGAATGCTTTTTTACATGGGGAATTGACAGAATAAGTCTATATGGATCTACCACCAGGATCAAACAGATCAGTTCAACACAGTAATAAAGTGTGTCAGTTGAAGAAAACACCGTATGGTCTCAAGCAATCGCCACGAGTTTGGTTTGGGAGATTTACAAAATCAATGAGGACATTTGGATACTATCAGAGTAACTCAGATCATACCCTATTCCTGAAAAGGAAAGAAGGGAAGATTACTGCTCTCATTATATATGTGGATGATATGATAGTAACTGAAAATGATCCTGAGGAGAGAAAGGCATTAAAGAACTACTTGTCACAAGAGTTCGAAATGAAGGATCTTGGCCCCTTGAGATATTTCTTTGATATTGAAGTTTCTCACTCTAGAAAAGGCATATTTCTGTCTCAAAAAAAGTATGCTCTAGATTTGTTGAAGGAAATGGAAATGTCCACTTGTCAGCCTATTGATACTCCGTTAGAAGAAGGAATGAAACTTTGCAATAATCCTGATCAGGTGCCGTGTGATAAGGAAAGATATCAGAGATTGGTAGGACGGCTGATGTATCTTGCACATACTCAGCCGGATTTGTCATATTCCTTAAGTGTGGTGAGTCAATTTATGCATGCACCTAGTGAACAACATATGGATACCGTAATGAGAATCCTAAGGTATATAAAGTATGCACCAGGAAAAGGGGTCTTGTTTGCCAATTGCCAAACATGGTCACTTGAAGTTTGAGGTATATACTGATGCCGATTGGGTAGGATCTGTGGTTAATAGGCGCTCCACTTCAGGGTATTTCACCTTTATTGGAGGAAATTTGGTTACATGGAGAAGCAAGAAGCAAAATGTCATTGCACGCTCTAGTGCAAAGGCTGAGTATCGCGGAGTAGCATTAAGTATAGCTGAAGTTTTATGTCTGAAACTCGTGTTGCAGGACTTATGTTGTGATCTGAATGAACCTATGAAAGTGTATTGTGATAGTCAAGCGGCGTGTGATAATGCTGCTAATCCAGTTCAGCATGATAGGACGAAACATGTAGAGGTGGACAGATTCTTCATCAAAGAAAAATTAGATGAAAAAGTAATTGAGATTTCTATAGTGAAGTCAGAAGATCAGCTCTCAGATATCTTAACCAAGACAGTTTCGAATCGGCTCTTCTTGAAATTTGTTGACAAGTTGGGCATGTTTAATAACTATGCCAATGTTGAAAATAGCGATAGCGTATAACGTAGCGTTAGGTCCTGGTAGTGCGAAGCACAAACAGCATAACGTAATAGCGTAAACTATGAAGAAATTTATTTTTTTTTATTTTAGAAATTAAAATTTTTAATTATTTAAAAATTCTTATAAATTCTAAATAATTTACTACAATTGAGAAAATATATTTGAAGGCTAATAATGATAAACACTACACCAAAATGAGACCTTTATAACAATGTTGAAAATAGCAGTAGCACAAGTGTAGAACTCCAAGCCATCAATAGGGCAAAACGAAAATGGTATAATGCATGGCGTAAGCTATGAAGAGTTTTATTTTTTAATTTAAAAATTAAAACTTAATGAACTAAAAATTGTAAACTTCTAAATAATTTCTTAAAATTAAAAAAAATTGAAGGTTCAAAAATGCTAATAAATATCACCAAAGTGAGACTTCATTGTTCAAAAATCAAGACTTACAAAGACTAAGAACACACATAATCGTGAATATAAAATGGAACAGAACTGCTAAGTGAATGAAATAGATTAATTTGCTTGACTCTAATCAAATACCCCTAATTCAAACTTTAAAATCAAAAAAAAAACTATGAGATTGAAATGAAGAATCGGGAAAATAATAAAGAAATTAAAAGAAAACCTAATAGTTGGGTTGCTAGCTGGAATTAATAAAACTAGTGTTACCCTGTGTAAATTGCACAGCCTAAATAAGTTTTGAGGGACTCATAAAATTATAAAGAATTCACTAGAAAATTGGAGAGAATTGGTATAAACTTATGAATATCATTCCTAATGTAATTACTGAAATCTTCATTATCATCCTCACATAAGCAGATAATATAGTATAAAGTATAATAATGCTAACAAATTAGCTCCCATAAAAACTCAAGCGCCCACAACACTGTCAACATAGAACTCCCCATCAAAACACAATTTTCGAACCCAATGATGGCATGAACAACTAATCTCATAATGATCAAATCAAAATCCCAATCACCATTCTCATTTCCCTCCACCCAAAATTACACTTAACGCATTCTGTCAAACACGTAAACTACATAGCATCACAACCCAAAAATCCTCCCCTCCAAATTTCCAACACCAAACCCACAAACTCTACACCTCTAACAACCTAAAAACTCCTAAGATTACTCATTAAAATAAAATAAAAACACTTACCAAGCAGAAGAGATTGAGCTTGATTCAGATACGCGAAGCTCTCAAACGGGCACCAATTTTAGAATTGGAAAATGGGTAGTGGAGTGGTTTGAAAAGGGTGCACCGGTCTGAGAAGGAGGGCAATTGATGAGGGAGATGAAGGACCAAGCATTAAAATGGAGGAAAGGGGTTGAAGATGATGACAATTGGAGAAGAGGGTTGAGAGATATGCTCATCTTTTAATTAAGAAATTAAAAGATGCATGGAGAGAGCCTCCATTGTGTGGAAAGCAGCGTGTCGTGTGGTGAGTGGTGTGCGTCGTGAGGTGGAGGGCACTGTGTGAATGCGACAAGCGGTGTGTGGCGTGAGGAGGAAGGGGCTGCGTGAGTGCGGCAAGCAGCGTGCGGGGTAAGGAGGAGAGGGCGGCGGGAGGGATGCGAGGGTCGTTTTTTTTAGAGTGGGGATGAAGATGAAGCGGCGTGTGGGTGTAGTGATGAGGTTTTGTTGATTTTTTGTGTGGCTTGCACGTAAATCTTTTCTTTTATTCTCCTTTCTCTTTTTCTAAATAGAGAAAGGAGATGGCGTACATTCTCTCTCCTATTAGCATAATATATAGATATAATTAAAAAATAAAAAGAAATACTAAGAAATTTATAGGTAACGGACATATAGTTGTTAGAGTCTTTGCCACTACTTGAAGAAATTGGAGTTATCACAAAGATTGAGTGTCTTAGTGTTAAGAGAACATGATGAAAAAGGGAAAAAAGAAGGGGTTCATCACTTGTGTTTATACCTCAGTTGTTCAGTTAAATAAAAGAGTATGTTTATAGCGCAAGCTATTTAAGTTAAGTTATGATGCGCAAATAACATGAGATAAACAAAAATAACGCAGAGCAATGCAGAAAATGTGTTATACACATGAGCTTTGTACCGGAACGGATAGAGTTAGGAAACATAACGAGCTATTTCGAGCTTCATAGTGCGCTATTTTATACATTGATCTATGCACCAACTTGAGGGGAGTGTTGAAATATAGTAATTGCTAATGTATATATTCTGTTTCCTAATCTATAGAAAACAGATTTCTCAAATCTCTCATCTCCTTAATCTTCTCTTAATCTCCTTTTTTCTTCTCCAAGAATATAATTCTTATATATAAATGTATACAGTAGAGGAACAAATGAATAAGAAAAATATTATTTTTCCTCAAAATCTAATTTCAATATTTGAACAAATCTATACTATTATTAACCAAAGTCACATTTTGGCGGCTTTTTACTATCATTCCCTCATAAACATAAAAAGCTAAAAAATAATGCAGGGTTAATTATGTCAAATTTTACCCTTGATCCCTACATAATCAGAGGGCACAAGCGTAATTTTCACTTCACATTTATTTCAATCTCTCCATAAAATTCTATTCCCTAAAAAAAATCAAAACCATCTCTTCCTCTCCCTCCATCAAATCTGCACTCCTCAAAAATCGAAACCGTCTCTTCCTCTCCCTCCATCGAAAAAAATACTTCTTCTTCTCAAATCCGATCAACTCAATCGCCATGTCGGTAAGTTTCTCTCCCAAGACCCTAACCCCTTTTATCCTCAAATCTCATATATCCGCTCTCTCTCTCTCTCTCTCTCTCTCTCTCTCTCTCTCTCTCTATTTTCAGATATTCGAGTACAACGGCAGTGATGTCGTTGCCATGGTCGGCAAGAACTGCTTCGCCCTCACCAGCGATCGCCGTCTCGACATCCAGCTCCAAACCATCACCACCGATTTCAAGAGAATCTTCAGGATCCATGATAAGCTTTATATTGGCCTCTCTGGCCTCGGCACCGACATCTAGACACTGTAAACTTGCTGTAAAACCATCATCTTTTTGGGTCGATTCGATGAATTTTTTTTGGGTCAGATTTGCTTTTTTGTTGGTTTGGCTTTGGTTGGGGTTTGTAGGTACCGGAGCTTACAGGTGAAGCATAACATATATCATCCGAGCGAGGAGAGGAATATGAAGCCGGAGACTTTTGCAAACCTGGTTTCATCTGTGCTTTATGCAAAAAGGTATGAAATCGGGGAATGTTTTTGTATGATTCGCATGTTGGATTTATTAGGTTTTATTTGTTTGTTCGTTAGTTGTTTTGATGAATGTATATGTTTTGGAGAAATTATGGTTAAGGCTGGGGGTATTGGTTTGGATTTTTGGGGTACTGAATTTGTAGTTTAGTTTTCTGCTGGAAAAGGTGCACCTTTTTAGTAAAAGTGGTGGGTTATGGTTTTAGTTTTAAGGAGGTTTATTATTAAGCAAAGCCCTCTACGGAACCAGAGCAGTCCATTCAAGTCGGGTTCTATCTGAGACATCAAAAGCAGCTTCTGCGAATCGCCCACTATCACCGCACTTGGCTCTTAAGAAGCCACAGCTTTGGGCGACTTATTCAATTTCTCATCGGATTTTGGGTGGTGTTGTAGCTGCTGCTATCATGTTGAGTCCGATCGCGTTGAAGTTTAGTCTCTTCTGTGATGTATGAATGCGAAGTTTCAGTATATTCTTCCTGCAGATTAGCTTTTGAGATTGTCACCAGCTAAAGTTTATAGCTACTGCTTTATGGGAATGGAATAAAAAATTGTTGCATCTGTTTTCTTTTATCATTAACTACAAAGTATCCACGACAAACTTAAAACGACATGTTATAATAATGGGTATTATTGTTCTAAAATTTACTTCAGCTTTTGGCCTTCTCTGGAAAATGTCAAGTCCCGTGCTTTTCTTTTTGTTAATTGGCTGTATCTGCAATTTTTTGCTCAAATCTAGCCGGTACTCTGTTGCGGTGGTCATTTGCAGGAAGAACTATATTGATTTTTTTCAATTCTATTGTACTTTTCCTTTGTTCTGTGGCATTTTGAATTTTGGCACCCCATCTATACTATTATCATAATTCATTTAGTCAACACTAGACGTGCATCGCACGTGCATTATACTAGTAACCTTTAATCAAACAAAAAAAACCCAGATGAATCAACGAGTTCAAGTTCAACTGTAACTATACTAAATTCGAAATATTTAAATTCATGTTTCATGTTGCCTTGATCTCATGTTTCAAGTTTTATCATGTACAGATTAGTGATCCTGTTATATCGGTCTGGTACTTGTGCTATCTATTGTGTTTCCCCAATTCCTTAATGAGATCTAGGAGGAAATGTTCTGCCAAATTGAGTGAGTCAGTGACAATTAGAAGCTATGATCAAAACTGTTCAGTTTAATCCTTGCCAAGTCTACCATAAAAAACCGACATGCCAGTCATCAGCTCATCCAAAGCAAAGCCAAATAATTGACTCAATTCCTTGGAACAATTCTTACTGACAATGGGAAACTAAACCAACCACTTCATAACCCAGTTTACAACAATGCATCAACTCATCTATTGCCCGATGAGGTTACATGGTTAAATACATCAAATCCTATCTTCAATCCACTTTCTCATACCACTACAATCCTTTCAAAGACTAGATCATATCTAGAACAATATCAAGATTATCATATATAAATGAGCTTCAAGCTGGCCTGGCATGAAATCAATTAACAATTTTGCAAGAAGGTTTTCTACCACCTCAACCTACAAGAGAGCCTAGTATGTTCTCAGTTTTTGGGTTTTGAAACTCCCAAAAGACTTGTTATTAAACCATACGCCTAGTTACTTCTCATTGTTGTTATAATATATATGTTCTTGCAATTTATAATCGGTAATCATAAACAGACATAACACAAAAGTAAGAAATTATCTCAATCCAAAAACTCGAGTAGTAAATAGGCAGAGCACAATTGTACAAAATATTGTTCGAATTAATTTTTGCAGTTTTCCGGGCCGGATTCCGGCAGGCTCCGGCCACCGGCGGCATTGGAAAATGAGTGGATTGCGATCCTCTCGATGAGTACTATTCCGTAGTATACTCACTTGCCAAAAACGAATTCCGTATGAATGAGAAATGTTGGTCCAAAGTTGGGTACTTGAAATGTACTAACTTGGCAACTTTGAGAAAATGGATAGTCCATATCGGAAATTGGAAAAGATTTTTTTCTAGTATATATACTAGAAAACTGGATTAAAGGGTGTGGCCCGGGGGTTACCACTAACGTGTAGTGGAGAAAGAACTTAGCCAAAATGACATACACACACGCGCGCACCCGCCTGGCTTCGGTCTAGCTTAAATTTTTTTTCATTACTCTGGAACAGTCTCCAGTCTCCAAAATCTTCCTCTATAAATCCAGACAGAGTCTTTTATACAGATAGAGAATTTTTTGATCTGTTCTTCTTCTTCTTCTCCTTTGTGTCAGTGTCAACTGAGAGTGCATCACAGGCAACGGTTCGCTGAATCTCTGAAGCAAGGGTGCTGCGTTCTTCAGAGAAGGTACAGTTGTATCCTGGAAAGCAATTCGCCGGTAACCGTCACACTACGGGGCAATTCTTTGACTTACTGTTTTCTTTCCTGTATTTCATTTTCTTCGCAATCTCTGTTGGGATTTTCTATTATTTATATATTCGGTTCTAACAAATATAACATACATAATGAAAGAACACACCTTTTCTCCTCGAAATCGATAAACCAATGTTATCCACCTCCAATTCACTGCAACAAAGATGCAACAGAGACAGAAGAATGGAGACTGAACGAAAACGAATCTCAAAAATAAAATATAAGAAAACAGAATATCTGAAATATTTTCAGTTCACTGAAAAC
The DNA here is from genome assembly GCA_017893485.1 of Hemerocallis citrina. Taxonomy (NCBI): domain Eukaryota; kingdom Viridiplantae; phylum Streptophyta; class Magnoliopsida; order Asparagales; family Asphodelaceae; genus Hemerocallis; species Hemerocallis citrina. The sequence continues at coordinate 218,568,863 of CM030365.1, forward strand.
CCCAAACACAAATGTCTCAAAAAGTCCATTACAATTTTAATACTCAATAATATCTTCACTTATCTCTTGCTCATAAATAATCCTAAATATAACAGCCACCCAAAACCCTAACCCAAATGTAATATCCTGTAATTTAGTAATAAATTGAATAATGGAGTTCATTATAATATATGTTTAGTAATAGTATTTGTAAAATAATAAGTTTGATGGGCTATAATGAAAATTTTGTAGAAATAGGATATATGTGCTACATATATATACTAGGTTTACCTGTGGACCCGTGCCTCTTCTGAACGATGCAATATATGAAAAACATTGTAAACAATAAAATATATGCAATCCTATTTGACTAACAAATTCATAGGTCAATATTTATATGCAACGCAATCTGGTTAGTGACTACACGATAAGTTATAAAAAAATAATTAGAATGTCGTAAAATAATTACATACTTACAGGGTTGTATTGGATTGGAATTTGAAAAGAATTTAGAAGAATGTGAAAATCCTAGTGTATTCAATTAGGATTTTAAAGGAGTTTATAAAAGTCACTGTGTATTCAATTGAGATTTTAAGTGATTCTATTCAATTCTCAGTGTATTCAATTAAGATTTTAAATGACCACATTCAATTCTCGGTGTATTCAAAAAGTTATTAATTTTGGTAGAATTGAGAATTTGGAGGATTTAGATGGAATCTAGGGTTTGAGGTATAAATACCAAAAGCCTTTGCAATTCTCACCTTCTCCGTAGATTCTTTCAAGCCATTTGTGATTCTCTCTAGACGTTCTTCCTTCCCCACAGTTGCGTCCATTCCTCTTGTGAAGGTATTGATTGTCAATATTTGTATATTTTCATTAACTTGATTTTGTATACTGGTGAGTATGGTTTCCTACTGTTCATCTTCTTCTCCTTCAACATCCCTACCATCCTCTTTAGCTTGAAAATAATTCCCGATGAGGGATGCGATGACACTAGATGAAAAGACACGCATCTCCCAGATGATGGATGCGTCATCGGATGCGATGGCACTAAACCAGAAGACACCCATCCCCCTGATGATGGATGCGCCGCTAGACCAGGAGACACCCATCTGTCGAACAACCATGAACAATGAGAAAGGTTGCATTGAAGGATGGTATTTTTTCCTTCAGTATAGATTCATTTGCCTTTATTTATCATTGCACAACAATTTTTTTCGGCTTTGTTTCTTTAGTAGTAGAAAAAGATGAGGCAAAAAAAAGGATGTACTTAGTGAAATGTTTCGACGCTTCATCATGGCAGGAGGGGTGCAAACAAAATCACTTCTGACACATTCACTAATCAATAGGACTTTGAAGTACATAGTTCTGTCATACTATGTAAAATTCTGGATGAATTAACAAATTTCCATTTCCATCTGCACTGTGCTGCGGCTGGCTCTGTGAGAATTGCTGCTTTTGAGAAGTTGAGGACCATCACTAATTTAGCATCATTGGTATATAGCTCTATGGACTTTGCTTGAACAGTAATGGAATTACAGGAAACGTTTGTAAAATATTAGATCATATAGTTGCGTTCTTATGAATTATAATAATGTAATAAACATAAAATTTTTCGAGGTGCAGATGTTGTTCTATTTGTTGGCTTGATTAAACATTATATATATTATAATCTTTGTTGATGCTTTTTTCTGAGTGGGAGCAAATAGATTGTAACGTCCTGAGCCCCCTGATCAAACAAATTCTAACAACTGCCCACCACAAGCTGCCTCACAAAAGGTGTCCGGACAGGAATTACCGAACATCTGCTACTGGTGAGTATGATATGTGGACAAATGCAATGGCTGATGGGAGTCAAAGCTGAGTAAATAGATTACCGAACATCAATTCAAATCTTACTAAGTGACTATATATGCTTTTACATTATTAGATTTGATTTTTCTTTTGATACATTTATGATTTCAGTTGATAATGAACATATTTGGTTTTCAATAGTTAATAGGTTATCCATGTAATGATTTATGTCAATGACTTGCGAGGTGCCTTGATATTTATTCGTACTACTCTTATGAGAATGACAATCTTGTGTAGGAAATGAACTCATTATAAAGTCTATGAAAGTTCAACTGTCATCGAATTCCTTCGAATTCCATCAAATTCATAATAAGCATTCCATCAAACTATTTTAAAATCCTTATAAATCACAGTCAAAGTTTTAGGTGAATTCCCCATAAATCTCTTAAATAATGGGATTCTCAATTCTTAAATTCTTTTCAAATTCCAATCCAATACACCCCTGTAAAACAATTAGGGGTGGTTTGGTTGGTTGTAAAAAAAATAAAGAGAGGGAAAAGCACTGTAGCGAAAGCAATTCCTTGGATTTGATTTCTTAAAAGTAGGTTTGGTTGAATATAGGTTTACTGTAGCAATAATTAAATGTTAGCTTTATTTTGGTTGTAGTAATACTATAGCAAAAGTAATTTAAAACACATTTTTATTTTTTTGTTTTACATGAAATTAATCCAAAATTAAGGATTAATTAATTTTATTTAAGTTTAATCCCTAATGTTTTGGAAGAGTTAATTAAGCTTAATTAGATTGAAACTAATTAACTTTTAATCCCTAAACTTTAATTAATTAAGAAAAGACTAATTAAACCACAACAATTAAAGCTTTTCTTAATTAAGATTGGTGTGATTTTAATTAGTCTTTTCTTAACTAATTAAAAGTATGGATTAAAGGTTAATTAATTTCAAAACCTAAATAAATATTAACTACTTCACACAACATAAAGTATAAATTTGAATGTGACTATTGTACTGTAGTTACAATAGCAGGTACAGTAGCTACAGTCACGAGTGTTGTAGCTATAGTAACAAGTGTTTTAGCTACAGTAACGAGCTGAAAAATATCTTTTGTGAGCATAAATCTGAACTGTTGATTTCCTTCCAATTGAAGGAAAGCTACTTGATAGCTTTCTTTTGAATTGTCTTGTATTTTATAATATAGATATTAAGCTAAGGGCTAAACTGTAAAGTTTGATATTGAAAGGTCATAATAGAAAAGAACCATTAGGTTTTCTTGTTCTTTTCTTCTCTCTTGGGTCTGTCGGCCGAAACAAAAAGAACGGAAGACAAAAAAACAGCAAAGGAAAAGAAAGTGGAGGAGAAAAACGAAGCAAGGAAAAAGGACACCAAAGAAAAAGAAAATAACGAGAGATCAAGGAAATTTTGTTGGTTGACTGCTTGTAGATCTCTTTGGAAGGACTTGTAAGTTTTAAGGTGAGTGGTTTATAATTATTTTGGCGTATATATGCATGCACCTTGTGGTTTAATTAGGTTTGCCCGTGGAGACGTGGCTACGGCACGTCTTCAAAATAGTACACATTGTTTGATCATATAAAATAGCTTTGGAACTCCAGCAAATTAATTAAAATAGCAAACATATTATATGAGAAACTTTTGGGGTCCAGCAAAAAACATATTATATTATTTTTTATTTTTTATTTTTGAATTATTTTTAAAGTTTTTAAATTATTAATTTTTTTAGCTTTTTAGTTTTTTATTTTTAAAAAAAAAAATTATTTTTATTTTCTTAATTTTTTGAATAGAAGAGGGAGGGAGAGAGAGGGGGAAAAAAATTAAATAAATATAGAAGTTGTTTTGGGTGGGGGATTTGAATTTGAATTTTGGAGGGAAACTTTTGGGGAAAAAAATATGTTTTGTGATATTAGATCTGGGTCTCTAATTTTTGGGAGATTGAAGGAGAGGCACTTGATAGCTTTCTTTGTGTTTTATTATATAGACTAGGTATGCTCATGGCACGTGCCTACGGCACGTATTCGGAACTGCATATAAATTTATTTGTAGTTATTTGAGTTAGCCTAATACAAGCACCTTTAAATTGTTTCCTACGACACGTTTAAATTGTTTCCTACGGCCTCCTTTGAAATTATATTGTTTCCAAATAGTTTTCTAATACAATCACCTCTAAATTGTTTCCTACCGCAAATTATCGCAAAGACTGATTAATTAATTAAGTTGTTTAATAAAAATTTCGACAGACTTCTCTAAAATTTTACAGGCAGGATTGTAGTAAAAATTTCGACGGAATCTCCCCTGAAATATTTGTCTTTTTAGAGCAATTCCTTACGAAATTATGCTCAAAATTTAAAAATTAACATTACAGGCAGACAAAAAGAATCCTCCCAAGGCCATTCCAAGCAACATCACACAGACATCATATATATAGGGCTCTAGGAAAAAAATCTTCATATGACTAAAGATACAAAATAAAAATTAAGATATCATTTGAAAACATAATAGATTTTAGGAAATTTAGTAAAATTTTTGACATAATCTCCCTTAAAATATTAGCCATTTTACAGCAATTCCTTACGAAATTATGCTCACAATTAAAAATATAACATCACAGGCAGTCAATATCAATTCTCCCCAGGCTAAACCAAGCAACATCATACAGACATCATATATACTAGTATTATACACGTGCTTTGCACGTGGGAAATTTTTTTTTTTGAGGGGGGAATGAAAAGGGAAAAAAATTACGTGATTTGCACGTGGGGGAATTTTTTTTTGGTGGGGGGGAATGAAAAGGGCAAAAAAAAAAAATTACCAACACGTGCGTTGCACGGGTTGGGTTAAGGACTAAGTCCTTCTCCCATTATAGTAGTAGAGATAAGGTTCTGGGGGAAAAAATCATAATATGATGCAAGTTACAAAATAAAAACTAAAATTTCGTTTGAAAATGTAATGGATTTTAGAAAAACATTTGAAAAACCAAACACAGAACCCAATACTCCACAATTTTGCGGGTACGGGTATTAACATAACAATATTATATCATCATCATATACAGATACTTACATCATCTCCCAAAATAATAAATATTATAACTATTACATCCTCCATCAAAATATACACCAACCAACCGAATTACAAAAAAAAAATACAGGGTTGTAGGAAAACACAATACTTCAAATCTTCAATATGGGACTAAACAGGGAACCTAAACAAACAGTAAGAGTATTTCAATAATCAATCAAAACCATGATAATTAAAGAAACAAATAGTAAGAGTTTTAAAAAATCATGATAAAGTAGATAGCAAGTGACAAATGCCAATAGCAAGACATGAACATATTGAGAAAGAATTGTAGTGCCACCTTACTATCACATGCAGGACTAATTTCTTCAAGTTAAAATACCATCATGGCCAATTGCAGATGAGTACAACATGATGTCAACCAAACTATCATCTTTGTGATTACCTGCAGAATATAAATAGGAAAGAGAATCAACTGTTTATTGGTAAGAATGTGAAGAAAGTTAAAGCAAGCAAACCAACTTATCAACAAAGTGACATTCTTCTAGCTTACTCTTCATCGATCTTTCCCACACTTGTTCTCTCTGCTTCATCTGTTTGCTCTCTTAATCCCAACTTTGACCATGGCTTCTGAAATCCCAATTACCAAATCGTATCAGTCTAATAGCCATCTCTGTAATTGGGAAAATATGAAAAATGCAATATTACCGTAACACTGAAGAACACAAAGCAAGTAAACATTGGGAAACATATAAAAAAGATGATCAATATCACAACTGAACGACTGAGTTGAAATTAAGATAACTCAAAATGTCTAAAGGCCAATTTGCAGGGATTGGATGATAACAAACCTAACTGCCATCACAATGATTATCGGCTTTTTGTCAATCGTAGAGATATAGAGAGAGACAATCAATCAGTTATTAATTTTAAATGTGTTAAGAACGTAGACCAATCAAACTAATCAACAAAATAAATGCTCACATTACCCTTTAACTTCTCACAATCTTTTCCCACACTTGTTTCCTTCGTCTCTTATGAGATATGAGACCCCAACTGTGATAAGCTGTAAAAAGAGAATCAGGTGCCTGTAAGTGTGTGAAGAAAGTAACCAACTGTGATAATAATACCTCACTTCTTCTCTGCTACATTCTAATTAACTTGCGTTGTCTTTCTTTCGCTTCTTCTCTCCTTCATCTCCTTGCCCCTGTCAGATTATTCTGATGATTTTTTTATAGATATGGAGACATGAAATTAAAGATAATCATAGGCTGAAAAGAAGTCATCTTTAGGTACAAATTTAGAGCATTTTCATACCAAAATCAAATACCATCAAAAGTAAAGTCAAATTTAAAAGGGAATAGAAGAAATAAATAATTAGGTAGACAACAATAACGGAATATTAAGGGGTTGGTCTAAAAAGAGGTAATCTTTATTATGGATACTTAGCAAATTAGGGTCATAAAAAAGTTCAAAGTCAATTAAATTTGTTGAAATGAGAACATATTAGGATTAGGGGATTCCTTTTACCCCCTACAAAATGGTAGTGGGATCGGTGTTCTACACTTCCACTTCAGGATGCGTAAGGGGGTTGATGTCTATCTCGGTCCTATGGTTTCTGAGGGTGATAAAGTGTGTACAATCGAAAATATGTAAATGCCAAATTATCATAATTTGCCCATGGATACGTGCCTACGGCACGTTTTCTGAGAAGCCATGTAAACAGTAAAATATATGCACGGGTTTGTGAAGGATGATTTATATAGATGTGTATTTGGCAGTAGACGTGTCAGCAAAGAAAACCTTCATACTATGGTAAGGAATATGCTTTGAAGCTCCTCATTTTTTGCTTGTTATGGACTTCTTCTGATGACCTATGTGATGAAGGTAAATCTTGGAATAGTATTCTGAGCAGGCTTGCGCATTTCATCGAAGGGTGATTAATTAATTTTGTTATTACTGACAGTACTATTATCATCGTTGTTTTATCATCAGTGAACTTTGCTTTTGACCCCTGCATAGTAGTTATTATACTCATGACAAATAATAGTGTATTCTGTGTCTGTCTAGTAGTATTGACTCTTCCAAGATAGTATATATAACTGAATATTATTGTATTTGTTATTCTTATTTTGGTTCTTTTGGACTACATTCATACATATGTATATTTAAACTGGGAGCACAGCTGGACCTAATATTTTGCTTGCATAGTTTTGGTGATACAAAATCTGGAATGTTGTTTTAGTGCAAGTTCGTCTTTCTTATATTACTCCTTCATTCATTAAACAGTCTTTGCTTACAAAGTTTTATTTAAAATTGTGTATATCGATGCTTTGTTTTCAAATTTTCATATTTGATGGTTCTAGTGTCATACAAATATTCTGTCTTTTAGATCATTACTTATTCCTTACCAATTTTACAGCCAATTGTTTCCTGAATGGCGAAAATGATATGGTGGCCAAGATGTGGATCTGAATTATTTTTATAGATTTCCAATACCACGACATGATTAAACTTTTTCATTGTGCTTGTAGTTTAAAAATTATAAGCACTTCTTGGTTTTGTAATTTGTGTATATAGGCAAACTGATCCAAATTTGTCCATAGGAGAGTTCTTATGTTGGGGACATTTTCTTAATTCTTTTTCTTTTTCTGGGAGCAATGCCTCCAAAGAGTTACAAATGACCTAAGGCTTGAAAAGGTAATGTAGCTAATACCTGTAAACTTTAATCTTGTGTCTCAAATAGGAAATGATTATATCATGAAGATCAATAGGAAATTAATGAGCATGAGATCAGGGGATAAATCTCTTCATAATACTACTTTAATAAATCCACATAAAGAATGAAAAATAAATAAATCCAGATAAAGCAATATAGAATAGATGCACCAAGTCACTTTAAAAAGTAATATAAATCCAAAGAATGTGCAGATGAAATGCAAGCAGAGCTGGCTGATCAGCTCAGCAAGTGTATTATATACATTCAAGTAAGTAAGGTTTTAGCTAGTCATTTCTTTGTGATATTACTTTTGCTCATAAATTACCAGTAATTTCTTAACTCATTCATCTTTCACTACTACCAAGAAACATCTGCAAAAGTTTCTATCTCACTATTTCAAATGATGTCCTATGCAACCAGGCCTAATGATTTTTCTCATTGTCACCTTTTATAATCAGAATCTTTTCCCCATCTCATTTATAATTTAGATCTATGAGCAATCCTGATTAATGATAATATTCTAGCTATCAAACAAAAAAATAGTAATAATATTCAAGTCAAGGATATGTCCCATAGCTTATAAATCTTTTGTAGATAAGAATAGACAGACCCAAAGTTGATAAGTAGGTGGAACCCGTGGAATGCATGATGAATCAAGGCTATTGCGCAATTGGAATGACAGCCTAAATTGTTAATTTATAGGTTTACCTGTGGACACGTGCCTATTGCACATCTAAATTTCTCGGAGAATGCCGAAAAAACAGAAACACTTCAGAATATTGCATGCAATACAATGAGCTTTCTATGTTATCAAATTAACTGTTGGGAGGATTAAGAGCAACAAATCGTATTATTCAAACTCCATTTTTATAAAAATTAGACATAATTGAGGTAATAGATGTGTCTCCATACCTTACTTTTTACAAATTTGACATGTCATGTACCCGTACATGTGTCGGTACCCGTACCCAAATTCATGCTTCATAGCTAACCAAGAATCAAATGCTCTAGTGATAGGATCTAGATTGCACTATGATGTTGTTAACCAAGTGTCCATAAGATATGTAGCAAGCCTATTTGTTTCCCAGTTGATTCTTTACTTCAATTTAGCTTAGCTTGCAATAATTCAGATCAGTTTAACTTAGCTTACCATAATGTCCTTAATGTCCCCTATGTTCCCTTGCCTTTTTCCCTAACAAGCTCAAGCTTCAGTTCCTAAAGATGAAGATAATGATAATTTCTACATACAGGGGTATATACTAAGATAGAAACTTAGAAACAATAAATGCATTCAAAGAACATAAAATACAAACCATATGGTAGATGAATCTGGAGTAAAACCAATGAAATATCCACCGGGCCTGAGTATATCTGCAACATTTTGCAAAAGGCTCCTCGCTTTTTCCTCAGTTTTGAAACAACGCTGGAAATATAAATTCTATTTCATCAATATCACAATTTGCAAATGACATAACTTACAGAACATAGAACATCGTTTGTCCCAAACTTACCTGCAAATGCTGCATGCAACAAACAATATTTGTAGGGATACCCTTGTCTTGAAAATGTGATTCTAAATTTTCCTGCAACATGTACACTTCAGCAATCTTGCAAGGATTATTCAGAAGATATTGGAAATCAGAAATTATCCATATGTTCTAAATTCCTTTGTCTGCATCTACTGAATTAGGGTATTAAGTAGCAAAAGAGGAATGTGTTGCTGAAATAGGGTTTGCTTGGTCTGCATCTGTGCCGATTTCACTCTATCAAGTGTATCTTATTACCTTCTATAGGCTTAAGATCTATTGGCCGAGAAGATAGCATATAAAACGAAAATTGAACACTGAAGATTGAAAAAAAAGATAAAAAAAAATATTTTGTTCAATGATAATATGAGTAATGAGAAATAAACCTTCCCATTCTTGAGCATCAGTGAGATGAGTTACAGCATCACGGTTTGTTACGATGAAAAGGCAACATGGGTTTTCACGATTGCAAAGTGTTCCATACCTTCAAAACAGAAATTGAGCATGGATACAGATCATGATTAGTATAAAAGAACACATTCTGCAATTGTCATTCTATTTCTGTTATAATACAAAAAATGTCAGAAGAGAGAAAGAGTCACTTACTGAACTTTGTAGTAATTGAAATATCTATCAAATCCAACTACAACAGCTCCAACATAAACAAATTTCAGATACCAATCTATTAATTTTTTACCACCAATGCAAGCAATATAAGTAGCAGATCTCATAATGGAAAATATTAGTGTCAAAGGTGAAGAATGATAGATAGATACATCATGGTCATCCTCCATTAGAAAACCCGGTTTCAGCTCTATCTCCCCCCCCCCCCCCCCCCCCCCTCTTTTCATGAAAATAAACATATAAATAATTTAAGGAATATTGAAGGGAAAAATTGACGTACCAGTCCACCAAGATACTGAAACCCAGCAAGTAGTTCAGGAATATTGAAGGGAAAAAAATTTCTTGTTAGCAAATATTTATTGGTATCGAACTATAGTGAGTAGTAAGTACTGTATATCATACCGGTCCACCAAGATACTGAAACCCAGCAAGTTCAAGCTCCTTGAGAATTCCATCCTCACCTACAACTCAACCACAACTCAAATCAACCACAACTGAAATGGGAACTACTCAATTTCACTTCATCTAACTCAAACTATCTATCTAACACAAACCCAACCAAACCAATGCAATATAGTAAGTATACCTGAGATGTAGTATCGAGAGAGACTGTGAAATCGGTGGTCAGGATCAACTCAAATGGCCACAAATCGAAGAAGAGAGAGACGATGAAGGTTCGTGTGGGGGTTCGGGAAGCTCCTCATCATCACACCAACTGCCGCTGACTCCTCACTGCCGCCTCCATCGTCGATCGTGATGGCCATCGCTACCATCACCTCACTGCCATCTCCCTTTCACCGCTGCTCTTCCTCGCAATCGCTCGACAACAACCCGAGTGCTCGAGCATCGAGCAGCCCCTCACTGCTTGCATCCAAGCTCTGACCTCAGCCCCATCGTCGCTGCTCCTCCACCATTGCCCCCGAACACCACTGTCGACATCGATAAGAGAGAGGAGTGGGGATCGATGAGAGGGAGACGCGGAGAGAGACAAAGAGAGAGAGGGGGGGTCGGGAACGATGAGAGTGAGGGGGTAGGGATCGATGAAAGGGAGAGAAAGAAGGGAGTTTTTTGGGGGAAAGAGAGAGAGAGAGAGAGAGAGAGCCAGGGCAAGAGAGAGAGACAACGGGTTGTTTTTGGGGAAAAAGAGAGGGAGAGAGAGAGAGTGCGTGTGTGGGTTTTTGAATTTGTGGAGTTTAAAATTTTGGGCGGGTAAATATGTTTTGTGAGAGTAGATCTGGTCCATTGATTTTGTGAGAGATTGAATGTGAGCCACTTGATAGCTTTCATTGTAATTTATTATATAGATTATTGCAATGATATCTATATTAAATTTTCCTTAGACTTGTTGTACAACTATGTTCACTGTTTGAGACAACAAGTCTTACTTTAAAAAAAAAATCTTCAAATTTTTTCTCCAAGTTGTGAAGAAACACTTAAGCCTCCACTCGCTATCTCAAACAAAACAACGAGGATATTTTCACCAAACTCGTTGTTTGAGACAGCGGGTTTGGTGAAAATATTATCGTTATTTCATATCTCAAACAGCAAGAGTATTTTCACTAAACTCATTGTTTGAGACAACTAGTTTGGTAAAAATATCCTCATTGTTTGAGACATCGTCTTACTTTGATATTTTTTCTTAAACTTTTTTTCTCTAAACACCTAAGCCTGCACTCTCTATCTCAAAAGGCGATGGTATTTTCTCCGAACTTGTTATAAGAGATAGCGAGTGGGTCATTTTGGTAAATACTTTCGAATGTGGGTCAGTTTGGTAAATACTTTCAAAAGGTGGGTCATTTTTTGTAAAAAAATCCACAATACTTGGGTCCAGGACTGCTCACATGCATTGTTCAGAATCTCCGTATCAGTATAGGGTATTCTGGGAGGCAGAATTTCAGGATGAAGCAGCTGTTTTGTCTCAATAACAACCAATATTTGAAACCATGCTCACATATCAAAAATAAAAGACCAAGTCTCCAAATCTACAAGAATCTTAATTCCACAAATTTTTGCATGCACAATACATGTATCGCCCACAATCATATATTTTCATGAGCAATATATTGCACATACAACATTTCTTCCACCAATTGTATAGTAGTAACTAGTATACCCCTAGAGAGAGAGCATGAGAGCCCCAAACCCTAAACTCGGCTTTCGTCCTTCTCCTTCCACTTCGCCTCGCCCAACCCACCAAGCCAGAAGGTTTTCATCGCCGATGACGAAACGTAGCAGGGAAGTTGGAGACGAGCACCATCGCGAGGAGGAGCGGAGCCGGTGGAAGGGGCCTTCACAACAGGTTCATAGGGAAGCGACGCCTCCCAGAGGTAGGGGAGACCACGAGACATATGTGAGGGGGAGATCAGCACGCCGTGAGCACCATCGCAGGCCAGAGGAAAGGCTGATGACCTCGAAGAGCAAGTCCAGGGTCTTCCACCCAAGTCCAGTCTTCGAAGAAAGCAATAAAAGAAGCAAAACGTATGCGGACGTCACCAGAGGGAAGGAGGCTGTCGCCGACGAACATAGAGTTCGTCGTCGCTCCCGTACGCCAGACAGACCAAGCAGATTGTCTAGAGAGGAGGCAGACGAGGAATGGATTCTTGTCAAGTCGAAGAAGCATAGGAAACCCACTAAGAGCCATAGCGGATCGGAAGCGTCGCGCATCGACGGACACCAAAACTGTCACAAATGTGCACGTCCAGGCCATTCCATGAGCAAGTGTCCAAACGATTAGTTTTGCTACCACTGTAGGAGATCGGGACATATCTCAACCGCTTGCCCAAAGCGCACCATCGAATCAGCGTCTAACTCGAAACTACACATGGAAGCGCTGCCAGCTGCCTCGCGGGAGAGTAAGACTCAGGAGAGCATCGCCGGGGATCGTCGCGTCGTCCGTGCGACTGTCACTCCGACTCCTCTGATCGCAGAGTTCGAGCGACGTTTCAATGGAGGCATCATCATCAAAGCACAAACGGGCACTCCAACGGCAAAGGATGTATCAGAGCTCCTCTACGCTGCTTTGGTTACAACCCCGGCCCCGATATGGGTTATACAGGAGATTGGAGTGTGTTCTTCGCGCATTGCAATGACGAGGAGCTCGCCAAAGAGACTGTTAGAGTAAAGGGTTTAGAGGGAAGAGATACGCAGGGAATGGAGTTTTTTGTGACATTCAAATGGTGGAGCAGAGACTTTGGAGCGTTGAAGGCTGAAAACTTCCCGCCGGTGTGGGTTCGTTTATACAATCTCCCGTTCCATTGTTGGGTTCGTTCGGGCTTCCAAAATGTCATTCGGCCGTTCGGGATGCTAATCGACATTGATCGACAGACGCTCACACTTTCGGCGAGAAAGTTTGCAAGAATAAAGATAGGGGTTGTGAATAAATCAGATATTCCGTCAAAGGTTCTGGTTGAGTTCGATAGCATTATTTATGAAGTTAAAGTAATCGTAGAGATTCAAAAGAGCATTTCCTTTCGAGAGCTCGATGCGGTAGAAATTTTTTTTTTCAAAGGTGGAGATGCAAGGGCGGAGGAAGAAGATGAAGCACAACGCTTGGATGGGGGCGCCTCTGGATCAGTGCAAGCAGCAGAAATTCGAAAATCAAAGGCGCTGGTGGATGAGCGCCAAACTTCTCAGTCAAATGCCAAAGCCATTTTGCCTTCCAAACCGTACAACCATCTATCTTTTCCTACGGCAGCTACACTGCCTAGCTGGCGAAAGGCCGAACAAGTTACTCCTTTGCTACATAGTCACTCTACAGGCTCTGTGGGAAAAGATGTTCCCACTGCACATGACTTAACCATTTGTGGCGATGTGACAAGGAGGGGAGAGAACATTAATGTGGAAGATGGGAGGTCAACATCACTAGCTGTCAAGGCACAAGGGATTCTGAAGACACAAGATGCAGTAGGCCATGAATTAACTAAGTCATTGGGCCTAGTCAATGAATCATGGATGGGCTTTACTAAGGAGGACATTGAGGTGTCTGTTAAAAACGCTGTCACAGCATTGATACAATCCAGAGTGGTTGCAGCAAGTGGGCCGGGGCCCATACAGACAGCAGCTTCGAAGCCAGAAGGAATCGCACCATTAGAAGAACAGGTGAAGAGTACCCCCATCTCGCAGCAAGCTAAGATTGCCACTGGACCTCAGTATTCGAGTTCACCCTCGGGCAACGAGATTATTGGAGCTTTAGAGGGTATTAGAGAGGACAATATTGTATCTGCGGCAGATACAGATGACGAAGAGAGGGAAGCCAGAGGAAGTGTGGGTAGTACTTCAACCAGAAAAATCGTGGAATATCAGAGGAAGGGAAAGAGACAGATCCTTAGTGCGGAAAGCCATAACAGCGAGCCTGACGATTGGATCATAAGGGGGAACAAGCAACAGGAGGAGTATGCGACAGGAGAAGGTACCTCTCACCCTAATTGCTCAGTTCTTAATTCTTTATCAGATGAATCGTTACTTTACTTTGCAAGCGTGTATGGGATAGCTATGGGGTCCACTAAGGACGTTCAACTCTTGAATTTAGCTATCATTAGAGAAGAAACCAAAATGGGTAGTTATTAGCTCCAGGGTCCTTTAGGAGGCGGGGGGGAGGCACGGTCGTTAGATGTCGTTACTGTTATTTAATGGTATACATCTTCTGGAACGTTAGAGGGATGCGTCAAAAGCTAAAAAAAAGAGCTATTGGCGTCACGATTAACAAGATTAGACCAGAAGTCTATGGTCTTCAAGAAACTAGGATTGACTCCCCAACAGCAGAAGACTTCACTTCTATAAGAGGTTTGGCAGACTTCCACTGGAGGTTTAAGCCGTCTAGGGGATATTCGGGGGGAATTGCGGTAGGAGCTAGTGCTGCGATTTATGAGATTGTTGACGAATTCATTGGAATTTTCTCTACCTCGATTAGAATCAGACGTAGACACGATGGTTGGATCCAGACTGTCTCAAGTGTCTATGGGCCGTATGACAGTAGACTGCGCAAAGAGTTTTGGTCGGAACTAAGCTTCATCAGGAACAAATGGGGAGGAGCCTGGATTGTCGGCGGAGATTACAACATTACCAGATTCCAGGACGAGCATAGAGGTAGAGGCCACAGGCAGTTCGGAGCAAGACTCATTCAATGAGACGATAGACGCGCTAGATTTATTGGAACTAGAGATGTCAGACAGGAAATTCACTTGGACGAACATGCAGCGAAATCCGACACTGGCCAAACTCGATCTAGTGCTGGTGTCAATGGAGTGGGAGAACGTCCACCCTCTAGCCAAGGTCAAAACATCGATTCGATACACCTCAGATCACCTGCCAATGGTTATCGACTGTGGGATAAACAGTAGGAAGAAACCCTACAGCTTCAAATTCGAGAAAGCATGGACCTTGTGCGACGAGACTCTCCATATTATTGCAGAATCTTGGAACGCTAATACAACTCAGGCGTCTGCAGTCGGTAGGTGGGTAGAGAAGACTAGACGTTTAAGAAGAAGCCTCAAATCCTGGGCTAAGGAGAAAGCGCGCAACTTCATTCAGCGAAGAGACGAGCTAGCGAGTAGGATTGATAGCCTGGAAGCAGTTCAAGAGGATACAGATCTTCAGGAAATAGAGAAAGACGAGCTAGCAAATAAAAGACTTGAGCTGCAACAGATAGCTAAGATGGAGGAAATCTATTGGCAACAGAGAGCATGGATCCAATGGTTGAGAGAAGGAGATGCTAACACAAAATATTTCCACAAGATGGCTAGTGGTAGGCGTAGACACAACCACATCACGGGCATCTCGGTTAATGGGGTCTGGACCGAAAACGAAGATCAGGTCAAGGGGCACCTGGATGATTTCTTTCACAACCTATTAGGACGAAATCAGGAGGCAAGATGTTCCTTATCCCAAGACATGTGGATTTCTTCCAGATTAGATGGGAGTAATGACATCGAGGGGTGCTTCGATGAATCTGAAATTTTAAAGGCGATCAAAAGCCTAGGCCAAGACAAGGCGCCAGGACCGGATGGTTTGCCGATTTTCTTCTATTTAACTTATTGGAGTATTATCAAGAAAGATTTGCTGGACATATTCTGAGAGGTCTACGAGGGTAGCGCTAATTTGGATAGGTTAAATTACGCTTCCATCATTCTCGTTCCTAAGAAGAGTGAAGTTAGATCACACGAAGATCTCAGACCTATAAGTCTACTGAACGGGTCGTTTAAAATTATCACCAAAGTTCTGGCACAACGACTAAGCCCGCATCTAAATGAGATTATCGCCCAATCACAAAGCGGGTTCATTAGAGGAAGAGATATCATGGACAGCATCGCCTCCGCCCACGAGATTGTTTATAGAGGTAACAGCGCCAAAGCAGAAGGTTTCATTCTTAATCTTGATTTCCATAAGGCTTACGATTCAGTATCATGGGATTGTGTGGAGGAAGTTCTCGCTCTTAAAGGTTTCGGCGCTAAATGGAGGTCTTGGATGGGCAAGTGTATACGTGGAGGCAAATCGAACATCCGAGTTAACGGATGGCAAGGGAAAGTGATCAACTGTAAGAGAGGCCTGCGACAGGGCGACCCTCTGTCGTCTCTACTTTTTGCAATTGTGGTAGACGGACTGGCGGAAATGATCAGTAGGGTTGTGCATAACAATACAATCAAAGGGATTCAGATCCAGGGCATCCCGTCCCCAATGTCGATTCTCCAATATGCAGATGATACAATGCTATTCGGAAAAGCATCGGTGGATGAAGCAGTGGCCATGAAAGCAGTGTTGGCCTGCTTTCAAGGGTGGTCTGGCCTCAAAGTCAACCTGGCTAAAACTAGCATTATACCATTGTTAGATCTACCTAGCAATCTGCTAAAGGATATTTCGGATATCTTTCAATGTAAGACTGGGTCCTACCCTATTAAATACCTCGGCACTCCGATTAGACCAGGTGCTCTATTAAGGGAGGATTGGAACCCGCTGATCGATAAGATTCATAAAAAGCTCTCCGGATGGCAGAGTCGGTACCTTTCACTCGGAGGAAGGATCATCCTCCTTAACTCGGTCATCAGTGCGATCCCGCTTTATCTCATGTCAATCTTTGAGCTGCCGAAGTGGGTTATTAACAGAATTGATAAACTTAGGCGGAGATTTTTTATGGAAAGGAACGGACGAGGCAAACAAAGGATTCAATCTCGTTAACTGGGGCAGAGTATGTAAGAGTAAGGAATTTGGGGGTTTGGGGATTATGAGTCTACAGGACATGAACAGAGCATTACTTAGCAAGTGGTGGTGGAACTACTCGTTTGCACAATACCGGAAGAGACGCAAATTCCATTTCGGAGGCAAAAGCCCGGCGGCCAAAGTCTCACTTATGTGGAAAGGCATTTCTAAGCAAGGATTATTATTTCACTCCAACACTAGATGCAAAGTGGGTAATGGGAGGCAAACCGACAAATGGTGCGGAATGACCTCTCTTCAAAACCAATTCCCTTTAGCGGCTGAAGCAACTATAAATTTAGATCTTACAGTGGCAGATGTGCGGAAGAGGGGTAAACTCAATTTTATGGTGCACCAGAATGTTACCCACAAGTGCTTGATACAATTCGAGGCTTTAAACGAGCTTATTCTACAGACAGAAGGGAGGGGTAATTCGACAGAAGATGAGAGGTGGTGGGACATAGATAATTCTAAACTTTTCTCGGTATCTTCCATGTATAAATGGATCAACGACGGAGGGATTAGATGCCAGGTACAATCGATCATTTGGGGTACCAAAGCCCCGTTCAGGGTCAAAGTGTTTTGTTGGCTAGCCAATAAAAATGCGATTTTGTCAAAAACTAACCTTAAAAAGAGAGGATTGCAGATAGATACGACCTGCGGAATGTGCTCAGAAGACGAAGAAGACGTAAACCACATCCTTTTCCATTGTCCTAGAGCTAGGCTGTCCTGGGAGGTTGTCAGTAGAGGGTTTGGGTGTAATCAGGTCCCTAACTCAACAGCAGAAATCTGGGGGTCATATAGAGAAGCACACATTAAATTAGAAGATAGAAGGGTTTGGGATTTAGCCATAGCTGCTTTAATTTGGTTTTTATGGCTTCAAAGAAATGATTTTGTTTTCCGCAATATCACGTACAGATTTCCTCATTTTATGAACAAGATATTTATGTTAATTCATGATTGGGTAGGAGCTATGGAGGCTAAAAAGAGACTCAGGAGTGCTGAAGGAGAGTAGAAGCAGTGAACTAGGAGCGCAACCTCAAGCAGAGTCAGCTTGACGGGGTGGTGGTTAGCATTTTGAGGGGGTTTACTGTATCAGTATGGCAGTAACTTTTGGCTTCTGTCGGAATCTCAGAGTAGGAGATGTCATCGATGGATTTGTATCGTGCTTGTATTAGCTTCTATGTTAGACTTTCTTTTGTAACCGCTTCTATGTAATATCTTGTGTATGTCCTACTTTATTTCCTTAATTATTCGTTAGTGAAACGATGGCGTAGACCATCATTTAATCAAAAAAAAAATATATATATATATATATTGCACATATTTTTTTAAATGAGAATGAGAAAATAATAAATCTAAGCTTGAAAAAAATTCACTAATAACATCTATACATTAACCACCATAAGGTGGCCTAGTGGTAAGAGTGATGGGACTTGGAGTGTGCTCCTCCAAGATCCTGGGTTCGAATCCTGGGCATGGTGGCCAGTGTGGTCGTTGGAAAAAGCCTTCGTACACTACACGAACTGGGATTAGTCTGAACCATAGAGGGGGATGGATACCCAGTAAATCAAAAAAAAAAAAAAAAAAAAAAAAACATCTATACATTACTGTACAATTT
Source organism: Hemerocallis citrina (assembly GCA_017893485.1). Taxonomy (NCBI): domain Eukaryota; kingdom Viridiplantae; phylum Streptophyta; class Magnoliopsida; order Asparagales; family Asphodelaceae; genus Hemerocallis; species Hemerocallis citrina. The sequence continues at coordinate 218,587,364 of CM030365.1, forward strand.
TTTCGGTGTAAATAAAAGATAGGATTCCAGTTCAAAATTTGAATGAAGATTGAATAGGGGGTTGCCTGCTACATTTACCGTCTATTTTGTCTTAAGAAGAACAAAAGAGAGAAAGGACCAAAAGTTGTCTAATACTGTATAGATTTGCATGCACAAAATGCATATTTAAACATCTGAATTAGAAATGGATCCCATATCTAGATGAACTTAAACTTGATTTCTTTTTTTAAGGATCCATACACATACCCACCAGATAAGCTAAAACTTCAACTTTACGAATCTGTTATGTTATGACCTAAATTGCTCTTAGGACTCATTGGGCCTAGTATCTTCATGTATGTAATACTTAGAATCAAATGAATACTAATCAACATTTTTTGCCCTAATCTCTCTCTCTCACACAGCCGACATCTTCTTCTTCCTCTCTTCTCATCCATCTTCTCAAAACCCTAACAATCTGCAACCCTAACAATCCACAACCCATTCAATTCCTAACAAAATCCATACTCAAAAGTTTGCATCAGATTTTTTTTATCAAGATATCAAATAAAACTGACACCTAGCAAGCAGGTAGAAATGAAGAAATTCATTCATATACGTTAAACAGGAAATTGTATCGCAAAAACAAGAAAAAACTACAATTTATATGATTTTAAGTGGAATAAAATGTATACCTTTACTAAAGGAGTGAGCAAATTAATTCCTAAAACCCAGAAACAGCAACAATTTCCCTCAGGTCTCCCTCCCAACTTCTTGAAACCTAAGCCATTCACAAGACTGATGTTCTCTATCAAACTGAATGAATCACATCAAAAACATAATTGAAAGTCGGTGGGCGGTGATCAGGGCCGGCCCCCACCTTGAGGTAAGTGGGGCGGCCGTCTAAGGTCCCCAAATTTGTTGCAATTTTAAGAAGCCCCTCCAAAAATAATTATTTGGGCCAATCACCTCGGGCCCCGGAAACTCATGGCCGGCCATGGTGATGATTATAAGCTACTATGATTAAAAGCCCTATCTCAACAACATTACTGGAAGCACAAAAATCAACTAAAATATCTAAAACAAACATTTCAGGTCATTTCATTTCATTTTCAGAACAATGACTACATCTACTACACTTCTCTGACAAATTTACCACCAAACCCTAACCCTGAACCTAACCGCCGAATCCATAGAGAGTCCTGCCCTGTCGCTTGAGGGCGTAGACAACGTCCATGGCGGTGACGGTCTTACGGCGCGCGTGTTCGGTGTAGGTAACCGCGTCACGGATGACGTTCTCAAGAAAGATCTTGAGGACGCCACGTGTCTCCTCGTAGATGAGGCCGCTGATGCGCTTGACTCCGCCACGGCGAGCGAGGCGACGGATGGCGGGCTTGGTGATTCCCTGGATGTTGTCACGGAGCACTTTGCGGTGACGCTTGGCGCCGCCCTTCCCCAAACCCTTGCCTCCCTTTCCGCGGCCTGACATTTGTCTTGAATTTTTTTTGGGTGGCGGAGTGAATTTGCGAATGTGAGTTTGAAGAATGAGAGAGGTTGAGAGTGGGGATTTATAAAAGAGGGAGACGAGCGGGGGGAGGGGTGTTGGGGTCGGATTGGGGAGTGGGGATTTTGGATTGACGGTGGGATTGGGTAATTTGGTTTGACGCGGATCGGTGACCTGGCAGGTGTTTTTGTTTTTCTTGGAGGGGTTTGCCGCCGTTCGATGGGGATCCAAGCTGCATATCGTACGGTCAGTATCAGACTTTATATCAAATGCGAATGTAGTTGCGGCAGATCTTTGCTCGTGGGCACGTGGATATACCGTATAAGTAAAGCAACAATTATGTAGTTCAGGGGCTGCTGCGATGTGGATATACCGCAGCGCGATGTTTGTTGTTGTTGCGAGTTGATTTCGTAACTTCTTATTGCTGCCCTGGATGGCTATTCCCTCCTATCGCGCTCTGTCAGGGGCTGCTGCGCTGGTGGTTTGCGGTGCTTGCGTTTCTTTTTTGCTCGGAGACGCTCGGATTGTCCGCCCTCCTCACCTTTCCAGCGGTGTTGTCGCGCTGTGGGCTTCTCTGGCGTTCCATTCGAGGGGGGTGTTGTTCGCTGCTGCTTCTTCATTTGCGCTCGGGAGGGCTGCCGCGTGTTTCTTTAGATTTAGTTGCTTGTTTATTCAGCCTGTATTCGTTTTGTTCCTTGTTTTACAGCTTGTAAAACCCTCGATTGTACAGTTTGATTGTTATTAATATATTTTTGCTGTGGCTGGAGTCGTTCGACTCTATCCGTTCACGTCAAAAAAAAAAACAATTATGTAGTTCAATCTTAAATAGTAAAAAACAATAATTAGTTGTAAATAAAAATTTATGTTTTCTGAGTATATGTTAAAAATAATTATAAATTGGGTGTAAAATCCAACTTCTTAAAACTTTGCGTGTGGAAAATGATGAAATTTAATGATGAGATATTTGCTATTTTCAATTTAACATGAGCAAAAAAAAAATATATTAAAAAACCTGAAAATTTACAAACCGGAAATCAGAAAATATAAATTTCTATGTAAATAGAAAGAATGAGTGAGAGAGAAAAAGAAAAAATAATAATAAAGGAGTTGTTTTGGGATTTGAATTTGAGTTTTGGGGGTAAAACTTTTGAGCGGGAAAATATGTTTTGTGAGGTTAGATCTGAACCATTGATTTCAACCATATTGAATAAGAGTCACTTGATAGCTTTCTTTGTGTTTTATTATATAGATAGATATAGATATATACACAGAGGGAGAGGGAGAGAAAAATGTTCCGTTGTGCACTAGGCTCCGTGTGCACTCAGTCTTCCCTTCCTCGTATCGACGATCGGAACCCTTCATATTGATTTACACGTCTAAATTAGTCTAAATATGTAAAATCAAATAATTTGAAAATTATTTGCACATCCATCATGTGACTATAAAAAACAACGATTTCAGCCATACAATTTTATAATACTTTAATGGATGAACAAATGGATTTCAAATTATTTGATTTTACATATTTAAACTAATTTAGATGTGTAGATCAATGTGAACAGTTTGGATCGTCGATACGGATGTGGGAAGGCCGAATGCGCACGGAGGCCTAGTGCACAACTATATATATATAAGGGTCGGTTCGGGTGAGAACCAACCCTGAGGTGAGAACCTAAGGGCCTATCCTAGCCATTCATCTGTGTAATCTTAACGGTCAAGATTTTTTAAAATTAAACAATAAGATTAATTAATTTTTGCATTAAGATGTCAATCCCTTTAATTAAGGGATGGGGACCGCGTAATAAAAGGAGTAATTATAAATTGCCTTTTTTTGTGTGCGACGGTTAAGGCAAATTTGGTCAAATTGGAGAGAGAAATAATTTATTCCCGTAAAATATTGGAGAAGATTTTGTTTCCCAAATTAATAGCGACTGCAGAATCATTCACCATTTCGTTCCTTACAGTTACTGTTTATTACAGTTGCTATTTATAATTATTACAGTTGTTGTTTAAGTGGTCAGGTATTGCTGTATAATTATTTCAGTTGCTATTTATAATTATTTCAGTTGCTATTTATAATTATTACAGTTGCTATTTATAATTATTACAGTTGCTATTCGAGAAAATTTTGTATCCCAACTTAATAGCAACTTCAGAATCATCACCAATTCGTTCCTTCACCAATTCGTTCACTATATAGCAACTGACTGTATTGTAAGTAGATACAATAGCAACTTCAGTTGCTATTTATAGTTTTAACTTCAGTTGCTATTTATAGTATTCCTTCACCAATTTCAGTTGTTATTTATAATTATTTCAGTTGCTATTTATAATTATTACAGTTGCTATTTATAATTATTACAGTTGCTATTCGAGAAGATTTTGTATCCCAACTTAATAGCAACTTCAGAATCATCACCAATTCGTTCCTTCACCAGTTCGTTCACTATATAGCAACTGACTGTATTGTAAGTAGATACAATAGCAACTTCAGTTGCTATTTATAATTTTAACTTCAGTTGCTATTTATAGTATTCCTTCACCAATTTCAGTTGCTATTTATAATTATTTCAGTTGCTATTTATAATTATTACAGTTGCTATTATAATTATTACAGTTGCTATTCGAGAAGATTTTGTATCCCAACTTAATAGCAACTTCAGAATCATCACCAATTCGTTCCTTCACCAATTCGTTCACTATATAGCAACTGACTGTATTGTAAGTAGATACAATAGCAACTTCAGTTGCTATTTATAGTTTTAACTTCAGTTGCTATATATATATGAAAATCTTCCATTGTGCACCACCCATCCGTGTGCACTCATGTGCACTCGGCTTTCCAGCCTTCATATTGACGATCCAAACCGTTCACATTGATATATATATATATATATATATATATATATATATATATATATATATATATGAAAATCTTCCATTGTGCACCACCCATCCGTGTGCACGCATGTGCACTCATGTGCACTTGGCTTTTCAGCCTTCATATTGACGATCCAAACCGTTCACATTGATATATATATATATATATATATATATATATATATATATATATATATATGAAAATCTTTCATTGTGCACCATCTATCCGTGTGCACTCGGCCTTCCCGTCTTCGTATCGACGATCCGAACCGTTCACATTGATCTACACATCTAAATTAGTCTAAATATGTAAAATCAAATCATTTGAAATTCATTTGCCTATCCATCATGTGACTATAAAAAACAATGATTTGCAGCCTGACAATTTTGAAACACTTCAATGGATGGGCAAATGAAATTCCTCGCAATCCTCAGCCCCCCCCCCCCACACACACACCCCATCCCAACTGATCTGGAAGGTTGTGTGATTGGCGTTTTGGCCGAAGTGGGTGTCAATTGGGTCGAATAGGCTCGGTGTGGAGTGGATGGCATTGTGGGGATGGTTGACCTCAAGAGGACGAGGTCGGAGGTAGGAGCGGCACCACTAGTATAGGAGTAGACTTTGGTGATGGGTTTTCGAGTTCTTTTGGTGTTGGAGCCCTAGTCGACAGCTCTGTTCGCTGATGTTGAGGAGTCTTTGTGGTTTGTGGAGATGGAGAGGTTATGGAGGAGAGGGAGAAGCGAGGGTTTGTGGGTGGAGAAGTAGCGGTGGCTGAGGGGATTAGGGTTGCGGGAAGACGAGGATGGTGGCAGGCGGCATTGGCACCAGGGCCGTTCTGACTTCGCACTCTCATCGACAGCATAGAGAGCTGTCGGAGAGGGTGTAGAGAGGGGTGGAGGTGGCTCTCCTCGAGGTTGGGAGCATCGGTGCCGCCGATGGGGGTGTGCGAAGAGGAAACCGTTTAAGAATTTTGAAATTTGAATTTCAACATAGGGTTTTGAAATTCAAATTCAAATTTGAATTGGGGGTGCGGATGGAGAAATTGTTTTGAATTTCAAATTTTAATTTATAATTTTTGAAAGTCAAATTTAGATTTGGGGAAGATTTGAATGTTTTTTGAAATTCAATTTATATTTTGAAATTCAAAACATATATGAAGGGGGAGATTTGATTCACTTGTGAAATTCAATGTAGATTTTTGAATTTCAAATATGTGTGGAGGGGGTGATTAATTTTAATTTTAATTTCAACTTAGATTTTTTAAATTCAAATTATTTGAAGAGGGGGTGAGACGAAATTTGGTTGACTTTTGAATTTCAAATAAGTTTTTTAAAAAAATCAAATTTATTTAGGGATCGATGGGTTTAAACTGTGGGATCCCCAATGAGGAGCTGTCACAGAGGAGATGTTCGTTGGGGGGGGGGGGGGGGGGAGTTCGTTGGGAGCGTCGACTTGTTGGTTGAAAACAATGACTACTGTTGCGGACTGGATTTGACGCAATCAGAAGATGGCGTCGTGGTGGGGTTGGACTGTGGATTCATCAGGTGAGGAGGATGCATGTTGGCTCGAGATGGTGACTGTGGTTGTGGCCAATGTGGACGTTCGGGGGAAGGTGAAGGGAGTTACTAGGGTGGAGAAAATTTTTGGATGCAATTTGAATTTCAAATTAGATTTTTGCCAGAATGGAGGGAGGATAATATGCATATATTTTCGTCTACAAGTTTAGCTAGAGGATGGACTAGTTTATGTTGTAGGCATAGCTATGTAATTGTTTTCCGTTGTTCCGTTTAGGAACAGATTGTATATTACTTGTAAGGGAACCCTTCGGTTGAGAACTAATTTTGGTGAAAACTCTGTGAGAACTCGCGAAGTAGACCCCCCATAAAAAATCCGAACCGACCATCTCGTTCTACATACCTTAGATAGCATAACATAAAGAATTCAAATAATTTGAAGTTCGTTTGCTCATCCATCAAATGGAGTAGAATTTTCAGTCATACAATTTTGCGATGATGTAAATCGTAGGAAATTGAACTTCAAATTACGTGATTTTTTATGTTATGCTATCTAAGGCGTGTAGAACGAGATGGCCGGTTCGGATTTTTCATGGGGGGTGTACTCCTTGAGTTCTCACGGAGTTCTCACGAAATTAGTTCTCAACCAAAGGGCCACCTTACTTGTAATACTTATTTCGTTAATTATTTATTAATGAAGCGGTGACAGAGTCACCTTCTATAATAAATAAAAGACTTCAGTGGCTCAACCAATGTTGGCTAAACATCAGAGAGTCTGGGCAAGGGTCATAGCTCTTCGATCTATTTGTTGGACATCAGGGTCACATTATATCTATATCTTATACTAATAAGAGAGAGAAAGTCTACCCCCTTTCTCCTTTCTCTATTTTGAAATAAAGAAAGAAGAAAAAAAGTATGAAATCTAATATGGATAAAAATGGGATTAAATCGAGACCGTTCAAATCGGACACGAAACTTAAAGCTCAGGGGTAAAACGGTAATTTCACCTACAAACGGGTCTAAAATGGGAACTGAGTCTTTCTTCAAAGCCCAATAACCCATGAACGGATCTGCCTTACTAGGTACGGGTCTCAACCCGTTACAAACCAGTTCAGAAGGATAAAGAAGAATTCAGATTCATAATTATCCCTAAGAGGTGGTCTTAACCACTTCTATCTATCCACACCGGGAGTAGAAATTTGTTCTTATCTCGAAACGGATCCCTAATGTGACTATAAAAACCCCTCTCCCCCCACCATAAGAAGGTAATCAATCTTTTTCCAGTAAAAGCTTTTTCATAATCTTTCTGATTACTGACAAGAGCATCGGAGGGTGCGTCGCCGGGATCCATCCCGATATATCGCACTTTTTGCAGGTTCGTGGCAGCAGCAGAAACCAAGTCAACACGTTGGTGAAGGTCAACAGGTCAACAGGTTTGCCTTGTTCGTTTTCTCTAGAATCCACAAATTCTATCTTTTGGCCCTACACCAGATTCAGCGACAACAGATTGGCGCCGTCTATGGGAACCAAAAAAGCAACCCGACCTAACTTCATCAGCGAGATTAGTTTCAAGCTATGCATCCAAAAGAGAAGGGGAAGGCAGCGGTCTTCAGCCGAAGAACCACTTCTCTTTCCTCCTCCCCCTCCTCCAGCTTAAGGTGCTCCTCCTCAACATGCCCCTCCAGGGTCTCGGGGGGCTGCCCAGGGGGCTCTCGTAGGAGTCGTCCAAAGCAATATCCTCCTCAGGACCATGTCGCGGTCCACAATCCTCTAGTTGACTCTATGGCTTCTCAAAGCCCTCCCGAGTGGGATCTCCGTCAAGTGATTGTCAACCGCTAAAAGGGGGTCGACCTCCGAACTCGCCTGAATGGATGGCGAGCCCTTGGGGGAGTCCATCAACCTGAGCACCCAGGGATCTTAAGAGTCCGGACCCCCCGCCGACCGAGGACCAGAAGATCCCCTCCCCCGAGGAGGCGAAGAGAGTCCCCTCAACGTCATCGGCAGAGAACTCATTCTCCAATAAGCCGAGCCACGATAGGGACCGCAAAGCTGGAGAGGGACCAGTCACAAGGGCGGAGTTCCAAGATTTTCAGGAGGACGTTCTGCGGGTCCTCAACGCCGCTCCCAACCATGAGCAACGGGCACCTAGTCCTGAACCTGCCCCAAGCCATCACCACCGCACCCCTAGTCCCCTTTCGCATGGGAAAGAGTCTAGGGAATCGGCAGGATATGACCGAAGGGAAGACTTGGTCTACCGCCATCTCCATGAGATGGAGAGGCGCCTTGGCTGGTGATGCTGTTTATTTCCGGGAGACGTGTGGATGCACCAGGTGTGAGTTCGGACTCAATTTGTATTGAAGGAGAATGCCGCTCGTCTGCCGACCTTCGGTTGACCTTCTGGGACCTACGATGAGCTCGGAAAGATGTTGAAGGCTGGGCTCGGATCGGAAGGGTCGGATCCGAGGTCTCGTGTACCTGCAGACGGTCCTGAAACACCGGGGTTTGTCCCGGTGGCGGACCCTCCGACGCTCTAGTCAGTCTCTGTGAGAGAGTAGTAATAACTAGGTATATTTAAGTGGCAAAAGATTCATTACCTCAAAAGGTGGGTGTAGATCTAGTATTTATAGAGAATCCCAACCGGGTTTGGTTCCACTTGGGGGCCGGGTCTGGATCCGAAAGCCCGTGGGCCTGACGTGGCAGAAGGCCCAGGGGGTTTAGGGCGGACGTGGCAATACCAGGAGTGGTATAGGGCTGACGTGGCGAAACCCTTGGCGGTATTTGGAGTTGACGTGGCTGATCGTGGGTCTCCTGCGCTTCGGGGGGGAATCGGAGGGCCTAGGCTGCGCCAGGTCATCCTTCTGCTTCGCCGGAGAGGGGGGACGGCCTATGGTACTGTCACGGGTCGGACTCCGAGGACTACCAAGGCTCGTCGGCACGAGGAGGCCAGTACTGTGAGGGCAAACAGGAGGTTCGGCGCCGACCCTGAAGTGGTTCAGGGCCGAGCTAGATAGCTATTTTTACCTTTTCGAGTGAGAATTGTATTGGGCCCTGGTTGGGCCTCAGGCCATTTTTACCCTATCACACAAGCCCCCCACTCCTGCAGGGGGTGCGGGAGCTAGCCGTGGAGGAGTGCTTATGGTTGTAGAAATGGGATGGCGAGTCATCGGGCCTTCATGAGAGGGTTATCCTGATGGTTAGAGCGAGGGCGAGCCAAGGAGCCTTCCTGAGAGGACTACTCTGGAGCTAGACCTGACCTCGAGCCGGTCGAGGGATTACGGGCCGAGAAGGGGGGTGGCGAGCCGTTGGCCTTCCTGAGAAGACCACCCTGGTGCCAGACCTGACCTCGAGCTTGGCGAGGGATTACTGAAAGGCAAGGGCGATGGCGAGCCGTGAAGCCTTCCTGAGAAGACTACCCTGGTGCTAGACCTCACCTCGAGCTGGTCGAGGGATTACGGGCCAACAAGGGGGGTGGCGAGCCGTTGGCCTTCCTGAGAAGACCTCCCTGGTGCCAGACCTGACCTCGAGCTTGGCGAGGGATTACTGGAAGGCAAGGGCGATGGCGAGCCGTGAAGCCTTCCTGAGAAGACTACCCTGGTGCTAGACCTCACCTCGAGCTGGTCGAGGGATTACGGGCCAACAAGGGGGATGGCGAGCCGTTGGCCTTCCTGAGAAGACCTCCCTGGTGCCAGACCTGACCTCGAGCTTGGCGAGGGATTACTGGAAGACAAGGGCGATGGCGAGCCGTGAAGCCTTCCTGAGAAGACTACCCTGGTGCTAGACCTCACCTCGAGCTGGTCGAGGGATTACGGGCCAACAAGGGGGGTGGCGAGCCGTTGGCCTTCCTGAGAAGACCTCCCTGGTGCCAGACCTGACCTCGAGCTTGACGAGGGATTACTGGAAGGCAAGGGCGATGGCGAGTCGTGAAGCCTTCCTGAGAAGACTACCCTGGTGCTAGACCTCACCCCGAGCTGGTCGAGGGATTACGGGCCAACAAGGGGGATGGCGATCGGTTGGCGCCCTAGAGTGATTGAGTGGGGATATCCCGCCATTCCTGTGGAGCATTGAAGGCTCTCCGAGAACGGTGTGATGGTCCAATTTCCTAGGGGCATTTAATGGCGCTGCCTAATAAATGTAGATGGCGCATGGTTTTCCGTTGATTGACCTTCCCCGCGCCCCAACGGTTAGTCCCTGGGAGGGGTTATAAATACCTCTCCCCTCCATCGCAGGTATGATCAAAACAGGGGTGGCCCATTGGCCCTCAGAGGTGTCTGCTTCGGCGGACGCCTGTCTTTTGCTAATATTTTCGACCCCAGCAGCGTCGGAGAGGTGGTTACTCTGCCGCCCGGATCTTCTCTTGGATCTGATGGACCTTGATACGGCAGCCAGATCCAGGGGAGATCAGGGCGAGAGGGGTAACGGCCAAGATCCGTGCTGGTGGAAGAGGAGCCTCGGATTGGTGGTGGTTTTGCCGTCTGGATCCCTTTTCGGGTCAGACTACCCTGTCATGGATGTTTGGCCTGGGAGAGATCCGGACGAAAAGATGCACCAACCGTATTCCGGTCTTGGGGCTGAAGGGCCTCGGATGGGGGGACCACCTCCCATTGGGGGTCGGCCAGTCCGTCTTGATAGGGCTGCAGGCGATGGCGGTTTCTGTCCCACCCTCGAACTGTTCGGGGTTTCGGCTGCCGAAGCTGTAAGTCCCGGGCTGCTCGAGGGTGAGAGGGGAACTGGTCGAGCGCTGGAGCCCGGGGCATCTGTCATATGACGGCGCCTTAAACCTTAAGTAAAAATATTTTCTCCGTCGCGTATTCCACCCGAACCGACCCCAGAGTTGGACTGTCAGTCTGGCGTCTGATGACGTCCTCCGCACAGGTTTCGAGGACGCGGCGCGATTTTCCAGGCGGCAGTTGTGCGTCAATCAGTGAATAGTAATCGCGGAAGTCGAGGAGCCGTTCTTCCCTTATATAAGTATTCTCCCCTTTTCCCCTTTCGCCCACTTCAATCTCGCTGCTTTCTTCTTCAAAAAATCTCCCAACCCTTCAGCGATTGTTCTTGCAGTTGACCGTACTTGGCTCGCCCTCCCGAAGCGGTCCCAGGTTAGTTTGGTAAGTTTGTTTTAGCTTTAGGCACAGATGGATAGGGCTCAGTCCGGTTCGTCGGCGTCGTCGTCCAGGGGGGAAGTAAAGCCTGACTCTCCGTCGACGTCGTGGGAAGAGCCCGTGTTCGAGGAGGAGTCGGTGCCCGTTGTGGGCCCTACTGGCTTGGTTTCTTTGGAGGACTCAGTGGGTGAGGGGGAAGCGGTACACAAGACGAGGCCGTCGCGCTCCCGTCGTCCCTTTGTGGTGGAGAGTAGCGGGTCGGAGGGAGCCGGCGACAGTTCGGACGGCATTCGCATGCTGGAGTTGCCTTCCGACGAGGAGAGAGGCGAGGGTGATATAGCGAGGAGATCCACTGTTCGGGGTCGAGGACTGTCGGAGCGAGTCAAGAAGGAGAAGAGGGCCCCAAGAAAACCGGGGTCGAGGACCGGCGGTTCGAGCCAGGCGCCTGTTTTCCGTAATTTGATGACGGGTTTGCCCGTTCAGCCGAAGCATTTCCGTCAGTATCCCGACGACCTTTCTGACCGGGAGCTCTTCGGAGTGCAACCCTCTTCGCCGAGCCGGAGGAGGGTGATGATGGACGCGATCTCGACCGTTTTGGAGGACGGGGATTTGGAGGTTCTGCAGCTGGCGTATCATATAGGGCCTGGTTACGAACTGCTGATGCCGAGCTCTACTCTGCGCCCCACCGATTCCTTATCTGCTTGGTACTGTGTCTTCCCAGTGGACGCTTTCATCTCTGGCCTGAGGTTTCCAATCCACCCGTTCGTTAGGGACGTGTTGAACTGGGCCTCCTTGGCGCCCATGCAGTACGGGCCGAACTCTTGGAAGCAGATTATCTGCTTTGTGCTGATGTGCGAGGAACAGCAAGTACCCCTGCGGCTGAATGTGTTCCGCGCGATGTTGATGGTCAACTCGTCGGCCGAGGGTGTATACTATATCTCTCCCCGGAGTGGGGGGAAGGTCGTTCGCAACCACCCGGATTCCATTAAGGGATGGAAGGAGAAGTATTTGGTGATCCGGAGTGAAGAGCCATGGGACATTCCCACTCGATGGAACTACTCCAAGCCGAACTACCAACCGCCGAGGCAGGGGGATCTGTCGGCCGATGAATGGGGGTTTGTCGAGCGCCTCCGCCTGTCACCTAGTATTGATTGGACGGAGGTGATGGAGACCAATTTGGCGAGCGCTGGACTGAGCCCAGCCGTTATGTGTATGTAGTTGTTTCTTTTCTCTTGGTCCTTTTTTGCTTTCTTGCTCATTGCTCTTAATGGTTTTTCCCGCAGGTATGGACGAGGCGTCGATCAAGGCGAAGAGGCTCGCCATGAGGAAGGAGAAGGCTGAGAAGGAGGCGGCGAAGAGGCCGAGGGGGTCGTCTCTAATCATCTCGGAGGTCCAGCTCGAGCCGAGGACCAAGAGGGGTCGCTCGGAGACGAGCAAGGGTGCGGCTGCTTCGAAGGGTCAGGGCCTAGCGGGGGCCCCTGTTCTTGACAAGGGGAAAGGTCCCTGGGTCGAGGCCGAGGAAGAGGATCTGGTGGTGGAGTTGTTGCGGCAGCGGTGGGCTCCGGACTGGTCGGTTCGGATGGGGGACCGCCTGACAGAGGAGGCCCAAGCCGTTGAAGTGGTGGAAAAGCTGGCGACCCCCCGCGATCGCAAGGCGATGGAGGGCGAGCCCGTGGAGGTGGCGTTCGCACGCCTGGCGCAGGCCACTGTGCAGGTAAGTCTGTCGACCCTGTCCCTCTTTGTTGATTTTCGCGCGGAGGCCTGATCTTTATCCGCCGTTGGCTGTAGGCTTGCATACAGGGGGCCAACATAAAGAACCTGTACGAGGCGTCCCTGGCCCAAGAGCGAGCTCGGGCGGAAAAGAGCGAGCTGGAGATGAAGGAGATGCGGATCGAACTCGAGGGTTCGCATAAGAGGGAGCAGCAGCTGGAGCTCCAGCTCAAGGCCAAGGACGTGGAGTGGGAGAAGAAGATGGCCTCCCTGAAGACGAAGTTCACCAAGGAGGCGAAGGAGGTGCTGACTACGGGCCAGCTGATGGTGATCGCGGCCCAGGACAAAAGCTATGCGAAGGCCCTCAGCCACGTGAGGCACTTCTTCCCGGCCCTCGATTTGTCCAAGTTCGAGTATGATATGGAGATCGAGGGGACGTCGAAGACTCCTGGCGAAGAAGGGTCTGCCGTCGACCCACAGGCCGACGCACCCGTGGGTCCGTCCGTCGACGCGGAGGTGGGTCAATGAGTTGTGTAATTTTTATTCTTTCTTTTTCTCTCCCTCGATTGTATTTGCCTCCTGCGGACCGGCCACCGCATTTTTTGTAAGAAGCACCTTGATTTGTAGTGGCAAGAACAGTTTTTTGACCGGCCGGTTGTTTTGACCTCGGACATTTCTGAATCTTCTTGAGAATGTGTGTTGAGCTGGCTGGTTATCTTGTAGGTCGCGGCTCTCCTCCCTGAGGTGGACTCCCGTAGTTTCTATGTGGCGTGGCTCCGGAGTAAGGTCAAGGTCCTGGAGGCCGCGCTGGCTCGTCATCGAAGGGGGGCTCGGGACACCGATACTGCCTGTAACTTTTATCGGAATAAGTCCGCAGTCTTAAGTGTGGAGGCGCGCCGGTTGAGAAGGGCGATGTGGGATCGGGAGCTCGGCGGTGCGGACCTTAGACAGGCCGGGCTTAGTACCTTGGTGCCGAGGCCCTCTCCTGGGGGGTCACCTCGCGACGTCTTTGTGGAGAAGGAGATGGAGATGCCTCGGTACAAGGCGGTGTTGGGTGCCTCGTTTTCTTCCTCCACGGGTCGACAGGCGGAGGGGGTTCCCTCTGCCCTGCTGCTGTTGCAGCGGACGCGACCGGATGACGCCCAGAGTTCTGTGGCTGGAGTGTCGATTGTGGCTGAGGCTAAGGAATACCACAACGAGGAGAGGGGCCCCTAGTTGCTTGGTCGGAGTACTCTTCGTCCCTCGTTGGGCCCGAGGGGCCCTGATCTTCCTGATTTGAGATGAGTGGAGCGGTCTTGTAACGGTCTTTGTTTTTCTTTCGTTTTATTTTTTCTCTTTGGAACGAAAATAAAGGGGTATGAACAAAGAATCCTTCTCCTTCCTCGCTCCGGCCAGTAGTGTAGCGCGCAATGTCGGAGGCAAGGTCTGGCTCCACCGCTCCGCGAGGGATCGAAGTGGGGCCTTAGGAAGGACCCTCGGTCCGGACTCGTACTGAGACTATCGAGACATTTGGGTTCGGACAAAAAGGGGTATTTTTAGTATAAGGTAGGGAGGGCCGCTAAGGCAGCCCTTTACACACGAGGGTTTACACAAAAACAGATTTACATTTAGCCGGGCCATAATCTATGCTCGTTCGGCGTCGAGGGGGAACACACCTCCCCCGACGGTGGTCATGTAGCATGATCGCGCTGCTTCTTGGCTGCCTCGGACGATGCCGACCCCTTGCGGGGTGGGGAACTTGAGCTTCAGATGGTAAGCCGAAGGCACCGCTTGTAGGGAGCATAGTCCAGGCCGGCCGAGTATGGCGTTGTAAGCCGCCTTGACGTTGACCACCATGAAGTCCATGGATTCGGTCCTCTTGACAGGAGTCGACCCGGCGGTAACGTCGAGGGTAACAATCCCTTCTATTACGACAGGGACGCCGGAGAACCCGTGCAAGGTGTACCCGGCTGGCTTGAGTTTGCCTCTGGGTAACCTGAGATTTTCGAAGGCTTCGAGGAAAAGAATATTCACCGAGCTACCGTTGTCGGCGAGGATCCTGCGGACTTCACAATTAGCCATGTGGAGGTTAATGACGAGGGCATCACAGTGGGGCAAGCGAACACCTTCAAGGTCTTCCCCTGAGAAGGAGACCGGCCTTGACTGCAGTTTGGGCGAGGGGTTGTCTCTGACAGCGTTCACCTCTTGGATGAAGGCTTTTCTGGAAGTGTTTGATTCACCTCCCATCGGCCCTCCGTGGACACAGTGCAAGATGAAAGGGATATCTGCGGCTCCCTCGGAATCGGGGTCCCGACCCTGGGTCTGGTTTGGAGGAGGGTTCGGAGGCGATTGCCTCCGGCTCCTAGCGTCTCGCCGATCCCGTGGGCCTTCTCGGGTAAACTCTCGGAGGTACCCTCTGGAAATGAGTTCTTCAATTTCGTCTTTCAGGGCACGGCATTGGTCGGTTTCGTGCCCGTGATCCCTGTGGAAGCGGCAGTAAAAGCGCTGATCTCGATTCTTGTTGTTATTAGATCGGGGGGGTAGTCGGACAATGCCCTTGTCTTCGATTTCCAAGAGGATGGCGGATATGTTATGCGTCAGGGGAGTGTACCTCTCGAAGCGGGGGACTGGCGGGACCTTCTTCATGGCCCCCGGGTCCCTTGGAGCTTTCTTTGGTGGTTCGACTTCCTCGGTCTTCCGCTTTCCCTTCCCGGTGGCATCCCTGGCATCTTCGGGATTAAGGGCCTCTTCAGCCCTAATGTATTTCTCGACCCTATTAAGGAGGTCGGGAAAGTCGACGGGGGGTCTCTTGGCCAGAGAAGCCTTCAGCTGTCCGGGGCGGACGTTGTGTCGGAATGCCGCTGAAGCGACGCCTGGGTCGAGGGAGGAGACCGACTTTGCCTCAGCGGTAAATCTCCGGACGAACACTCTGAGTGATTCCCCCTCTATCTGCTTGAGCCCAAGTAATGAGGCGCTGGTTCTTTCGGCCTTCCGGCTAGTGACAAAATGGGCAAGAAAATTGCCCTTGAGTTGGTCGAAGGAGTAAATGGAGCCGGGGGCGAGCTTCGAGAACCACTCGCGAGCTGGACCCCGAAGGGTGGCAGGGAAGGCTCGGCAGAGCAGGGGATCCGAGGCGCTGTGAATCATCATGAGGGTTTTGAAACCCTCCATGTGATCAGCAGGATCTCCCTCGCCATCGTAGGTCTCGAATTGAGGGGGTCGGAAATTCCGGGGTATTTCCGCTTGGAGGATGGGGGCGGAGAAGGGAGGACGGACAGGTCTGTACCCCTGAGCCACTCTTTGGCCGCTGTCCCCTATGTGATCGAGGCGATCCTCCATTTCTTGTAGGCGTCTTAGGAGTACGTCATCGTCTTCCGGCTGGATCGTTGAAGGGCGGGACGCGCTGGCTTCGGCGTCCGACCCTGTTTGGGAATGGAGGGTTTCTTCCCTGGGGGCCCGTCGGAGGGCTCCCAGAATTTCTCTTCGGAAGTCTTGGAATTCCTTATGAGTGACGGGGGCTCCCTCGACCCGGTTTGGTCGGTCCGAGGGTTGTTTTCCGACTCGGCTGAGCGCGGGTCTTCGCACCTCGGGCGGCGGCCTCGGATGGTTCGGGACCGGGTTGGAAGCGGCCCTTCCCCTGC
The DNA here is from genome assembly GCA_017893485.1 of Hemerocallis citrina. Classification (NCBI taxonomy): domain Eukaryota; kingdom Viridiplantae; phylum Streptophyta; class Magnoliopsida; order Asparagales; family Asphodelaceae; genus Hemerocallis; species Hemerocallis citrina. Next base: position 218,603,671 of record CM030365.1, read on the forward strand.
TGCGGGTAATCTTGCGGTTGAGGATTATTCCCCGGAGGTCGGGCTGGGCTGGCCGGTCGACGCTCCTTTGGGACTCCCGAGGGGGAGCCTTGTGTTTCGACGTGCGTGGCCTGGCTTTATCAGTGGGTGGGGGCGAGTCCCGTTGGTTGACGGAGGAAGCAGCCCCCTTGCCTTTGGAGGCCATGAGGGTTCGGCTGTCGAGGTCTTTTGAGGGTCTGGATCGGATCGGCTTCTGGAGCAGCTGTTCCCACAGACGGCGCCAACCTGATGCTGTTTATTTCCGGGAGACGTGTGGATGCACCAGGTGTGAGTTCGGACTCAATTTGTATTGAAGGAGAATGCCGCTCGTCTGCCGACCTTCGGTTGACCTTCTGGGACCTACGATGAGCTCGGAAAGATGTTGAAGGATGGGCTCGGATCGGAAGGGTCGGATCCGAGGTCTCGTGTACCTGCAGACGGTCCTGAAACACCGGGGTTTGTCCCGGTGGCGGACCCTCCGACGCTCTAGTCAGTCTCTGTGACAGAGTAGCAATAACTAGGTATATTTAAGTGGCAAAAGATTCATTACCTCAAAAGGTGGGTGTGGATCTAGTATTTATAGAGAATCCCAACCGGGTTTGGTTCCACTTGGGGGCCGGGTCTGGATCCGAAAGCCCGTGGGCCTGACGTGGCAGAAGGCCCAGGGGGTTTAGGGCGGACGTGGCAATACCAGGAGTGGTATAGGGCTGACGTGGCGAAACCCTTGGCGGTATTTGGAGTTGACGTGGCTGATCGTGGGTCTCCTGCGCTTCGGGGGGGAATCGGAGGGCCTAGGCTGCGCCAGGTCATCCTTCTGCTTCGCCGGAGAGGGGGGACGGCCTGTGGTACTGTCACGGGTCGGACTCCGAGGACTACCAAGGCTCGTCGGCACGAGGAGGCCAGTACTGTGAGGGCAAACAGGAGGTTCGGCGCCGACCCTGAAGTGGTTCGGGGCCGAGCTAGATAGCTATTTTTACCTTTTCGAGTGAGAATTGTATTGGGCCCTGGTTGGGCCTCAGGCCATTTTTACCCTATCACAGCTGGCTTGACAGAGAAGAGGAACAACGGGCGAGGAATTTCTGCCCGAGCAGGCCCCCGTTCTCCCGAGCCATCATGGAAGCCCCGGTCCCGTAAAACTTTAAGCCCCCTAACTTTGAGTCATACAATGGGGAGTCGGACCTCGCCGACCACATCGAGAGTTTTAAAACTCTCATGATGATTCACCAGGCTTCGGATCCGCTCCTTTGCAAGACCTTCCCTGCTATGCTGAAGGGGCCTACGAGAGAATGGTATTCTCGACTCGCCCCGGCCTCCATCTTCTCATTCGATCAAGTTGAAAGTCTTTTTCTTACTCATTTTGTGAGTAGCCGCCGGGCCGAGAAAACAAACGTATCTTTGGTGACCCTCTGCCAAAGAAAGGGTGAACGCATAAGAGATTATGTTCAGCGCTTCATCACTGAAGCCTGGTCTATTGCCTCCCTCAACCAAGCAGTAGCCTCTGTGGCATTCAAGAGCAACGTCACTAACACCGACCTCAAGGTGTCCCTTGCCAAGAAGCCTCCTCGAAAATTCTCAAAACTCCTGCTTAGAAGTGAGAAGTACATTCTAGTGGAAGAGGCTCTTAACCCCCCACTCTCGAGAAATCATCTTCCGGGAACAAACCAAAGAATACGAGTGAAGAAGGGTCTCAGAAGTTCCAGAGGGACGACAATGGCCAACGCCGTCAAGCTCCTCGTTTTGAGAAGTTCACCCCTCTCACTGCTAGTATATCAGCAGTTCTTATGGAGGTGGACAAAGAAGGACTACTCCGTGCTCCTCCTAGAATGAATACCCCTGACAAGAAAAGAAACAGTGATAAGTGGTGCCGCTTTCATAGGGACCACGACCACGATACAGATGATTGTTTGGCTCTCAAAGAGGAGATCGAAGAACTCATATAGCAGGAACACCTGGATAAGTTCGTCTGAAGAGACGGGACTGACCTTCCATCTCGAGGAGCCTACAAGCAAACAGAGAGGTCCGCCGAGTTCCAAGATTCCGAACATGGGGCCGTCCTCCACCTCATCCAAGGTGGTCCATCGGGGGGAGAACCCAACTCCTTCCAAGAGGCCTTCACCCTATCGTAGAAGTAGGATCTCGGTTTTCAATAAGGGCGATGCTTGTAACCCGACCAACAACATGTAATAATGGTTCGCCCCTCGAAGCGACCATTTAGTTTATTTCAATAAAACTTAAACTTCTGTCTATTATTGCACTTGCTTCATTTCTACTTCTCCGAGTCACTTCTATGACCCTCTAAATGGTATGTTCGGAGTCCAACTTGTCCTACAAGACTGCTCCCACAGCTTACTAAGCTCAAAAAACGACTTCGGAGTCCAACACTTGGTTCAACGTTGTCTTAGCCGCTTGCAAACGAGCAGGTGCGGGGCAGCTCACCATTCGGAATTGCTCCTACAACTCGCTAACTCTCTTAACAACAAGTTCGGAGTCCAACACTTGATTCGACGTTGCCTTAGCCGCTTGCAAACAAGCAAGTGCGGGGCAGCTCACCATTCGAAATTGCTCCTGCAATGTTCGAGCTCTTCTCAACGAGTTCGGAGCAAAAACTCTTCCCTAGAGTTGCTCCTCAAACTTGTCTCCCCAACGACACTCTCCTAGAGCTAAGCTCTTCGCTCCGCTCGCCTCCAAAGCGGACCTCTTCACAACGAGTTCGGAGCACGACTCTCCCTTAGAGTTGCTCCTCAAACTTATCTCCCAAATGGCTCTCTCCTAGAGCCAAGCTCTTCGCTCCGCTCATCTCCAAAGCGGACCTCTCCTCAACGAGTTCGGAGCACAACTCTCCTAGAGTTGCTCCTCAAACTTGTCTCCCAAACGGCTCTCTTCTAGAGCCAAGCTCTTCGCTCCGCTCGCTCCCAGAGCGGACCTCTTCTCAAACGAGTTCGGAGCTAAAATTCTCCCCTAAAGTTGCTCCTCAAACTTGTACCCCAAACGGCTCTCTCCTAGAGCCAAGCTCTTCACTCCGCTCACTCCCAGAGCGGACCTCTTCTCAACGAGTTCGGAGCTAAAACTCTTTCCTAGAGTTGCTCCTCAAACTTGTCTTCCCAACGACACTCTCCTAGAGCCAAGCTCTTCGCCCCGCTCGCCTTCAAAGTGGACCTCTTCACAACGAGTTCGGAGCACAACTCTCCCTAGAGTTTCTCCTCAAACTTGTCTCTCAAATGGCTCTCTCCTAGAGCCAAGCTCTTCGCTCTGCTCACCTCCAAAGCGGACCTCTTCTCAACGAGTTCGGAGCACAACTCTCCTAGAGTTGCTCCTTAAACTTGTCTCCCAAACGGCTCTCTCCTAGAGTCATGCTTTTCGCTCTACTCGCTCCTAGAGCGAACCTCTTCTCAATGAGTTCGGAGCTAAAACTCTCCCCTAGAGTTGCTCCTCAAACTTGTCCCCCAAATGGCTCTCTCCTAGAGCCAAGCTCTTCGCTCCGCTCACTCCCAGAGCGGACCTTTTCTCAACGAGTTCGGAGCTAAAACTCTTCCCTAGAGTTGCTCCTCAAACTTGTCTTCCCAACGGCACTCTCCTAGAGCCAAGCTCTTCGCCCCGCTCGCCTCCAAAGCGGACCTCTTCACAACGAGTTCGGAGCACGACTCTCCCCTAGAGTTTCTCTTCAAACTTGTCTCCCGAATGGCTCTCTCCTAGAGTCAAGCTCTTCGCTTCGCTCGCCTCCAAAGCGGACCTCTCCTCAGTGAGTTCGGAGCACAACTCTCCTAGAGTTGCTCCTCAAACTTGTCTCCCAAACGGCTCTCTCCTAGAGTCAAGCTCTTCGCTCCGCTCGCTCCAGAGCGAACCTCTTCTCAACAAGTTCGGAGCTAAAACTCTCCCCTAGAGTTGCTCCTCAAACTTGTCCTCTAAGAACGGACTTCCCCTAGAGCCATGCAAAGCTCTTCTTAACTTCGCGAAGACGAAGATATTGGGGGACTATCTTGACCTTGAAGAAGGATGATTCTCCAACTCATCTCTGAAGAGAACTTGTAGATCTCCGAGATAGCTTCGAAACAAGGGGTCACACGCCCCGATCCGACCTCCGTAGCAATGGGAACATCAGTTACAATACAAATGCGCAAAAGACTCTCTTGCACTTCAGCACGCCTCGCCGAGCATTCTTGCCACCGATGCTCAAACGTGAGAAAAACATCTCACTTGGACTTCGGCACGCCTCGCCGAGCGTTTTTACCACTGATGCTCAAACGTGAGAAAAACATCTCGCTTGGACTTCGGCACTCCTCGCCGAGCGTTCTTGCCACCGATGCTCAAACGTGAGAAAAATATTTCACTTGGACTTCGGCACGCCTCGCTGAGCGTTCTTGCCACTGAAGCTCAAATTGGAGAAAAAATGTGCCACAAAATCCGCACTCAAAACAAGATCAACGGTGGTGATTAGAGCAAAAAGAGAGAGAGTCAACGATCAACCGTTGACTATCACGTGTCAAGTTGCCGAAGCCCTCTCCTGGTTCGGAAATGCAATCCGAACATTCTTGCCACCGACCATGAAACGAGGAAAAATCATCAAAAAAGTCAATGGTCAATGTTGACTGAGTCAATGGTCATCGGTTGACCGCCACATGTCAACTTGCCAAAGCCCTCTCTTGGTTCGGAAATGCAATCCGAGCGTTCTTGCCACGGGAGCTCAAATGAGAGAAAAATTTCTGCTCGAAATTCGTGCTCAAACACAATCAACAGCTCAGATCTGCACAAACAAACAGCAAAAAGCAAAAGGGAGAAGAATTTAAGGGGTTAACGGGTCGGAATCCGACCCGTTACCCAAAAGCAGACCCAAACCCCTTCTCTCTCCTCCCCTTCTTCTCCTTCGGATTTGGTGCCAAAAATGAAAAACCCCAACATCTCCCTCTTCGTCGAGCTCCCGATAGCCACGTCCGAACCCACCATCTAGCTCACCGTCAGCTCCTTTCCTCCTCTCCTTCGTCGACCTCGTGCCGTCGAGCTCAACTGCCAAACATGCTCGCCTCCCTCCATGGCCGAAGCTCTAGATTCTCTCCTCGCCGCCCATGCGAAGAGATCCATCGATGAGCTCACCTCCACCGATGAACCATCGAGTTCCAACACAGAGCTCGAGCTCCCACCTCCGCAAGCTCCTCCGCAGGCATCGAGCTCGAGCTCCATTATCTCCGACCTCCACCTCTGTCATAGTTTCATCCCGATATCACTTCTCATCAAAGACACTCGAAGCTTCGTCGAAACTCCCGTGGCCGAAGCTCGAGCTCCACACCGTCGCCGCCGAGCTTTGCCGAGCTCTTCGCCACTGTAGTCGAGGTCCTCTGCTGCCGAAGTCGCGAAGCTCGCCGTCAAAATTCGGGCGTTCTCGTCACCGGAGCTCAAACACAAGGAAAAATCTCCCCTTCATTGTTGAGCTCCACGCCGAGCTTGACCTCTCCATCTCCTTCGCCACCTCGACGCCACTGTCAAGCTCCCTCCTTCGCAAAGTTCCGCCACGTTCTCCAAACCTCTCCACTGCGTCGAGCTTCTCCCTTGCCGAACGACATGTCTCTCGTTCGCAAAGAACAGAACTCCAAGAGTTCCCCTCGTCGAGTCTCCCTCAACGAGCTTCGTCGAAGCAACGAGCTTTACTCCACGTCGTCGAGCTCCTTCAGCACCTCGCTGAGCCCTCTTGTCGAGCTTCGAAAACCCCATGGCAGTCAAGCGGCTATCTCGCCAGCTTCGTCGTAGTCCCATCCTCCATGCCTCTCGCAGTTGAGGAACGGTTGAACGAAGAGGTCAAAGAAGATAAAAAAACGAAGAAGAGGAGATAACAGAGCGGGAGAGAAGGAAAAAAATAGTCAACGAATCGCCGTTGACCATGCCACGTGGCATCGACGTGGACTTCGACAACTCTTGCCGACAATTCTTGCCACGGGAGCTCACATTGGAGAAAAAATGACTTCCTCCCGATGCGCGCTCGCTTGATCATGACCGACGCACAGGATCGAGCCACGTTACCAGGTATTAATTTATTTATTACTTAATTTTTTAATCGAATTAATTATTTGAAAAAATCTAAAAAATATATAAAAATTGGAAAAAATTAATTAAAAGTTCTTAAAATAATTATTAATTCTTAAAATGATTTTTAATTTCTGAAAATAATAATTATTAAATTAGATAATTTAATTAAACTTTTTGATAATAGATTATTTAATTCAGAAATTAAATAAAAAATCCGAAAAAATCACAACTCCCCCGAGCTAGATTCAACTCCCCCGAGAACTCCGATAAAATCTCGTACGCCATTAGAACAACAAACTATTCCTTAAAGGCTGTCAAACTCAGTCTTTAGGAGTGGGGGCTCATGATATGGCTAAAAATGGGATTAAATCGAGACCGTGCAAATCGGACACGAATCTTAAAGCTCAGCGGTAAAACGGTAATTTCACCTACAAACGGGTCTTAAATGGGAACTGGGTCTTTCTTCAAAGCCCAATAACCCATGAACGGATCTGCCTTACTGGGTACGGGTCTCAACCCGCTACAAACCAATTCAGAAGGATAAAGAAGAATTCAGATTCATAATTATCCTAAAAGGTGGTCTTAACCATTTCTATCCATCCACACCGGGAAGTAGAGATTTGTTATTATCTCGAAACGGATCCCTAAGGCGACTATAAAAACTCCTCTCCCCCACCATAAGAAGGTAATCAATCTTTTTCCAGTAAAAGCTCTTTCATAATCTTTCTGATTACTGACAAGAGCGTCGGAGGGTGCGTCGCCGGGATCCATCCCGGTGTATCGCACTTTTTTCAGGTTCGTGGTAGCAGCAAGAAACCAAGTCAACACGTTGGTGAAGGACAACAGGTCAACCTTGTTCGTTTTCTCAAGAATCCACAAATTATATCTATTGCCCCCACACCAAATTCAGGGTACGTTTGGCCTAGCTTTTTTTAGCTTTAAAGCTACTTCAGAAGGAGAAGCTACTTCAGAAGGAGAAGCTAGAAATTACAGCTTTGAAATTAAAAGCTGAAGCTGTTTGGATAGTCAGCTTTTTTTTTAACTTTAAAGCTACTTTTAAGCTAGAAGTTGTTTGGCATATATCAATTAAAAGCTACTTTTATACATCATCTTCACAAAATCCCTAATCCCTAATCCCTAATCTGGGATTTCTCTTACGATCTACTAAAACCCTAGATCAGAATTCCCATCAATTCCCTAATTTCCCCTAAATTAAGTTAAAATTAGATGACGAATTTCAATCCCAAACCAGATTCTATCTACATCGCTATAAAAATTGATGATAATGTTGATGACATCGTTTAAGTAATTTATTCTGTGAATAATTTTGTAGATAATGGACACATCGAGCCCTGCGGTCTTTGTCAACGCCGAGAGTCTGAAGATGTAGATGGGGTTCAAGTGATGAGGAATGATGGAGGGGTGATTGTTGGTCAATCGACGGATGTGAATCAGCTGACTGTCAAGGGTTCGCAGGGCTTCCCTTTGTCACGCTATGTCGAAGTTATTGGGATTGCAGACGATTCTACCACCATTACCGCCAACGATGGTGCCGCAGCTGGTGCTGATGCCGGTCCTGAATTGGGGGTGGCTGATGTGCAGATGGATCAGGTGGAGGGGCAGTGTAGTTTTTTTGATTTGTTTTTTTCTTTGTTGGTTTTGATCTAGAAGCTAGAAGCTAGAAGCTAGAAGTAGATCTTGGTAGCTTCTTTTAGAGCTCCTTTTTCTTCATAAAAAAAAGCTACTTCTCTTTTTGTAGAGCTTTTCAAAATGTATGTTTGGCCCAGCTTCTCCTTCTAAAGGAGAAGCTAAGCTAATTTTAAGCTGGGCCAAACACTACCTCAGTGGACAAAATCCTGCTTAAATAACACGTGCACTATGCATGATTTTATTTTATTTTTTAAAAACAAAAACAAAAAAAACTCAAATCCTCAAACACGGTCTCTTCCCCTCGAAATCTCAGATTTCTTCCCAAACCCACCCCCCTAACTTAGAATTAGATTTTTAAGCAAACACAATCCATAAATTTTTTTATATGAATTTCTTGGTGTATCATATTTATTATAACGTGTGCTATAATTCATGGTTTATAATGTATAACATATTGCTAAATGTTAATGATGTTATAATATATACATTGATGCTGTTTATTTCTGAGGCACGTGTGGAAGCACCAGGTGTGAGTTCGAACTCAATTTGTATTGAAGGAGATTGCCGCTCGTCTGCCGACCGACGGTTGACCTTCTGGGGCCTACGATGAGCTCGGAAAGGCGTTGAAGGTTGGGCTCGGATCGGAAGGGTCGGATCCGAGGTCTTGTGTACCTGCAGACGGTCCTGAAACACCGGGGTTTGTCCCGGTGGCGGACCCTCCGACGCTCTAGTCAGTCTCTGTGAGAGAGTAGCAATAACTAGGTATATTTAAGTGGCAAAAGATTGATTACCTCCAAAAGGTGGGTGAGGGTCTAGTATTTATAGAGAATCCCAACCGGGTTTGGTTCCGGAAGCCCATGGGCCTGACGTGGCAGAAGGCCCAGGGGGTTTAGGGCGGTTGCGGTGATACCAGGAGTGGTATAGGGCTGACGTGGCGAAACCCTTGGCGGTATTTGGATCTGACGTGGTCCATCGTGAGTCCTCTGTGCCTCTGGGGGAATCGGAGGGCCTAGGCTGCGCCAGGTCATCCTCCCGCCCCGTCAGAGAGGGGGGACGGCCTGAGGGACTGCTCCGGATCGGACTCCGGGGGATACTGAGGCTCGTCAGCACGAGGAAGCCGGCACTGTGGGGGCAAACACGAGGTTCGGCGCCGACCCTAAAGGGGTCCGGAGCCGAACCAGGTTGTTATTCTTGCTTTTCTGAGTAGGAATAGTATTGGGCCCTGGTTGGGCCTCAGGCCATTTTTACACTGTCACACAAGCCCCCCACTCCTGCAGGGGGTGCGGGAGCTAGCCGTGGAGGAGTGTTCATGATTGTAAAAAATGGGAGGGCGGATCATAGGGCCTCTCTGGTGGTGCTGTCCTGAAGCTTGGATAGGACCTCGAGCTAGTCGAGGGTCAAGGTGTAGGTGAAGGCGATGGCGAACCGTTGTCTCTTCCGGAGAAGAGTACCCTGGTGTTCGATTGAACCTCGAGGAGTCGAGGGATTACGCGTCGACAAGGGTGATGGCGAGCCGTTGCTTCTTCCTGAGAAGAGTACCCGGGTGCCAGACCGAACCTCGAGAGGAGGGGGAATTATGGGCGGGTAAGGGTGATGACTAGCCGATGGATCTTCCGAAGAAGAGTACCCGGGTGCCAGACCGAACCTCGAGCTGGCGAGGGATTGTGGGTCGGTTAGGGTGAAGGCGAGCCGTTGTTTCTTCCTGAGAAGAGTACCCCGGTGCCAGGCCGAACCTCGAGACGAGGGGGAATTACGGGCTGGTAAGGGTGATGGCCCGCCGGTGGATCTTCCGAAGAAGAGTACCCCGGTGCCAGACCGGACCTCGAGCTGGCGAGGGATTATGGGTCGGTAAGGGTGAAGGCGAGCCGTTGCTTCTTCCTGAGAAGAGTACCCGGGTGCCAGACCTAACCTCGAGACGAGGGGGAATTACGGGCTGGTAAGGGTGATGGCCCGCCGGTGGATCTTCCGAAGAAGAGTACCCGGGTGCCGAGCCGAACCTCGAGCTGGCGAGGGATTATGGGCCGGTGAGGGTGAAGGCGAGCCGTAGTTTCTTCTTGGGAAGAGTACCCTGGTGCCAAGCCGAACCTCGAGACGAGGGGGGATTACGGGCTGGTAAGGGTGATGGCCCGCCGGTGGATCTTCTGAAGAAGAGTACTTTAGTGTTGGCGAAGGCGAGTCGTTATTTTGCCCGAACCGGCCCCGTACCGTGCTGCCAGCCTGGCACTGGGTGACGTCAGCAGCACGTGCTTCGAGGATGTGGCGTGATTTCCTAGGCGGTAGTTGTACGTCAATCGGTGAATAGTGACTGCAAAAATCGAGGAGTTGTTCTTATCCCCTATAAATGTTCCCCCCTCTTCTCCCGTCGCCCATTTCTTTCCTGCCTCTTACTTTTTGAAAAAATCCTTCAACTCTTCAGCGCTCGCCCCTTCAGCTTCCGGCAGCAAGGTCGTGTTTCCGAGGTGATTTCAGGTCAGTTGGTAATCCTGTTTTAACTTAGGCACGGATGGATAGGGCTCAGTCCGGCTCGTTGGCGTCGACCTCTGGGGAGGGGCCGGTAGGCAAGGAGGAGGTCGTACACAGCGTGAAGCCATTGCGATCTCGGAGGCATTTCGTGGTAGAAAGCAGCGACTCTGAGGAGGGGGGCGGCAGCTCAGACGAAGTCCAAACCCTAGGGTCGGCTTCCGGAGAGGAGGGTGGCTCCGAGGGAGAAGGTTCCGCGGGGTCTCCGAATCTGCCCGTTCTGGGGCGCTTGTCTACACCTTCGCCGGAACGGACTAAGAGGAGGAGGGTTCCGAAGAAGAAGAAATCGAAGATTGGCGGCCCGAGCGACTTGGGGATAGGGTCGTCCGCACAACCCCGGCCTTTCCGTTGCTACCCCGACGATCTCTCCGATAAGGAGTCCTCGGGGGTCCAGCCGTCGTCGTCAAGCCGGAAGAGGTTGATGGTGGACGCCTCCCCGACCGCTCTGGAGGCAAGCGATTTGGGGGCTCTGCAGTTGGCCTACCACATAGGGCCCAGTTATGAGCTTATGCTGCCGAGTTCTTCTCTTCGACCGACCGATCCCCTGCCGGACAGGTATTGTATCTTCCCTGTGGACGCCTTTATCTCCGGCCTGAGGCTGCCCATCCACCCATTCGTTCGGGAGGTGTTAAATTGGTCGTCCCTGGCGCCGATGCAGTTCGGGCCGAACTCCTGGAAGCAGATCATCTGCTTCGTGCTGTTGTGCGAGGAACGGAGGGTACCCTTACGGCTGGGCGTGTTCAGAGCGATGCTATTGATTGGCTCATCGGCAGAAGGGGTATATTATATCTCGCCTCGAGGTAAGGCGAAGGTTGTCCACGGTCATCCGGATTCCATTAAGTTCTGGAAGAAGAAGTATCTGGTGATCCGGAGTGAGGACCCTTGGGCTATCCCTACTCGGTGGAACCATACTAAGCCGAGCTACCCAGCACCGGGGCCAGGGGATTTGACGGCGGAGGAGTGGAGACTCGTTGAGCGCCTCCGTCTGTCGCATAGCATTAATTGGGGGAAGGTGACGGAGGCCCACCTGGCGAGCGTCGGACTGAGCCCCAGCCCGGTCGTGCCTCGTACGTGGTTGTTTCTTTCCTCACACTCTTCTTGTACTTTTTTGCTCATTTGTTCTTAATGGATCTCTTTACAGAAATGGATGAGGAGTCGATTAAGGCGCTGAGGCTCGCCATGAAGAAGAAGAAGGGCGAGAAGAAGGATGTCGCGGTGAAGACCACCGAGTTGTCCCAGGTTGTCTCCGAGGTCCCCATTCAGCCGAGGATGAAGAGGACTCGATCAGAGACGGGTGGGGACGCCGTGGTCCAGGGGGGTTCGGATCAGGGTGCGGCCGCCGCGCCTGATAAGGGGAAGGGTCCCCTGGTGGATCCCGGACTTGAGGAGAGGCTTCGGCGAAGGTGGGTGCCGGATTGGTCGATCCGCGAGGGTGATTGCCTGGTCCGGGGGCGCCAGGCCGTGGAGGTTGCAGATAAGTTGGCGACCCCTCGGGACCGCTCGGATATGAAGTCCCAGACCCTGGACGAGGCGTATGTTCGTCTTGCGCAGGCCACGGTGCTGGTAAGTCGATCGAACCTCCTAGCTTTCAGGTGATGTTATTTAAGGAAGATTTCTTAGTAGTGTCTGGTCCTGGCAGGCGACCGTGCAGGGGGCCCATGTGAGGGGCCTCTACGAGGCGGCGGTGCAGCGAGAGCGAGATCGGGCTGACAAGGCCGAGCAGGAGGTGACGGAATTGAAGGGAGAGCTCGAAGGCTCTCGTAAGAGGGAGGCGGAGACGAAGGTGGCTTTTGACAAGGAGAAGGAGGAATGGGCGAAGGCGAGGGCGGCTCAGGAGGAGAGGTCGGAGAAGGAGAAGGATGAGGTGACTAAGTCGTGTCAGATCCTGGTGATCAATGCCCAGGATAGTAGTTATGCGAAGGCCCTCAGCCATGTGAGGCACTTTTATCCGACCATCGACCTGTCCAACTTCGAGTATGATATGGAGATTGAGGGGACACCGAAGACTCCTGGCGGACAAGGGTCAGATGACAAATTGGTTACCGACCCTCCAACGGATCCGGCTGATATCGAGGTGGGAAAACCCGCTGTATAATTTTTGTCCTTCTTTTTCCTTCTCTCGATTGTATTTGCCTTCCGCGGACTGGCCACCGCATTTTTTGTATGGGGAAACTGAATTTATAAAAAGAGGGTTTTCTGGCTGGCTAAGTGTTCCAACTTTGAAAAATTTCTGAACCTCCTTGCATATATGTCTTGAGCGGGCTGGTTCTCTTGTAGGTCACGGCTCCCCTTCCTGAGGTGGACCCCCTTCGTTCCGACGTGGCGTGGCTTCGAGGCAAGGTCGAGGCCTTAGAGGCCACTTTGGTTCGGTATCGAAAGAGGGCTCGCGACACTGATGCGGCCTTCCATTATTACAGGAACAAGTCTGAAGCCCTGAGTGAGGAGGCGAGCCGGCTGAGGAGGGCGATGGTGGATCGGGAGCTAGGGGGCGTTGGTCTTGGATACACCATGTCAAGTTCTTCGGTGCAGAGGCCTTCCTCCGAGAAGCTTCTTCGCGATGTGATAGTGGAAAAGGAGATGGAGATACACCGCTATAGGACCATGTTGGGTGTTTCGACATCTTCCTCGAGGGATCGGCGAGCAGAGGGGGCTCCCTCGGCGTTGCCACTGATGGAGCGCATTCGATCCGTGGATGCCCAGAGCTCCGTGGCCGGGGTGTCGACGGTGGCAGAACCGAAGGATCGTCATGACGAGGAGAGAGTCCCCAGTCGTTTGGTCGGAGTGGTTCCTCCCTTCACCGGGTCCGAGGGGCCCTAAGTCGGAGATCCCCTTTAGTTTGAGATGAGGGGAGTGGTTCTGTAACGGTATTTGCTTGTTTTCTCCGTACAAAAATAAAAGAGTATGAATAAAGCTTTCATTTCCTTCTTTGCTCTGGTTATCGGGGTGGTGAAGGGCGGTTTAGGCGAGGTCGGGCTCCGCTGATTCGTGAGGAATCGATGCGGGGCGACAGGGAGACCTCCTGCCCGTTGTTGGGTCGCACCTGCCGAGGCGTTTGGGGATGAGACCCGAGGGAGAACCCTGATGCCGCCCGCCTTGCCCGGTACCGGGTCGGCGTTGCCGAGGTATTTAACTTTTGACAGAAGAGACTTCTTTTATACCAGACTGAGGGGGGGGGGGTCGCTGAAGCGGCCCTTTACACATGAATGTTTACAAAAGTTTTAATTTACTTAAGCCACGCTGGAACCTAAGCTTGCTCTCCCCGGAATTTCATGAGGTGCTCAGCGTTCCAGGGTCGGCTGATGGGTCGGTCATTCATATCCGTCAGTCGGTATGTACCCGGGCGTACAGCCTCGACTACGCGGTATGGGCCTTCCCAGTTGGGAGCCAGTTTCCTCTTCTTGGTCGGGTCAGAGACAGATAGCTTTCGCAACACTAGGTCCCCTGCCTGGATGCTGGTGGGGCGGACTTTCTTGTTGTAAAATCTCTCGATCCGTTGCTGATAAATGCTCCTTCGGACCGCGGACTTTTCTCGTACCTCGGCGACGAAGTCTAGGTTAGCCCTCAGGGCGGACGCGTTGTCGTCTTCATCGAAGGCTATGATCCGGGGGGAAGGCAATCCGACTTCGACGGGGATGACTGCCTCAGTCCCATAGGTCAGATTGAAGGGTGTCTCCCCCGTGGGGATCCTCTGCGTGGTTCGGTGTGCCCATAGTACGCTGGGCAGCTCCTCCACCCAGAGCCCCTTGGGGGAACTGTCAAGGCGCTTTTTGAGGCCATCGAGGATTTGCCTGTTCGCATTTTCTGCTTGGCCGTTAGATTGAGGGTGGCAAATGGCGGAGAAACGTTGCTGGATGCCGATGTCCTGACAGAAGGATTGGAAGTTTTGCCCTTGGAACTGGGTTCCGTTGTCCGTGACGAGGATTCGGGGGATCCCGAATCGACAAATGATGTTCTTCCAGAAGAATTGTTGCACTTGGCGTTCGGTGATGCTGGACAGCTGTTCGGCTTCGATCCACTTGGTGAAGTAGTCGATGGCGACAATCAGGAATTTCTTCTGTCCTACCGCTGGGGGGAAGGGCCCCACAAGGTCCATTCCCCACATGGCGAAGGGCGTAGGGCTCGCCAAGGATCGGAGGTTGGCTTGAGGAAGCCTTTTGATGGGAGAGAACCTTTGGCAGGGGCCGCACCTCTTGACTAAGTCTTGTGAGTCTTGGAGCATGGTGGGCCAATAGTACCCTTGATTCAGAGCCTTTCGGGCAAGCGTCCTACTCCCCATGTGGCATCCGCCGATCCCCTCGTGCAGGTCTTTGAGGACGTAGCTGGCCTCGTCCTTGGCGAGGCAGCGGAGGTAGGGTTTGCCGTCGGCCAGGGTGTACGAGCGTTTGAAGAGGATGTTATCGATTATGACGAACCTTTCCGCTCGGATTCTGATTCGCCTGGCCTCGGCTTTGTCTTCAGGAAGCTCGGCCTGGCTCAAGAATTTTCGGATGGGAGTGGTCCAGTCGTCCGGGCTGGTTCCTTCTTGTACGCACATTGCTTCCGGCTCTGGGCTAAGGATGCTTGGCTCCAAGAGGACCTCGACGAGCACCGTACGATCGAGGCCTTCGAATGAAGAAGAGGCGAGTTTGGATAGCGCGTCGGCTTGGGCGTTCTGTTCCCTGGGGACTCTGACAACCGCAGTGTTGTCGAAGAGCGCCAAGAGTCGTCGGACCGCCGCCAAATATCTCACCATTCGGTCGTCGCGGGCTTCGTACTCTCCGTTGATCTGGTGGATCACGAGTTGAGAGTCGCTGAACGCCCGGATTCGCTTGGCACCGGCTCGGTGGGCGAGGGTCAGTCCGGCGATCATGGCCTCATATTCTGCCTCGTTGTTGGAGGCGGGAAAGTTGAGGCGCAGGGAGTATTGAAGTAGGAATTGGTCGGGGCCACGAAGGATGACGCCCGCCCCACTCCCAGTTTCGCAGGATGAGCCGTCAACAAAGACCTCCCAGGTCAGATCCGGCTCTTCTACGTCAGGTTGCTCGGAGACAGTGCATTCAGTTATGAACTCGGCGAGGGCCTGCCCTTTAATGGCTGCCCTGGGATGATAGCTGATGTCGAACTGGCTCAGCTCGATCGACCACTTGACTAATCGGCCGGAGTTTTCGGGCTTGTGGAGGACGGTCTTCAGCGGTTGGTCGGTCAGAACTTGGACGGAGTGGGCCTGGAAGTAAGGTCGGAGTTTTCGGGCTGCCATAACCAGGGCATAGGCTACCTTTTCTATCTTCGCGTATCTCGTCTCGGCCGGGTGTAGCACTTTGCTTACATAGTACAGGGGTTTCTGAACTCCTGCCTCCTCTCGGACGAGGACGGCGCTGAGGGCGTGGTCCGAGGCGGACAGGTAGAGCCAAAGCGGCTCGCCTGGTTCGGGCTTGCTGAGGAGAGGCGGGTTGGCGAGGTACCGTTTCAGCTGTTCGAAGGCTTCTTGTTGAGGGGTACCCCACTCGAAGCCCCCTTTCCCGCGCAAGGCCTTGAAGAAGGGGAGAGATTTCTCCCCTGACTTGGAGAGAAAACGGCCGATCGCCGCCAACCGACCCGTGAGCCTCTGAACTTCTTTGACATTCCGGGGTGGGGACATGTTGATGATGGCCTGTATTTTTTCGGGGTTTGCCTCGATGCCGCGCTGGCTGACAATGAACCCTAGGAACTTCCCCGTGGAGACGCCGAAGGCGCATTTAGCCGGGTTAAGCCTCATGTTGTGGCGTCGGAGGACACCGAAGGCTTCCTCGAGGTCGGCGACGTGGTCCGGCCCAGCCCGGCTCTTGACAAGCATGTCGTCGACGTAAACTTCTACGTTGCGGCCGATCAGGTCCTTGAAGATTCTGTTGACGAGTCGCTGGTACGTGGCTCCGGCGTTTTTCAGCCCGAAGGGCATGACACGGTAACAATAAAGACCTTGGTCGGTGACGAATGAGGTCTTGGAGATGTCTGGCAGAAACATCCGGATCTGATTGTACCCCGAGAAAGCGTCCATGAAGGACAGTAGCTCGTGCCCTGAGGTCGCGTCTATCAAAGCGTCGATGCGCGGGAGGGGGAAAGGATCTTTTGGACACGCTTTGTTAAGGTCCGTGAAGTCAATGCAGATTCGCCAACCCCCTGTAGCTTTCTTCACCATGACGACATTGGCCAACCATTCGGGGTAGGTGACTTCCTGGATGAATCGAGCGGACAAGAGCTTGTCTACTTCTGTTTTTATAATTAGTTGCCTCTCCGGGGCGACTTTGCGCCTCTTTTGGACGATCTGTTTAGAGTCAGGGAGGACACTCAGTCGGTGCATGATCAAGTCTTCGGAGATTCCGGGCATATCGGAGGGCTTCCAAGCGAAGAGATCAACGTTGCGGCGGACGCAAGCGATGATGCCCGCCTTCAGGTCCTCGGCGAGTGAGCGGCTCACCCGGAACCATTTGGACTCATCTTCAGCGTCGAATAGGATCTCCTCCAGCTCGTCCACGGGCTCGGGGGCGGGGCCGTCTTTCTCGGGTTCGAGTTCAACGGCGCCGAGGGGGAGTACGCCCGTGCTGAGGGGGGGTACGCCCCTTCTCCCTTTGAGTTCCCGATGGTGGGCCGAAGGTACCGCCTGGATGGAGTTTAGCCCGGGTCTGCCGAGGATGGCGTTGTAGGCCGCCTTGGCGTGGATGACCATGAAATCCAAGGACTCGGTCCTCTTGACAGGATCCGGTCCAGTGGTGACGTTGAGGGTAATAATTCCCTTCACCATGATCGGGACGCCCGCAAGCTTGGGCAACGTTCCTCCTGCTGGTTTGAGTTTCCCTCTGGGCAATCTGAGGCTTTCGAAGGTTCTGAGGAAGAGAATATTTACCGGGTTGCCGCTGTCAACAAGGATTCGGCGAACTTCACAATTGGCCATGCTGAGGCTAACGATGAGGCCCCCGCCGTGGGGGAGGTGAATTCCTTCGGGGCCCTCTCCTGAGAAGGAGACTGGCCGCGGTTGTAGCTCAGGGGAGGGGCTGTACTGAATGGCGTTCGTCCCCTGGGTGAAGGTTCTTTGGGAAGTATCATTTTCTCCCCTCACCGGTCCCCCGTGGATGTTGTGTAGGGTGAAGGGCGTATCCAGGGATACCTCGTATTCGGGATCCTGACCCTGGGTGCGGTTTGGGTCAGGCTTCGGGGTTGGTGATCCCCGGTTCCTATCACCTTGCCGATCCCGTGGGCCGTCATCCCTGTGGGTCCTCCTCGGATGGTTCGGGGCCGAGTTGGAAGCGGCCCTTCCCCAGTTGTGGGTAATCTTGCGGCTGAGGATTACTCTTTGTAGGTCGGGCTGGGCTGTCCCGCCGACGCTCGTTTGGGACTCCCGAGGGGGAGCCTTGTGTTTCGACGTGCGGGGCCCGGCTTCATCAGAGGGTGGGGGCGGGCCCCGTTGGTTGACGGAAGGAGCAGCCCCCTTGCCTTTGGAGGTCATGAAGATTCGGCTGTCGATGGCCTTCGAGGGTCTGGGTCGGATCGGCTTCTGGAGCAGCGGTTCCCACAGACGGCGCCAACCTGATGCTGTTTATTTCTGAGGCACGTGTGGAAGCACCAGGTGTGAGTTCGAACTCAATTTGTATTGAAGGAGATTGCCGCTCGTCTGCCGACCGACGGTTGACCTTCTGGGGCCTACGATGAGCTCGGAAAGGCGTTGAAGGTTGGGCTCGGATCGGAAGGGTCGGATCCGAGGTCTTGTGTACCTGCAGACGGTCCTGAAACACCGGGGTTTGTCCCGGTGGCGGACCCTCCGACGCTCTAGTCAGTCTCTGTGAGAGAGTAGCAATAACTAGGTATATTTAAGTGGCAAAAGATTGATTACCTCCAAAAGGTGGGTGAGGGTCTAGTATTTATAGAGAATCCCAACCGGGTTTGGTTCCGGAAGCCCATGGGCCTGACGTGGCAGAAGGCCCAGGGGGTTTAGGGCGGTTGCGGTGATACCAGGAGTGGTATAGGGCTGACGTGGCGAAACCCTTGGCGGTATTTGGATCTGACGTGGTCCATCGTGAGTCCTCTGTGCCTCTGGGGGAATCGGAGGGCCTAGGCTGCGCCAGGTCATCCTCCCGCCCCGTCAGAGAGGGGGGACAGCCTGAGGGACTGCTCCGGATCGGACTCCGGGGGATACTGCGGCTCGTCAGCACGAGGAAGCCGGCACTGTGGGGGCAAACACGAGGTTCGGCGCCGACCCTAAAGGGGTCCGGAGCCGAACCAGGTTGTTATTCTTGCTTTTCTGAGTAGGAATAGTATTGGGCCCTGGTTGGGCCTCAGGCCATTTTTACACTGTCACACACATGTTAACATAAAGTAGTTGAATTTGCGGCATTTTTTTATTGCATGCAATTTTTTTAGCTTTAGTAATATTCAATTGTATAACATTATAATTTGATAGTGATTTCTAAACCAATTGTTTATATGCAGATGATAATGAATATGTTTATCTCAATTCTCTCATATTTTTTTTAAAGTTTTATATAATTGTATGAATCCCTCAAAATTATTTTAGGTTGTGCAATTTGTAAGGCTTAACACTAATTTGTTTAGGGTGAGACTCTCAAGTCGTGGTCAGTGTGTTGGTAAATCAGAATATGGGAGATTCCATTCATAAAGACATTGATGCTGAGTTCTATCGGTGCCTGAAGCAGATGCTAGAGGCATCCATTGACTTCGGTTGTAGTTTTTTTATTTTCTGTTAGTTAGGGGCTGTTTTTTCTGAGTTCTATCGGTGCTTGAAGCAGACGCTAGAGGCATCCATTCTCTACCTGTTTGTTTAGGGTTTTAAAACATATTTTCAGTTTTTAAAATTTTAAAATCTAAAAATCATATCTCTACTTCTCTACTACTATAATGGGAGAGCCCCTTAGTCAGTAACCCAAGTCAGTAACCCAACCCGTGCAACGCACGGGTTGGGTTACTTTGGTAAATATTTTCGAAAGTAGACCTGTTTGGTAAATATTTTCGAAAGTGGATTAGTTTGAAAATTATTTTCTTTTTAATTATGGACTAACTTTGGTAAATATTTTAGAAAGTGGACCTGTTTTGTAAATATTTTCGAAAGTGGATCGGTTTGGAATTTATTTTCTTCTTACCCTTTTCATTATCCTTCAATTTTTTCCACGTGCACGTGTGCACGTGTCTGATACTAGTTTGTATAGGTGTTTTCGAAAATCGTTGCTAAATTTTTTTTGAAAAATTCTCATTTTAAAACCCGTTTTTAGAACACTCCAAAAAACAGTTTTAAAAAAAAATCTCAAATTTCTTCATCTCTCCCAAAAAAACGTGGTGTTTCCTCTCTTCTCATTTTCAAAAATCTGTTTTCTGAAAACAGTTATTAAAACAAACCCGTTTTTTAAAATTTCAAAAAACTCATTTATAATTTTTTTACAAACCTAAGTTTAAAATGAGTTTTCAAAATAACGGACCAAACCGTAAGCATTTCCCAAATTGAATGTCATTAGAAAATTTAGAAATTTGATCATTGACAAAATAATCTTAAAAAAAAAACGTGGTGTTAAAAAAAATCTCAAATTTCTTCATCTCTCCCAAAAAAACGTGGTGTTTCCTCTCTTCTCATTTTCAAAAAACTGTTTTATGAAAACAGTTATTCAAACAAACCCGTTTTTAAAATTTCAAAAAACTCATTTATAATTTTTTTACAAACCTAAGTTTAAAATGAGTTTTCAAAACAACGGACCAAACCGTAAGCATTTCCCAAATTGAATGTCATTAGAAAATTTAGAAATTTGATCATTGACAAAATAATCTTAGTATATATCTTGCAAAAAGTTATTAAGTAAATGCTAAAAAGTCTGGGGCATTGAGCAAATTTCAACATAGATTAATGAGGATCACTACACTGATTAGTGATTACTGGCAGAACGCCAGAAATCACGGCCATCATCTTCTGTACAAGATACCAATGCACATCAAGCACAAAAAATTATCGCATTTCACTGATAGTCACAGCTACACCAGGCAACTTGAAGCAGACTGATGTACACATAGATCTGCAGCGGCAGAACAGGGGTTGGGGTGGGGGGATTGATCAAAGGGTGACCCCCCCAAAAATAAAAATTTGTCCCCCTTGATCAATCCCAGCCCCAGCAAAATTTTCTAAAACCCATAAGGTTTTCAAAATTTTAAATCGAGAGGTTGAGGGTTCAACAAGTCTAGCAGTTTTAATAATTTTTTGGGTATGAGATGTAATCTTTTCTTTTTTTTTAGCCCCCCTTTCTATCAATCCTGGCCCTGTAGGTCTGCTAGCTGAAAATGCTTCAACAATCCTGTGACAATCACACCATAAGTTCGTAGCATCAGTTGTAGCTAATGTATTAGATATTTCAAACTTCAAAAGATACAAGCAAATGGAACAAACAATAATGGGCACAATAAATCTTTTATTCTACTCAACTAACATTTCAATTTTGTCCATATGAATGAGCTGCTTCAACCCTAAGTCTCTTATGTCAAATTAACAAAAGCAATGTCATTAATTTTCGCAAACCAAGTTCTTTTAAGTCTATCCCAAGTCTTTGATTCATTTACTACAAAACACACACCTTGATGTTAAATGTCAAATTGATGTCACTAGCAGAAGTATGATTGGAATTTGTCTCCAATTCCTGCATCATTAGTAAACAGTCAATCAGTTAGCAAAGCAAGTATATCCAAGTCCAATGAGCTAAGTAGCTAACTTTGAATTACAGATCAAATAGAGCTTAAAATGACACGAGACAGCAGGTCAATCAGGAAGCTAAAGAATGCATAATTAAAAAGAAGAAGAAAAAGTATATTATATAGAATCTTATTTAGCGAGAATTCATGAGTGCTCGAAATTAGAAGATGCATGACTCATGATTGAATGATGCAACTGTTGGTAGACAAAAAATAGATTCCAGAATTAGACGCAAAGTGCAATGGCAGGGAAAAGAGGATGAAAAGGGAAAATAGCTCCATCAATTTCCTGATAGACTAAACTACTTGATCTTAATAGAAATGTAAAAAAAAATGAGATGCTAACATAAGAAGTTTTGATCAACAATTAGCAAATTGCCCTTCAAGAGAGCATTGCACAGTTTATCTCCCTTCTAAATATTCCTCTCCTTCCTTTCCAAGGGCTTACTAGACTAGGTAAAGTACATGTACAATAATAATTGAACTAAAAAAGTTTACAAGCTATAGGTTATCTGCCACAATGCTCAGCAGATTTTCGTTTGCGGATGAGTAGGATTATTCATATATAAGAATCAAATAAAATAATGCAACAATACGGAAGTATGCTTCCTCACTATACTGAAATATCCAAGTAACATTGTATATATCTATGGACAAACTAACCTGTAACATACCAGATTGTCCAAAACAAACCCAACATAAACTAAACTACAAGACGAACCCTTGATACAGAATTTCAGTAATACTGTTCAACTGTAATTTCATTCCCTTTCATCATGGAAAAGAATTGCATCTCTTCACCTAACACACTGATTTGATAGATAAGGGAACTATTTAGCTTGTATAAAACACAGAACAGGGGTAAAAACACACCACATATAAAGAAACTCACTAAAATATAGCAAAAGAAGTCGCATGCACTTAAATTAAAAATCTTTTTAAGTGTGGTGCACGCATTAAATATTATTTTGATAATTTCATAATATTGGATAAGTTTGTTTCTAATTAGCAAAATGTTAGTGACATAATTCCAAAAGCAAACATCACACATCCACACTGGTCCAGTTTAATGCAAACCTTTAGTCAGCCACAGTTACTTATAAATGAAATGGTTAACTGCGCATTCTACCCTTTGAAAGAATTAATTGTTCACTGTTTCATTCCTTCATGTACAATTAAACAAACCAATACATATATCTATAGGAATTAATAAGTGCATATATTTAGAATATGCACATGTATAGTTACGTCTCATCATGTTTCCATCAAGGATGATTGTCATTTCCTGCACAGCACCTCAAGCCATGTTGGAATTCAATGCACATGTTCAAGGTCGCCCATCATAGATAAGAGCGGATCTAGGTCCATTTTCCTAGATTCAAGTTATCTAGAGAATCATACAGAGTATAATCGCCTCTAGATCTCATAGTTCGGGGCAAATGTATGACTTACATACTCAAAAATGAATGAGGTGATACCTAGCACTAGCAGACATCATGATTCTATAAAATCTGGCTCCAAACTACGTGCAGATTTTCAATATTCAAATCATGAAGAGCCGTAGAGGTGTTGACCACTACAATGCAAGCATAGTGAAACCAGCAAAACCAGAGTCAGACGGACATAACACACCTCCCAACAGGTTCAGACTTTCAATGCAAACCTTTAATAATCCAAAGTTACATAAAAATGAAATTGTTAATTATGCATTCTTCCCTTCGAAAAAAACAATTTCTATCTCTTTCCTTCATGTACTATTAGCAACCTAACATAAATATTCAGTGGAACTAATAAGTGCATATAGTTAAAATAGTGCACACATAAAGTTATGTGTCACTCTGTTTCTATAGCGCAGAATTGTCAGCTCCCGCACAGCACCTCATGCCATGTTCAACACTCAAAAGTGTTCAAGATTCCACATCAAAGGGAAGAGCAGATCTAGGTCCATTTTCCTAGATTGAAGTTGAACCTCGCCTCTTGGCATGTCTTCTAGAGGGATTCAGTACTTTACAATGTTAATATTCTATTATTACCAAGTTCTGAAAGAGAACAGGTAGTGGTAATTAATTTCATACCATGGTTATTTGAAGTTCAGATTATGTCCCAATTTCTTAGGTCACATTAATATATTAAATCTAAGTAGTATATAACTTTGAGCATTATCTACATAACTTCGAGAATGTCCCAATATACATTTTCAACCGATATGGCAACCTGGTATGTTTTTAATATACCCAATATGTGATATGAAAAAACAATACCTGATATTCAAAACATTGTCAATTAGTACAGGACTTTGTATATAATAAATCATCCATCATCATTTAGTAATATTAATATGTGCATCAGTATCTTGGAATTTCCTTAACTAGTTAAAATTTTAATAGTAGCACCATATTTGTATATAAACCTTTAATTTCATGGACTAAACCAAATTTATTTTATTGTTTACTATTTTCGTCATTCTGCATTTATATGACCTGCCCAACCCCTAACAGGATAAATTTCTTCATTTTCTGTCTTTCTAGAAAATTCTTGATAGGGTTAGATATGATTGGGAAAGGAAAGTGGAAGAGTATATCCAATAATTATGTGGCCACTAGAACACCTACTCAAGTAGCTACCCATGCCCAGGAGTACTTCGAACACCAAAAGAAACAGAAGGCGGGTTGTCAACCTAGCATCCTAGACATCACAGACTTATCCAGGATATCAGAACCTCAGCACAAATCAGACAGCAACAGTAGCCATGCTTATCATAGTATTGCCAGCCAGTCCAAGCCATTGATTACGCCACCTCGACAAACTACGGAATACAAGGAATGCATCCAAAAGGTGCACAACTATCTTCGATCCCCTCAGTTCTCTACACCAAAGAATTTGTGGGGAAGATAACAGGCAGAGACTCGGGCAACAAGATTCTGATCCGGCAACCGATGTCAGTTAATCCTCACTGGTGGCTAGTCTTCTTATAACTCTTTGGACCCTGGGTCTTCAGTATGTGGCCTGTTATAATTATAAAGGACTTGTCTTTGATAGTTCCAAGCAAACTGTTAAATCAATCCAAAACTTGTGGGAGGAAGTTAATTATAGTTGTAATAATCATATAATACCAGATATGACTAGTTATCAAACCTTTTTAAGTTATACTGTCAATCTTTAATCAAAGTGTGATTACTGTTTAGTTTAAGTACAATATTATCTGCATAAGAGCATCCGCAGTCGTTTCTCAATTTTGCCAGATTCCCATATTTTAAGAATTGAGAGTCGGCAGTCGTTTGCTATTTTGCCATATTTTGGCAAAATCGCTACAGTCACTTCTCAAATTTGAGAAACGAACTGGCGATTCTCAAAATATGGGGGACGGAACGCCCCTTCGTTTTATTTTTTTTTTAATGGGATCGGACGAAACAAGTTGTTTCATCTGACCTTTTTTTTCTTTTTCTCTTTTAAATGATCAGACGGTACATGTTGTACTGTCTGAACAAAAAAAAAATCGAAAAATCATCAAACAGGACATGTTGTCCCATTTGAAGTTAAAACTGGCTTGGATGGGGCAACATGTCCCGTCCAGCCCCTTTGTAAACTTTTAGCCCAATTAATCTTAGGTTAATCTTAGGTTAGTGTATTAATTAGATAGCTTAGTATATATTTTAATATTTAATTTATCTATTTTAATATCTAATCATTACTTAACTGACACATTATGTTTAAAAATAAAAAAACAAGACAAAACAAGTTGTTTCGTTCGAGCTCCTTTTTTAATATTTGTTTCTCAAATTATAGCAAATCACGACTGCAGCAAATCTCTTTTTTTGCTATATGTTATTTTGCCATATCCTCATATTTGAGAATTACCATTGTGGATGCTCTAATACCTCATCCATGCAAAAAAAAAAAAAAAGTTCAATTAAACTCTATAATTCTTTACTAAAGCTTGTACCTTTCTAACCTATACTCATAAGATAAAAAGAATTTACAATCCTTCTCCCTTCTAGGTACTCCTTCTGATTCTTCACAGGGGAATGTTTACATCAGAAATTCGTCTCAATACAAAAGTACATTTTTCTTGACGTTCATATTTATACCATATTCAAGAAATTAGAAAGTTCATTCATATGACATAATCCTGGGCATGCCATTCTTGGGGAGGAAACTGTTGGTGATGAAATTAGGTAAGACCTTAAGACTTAAGATATTCCTTACATACCACATAGTCCAGAAACAAATAGCCTTCAAACTCCTCAATGAGAGATAAACCTCAGATCATATTATCTCTATGTAGCTATTGTGAATATATCACATACTTTCACAGTAAAGCAGTAGAGCAGCACAAGAATGAAATCAATGTCATCTAATATAAATAAGGCATGCTTCAGGGTCAGTTAATTTAGTCGGTTTACCTCAGGATTACCACAGCTCACTAGCATCATACTTCCATGAGCCAACCCAACACCACCATAGTGCGTGCATAATTTACCATCTACATAAATCGGGGAAAAAAACAATTCAGAACTTTCATCACATAAATATAAAAGCAATCAGCAACACTCAAACTGCTATATAGGTTCAGTACAGCACATCATGATCCAAACAACCATATGATATAAATATACTTAACAGAAGCAGTACCTTTCAGCTAGTGCTAGCATGCTCCTTTCAGATACTACAAGATGGTAAGATATATAAAACAGAATTATGCCTGATACTTGAACATCAGAAAGTAGCTAACATACACCAATTCTCACATCAAATCAAAACATACAACCATATAAGATACCCAATAACTATGCAACGCTAAAGATCTAGCGGTATTTAACAAACAGGACAGCAAGGGAACAAAGAGATAAACAAGGTTTCAGAGGCTAAAAAGATTTCATTCACCAATTAGTCCACCAGGTACTTGGATCAAACCTAGATTTACACCCAAAAAAACAAGCGATTAAACAACTGAAACCACGAACAAACCAGCACCAAACCCTAAACCTAACCCCCAAATCCATAGAGAGTCCTTCCCTGTCGCTTGAGGGCGTACACGACATCCATGGCGGTGACGGTCTTCCGGCGTGCGTGCTCAGTGTAGGTGACGGCGTCGCGGATGACGTTCTCGAGGAAGATTTTGAGGACGCCACGTGTCTCCTCGTAGATGAGGCCGCTGATTCGCTTGACACCACCACGGCGAGCGAGGCGGCGGATGGCAGGCTTGGTGATCCCCTGGATGTTGTCGCGGAGCACTTTCCGGTGGCGCTTGGCGCCGCCCTTCCCCAAACCCTTGCCTCCTTTACCGCGACCTGACATGGCTGATTTTGATGGATTTCTTGATTTAGGGTTAAGACGGTGATTAGTGAGTGAGATTAAAGGATGTTTGGGGTGGCTTTTATAGATCGAGAGTTTGGGAATGAAATGATTTTCGGGAACTGGGTTTTGGCGCTCGATGAATTTGGGGGAGTGGGCGGATTGGCGGATAAGATATATTGACCGTTGGATTGGGAATGGAGGGTTTGGATATGAGTTTGGTGGTTTGTGCGGATCGGTGAGCTGGCAGTGGGAGGTTTCTGGTTTTGTGCTTGATTTAGAGCACGGGTAATATATGGAAGGGGTTTTTTATCCTTTTAAGCATCCAGAGTCGTTAGAGATTAAAAAAAAAAAAAAAAAGACAAAATGCATATTTTATATTTTTCATTTCTACGAAATGCTGCAGTCATCAAAAAACAAAAATATATATTGTTGGGAAAAAAAAGGACAAATTATTTTTTTATTCTCCGACGCAACTACACTTTCCGTCCCGATTAAATCCCATTTTTTCCTCGGACGACACTTGGAGTGTTGTCCCTTAAATAGCTCATTTCCCCAATTGGCTTGGACGGAACTTAGAGTTTCGTCCAACCATTTTTGCTATTTTTTTTCTTTTTTTAATTATTAAAATTATTAAAATAGTCAAATAAATTATTTTGAAATGGCCTGGATTTTTTTTCCTACGAGGCGGAACTTAGAGTTCCGTCCGATGTTTTTCTTCTTCTTCTATATTTATAGCATTTTGCCACTGCAGCAAACAAACTTTGCTATATATATAATATGCGAAAATGCATATTTTAGCAAAGCACGACTCTGGATGCTCTTAGAGCATTTGTAGTCGTTGGCTATATATCAAAAAAAATGGATCTTTTGGAGGAAAAAAAACCATCTATAATCGTTGTCTATATACCCATTGTTTGGGTTTCGAATGAACAAGAGACGGCTATATTTGGCAGTGAAAATGACTTTATCCATATTTTAGAAATCAGAAGATGATTTATCGTCTTATAGTAGGACGGTATATGATTTGTCGTCTAAGACAATTTTTTTAACTGAGAAATGATCGGACGGCATATGATCTGCCGTTTGAATTATTTTTTTAAAAAATGGACATAGGAAGATGATCTTCCGTTTGGGGAAGAGAGAGAAAATGGGCATTTTGTGCCTAGGTGTTGGACGGCACATCATGTTCCGTCTTCACCTTTTTTCTTTTTTTAAAATTACGGGACGACAGATCATCTACCGTCCTTCACACTATTTCTTTTTAAAAAAACGCATCTACCGTCCTTCACACTATTTCTTTTTAAAAAAAACGCAAATCTTCAAATGGTATATGATCTTCCGTTTCATTAAAAAAATATTTTTTGAATATAGACGACTGCAACGTTTGAGCTATTTGCTATTTCCAAAATATCCATATACCTAATTTTTAACTTAAACGGCTACAAATGCTCTTATGCCATGCCACCACAAATATTGTATCTTCATGTTTTGTCTGCCCCATATGCATTTTGGTAGCAGCGAAGATGTTAAAGTTTTCAGACCTTGAAATATCTATATAATAAATTACAGAGAAAGCTATCAAGTTGCTCTCCTTCAATCTCCCCAAAAATCAATGATCCATATTAATTCTCACAAAACATATTTTTCCACTCAAAATTTCAAACCCCAAAACTCAATTTCAAATCCCCTCCCTCTCTCTCTCTCTCTCGCTCTCTCCCCCCCCCCCCCCTCTCTCTTCCGCCGCTCTCTCTCTCTCTCTCTCTTGGAGGACAAGATCGGGGGATTGGAGGAGGGAGACGAGGGGCTTTACGGCGCCGGAGTTGTCGATCTTGAGACGGTTGGAGTGGCTGTGCTTCGCGCGGAGGTGAAGCTCCATGGCGGATCGACGCTGCACCTCCCGTCCTCCGTAGTCGCGCCACCCCCAACGCTGTGCCACCCATCAGGAGAACGGTTATCTGAAGATCAGTATATAATAAAGCCTGAGTCTTATGAAGAAAACAAATCAGCCGATGCTAAATGTTCAGGTGATGGATTGCCATGTCCCAAGAGAAATAGGGTTTCATCTAAAGGTTCACAAGGTTCACGTACAGAAGGTGGCACTGATTATGGGAAGATGAGCAAGACAGGTGATTTTGCTAGACCTGAAGATCAGAGTACATACAGTAAAAAGCTTAATGAAAATGCTTCCTTGAGCCATAGTCCGAGTTTTGAGCTTTCAGGTGCTGCTCAGTCTGAAGCATCTGAAAAGGTATCAATTGGACATTGTCATTATTTTACGATTGAAACTCATAATCTATTAAATTATGGTGATAGACTTTGCAGGATAAAAGAACACCTAATTTTGTTCAAAAGACATTTGCAGTATGCATTGAAAGAATAACTATAAAGTTTGTAGTACTGTAGAACTTCAGACTATAAAGGTTGGTGATCCTGTATGCATTTCAATTTAGAAAGTATACTTCAATTTATAAAGGTTGAAATAAGTTGTAACTATTCTACTTTACTTTATCGACTTGTGAAAACACTGATGTGTGGTTTTAGTATATCGTTTATCTATAATCATGAGAATGGTGCTAAACAAAAGAAGAAAAGAAACGTTAGCATATAACATTTCTTCAATCTTGCTAGATGTTTTTAATCTGTCACGATGGTTACTTTAATGGTGTCCTTGCTTATCTTTTAATGTGTCAGCAGGTTGATACTTCACAGTTGTCATCTCATTACATGTCTTAGACATCTAATTAATTGTTGCATTCCATCTAGAATGATAAACTTCGATGTCAGACTTTGAATTTAATATTTATATTTCTTATAATGTTTCGTCGGAATTTGGTTTTTCATGTAGTTAACCATGTATGATTTAAAAGAGATTAAAAGAGAAAGAGAGAGATGTATGTTTGTTTGCATGTCTGGTTGCTTTTGAATCTCTTGGATCTAATTGGTATTCTAAAATGTGATGCAGCTCAAAATTTTTGGATTCTGAATTGGGCAACTTGAGAATAAACTATAGCCTAGAAAGGATCGGAACAAATTATAGCAACCAGACACTTCATTTGTTCTTTTTTGTCAGGTAATGTCACGCCCCGCTTTCCAAAAACACGAAATACGAGTGCGTGATGAAGCCCAGCGAATGATTTTAACATCATCCATAAGCTGTAGGATCGACTCAGCATCACAACAATATTATAACAAGATATATATACAACCAAGCATGCATGAATAATTTATTAAGCAACAGAAAACAATTGAAAACAAATAATAATATCCAAATAGTTTTCAAGTCTGGATCAAAGTTAAAACTCAGGAACATGAGCCCGTTACAAGTTTTAAGTAGCAAAAATGAATAAGTCGAGAAAACAAATAATTAAAACACGTCCTTCCTCCAATTGAAGCCTAAAATCTCTGCTCACCGATTCCAACAGGCAACTCGTCTCCAAAGTCTGTTTAATAATTACAAAAAGGAAAAATAGAGAAAATAAGAAAAAATGCCCTTAGTGCAAGTTAGGGCCATAAATAGTAAAAACAAGTACAAGAAACATGGAACAAAATTTGGAATCAAGAATATAATAGGGATGCAACAAGTAGTGGGAATTCAAGAACTAACTAGCAAGAAGGAAAATTCAAGAGACCAGGTTGGGTAACAAACACTAATAGTAGATCAAGTGACTAGGGACATATAAGAGTATCCAACATCAAGTGACAAGTATCGAGTATAAGTGTCATGTAATAAGTCTCAAGTCTAGTGTCAAGTTGTCAAGTACAAGTATCAAGTCGCAAGTGTTAAGTATTATATTCAAGTATCAAGTCTCATGTATCATGTAGTTAAGTATCAAGTAAGCATGTATCAAGTTCAAGTTTCATGTTCAAGTCTTCAAGTATCAGGTAAACATGTATCAAGTTCAGGTTTCATGTAACAAGTCTTGTACTTATTACTATCTTGGTAGCACTTCATGCATCCATCTTTTTACTACATGGTTGCCACAGACAATGCTATTTCGTTTAGGCCTAGTGGTGGAGTCTATAGGGTGGTGTACTCAGGCATCAAGTATCAAGCAGGCATGGTTCATGAATACGAAAATAAATAACAGGTTCACGAAGCAAGTTCGTGAATACTAACAGGTTCAAGAACCACATAGTGGGTTCATGAATACAACAGGTTCATGAGCCAAGTAACTGGCTCCATGAATACATCAAGGTGCAACAGGTTCATGAACCGAGTACTGGGAAACATGGGCCCCCTTCCAAGTATACTTACCTATATTGTCCATTACTATGGTTTTTCCCTTAAACCCCGGCTTGTTACTTTTATTAATTTTTATCAAGCAAGCATGCAAGTGTACGAAACAAGTCAAGAATCATAATCATGGATATGGAACAAGTTTGAGATATTTATATAGCATATTCGAGGGTCAACAAGAATAAAAATATCACGAACAACGAAAATCTCAAATCTGGACAGCACGACGTTGACGTACCAAAACTGTGATTGTCGTTGCTACGGGATAGAAAATGTGGATCCGTCAGAAGATCTAGAAACTAGACTCTTGTCCGGTTCCAACACATATAATTAAGGTACATAAAAGTTGTGGTAACATGTGTCAAAACAGCAAACTATACAGTTATTGTGTTCAGGCAGAATTTGTGAATCTGGATTTGTACATGTGAAACAGTGTTGAAACATTGTTAATTAATTCTGAGAAAATTTGGGAAGGTTCTCTAGGGTGTCCAGCAACAGCATGTAAAATTTCAAGTCAAACGCTTACTTTTAACATAGTTAAATTAATTTGCAAACTAAAGATGAGTAGCAGTTTTGTGAATCTGCGACTACCAACACAGCTGCAGTAAAACTGTGATATCTCCTAGACCGTAACTCAGAATTCAAAAATTCTGGATGCTAACGATATGTAGACATCTAGAGCTACATTTACTGTTCAGGGCTCAGGTTCAGATTCTGATTGTAAAGGGGTCAAAACAGTAAGTCAAGTTCAGGACAGCAACAAGTGTGAATGTCTTTCATGTATAAGTTGCATGATAATTGGTTGTTAGGCGTCTAGATTAATGTGTGATACAAATACAGGGTAATTGTTATCAAAACAGCAAGCAACATTTATTTCTCAACTCAAATAGGTGCAAAATCATCACATACGAGATACAACACACATCTACAAATCTAGAGTTTCTTAATTTCATATGTTCATGTGACTATGAGATAAAATGAGTCCAAGTAAATTTTTTTAATTATAACAGCGAAGGTTTTGCAACTCTTAGGATTAAGGAATCGACGATAAAAATTCAAGATCGACAATTAATAAAACAAGAAGGAGTCACAACTACAACCTATTTGTAGTATTTTCAATCAAATGCTTGTACTAGGTCAATAAATTGTACAAGGAAAATACTTGTCTTGATTGGATGAGGGCGTTGATCGACGATCGAGATCGGATGGATCGGATCAGTGCGGATCTTGATGGAAAATCAAGCTCAAGACGATCGGACGGCTGGATTTGCTTCGATCTGAGCTGAAGATCACAATCGAATGGACGGCTGAGATCAGATCTGATTAGATCACAATCTTGATCGAATCTGATGGCCAGGATCCAGTCCCGCTTCTTCTTCCCTCCTTATTCACCAAACAGCCAGGGAGAGTGAGCGAGAGAGCAGCGACGGCACTGCGGCGAGCGGTGAGAGGCTCGCAATGTCTGGCGCGACTGCGGTGGCGACTGGCGGCGGGATTGGCGGCGCGACATCGAGGAGCGACGCAGCGACGGGGCGGAGCAGCGAAGCTCTGTTTTCGGGTTCGAAACAGAGTGGCAAGAGCGAAGGATTGGGTTCGGGGTGTTGAAGGCGAGGATGGCGGTGGCGAGGTGCTGGGGTTGTGACGGTGGAAAGGGAGTGAAGGCGAGGCGGCGAGAGGTGGAGAGTTGGGTAATGGCGAAATGGAAGTTGGGTCGATGGGTCGGAGGTGAGGGCGGTAGTGATCGGGTTGACGAGGAGAGGGAGTCAACGGTGGGGGTCGCGAGGCAAGGAGGTGACGACGAGGTGATGGGGTTTTGGGTTTGGGCGATGGAGCGGAGGAACAGGGAGCGAGAGGAAGAAGACGGAATGGGAGAGAAGAGAGCGGCGAGTTTCTTGGGGGTTTAACAGTAATCGAGGTTAGAGTTTGGGTTAAGGGGGTGTTTAGGGTTAAATAGTTAGGATTCTTGGTTTTTGGGTATTTGGGTAGCGGGTTTGAGGGGGATCCAACTAGAGAATTGGTCAAAAATCAATAAAAAGGGAAATAAAGAGATAGATGATATGAATAGTCCATTTCTACATGAAGAACGACACAAAAAGAGTAGAACGATCAATACAATTGAATTAGATATTGGCACCATAATTGAGCTAAAAGAAGAGATTTTATTCGAACTGTAACAAAATATAGGATCTCAATTTG
The DNA here is from genome assembly GCA_017893485.1 of Hemerocallis citrina. Taxonomy (NCBI): domain Eukaryota; kingdom Viridiplantae; phylum Streptophyta; class Magnoliopsida; order Asparagales; family Asphodelaceae; genus Hemerocallis; species Hemerocallis citrina. The sequence goes on from CM030365.1 coordinate 218,636,297, forward strand.
AATACAAAAATACCAGGAATGAAAATACAGTAGAAAATTACAGATACGGGAAATAGGAGTTATAGGTAATTTATCGTTTTGAACTCTGCATGTTATTTATTACTTTTTGGTTAATAATAGTTTAATTTGTCAAGTTTGTTGGTTAGGTTAGTATTTCCTATTGTGCTTCGTCTTCTTGCACTTTTTTTTAATCTACTTATGCTGTGTGATAAGTAAACTTTCTAGAGTTAACTTTGCAGAGATTTGAAGTCATTATCAAAGGGAAGGTTGTGTACAATGTGCTTGGTGATTGTGTTTAATTGATAGAATTTAGGAGGATAATGGATATGGATTTCGAAGACATTATTGTATTTAAGTTTTTGAATAGGGTAGAGATGAATTCATTCTATAGCTTATAAGATGTGCTTTTCTTTCCCTAAATCATAATTATTAATGGAGAAGTACAAAAACTCTGTTCATCGTGGGCTCCTACGAGAGTTTTTGGATTTGAATTTATTGAACTCTCGTGGGATTGTCAAATTCTCTAAATTTTTATTGAACTCTCATGGGATTGTCAAATTCTCTAAATTTTTACTAAAATTTCTATTAATATTCTACAATAGAAATGACCATTGGTTTTGACTTGATTGATTCTTTTTTTCATTTTAATGATTTTCACCCTTAATCGTAATTTTTGGCGGGTTGAGTCGTCAACCCATCTGTAATCTTCATGTTCTTTTAATGTTTGAAATGTCTGATAGTTGGGCTTATGTGTTTTAATGTAAGCTATAGATTTTTTTTTTTTTAAGTCAAATATCTCATACACTGAAATATATCAAAAAATGGGGCTAACAATGCTGTTTCAGATCAAATTTGCAGTAGGCTTTCCAGTATGTGGATGCTAAATATATTAATATGGAGATGTAATTGTACTTGATCACATTTAACAAAAGGTCTTTACATATACATCACAACAAGCTTTTTCTCTATCTCTCTCTCTCTCTCTGATTTTTTAACCGTTTTAAAATCATATATGGTTAACTACATGAAAATATGACAACGGGAAATTAACTCATGCAGTTTGAGGAGATAACTGCATTACCAACTGAATTGCTACTCACGCAGTTTGAAATCTCTTATGTTTAAGTCACACATAGCAACTGATTTCAATCCACTGTTGTTGTAGATTCACAGTACTCTTTTTCAATCCAGAGCTCCTGATATAAACCAATAAACAACTTAATTGAGAATACATCAATGTCTCAGCCAAATACACATATACATAAATTATTCTTCACAAAGACGTGCATATATTTAACTTTTTACAGGCCTTTTTATATGTTGCATTGTTCACGGAAACGTGCCGTAGGCACGTGTTCACGGGCAAACCTAGTATATATATATATATATTTAAAGGGAATCGTATTGTGTAGAGGTATATAAAGAGAATATTATTGTATAGAGGTATATTGCATTTATATAAGTAAAAATATTATAACCATGTTAAAATATACTAAAATAAACGAGACAACGTAAGATAATGGAAAAATATAGTATCGTGAAATCAAAGTATTTGTAAAGTGAACGTAAACATACAAAAATAAAAATTCAAAATCTAATAGAAATAATAACAAAAAAAATGATAGTTTTAATAATAATTTAATAAGTAGCAATTTAAAACTTAATAAAATATGTATAAATAATAACAAAAATAAATAGGTAACGTCGAACACATAAAAATAAGGAGGATAAAACATTAAGAAGAAAAAAACGAGTAAGTTAAACTTAAAAGATTAAGACTAAGGGTTGAAAATAAAATAATAAATATCAAAATGAATTAATAGTATAATAAAATATATATAGAAAAATATTAAATGTTAAAATGAAAAGTTCTATGAGGACAAATACATGAAGAAAATAAAAGAGAAAAGCTTAGTCTATATATAAGGTATCATGAATGTAGGTTCAAACCAACCATAACACTCGTGATACAAAGGAAATATGCTCACATACAATATCACATCAATGTATACGAGAAGAGTATCATGAATGTAAAGTTCAATAACTTCATCATTCATGACTCCAAACTGACACTCGAACTTCTAATGTTCACCTTAATATGTTTTCCTTATAATTTTGTACTACGTATTGAAGTTGGCTCTGATACCATCATGTAACGCTCCGAATTTCAAACACAGGCACTTCGTAGCAAATACAGGATCTTTTACTTCAAATTCGTACAAATTTCAAAGGAATTTAAAAATTTTTCATTACACATTGTATGTTACAAAATACACAGCGAAAGTTACAACAAAATATATACAACTTCAACATTCAACAATTTTAATCCGGAAGTAATCATCAGTATCAACTCATTTTTATGCCATTTTGCTAATCCAAGCCCTGCATTGGAAACTGTGGGCATGTCAATTGCATACAGCAAACGCAATGCTATAATACAGTGATTTTCTTACTTTAGTAAACACAAACTTGAATACACAATAAAGTGGAAAAAGTGACCATCCTAAACATGTTAGTGTATGATACGACTTAATGCATAATGCAGACCTTACACTGTAATACCCCGAATTTTCATTTATGAAAATTATTATTTTTGTACGCATTGTGCACGTGCAATTTTGCAGTATAAATTTTTATAATTATTTTTCATTACATAAACAAACAATAGTTTATATAATATGCCTTTTTCCATTATTTTTATTAAAGCCCATTTTTAACAAACATAAGTTTCCTTTTATTTTGAGCCCAAATTAATTTATTTTTAAATGTAGGCTAATTTGGCCCATTAAATAAAAGCCCATGAGTTTATTTTCCTTTTTAATACAACTTATAATGTAGACAATTTTCATAGATTATTTTTCTAATAAATAAAATGTACAACTTTTAAAAATGGGATACTATTGGAAACACGTGCATTGCGCGTGCACATGTTTTGTGCACCCTTGTTTGGCCAGATTTGAATGGGAGGGAAAAAAAGAAGTGGAGTTTGTGGGAGGTAGTTTTTGTGATCATGGTTGGTTACTACAACTTCCTCTTGAATTCTAGCCTTTGTTCCTTAACTCTAGCCCTCTATTTGTCCCAAAATTTAGTATAAATACTCCCCCCCCCCCCCCCCCCCCCCCCGCCTAGTTATTCTTGCACTTTTCATTATCCAAACCTATAATGAAAGAATACAAATTATTAGTAGTGGATTATTAGTAGGAAGTGAGAATAAAAGATTGGGAGAGAGGGAATTGTGTGTGCTTGCATCAAGGAGGCCGGCATCATCTTTTGGAGGCTCGGGTTGCACATTGGGAGCTTTCGGTTCGCACATCAAGCAAGGAGGAGGAGTACTCGTTTGGCAAGCTCGATCTAGGAGGAGAAGGGCTCTTTCCGTTTATGAGTTGTGTGATTTTTCTCTCCAAATAAGGTGGGTGGTTTTCAATATTTCTAATTTAGATACCATGCTCGGAGTGATTGAAGTAACGTTGCATGAAAGAAACTAATAAAAGAACCTTAATTGTAAAAATGGACTTGCTAGTTGATTAAATTAATGCTTGATAAGATTGTATGATAACTTGTTATGAATCTTAATTTTGTGTGCGAATTGTTTGTAGTTATGGAAATATTGAATTGGGATTGTTGATAATGTCAAAATTAAGTGCAAAATGCTAGTAAATGAAATTATCCTTTATGTGCTAAATGGACTATCGTGATATTGTTACTAATGAATAAAGTTATCCTTTTTGTATTTGGGTTTATGAAAGAGAGAAAAACAGAGTATTAATGTGAATCTTTTTGTACCAAGTTGTATGTGAGAAATGTTAAAATGAATTATAAAAAGAATAGTATGCAAATTAAATCATTGCATGTGAAATGTGTATTTAATTACCGAAAAATTATTTTAAAAACACTGGGGGTGTTATTTTAAGTTAAAATATATATTCTAGAGATTTATATAATTTTTTGTGCAAGCAAAACAAAGATAAGAGCTTTTGAACATCGAAATGTTATAATGAAACAGAGAGTCGAGTTAAATAAAATTCAAGTTGTAGTTGTGACAATCTGTGCCTATAGCTCAAGTGGTCGGTGAGCCCTTTAGTGCTACAGTAGTGCGGGCGTGTGTGCTTTGAGGTCGCTGGTTCGATACTTGTGGCCACCTTCTTATAAAACCCTCTGTCTGCTTTTCATATTGTTGAGCACAGTCGGCCTAGTGGCTAGCTTGTGCGGTTGTCTTCTCTGAGGTTATGGGTTCGATTCTGGGCGCGGCCAGAATGTAATATTGGTTATGGAATGCATGATTTAGAATTGAACTCCACGTGTGATAATTGATTCATGAAAAGATTGGAAATCATGTTATTGAAAAAGAGAAATGTTCTTGAGTATGAAAACTCAGATATATGAATTTGTGAATTGAAATTGAAAATTATGGTGTAGCCAAAACTCACACCGGCAAGTAAAAGTGATGAGATATGATTATTGAAATTGAAAAGACCAAGTTTGGTTCAATGTGAAATGAAAGAAATAAGACCGGTATTGGTGAGAGGGCTAACTCTAAGAGATTGATTTTGTTTATAATTTCATTAAATTAAGAATCAGTACATAGTGAAGATGTGATGAAAGTGAGAGAAAAACACAAATATAAGGGCATCGAGTCTACGATGTGGGTGTGATTCACAGTTTGTCTTCACGATGCGTCGTGACATGACGTAGACGCTACTTCGGAATTATCGGGATCTTGGCGACGCTTGTGGGGTGTTTGGTGACTGCAAGAGGATCGTGTGCCATAAAGGAGGCTGAATTGTCCATAGGTTGTCTTCACGATGCGTCGTGACATGACATGGGATTCCCCTTCAGTTTTTCTGTACATGAGCTCGTACTCATAGGACATCTAGGATACTTACCATAGTTACAGTAGTAGATTAAGTCATGACGAGGGATTGAACCTTACAAGATGAAGAACGAATAAGAGGCTTGCCTTCGGACCTATGTAGTATGGGATGCATAGAATCCGAACAAGTGCGCATTAGTGTCATGTAATATGAATAACTGTATTAAGGACTAAGCGCACAATCACAACACGACATCAATAAGATATTCTCCTTAGTTTGATTTGTGAACAAGTTTGTGTTAGTTAAATATGGAAAATCAATTATACTGTTTTCGGCATAGAGAGGATGACCGTATATAATATTCGTCGATTGAATAAACTGACGTACCCACAGTTTTGTATGCAAGATAAATGGCATGATAAAAATTAAAGAATAACTGATGCTTAGAGATTATTCAAATGTTGTTGTACTTTTATTTATGTACATATTATAATTTTGCTTTCGCTGTAAAGTGTAAAGATTTCTTATAACTCTGATGTAAAGTGAAAAGTTTTAAATTCCTTGTAAAATTGTACGAAAGAAGTGTAAAGATCCTGTGGAATCTCGAATTCAGTTGTATTTGGAATTCGGGGTGTTACATACACAATGATGACACTAATGCATACTTGTTCGGATTCTATGCATCTGATACTACATAGGTATAAGGGTAAGCCCTTACGTACTCCACACTATAGGGTTCAATCCCTCACCATGAAATCTTACTCGGTAACAAAAAAAAGTTTAGGCTTCCCACAAGTTTGGATTGCAACCTCGGAATACACCGGCCGACTATACAGAATCCACCACATGTGGACATCCCGCAAGTGCCACTCTAGCCCCGGAATATCAAAGATCCGCCTCCCATCCGCTCGACTATTCGTGATCCCGGAGTACACCGCCCGGCCATTCATAATCCCGAATTTAATTGGGGCTTGTCTCGTTCCACATCACAGCCCCATAGTACACTGCTCGACTATATGGACACGCCCCACCTACGTTTTCCCAGGTTTCATCACATCTTCCTCCATTGTTTAATTATATCCATCACACGCTAGAGCTAGCTTACCCTACCGGGCTTAAATCAACACACGAGAACATTAGTCCACACTGGCTACTTCTCAACTTTCTTTATCCATAAATTGTCGGTCACTACAAGTCTCGCTCAGCCTTTAGATTCCAACAACTATCTTAATAATAGAGATCACTTAGGATACATCTAACCTCAATATAAACATCTCATTCATTATTCATCACTTCTTCTTTATCCACTTTCCTTATGTTTATAGATTATGAAGTATTCACTTCTTATAACAACAACAATTTATCAAATCAAATTATTGTTGACAGTTTCTTGTTTAACAAACCAAACCATTCACTTAAATAATATTCAGCTCTCTTTCAATTACTATAATTTTTTTTCATGTTTTTCTATACTTCAAATATATTTCTCAATACAAAAGTTCTTTAATATTAAATCACCATTTCTTAATGCAGATATTCTTTAGGATCAATCTCTAGATATTCATTGTTTCCAACTCATAATTCATTTTATTATGAACCAACTCTTAAAATCTTTAATCATGTACATTTTCTTTTTAAACTTGAATTCAAAACTCCTCTAATACATGAATATGAATTTTAAATTCTAAAAACATATCTCAGAGTAGTGTTAAATTATTCCCAAGTGTTCTAATAATCTTCTAAAATATTCCAATAATTTTTTCGAATTTTTTAAACTTGACAACCTCAAAAATAAAATTTAAAACACAATTATGTGCAAGGCCGGGATCGAACCCAAAGTTAATAGCCAGCCAACCGCAAGCCAGACCAATGAGCCAATTCACTATCGTGAATAAATCCAATCTCAGTTGTTTAAATACCCCTCTACTGTTATTGTCTTATAAATCAAAAATTAAAAAGAAAAGTGTAACACCCCGAATTCCAAATAAGTCTGAATTCGAAGTTCCACAGGATTTTTACACTTCACTTCGTACAATTTTACAAGAAAATTTAAAACATTTTATACAATAATGTTTACATCAACGTAGTGGAATTATAAATTACAACATGATACATGAAATCAATAACAATTTAAACATTTCTTTAAGCAGCATTCCTTCTTTAGTCCTTTCATACAATTTATCCTGCATATAAACTGTGGCCACGTCAGTTGCATACAACTAACGCTAAGATATAATACATCAATTTCTCTTACTTGGAAAGCACACACTTGTTCACAAACAAAACTAAGGGGGACTATCTTCTTGATGTCGTGTGTGGCTGTGCACTTAGTCCTTAATGCAGTTATTTATATTTAATGACACTAATGCGCACTTGTTAAGATTCTATGCATCCCATGCTACATAGGTCCGAGGACAAGCCCATAATC